>JAEOAD010000020.1:29225000-29825000 GCA_036365145.1 Orientallactaga sibirica
CACAGCACGTGTCCTTCTAGTCTTTATCACACTTCTTACTAATCTAATCAGAATTCAATCATGGGGGACTCTGTCCTAATAAATTATCTAATCCCAGTCACGTGTTCTCAGTGGCCTCACATATAAATGCAGTTTCAGATTACATGTCAGTTCTCAGTACCTCACAGTGGAGATTGAATTTCAACATGTGAAGTCCACACCAAATTAGACTAAGCAGAGGCGGATCTCTGGCTGAGATCCATTGTGCGCAGCGGGTAGGAGATCAGGTGTCAGATAATTAGTTGGAAAGGAAACTAATTTGGACTCACACTACCTCTTCTACACAAAAATATTTTCATAGCCCCGAACCAGAGGAGAGAAAAACAGCAAGTTTGGCTCTACAAACTACAAAGATAATAGCTCGCAAGACAAGGCCCCCTGTGTCCCCATTTCTGTGCGCTTAAGTTAGCACGCACATTCACAGGGAACCTCCTGGGTTCTGCTCAGGGTCTGGATTTCCCAGTGAAGGAATGGTGGCATGCTCCAGAAGGCTAAATCCTGCTCATTTGCCTAAGGCTTTTGACAGTGGGGACTAAGGTCAGCGTGGGTCCTTTTCAAAGATCATATGCTATAGATCAAAGCTTCTTACCCTGAGGGTTGGGATGCCACGTGGGGCTGCACGACTCGGCAATGGTAAAGATTCTTTCTTGAACATGCAATGACCACGGATTACTTCAGAATCCAGCATGTGATCAAGCTGCCCGTGTTGTATCATGTGACTTTCCTGTGCCCTCAGGCCATGGCAACACCATGAAAGATGAATGCTGCCTGGAACACCACACCGGGCTTGGATTTGAGACCATTGTATGTGAGGAATTACAATGATTTTTGTTGTAAATGCAAAGTTCTCTGCTCCTATAGAAACATACTGGTTTGATTATAGAAAACAAACTCTTTTTAATGTTTCCTACCATCATCTCTCAGAATGCATTAAGTGAATATATTTTGGATTGTATTGTGGTAGATAAGCACATGGATCTCATTATCTATTTCATTAGTGTGCAAATTTGCCTTCATGTTTATATTTTATTGATTTATTTGCAAAGGGGGGATGGTGAATGAGAATGGGAGTGCCAGGGCCTCCAGCCACTGCAAATGAACTCCAGATGCATGGGCCACTTTGTGCATCTGGCTTTATGTGGGTACTGGGGAATTGAACCCAGGTCATCAGGCTTTGCAGGCAAGCACCCTAACTGCTAAGCCATCTCTTCAGTCCACCTTCATTTTTAATAAATAGTAAATTATATATATATGCCAAATAACTGTTTTAAAATAAATTTATCTTTTATTATCATTGTTTGATTTGTATACCTAATTCATATATCTATAGTGTAGGTCAGGTCAAAACTTCTTGGAGGAAAGTGTTCCATAGTGGAAAAAGTTTAAGAAGCCCCGCTATAGACAGGAAAATCCATGATCAGTTCTTATACATGAATGCACACCTTGTATATATGTCACATCGCCATGACTTTTCAGGACTTTTTGACAAAATTTACAGAAATGAAACAGAGTGGAGTGGAATTCATTCATAGAATCACGGCAGGGACTACATATTATCAACGATGTATAGGGAGCAATCATCCCTGTCCTCCAAAATGAGTGTAAAAGTGGAACATTCTACACATTCTCAGTGCTAAAAATATTCTCTTCATGCCGCTCACCAGATCTAAGAGAGACAGCTCTGTTTGAGGAGCAGAGCGCGGGAACTCCATTAGCGGCTTTGTTGGCATTAATAATTCAGAGGCACCCTGTGTTTCCTCCCAGATAGACAGAAGGGTCCACTTTAATGTGTAACCTGGGGGCAGAGCAGAGATGGGAAGAGGATGCGACTGCAGAGAAGAGCTGCAAGCAGCTGCTGCCCCACTCCTCGAAGCTGATGGAGAAAAGCTACCTTACTAATAATGCTGCTTCTGAAAGCCACAAACTGCTTTTGGGTTGTCTTTTATCTTCATTTCTTATTCTTTGGGACAAAGTCTCATGTAGCCCAGACTGGCCTTGAATTTGTTATGGAGCAGAAGATGCCCTTGATCCTCTGGTATCCTCAGCCCAAGTGCTGGGATTACAGGCGAGTATCACCACGCCCAGCTCGGCTCAAACTGAGTTTGCAGTAAATGCATCCATCATTTCCTCACAGGCTTATTATGGTCCTGATCCAGCTGATTCCTCTCTCCGCCTGGAAAATGGCTGCATCTTATCTAACTTGCATGCGTGAAAGTCAATTTCCTTTGAAATCAGAAAGCTATAGAAATAAGCTTAATATTCTATTTAATCTTAAATCATAGATGCACTAGTGATAATTAAAATTTTTCAAAAAGCAAAAAAAAAAAAAAAACTTTATGCACATTTCTGACATGTCATCATGAAGTTTTTTTATTTTTTATTTTTTTATTTTTTGGTTTTTCGAGGTAGGGTCCCACTATAGCCCAGGTGACCTGGAATTTACTCTGTATTCTCAGGGTGGCATCGAACTCCCGGCCATCCTCCTACCTCTGCCTCCCGAGTGCTGGGATTAAAGGTGTGCGCCACCATGCCCAGCTAAGTTTTTTTTTTTTTTTTTTTTTGAGAGACAGAGAGAAACAGAGAGAGAGGAAGAGTCAGAGGGAGAGAGAATGGGCATGCCAGCAGCCTCTCAGCCACTGTGAACGAATTCCAGACTCATGTGCCCCCTTGTCGGCAAGCGCAGCTTTGCATGCTTGTGTCACTTGGGTCTGGCTAAATGTGGGACCTGGAGGATTGAACGGCTGTTCTTAGGCTTGGCAGGCAGGTACCTTACCCACTTAGCCATCTCTCTAGCCCAAAGGTTTTAAGATAGCATAGATAAGTGGCTCCAAATATTTCCAGAACTTGAAAATTACAAAAAAGAGACATAACTCCCTGAATCTGGCATTACACTGATAATGGAGAAATTGGGAATTGAAGTCAGTATTTCTAGCACATATAAACTATTTCTCCTGGGAAGAAAAGGCTCAGCAGCAAGCGGGGGTTGTTTAAATCCCTGGCAGAATGCGGCAATGAACCTGAATTGACGCTTTCTTGGTGGCTGCTTCAGCTGAAGCCCCATTCTCAGTGTGTGGTGGAGGACCATCACTGACTGCATCAACAAAATAACTGAATGGAAAGGTGAAAAGAACCTCATCATTATTGCCAAAAGGAAGAAAAATGTTCCTAATTTAGCCATATCATCTGAATTTGCATTGAAGTGGCAGGTGTCTGCCTGCGTCATTAGGGATTTTTTTTTTTAACCAAGTTTTTTTTTTTTTTTTTTTTTTTTTTTTGAGGTAGAGTCTCTCTCTAGCCCAGACTTACCTGGAATTCACTATGCAGTCTCAAGGTGGCCTCAAACTCACAGCAATCCTCTTACCTCTGCCTACTGAGTACTGGGATTAACTGCCTACTGAATGCTAGGATTAAAGGCGTGTGCTACCACATGGCAGAAAGAGAAAAAGAGTGGGAGGAGAGGGAGGGATCAAGGATGGACACCCGCCAGGGCCTCCCAGCAGCTGCAAGTAAACTCCAGATGCATTCACCACCTTGCACCTCTGGTTTATCGAATTTGGGGAATTCTGGGGACTCGAATTTGCATCATTAGACTTTGCAGGCAAGCGCCTTAACTGCTGAACCATCTCTCCAGCCCTGAGGTTTTCTTTTTTTTTGGGGGGGGTGGTTGGGGGGAAGAGGTTGTCATTTAGAATTTCAGAATTTGTGGTAGAATGGTGGTTCTTAGTGTTAGAAGGTTCTGGGGGAGGGTCCCTGAGTCCACTTTAGGGGATCTACAAGATCTTCCATTTTTCCAACCAAATATCAGAAGCAAGATTTTCCTAACACAAGCCAATCAAAACATCAGATTAGTAGAAGTGTATGCTAGAACCCAGCTGTCACCTATTAAGCAAGAGTTATAGACATTTGCAAAACAATGGCACCCTTCTTATCAATTGCTATGAGGTTTTTGTTTTCTTTTTTTGTTTTTGTTTTGTTTTTCAAGGTAGGGTTTCACTCTAGTCCAGGCTGACCTGGAATTCACTATGTAGTCTCAGGGTGGCCTCAAACTCACGCTGATCCTCTTGCCTCTGCCTCCCAAGTGCTGGGATTAAAGGCGTGCGCCATCATGCCTGGCCTGGTTTTTGTCTTCTTAAACAAAATGATATTATGTTAATCTATGATGGTTTTAAGTGAGTGAAAGAAATTTAATTTTTTTCTTCTCAATTTTGCTGAGCAAGATGTTACACAGTGCAATCCTAACACTTGGGAGGCTGAAGCAGGAGGTCACAAATTGGAGACCAGCCTGGGCTCCATAACAAGACTATCTAAAAAAGAAATAAACATAGGTTTAATGTCTAATGCTGTAATTCCATAGCAATATAGAAAAAGAATCACATTTACTGAACAGGAACTTAAATAAAAGAGAGGTTATTATGTTTATTACTCAATGCAGATACTCCATCACTTACTGTTTCAATAAGGGAATTTTGTAAGTAAATAGTTTTATTAGAAGCATAGCTTACTTGGTTGTTATCTTTCTTCTTTCTAGTAATTGCCCCTGAACTATGATTGCTGAATTAAAGGACGCAAATTTGGTTTAGATCCTATTCACTTACAATGATATGAGAGAGGCTCACACTAGATTTTTAGCCACGATTTGATCAACAGGGCAATTATGCATTTGATCTCTAATATATTTTGCTTTTAAAAGTTGAGTTCTGAAATTGTTAAAATATCATTCAGGCGGCAGAAGGCTTGCTATTTTTACCCAGAGCTATTATGAAATATTGAATTTTGTATGAGATGTTAAAGGGGCTCTAATGACATCACTGTGTATGGAGGAACTGGAGTAATAAAGCTTACTTGATTGGATTTAAATAGCCAGACCTTTGGGTGGCGTCTATGACTCCCTGTGGGTGGAGACTGGCTCAGGCATACAAAAGCCAGAGAAGCTGAGTTCACAGTTAATTTGGGACAGAATTCAAACAGGGTAGGTGTAGGTCAAGATGGTCAAAAGACCTCAACACCTCTGTTCCACATCTCCAAGAAGCCCTGCTGTCTGGTCTCTTTTCACCATCCCATTTCTCTCTAGCTACAACTTATTGGTGCCAGAGTCTGGGAAAATATTTTATATATTGTGAAACATGTATGTTTCTGTTCTTGTGAAATAAGATCGATATTGTCCAGGCTGGCCTTGAACTTCTGAACTTAAGTGATCCAGGCTCCAAGAGCCTCAGTTCCCCAAACAGCTGAGATTACAGGTGTGTGCCACACACTATGTGTGTATTTTTATGCATCTCTTTCCATGTGTGGTGGTTTGATTCAGGCGTCCCCCCATAAACGTAAGTGTTCTGAATGCTAGTCTCCCAGCTGATGGCGATTAGAAATTAAAGCCTCGTGGAGGTGGTGTACTGTTGGGGGCCGGTTTATGGGTATTATAGCCAGCTTCCCCTTGCCACTGTTCAGCACACTCTCCTGTTGCTGTTGTCCACCTTATGTTGGCCAGAAGGTGATGTCCACCCACTGCTTATGCCATCGTTTTCCCTGCCATCATGGGGCTTCCCCTTTGAGCCTGTAAACCAAAATGAACCTCTTTTATTCCCCCACAAACTGCTCTTGGTCGGGGGATTTCTACCAGTAATGTGAACCTGACTGCAACAGTAAAGTGGTACCAGAGAGGTGGGGTTGCATTAGACACCTGACTGTGTGGCTTTGGCCTTTTGTTGCTTATTTTCAAGAGGAATGTGGAAGGATTCGAAACCTTGGCCCACGAGATGCCTTGCAGTGCTGCAAGTACAGCTTGATGGACTATTCTGGTCAGAGGTGAAAGATCTAAATGCAGTGAGAACTATGGACTGTAAGGTTTGGCTTATGAGGGTGAGAAAGAGCTTTGTTTGGACTGGGTTAGAAGTAGTTTGAGAGGCTTGCTGTTATGCCCCTGTCCTGAGAAGTTGTGCAGGGTTGCATTGTATAGAAATGGACTGGTGTGAACAGAGGGATATGGCACAGAAAAAATGAAATCTTTGGGCCTAAACTGCTGCCTGTTCACCTGCAAATTGTTTGAGAGATTACAACCATTGAGATTGGGCCAATTGAACTGCAATGGGGCAACAGGAAGAATGTAGACTCTTTTGAAGGGGCCTGAATGCTCAAAGGAGTGTCCTGTTCTTCAAAGTCTGTTTTATTCCCCCCTGGATTAATATATTGGCACTCTACCTGTTATTGTGGAGTATAAGAAATGCGGGAAAGAGAGGGTCATTGAGTTTGCAATTCAATCTTGTATTTTGGAAATGACCAGTGTGAAGCAGGTTTGCTGGCTGCCTGCATGGAGATCCCATGGGGCCATGATGATGGACCGTGGGTTGCTGTGGAGACCCAGTAGAGATGCTGGGACCATGAGATGGCTGCCAAGGAGAGCTGCTGCCCTCAGATGAAGTTTTCCAGGACTGTGAGTAGCCTAGCTGGAGGGGTGGAATTGGAACTCCAGAGACTTGTTGCTGGTTAGGATTATCAGACTTGGAGATTTGTCACTGACTAGAGTTGTTGGACTTGGAATCAGAGTTTGATGTTTGCCCTGGTTGTTTTAAATCTTGTATTGGTTGAATATTTCTTTGCTTTGCCCAATGCCATCTTTTGCAGTGTGAATGTTTTTTCTGTGCCATTCTGGGCTTTTGGGGATTTTTTTGGTATTATGGCTCAGTTAAAAGACCTTGGATTATGGGGATGTATGAACCATCATTGGAACTGATAAAAACTATGGGGACTTTCAAAGTTGCACAAATATATTGCATTTTACATCATTGGTGGTTATCAGTTTACGGGGGCCAGGAGCAGAATGTTGGTGGTTTGACTCAGGTGCCCCCCCCCATAAATGTTAAGTGTTCTGAATGCTAGTCTCCCCAGCTGATGGCAATTGGAAATTAATGCCTCCTGGAGGTGGTGTATTGTTGGTGGCGGGTTTATAGGTATTATAGCCAGCTTCCCCTTGCTAATGTTCAGCATTCTCTCCTGTTGCTGTTGTCCACCTTATGTTGGCCAGAGGGTGATGTCCACCCACTGCTCATGCCATCATTTTCCTTGCCATCATGGGGCTTCCCCCTTGATCCTGTAACCCAAAATGAACCTCTTTTTTCCCCACAAGCTGCTCTTGGTCAGGTGAATTCTACCAGCAATGGGAACCTGACTGCAACACTGTGTTTGTGTATCTTGAAAATAATTTATTTTTATTTTTAAACATTATTTCATAGACAGATTTAGTAAGTTTTTATTTAAGTGATTAATACTTAACATTCACTATTTCTATAATAATCAACTAAAGCCTTTCATTAGTGCTACACTATTAGGTTGTTTCTGATCAGTAGAGATCATAGATAAAACTAGAGAAAAAAAAACCCTTTTACAAAAATGTTAGTTTTTTTTTCTTTTGTAAAACAATCAGACAAGTTCCAAAGTAGGCTTGAAAAGCTCTTGTAGACTGTGAGCACCATGTTAAATTTGCCTTACACCATGGGATTTTGTGAAAGACTTGTGAGACTTAAGGACTTGCTTCTGTTCCTCAGCCAGGGCTGGTTGGAGGGCCAGGCCTTTTTGGAAGTAGTAGGCTTTCCAAGATGCCACGTTGCATGGGGCAGATGTCTTGCTTCTTGTTACACAGTTGTGTGTGTGGTGCAGTAGAGGCAGACATCAGCAAACTCTTCACAAATATTCATTTGATGGATGAGAAAATGTGCTTTGAGATGCAGGGCAGAGGAACTTAGCTTGTCGGCTGGCACTGTCTTCCTCTGTCTGTCGGTAATGCTCCACTCACTGGAACTGCTTCTCTGACCCTATATAACCACAATCAAGTGTAAGAAGCTCCACTAGCTATGGCTCGGTGCCCTTTCTGGAGGAGTCCTTGGTTCATGTCATCTCTCAGGTGCTGTCCCGCCCGGCAGGATGCAAAGATTGGTGACTGTGTGTGGAGGTACCAGGGTTCTTAGTTTTGGGAACAGCTGGGCATATTCCTTGATAGGAACATTTTTTTTTATTATGTAGCCCAGGCTAGGCTTAAACTCATGGCAATCCTCCTGCCTCAGCCTCCTGAGTACCGGGATTATAGATCGTCATATCCAGGAGTTTATTAGCAGTTTTTTGATTTGTGTTCAGGCATGATGACTATGATTATAATGTTTTTATTTATAGACTCTCAAGTCTTTGTTTTTTTTTTTTTTTTTTTTTAATCTAATTTCCCTTAGTCCTACTTTGTCCTCAAAATTCACTTTCTCATGAGCAGTGCACTGACTTTGCTACCCTTACATGTAGTGATTTTCTTTGAAATTCTAACTATTCCTTAGTTACTTTTCTGTATTAGGATTGGCTTCGTTATATGATTGGATTTAGACATAGTTATTTTTTTAGACTGTAGGTGATCTACAAAGTAATATTGAGTCTGTTGCAAAGTAGAGTCTTTACACGCCTCCCCTGATCACAGTGTAATATTATTGAGTAGGATGGAGAGTGGACACTGCATGCCTCCTCTGATAACACTGAAGACCCAGGAGGACTTAGCTCCCAGAAGGAATTTTGTACAGTTTTAGGATAAATCACACATGATTTCTGTATTGTGTTTATTTGCAAACCTAGCATCACCTTTAATGACTCACATGAGCAAAAATATTTATACAGTTTAATTTTTGTCTTGAATTTAGAAACATGCTGAGTATTAAAGAGCAGATTTTGCACTGAAGAGTTCCAATTGTTTCCAGAAGCTACTAGAAGGTTGTTGTGGCTCAATTTACTCCTAAGGAGAGATCCATGGACCATGGCTAGAAGTCTGAAAGAGGAGGCAACCTACCCCATTTGTCTGGACATTTTCTCAGATCCAATTCATGTAACCTGTGCACACATTTTCTGTTTGGATGCATTCAACATTGGAAAAGGATAAAGGAAGGTTTGAGATTGATCTGTCCCTTATGCTGAGCGGAAAGCGAGAAATCTGTCATACGAGATGAGCAGGTTAGCAGGCTGATGGTTCTCTTCAGGCAGCATGGCTCCGTCCTGAAGCAGCACCTGCAGGCGAGCACTGGACTCCTGACAATGTTGCAGGAGGACATGACCCTGGACGCTTCCACCTCTGACTCCTCCCTTGTATCCTCCAAAGAATTAATGGACATTGATTGTGGGAAGGTCTGCCACAACTTGGTGGAAGATCCCAAGAGATTCCTCCACCTGGCCTGTGTTCTGGGCAGCCCCTGCTTCTCTGGCTGCCACTACTGGGAAATAGAAGCGGGGAAAGGGAAGGACTGGGCTCTGGGTGTTTGCAAGGAATCTGTCATCAGAAAGAGAATCATGGCTTTATCCTTTGAACACAGGCTCGGGGTCATTAGCACGAGGACAAGAGCAATCTGTGCCAACTCCATCCCAGAAGGAATTCCTGTAAACCCTGGCCTTTGCCATATAGGGATTTTCCTGGATGTGGACATGGCAGAAATCAAGTTGTTTAATTTTGGAAAATAATGCCCTCATCTACAAACATGATTCTTTCTCCATCTCCTTTCTGGACCCTTTGGGTCCATTGTTTTGTCATGAGCTGCCAGCAGAAGGTGACAGCGGAGGTCTTCCATCTAAGAAAGGTCAGAGAATCATCAAGGAAAAGATATTGTGCCATGACTTGGAAGATTTGTGAGAAAGCTTTCAGATGTTAGTGAAATCACTCTGGAGTTTTCAGGGATGCTGTTATCTAAGCCTCAGTTTTCAGGTCAATGAGTGAGGGTAATTATGTTCCAGGCAAATATCTGATGATTCAAGATGATACTGGACATTTGTTTTGCAATAAATAAGAAATAAAGATTATTAAGTTGTAAGGATTTTATGGATAGAAACCATCTTTTTCATCTTTTCATGCTCATTTCTACAGAATTTCTGATAATGATAGTTGTTGACTGGGAGAAAAGTAAAACCCAGGCAGAGCAAATGTGAGATGTTTTCTTTGACATAGCATGAATTTAAGACACTAAATTGGGGAAGAACCAAGTTTTCCATTTTGACTTTCTTCCAAACAGCTGCATAAGGGTCCTTGAGAGACAAAGAGCTTTGACTAAGATAAATTTTTAAAGATTCATATTTACTCTAATGGAACTTGCCCTTTGCCCACATCAATAATTGGTCTATTGTGCAGTTGTTCATATGGTACTGTACTATATACAAAAAAGTACCAATAGGCTCACTCAGAGAATATAGTCTTATAAAAAGGCAATAGGTTTTGACCATTCTTGAGAGATGTATACATATGGATGGTACTGTTCTCAAGTCTGAGCTGTGAACTGAAGTTCTCTGGTGCACCTGAACTGAAGGTCTTCAGGAACTGGAACATTGTGATTATAGAGAGATGGACTCTTGCAGATGGAGAAGCCAGAGTTCTTGTGGACTACCATTACTCTCTCTTTTTTATTTTTATTTTGCAAGGAGAAAGACAGACAGCAGGAGAATGGGCCCACCAGGGCCTCTTGTTGCTGCAAACAACCTCCAAATGCATGTGCCACTTATGCATCTGGCTTTATGTGGGCAGTGGGGAATCAAACCCTGGTTGTTTAGTTTTTTCAGGCAACCACCTTAACTGCTGAGCCATCTCTCCAACCTCATAACTCTCTTTTTTTTTTTTTTGAGGCAAGACCAACAGACTAGCCTTTTAATATGTGTATATGTGTGTATGTATGTGTGTGTGTGAGAGAGAGAATTGATTGGCAGGCCAGGGCATTCAGCCACTGCAATAGAACTCTAGACGTATGCACCCCCTTGTATGGCTGTGTGACCTTGTGTGCTTGCATCACTGTGTGTATGGGTTACATGGGACCTGGAGAGTCAAACATGGATCCTTAGGCTTCCCAGGCAAGTGTCTTAACCGCTAAGCCATCTCTCCAGTCCCCTTTCTATTTTTGTTTTTTTCAAGGTAGAGTCTTGCTCTACCCCAGGCTGACCTGGAATTCATTATGTAGTCTCAGGGTGGCCTCAAACTCACAATGATCCTCCTACCTTTGCCTCCTGGAATGCTGGGATTAAAGGCATGCACCACCACACCTGGCCCATTACAGTCTTCTAATAGCACTTATTATCAACCTCCATATCTGAGCAAGCATTTCTGTAGCTACTAGATAGGATTGTTGGAGTGTAAAAGAAGCTTGACATACTGTTGCTCTCTAAAAGTTAAGAATGTGAAAGACTATGAGAATGTCTGAGTCCTATGGATTTCCCTGCCTTGTTGAACATAAGAGTCTATAAAAGATTTCTTTGTCATAAATCAGGTGGGGTAACACACACCTGTAATTGAGTGCAAACAAACAAGAGACTTCATTCCCTTGTTAGAGATACCAATATACCATTTGAATGTCCTGGAAGAGACTTTCTTGCCAGGTTGACACTACCATTTTCTTTGTTTCTTTTTCTTTTTTTCTTTTTCTTTTTTTTTTTTTTTTTTGAGGTAGGGTCTCACTCTAGCCCAGGCTGACCTGGAATTAACTATGTAGTCTCAGGCTGGCCTTGAGCTCACAGCAATCCTCCTACCTCTGCTCCTGAGTGCTGGGATTAAAGGCGTGCACCACCATGCCTGGCTCCATTTTCTTTCTTTCTAAAAAATTATTTACTTATTTATTTGCAAGGGGATAGAAAGAGAGAGAGAGAGAATAAGCAAGCCAGGGCCTCTTGCTACTGCAAACAAACTCTAAACACGTGTGCCACTTTTGCATCTGGTTTCATGTCTATATTTGGGTACTGAGGAATCAAACCTGGGTCAGCATGCTTTGCAAGCAAGTGCCTTAACTGCAAGCCATTTCCTCACCTTCCAAAACTATTTTAAAACATTGGGAATGGTGGGGAAGGAGGGCAAAGGAGGGTTGTGGAAGGGGATTATTTTTAGGGTACATTGAGTATATGACAGAGGCTGTAAATCAAAAGCTAAAAAATGATGAAAGAAAGTAAAAAAACCTTGGGTCTGAACTGAATTTGTACATAGCTACATCTTTGTCATTATTGCAAAAAACAATATAGCAAAATAATAATTGGCATTGTATGTACATTGAATTGGGTATAAAATGCAATCTAGAGATTATTGAACATATGTGTGAGTATGTGCACAAGTTATGTATGCATACGTCACCATTTTCATAAGGGATTGAGTATCTACACAATTTGGCATCAACAGGGAGTCCTGAAATGACTATTCTGAGGACAAAATAAAACAATTCATGTCGATTTTTAACTTAGGGCTTTGTTTAAAGAATGTGCCGATAGTTTGTTGCTAATTGTTAACCTTATCTATTAATTATATTTGTCTACCTGTAAAGTTGTGATTAATTCAACAGACCTTTTATTTATTTATTTATTTAATTTATTTGAGAGTGACAGAGAGAGAAAGAGGCAGATAGATAGAGAGAATTTGCAATTTTAACTCCAGATGCAAGTGCCACTTTGTGCATCTGCCTTATGTGGGTCCTGGGGAATCAAGCCTTGAACTGGGGTCCTCAGGCTTCACTGGCAAGTGCTTAATCACTAAACCATCTCTCCAGGCCCTCAATATATTTTCTTATGTTAGAAACATTTTAAATTCTTGCTTTTAGGTGTTAGGATGCTGTCATACTGGTCCCAAGGGGACATGTACATGGCATAAATTAGGTTTATAGCAAGGTGAGAAGAGTTGGATATGAAATATATTGCTAAGTATTAGATAATAGCAACAAGAGCATGTGACCTAGCTCCCATCCAGATTTCCAGGCTATAGTGATTTTGTTCCATGGGAGAGAGGAACCAGGCCAATCAATGGATGCTGGAAAGAAATCATTCAAAAAATTGCCACTTTTGTTTCATGTCTGTATTTGGGTACTGAGGTCAAACCTTCAGGATGCTTTGCAAGCAAGTGCCTTAACTGCAAGCCATTTCCTCAGCTTCCAAAACTATTTTAAAACATTGGGAATGGTGGGAAGGAGGGCAAAAGGAGGGTTGTGGAAGGGGATTATTATTAGGGTACATTAAGTATATGACAGAGGCTGTAAATCAAAAGCTCCTTTTTGTTTATTTTATTACATCTTTTTTAATTGGCATTTATTTTATTAAAGTATAAAATGCAATCTAGAGCCAACATATGTGGGAGTATGTGCCTGGTCACCATTTTCATCAAGGGATTGAGTATCTACACAATTTGGCATCAACGGGAGTCTGAAATACTAAAAAATTATTTACGATTTTTAACTTAGGGCTTTGTTTAAAGAATTTGCGATAGTTTGTTGCTAATTGTTAACCTTATCTATTAATTATATTTGTCTACCTGTAAAGTTGTGATTAAGGGGAGACCTTTTTTGAGAGTGAAGAGAGAGAGAGAGAGGCAGATAGATAGAGAATGGGCATGCCAGGGCCTCCAGCCATTGCAAAACGAACTCCAGATGCAAGTGCCACTTTGTGCATCTGCCTTATGTGGGTCCTGGGAATCAAGCCTTGAACTGGGGTCCTCAGGCTTCACTGGCAAGGCTTAATCACTAAACCATCTCTCCAGGGGATTCTTGCTTTTAGGTGTTAGGATGCTGTCACTGGTCCCAAGGGGACATGCCAGCATAAATTAGGTTTATAGCAAGGTAGAAAGTTGGATATGAAATATATTGCTAAGTATTAGATCAACAGCATGTGAGCTCCCATCAGACAGGCTATAGTGATTTTGTTCCAGGCAATCAATGGATGCTGGAAAGAAATCATTCAAGTCCTCCATTTAGGAAGGACATTGACATTAAAATATTTTAAATATTTAAATTATTTTTTTGGAGAGAGGCAGATAGAGAAAAAGAGAGAGAGAACATCCAGGTCTCCAGCCATGGCCAGGAAGCCACCTTGTGCAGATTATGTGGATACTGGGAATTGAACCTGAACCCTTAACTGCTAAGCCATCTCTCCAGCCTGAGGTTGACATTTTTTTAATTACCTTTTTTAATCGACAACTTCCATATTTACAGACAATAAACCATGGTAATTCCTCCCTCCACTGCACAAATCTACTCTCCATTCTATCCACTCCCTCTTTCTGTTAGTCTCTCTTTTATTTTGATGTCATCTTTTCCTCCAACCAGTGCTAGGAACTGTGGGGTCATGGATATCGAGGCCAATTCCTGTCTGGACAGTTGCATTGTAAGGAGTGGTACCCTTTTTTGGTCTTACATTCTTTCTGCCACCTCTTCTACAATCCCTGAGCCTTGGAGGGTGTGATAGAGATGTTTCAATGCTGAACACTCCTCTGTCACTTTTGAGATTGACATTTTAAACAAATATAATAATGATTTGATATGGATTGATAGAAGGAAGAATCACTGTGTTTCTTCCTTTCCATTCATGTAAGCTACGTCTGGACCTATTCCTCTTCACTTCTGCCCCCAGCGAGCCTCTCCCACCACAACAGTTGTAGAAAAGTTTCAACTGATGCTCATGGCACAGTAGAATCATGTTAAGAGAGAACAACTCTGCTTCAAAAAGCAATAAATAAAAAAAAAGTCAATTCTAAATCCTAATTTCCATAATAAGATTACATCATATATTGAAGCATCTCTCACTTTCCTGTACCTGCCTAATTCCAATTTCTGCTGGACTCCAATTTCAGCTTTCCAGGCCTGAGGCCCATCTTTGCCTAATTTGAACTCCCTAATAAAAAAAAAAAATCACTTTATGCACACTTTTGTTTGTTTCTTGAGGACTACCTCTGTCCTGGGCTGACCTGAAATTCATTATGTAGTCTCAGGGTGGCCTTGAACTTATGGTGATGCTCCTACCTCTGCTTCCTAGTGCTGGGACTAAAGGTGGGCGCCACCAGGCCCAGCTTTTTTATCCATCTCATATTGTCCCCACTTTTATAGTGTGCCATGAATGAAGCTGTAAGAAGAGCTCATCTTCCTTGAGCATAGAAAGACTTAGTTCTGAATCTCCACAGATTCTGAGAGGGAAACTAGTTCAGTATCATGTGAGCTTTATTTATTTAACTTAGAAAAGAAAGGAGTGTTTAATCCTGGCTTTGAATTACAATCATTTGGCAGAAATTTAAAAGAAAATCCCCGTGTCTACAAATATACCTGAAGAATCAAACCATGCCAATGGCAGTTCCATGTGATTCTATAATGAACCACTGGGCAAATGAACTATGGAGGGAGTGGAAGGTCTGAATCCTCAAACTGAGTTCAGTAGGTCTGGGAGGAGCCCATGGATTTACATTTATAATCAACTCCCCCGTGATGCTGGTGGGTTTAATTTGAGAATTAGTGGACTAAGGGAGCACAATGTACCCCAATGCTAACATCTGGATACAAAAGTGATTATGAGAAAAAATTTACTATTATAAATTTAAGTCAAATGTTAAGAGTGAGATCTTCCCCAATCATGTGTTTTTAGGGCAAAGTGATGCAAGGACACAAGGCAAGTACATCCGTTCACAACAGCTAACCCATCTCTTCAGCTCAGTACATCTTTTGCCATTCTTAAATAAATGGTTTGAGGTTAGTCTGGGCTAGAGTGTTTTGGGGTTGATTTCAATGTGCTTTTGATATAGTTTGGGTATTCTTACCTGCTGTCCACAGGCTAGGCCTCCTACAATAAGTCACATGATGTCCAATATGAATCCTTACAACCTGATAAGCCCAAAGTTATATAACAATGTCTATTCATTGTAATCCAAAAATCTGTGCTCTTCTTTTTAATATTGGAGTATAGCTGTTTGTACAAGAAAAAAAGATACTTTGTTCAGGCATGGTTGGAACATCTTTTGTCATAAATCTTTTCTGGGCATCTTCTTTACAACCCAGGCTGGCCTGAGATCTCGGGGGACACCAAGGGATCAGAACCACACAGGATCCAGCATAGAAAATCTGAACAGCAGATCCACTGGACTCAACCAGCCTAGCTGAGCCCACAGTGCAACAAAGAGGGAACCAGGTGGGAACTCAGCATAGGATAGACCAGAACCCATCCCAAAAGGTAACAGGGCCTACTTATTCTGGGATTAAGTGCTAATGACAGCTTCCATGTCAGGGCAGGTTATGTGTTAGATTTGATTGATGTATTTTTGATTGACTTTGCCATTCTTTTTTTTTATTTAAAAATTTTAAGTATGTGTTTTATTTATTTACTTTGAAAGAAAGGAAGAGAGAGAGAGAGAGAAGGGAGAAAGACAGATAGAGAATGGGCATGCCAGGGCCTCCAGCCACTGCAAATGAACTCTAGATGCATGTACCACCTTGTGCATCTGGCTTACATGGGTACTGGGAAATTGAATCTGAGTCCTTAAGCTTCACAGGCAAGTGCCTTAACCGCTAACCCATCTCTTCAGCTCAGCTTTGCCATTCTTAAATAACTGTGTTTTGGGGTTGATTTTTGTTGCTTTTGATATTTGCTGATTTGTAGTGTCTTTTTTTTGTTGTTGTTCTTTCTTGGCAACAGGGTCTCACTCGGACCCAGGCTGGCCTGGTATCCATTATGGACCTGGAATCTCAATCTCCCAGTCAACAGGATTAAGAGTGTGAGTCAACACACACTATTTATTTATTATTGTCCTTAGGGCCTCTAGGGGCGAACTCCAGACGCATGTGCCACCATGTGCATCTGACTTACATGGGGCCTGGAGAATCGAACCTTGTCCTTAGGCTTCTTAGGCATGTGCATTAACTGCTAAGTCATCTAAGTCATCTCTTCAGGCCCTGGAGGGCTTCATCTTTATTTCATAGTCAGCAGTGAATCCTTGTCTGAAGTTGTCCAGCATGGTTTGCAGGACTGTGTGGGTCTCACATTGGGACTGTGCAGATCCCATAATGGAAGGGGTTCTGTAACCAGGAGTTTGCGGAGTTTATATGTGCCTAACACGGTGTGGTGTGCAGGGAAGAGTGGAGAAGGACAGCTTCTCCCTCAAGCAGGTTCTCACTGGGCTGCCTCACTGAAGGGGTCGTAAGAAAGCCTTACTATAGGGCCATGTGTATATACCCCGTGCCTGGTCAGCGCCTCTATTATGGAAGGGTGAGTGCCCAGTAAGGTGAAACGACTTCCAGTGGGACCACAAATTAGAGCCCAATCAGAACCTATGCCCCATTACCATGGGACCATTACAGTCATTCTAGTACATTAAATTCCTATCCTGTCTATTACTCCAGAGACCAATCTACATTTTTTCTTGGAGACCAGTGCCACCTTAGTATCACATTGAGGCTCTGGATCCGATCTCCTGCAAGATGACCAAGTCTGTGCCAGCTCTATCTATTTCCCAGGGAGTCCTTACTTGGTCCAGATGTCTGGCCTGGTCTTATTTTCTTCCACTCAGGGACTACAGTCCTGGGTCTCACAGTGCCCTGGGCCAACTGGAAGGGGACGGTGGAATCACATCAGGGACACACACTTCCCAGTTCCAGCAACCTTTGGCAGGCTGAGATACCTGCAGGCAGCAGCCCCTCCTTGACCAACACAAGTCATGAACAGAAGGATAATTTCACTGGGGCCTCCAGAGATGGAGTGGCAATTTCTCTGCAATGATTACTTCAACACCAATGAGAGTGGAGTTATTTACCCAGGGATCAGAGCTAGGATCAGTCCTAAAGAAACTCTGGGCCCAAGCTTAATCTACACTTTCATCATACACTCTAGCAGAAAGGCAGATTCCATAGCACAAGGTGGGGCAAGAAAGCCAGCAGGAGTTTTCAAAACGCATACGTGGCAGTTAGCTATGTGGTTTCTATTGCCAAGGGCAACCTCTATTTTGTCTTAGCTATTTCCTATTTCTGACTGCTCTGGTGGGGGGCTCCTTTTCTGAGACTTTCCATTCCATTGTTTGTCTATGAAGCCCATTAAATGTGATTCTTTCGCATTGAATGCAGGGCCTGGTGAATGCTGTACCACAGAGCTACACCCCATCTTGTTTATAGAAATCTTTTGTTTGGTTTCAATTTATACATTATAATTGTGCATATTTATGGGTTAAGTATATCACTGTGATACTTGTATACAATGTGGAGGCTTTGGACAGAATGATTGACATTTCTATCACCTTGGTTTGGGCCATTTATTTGTGTTGGAAACAATCAGAGTCTTCTGTGCCAGTCTACCAGCTGTCAGCTAGAGCCCTCCTATTGGCTGCAGAACCTGAAAGCCATTCCTACTCAATTGCATCTCTCTACCTGTCAGCCATCTCTTCCATTTTTTAAATGTTATTACTTTTGAGGTGTTTATTTTCCGTGTTTAATGTAGGTGAAACATTTGGGTAGGTGAGAAGGCATGGAGCAGACTCCCTTAAATATCTCTAATTTAGGACTTGCCATCAGGACTTTGGAAAAAGAGTATGCCTTAGAGGACACTTTAAGGATTGGCACAGACAACTGTGCAAAACAGATTAGGATAGGGATGGTTACGAGATGGCAGACTCGGTGCCCTGGACTCTGGCTTACTTGTTGCTGCCTTTGTTTTAATGTAAGGAGTCTGACAGACTAGCTACAGGGTTGGAAGGGTGATGGATAGAAGGAGGTGTGTATTAATGATGGGTGGAGTCCTTGCCACTTCACTAGTGGGTCCTGTGTAAAATGTAAGGGAGCTATTTCACAGCCAAGTGGCTTAGAATACCTAGCTATCAAGACATAGAAATATAAACAAGCAAAAAAGAGAAGGAAATTAGCAAAATTTCTCTAATACTTCTTAAGTTAAGATCACTGAGCACACAACATTGGTCAATGTTGAAAAGGGAGAAGAAATTTGGTTCTTAACATTCTATGATTTTGTTTCCACTGACTCTGCCATTAATGAATTCTGGAAATCTGTGGATTGAAAGAACATGCCCATGAAATAGGATTGGGAATATGACCCATAAACACAAGTGAATAATGCCTAGAAGCCATGACTAGCAGAGATTGTTGCTCATGTGTGTGCATGCACATGCACACATGTACACATGTTCATATGTGTGTGGTGGCTGCATGTGTGTGTGTGGAGGTCATAGGTAGACATTGGGGTCAGATTTCTTGATAACTCTCCACTTTTATTCTTTGAGTTAGGTTCTCTTGCTGAACCTAAAGTTCACTGATTCCACTAGGTTAGCTGGCCAGTGAACATAGGGACTCCCTCGTCTCTGCCTCCCCAGTTATTTTCCATGTGTGAATCTAGGGATCTGTGCTCTGGTACTCATAAACTGTGCAGCAAGCTCTTTACTCACACAGCCATCTACCCAGCCCCTGTTTCTCTGGCTATTTTTTTTTTATTAAGAATTTTCATGCGTGAACATATTACAAATTGGTCGTATTCCCACAGGTTATACTCTTATGTCTTCTTTCCCCAACCCCATTCTTCTGAGGACCCTCCTCAGTGGGGTTGTCAGTATTCACTGTGGGGTCGTGAATGCACCAGTCAGTCTCTGTGGGGAGGAAAATGCCTCAGAATACAGCTCCCCATCCTGTGGCTCTCACGTCCTTTCTGCCCCCTCTTCTGCAATGTTCCTGAGCCTTACAGGGCATGTTAGAGGTCTCTTTAGTGTTGAGCTCTCAGCAGCCTCTGATTTTTTGCTTTGATGAGTCTCCTCAGTGTCCACTGCCATCTCTCTAGAGATGTAATGTTTCCTGGGCTCTGGCAGATGTGACACAGATGACTCATCTTGTGCTAGGCAGTTGCTGCTTTATTTGTTTATTTATTTATTAAATTTTTAATTATTTTATTTATTTTTTAGAGACAGACACAGAGAGAAACAGAGAGGGAGACAGATAGAGATGGGTGCGCCAGCAGTCTCTCAGCTGCTGTGAATGAAATCCAGATGTGTGCCCCCTTGTGGGCAAGTGCTGCATTGCGCCCTTGCATCACTTTGCATCTGGCTAAACGTGGGAACTGGAGATTGGAACCGCTGGAGATTGGAACCAGCATTCTTAGGCTTAGCAGGCAGGCGCCTTAACCACTAAGCCATCTCTCCAGCCATTTATTTTTAATTTAATGCTCCCCTCTCTGTCTCATTCTTTTTGACATAGTATTGTTATATAGCCTGAGCTGACATTAAACTCTCCATCTTCCTGCCTCTAATCTCCCAATTTCTGGAATTATAGCTATGTGTCTCTACACTCAGCTGGTTTAAAAAAAAGTTTTAAAGTGAATTTTCTTTTAAATATGTAGAATTCAAATTTTATTTTACATCAAAGTTGTGATGTGTGTGTACTAACAGCTAGGCGTCATGCCTCAAACCTGTGATCCCTGCACTTGGGAGGTAGAGACAGAAAGATGAGGAGGTCAACTTCCTCCTTGGCTACATAGTGAGTTTGAGCCAGCCTGGACTACATTGGGCTCTGTCTTAAAAAAAACTAAAAGAAGAAACAACAGAACAGTAACAATAGCAAAAAGAAACAAAGGTACAATATAATATGAGTGAATATTACAATGATTGTTTCCAATATATATATATATATATTTTTTTTTGGTTTTTTGAAGTAGGGTCTCACTCTGGCCCAGTCTGACCTGGAATTCACTATGTAGTCTCAGGCTGGCTGAAAACTCATGGCGATCCTACCTGGGATTAAAAGCGTGCACCACCACGCCCGGCTTGTTTCCAATAATTTATATAATTTTTATTATTTTGGGGAAAATTTTCCACCTAGTTTTATGTTTCCTGCCATTATGCTATCTGCCATATTGGGACACCACCTAGGAGACCTCACTAGAGTCTGCGTTACACTGTTAGGACTCAATGGTGGAATGTGTTCTATATAATTGTTATTTCAACTTAAATTGTGGCCAGTTAACTATATGATAAAGAATTTCCCGAGAAACATACTGCCAGGAAACTCTCTGTCTTATTTGGGTTAATCCAGAAACCAGAGATTGAGCTTCTACTGGGAACTGTAGAATGGGAGACTAACCATGACATGCCTACATGCCTGAGGTTTCAAATGGGCACAGACTCAAGAGAAGCTATGAGATTTATTTTAGGGAGAGTTAGGATTAAGAGGGACAATCAAGGGCTGGAGAGATGGCTTAGTGGTTAAGGCACCTGCCTCCTAAGCCTAAGAACGCCAGTTCCAATCTCCAGATCCCACATTTAGCCAGATGCAAAGTGACACAAGGGTGCAATGCCGCACTTGACCACCAGGGGAGCACCCATCTGGATTTTTGTTTGCGGCAGCTGAGAGGCTGCTGGCGCGCCCATCTCTATATGTCTCCCTCTCCCTCTCTCTCTGTCTCTCTCTGTGTCCCTCTCAAAAAAAAAGAGGTACAATCAAGAAGGAAGCCTGAGAAGATCCCCCTGTCAAAGAGAAGGAGAGAAGAAGAATCTGAGATGCTAATTGGCACACACATTACCTCCCCCTGCCCCAGACACACTCACAACTCAGGTCTAAATATATGAACCAGACATCCAATTAGACTAAGCTTCATAACTAGGCTCAGGTGTGTAAGTGAGGAACCTGATTGGTTGGTGGGTTCAAGAGGCTCACTCAGGTGCTAAACCTGGGAAAAGTTGAGGAAGAAGCAGGAAGCTGATGTTGGGGTTGTTGCTTTCGGCCATCTTGGATGAGACTGGATCAGAGACAGGTTCTAGTCCTGCCAGGGCAGGTCCAAGGTGACATCTAAGTTTCCTTGGGCCAGTCCCTAGCTAACCACTTACCAGGAGAAAAGATACCTTGCTTCTAATCCATATCAATAACTGTAAAGTTTGATGCTGTTCTAAGCATGAACAGAGCCATGTAAGCACTCAGGTAAATGTTGTATATTCAGAGTATATGTTGGAACTGTGGAATTTAATATTGTTCTCAGCATGATCACAGCTATGTAGACACAGGTCAAGCAGCAATCAGGAACTCCATACAGATGAAGACAGCATTTTGTTCCATTGTTTCTGGCTTCCTTTACTTGGGTTTATGTCAAAGAGATTTATTTACATTGTCTTAGAGAGTTGGGTATGTTCCATTCATATAGTACCATTCAAGAGTATAATTAAAATAGTGTTCCATTATATGAACATGCCACAACTTATTTTCCATTCTAGTCTTGATGGACATTTGGGTAAATCTCAGCTTTTATCAATTATGAAAAGTGCTGTAATGCATTTTTTGTGTCTTTTGGTGAACATATGTGCACAGGTCATATTATTGGCATATGTTTAGTCTTAGTAAATAGTGCCAGATACTTTTCAATATGTTTGTTTCAATTTAGACTCCCACTTGCATGGCAGTTTACAAGTGGATGTCATTTATACTCCCACTATTGGTATATGAAAGTTTATATTTCTCTATGTTCTTGCCAAAGCTGGATATTATTTTAAAGCGGTACTAAGTGATATTTCATCATTTTCAAGTTTATAATCATGATGCCTAAATTGTGCACCTTAGCATTTACTTAATCTTTTCCATTTTCAGTTGTTTTTCATTATTGCTTTGCAGTTCTTTATATATTTTGGATGAAGGGCTGTGTCTTATAAATGTAAAGATATTCTACTATATGGGCTACCTTTTTAGTCTCTTCATAGTGTACTTTCAAAATGTTTTATTGAAAACTTTCATCCATGTACACAATGTACCGTGTTCATAATCCCCTCCTACCACTCTTCTTAGTCTCGCCTCCCATACCCCTTCTTTCCACCTAGGCCCTCTTCTATTTTTATTCTTTACACCCCCGTTCATATTACAAAGGTATTGTGTAGGTAGCATCAGCCACTATGAGGCCATGAATGTAATGGCACTTTTTGTCAGTAAGACAGCCTTCCAAAGCACTCCTCCCATCCTTTGGCTCTTACACTGTTTTCACCACTTCTTCTCCTGAGCCAATAGAGTTTTTGGAGGACCAGAATGTCTCAATCTTGTTGTAATTTGATTTGTAATCTTTTGGATATTATTAACACTTTTGGAAAATGTTTTGACTACTTAAAGGATATTGAAACATCCTTGTGTGTTTTATTCTAAAATTTTATTAGTTTATCTCTTACAGCCAGACCTGTAATCTACTTAGAAAAACTTTTGGAGAGATGTGTTTTGTTTTCCATACAGACACTCCATCAACTGGACCTGACAGAACAGTTTAAAAATATTTAAACCTGCTTAACTTAAATAATTGTGCTGTTTTACATGGAATGGTCACTGGGTAGAGATAAGCCAGAGCCACTGGTAGTGAGCCAGAAAATTCTGAATCTCCAGAATTTTCTTCAACACCTGTAGCTGCATCCCTTCAGCAGGGTGACTAATACAAGATCTTGAAAGCAAGCAGACAGGTCCTCCATTTGTTCGTCTCTCAGTGCAGTGAGGTGACTGACTCCCACACTTGCAACACGCTTGTGAGTTATTCTACAAGCTTAAAGAAGTTGATAGTTTTTGTATTACATTCTGTGATGGTTGACTTGCATTTTCTTACTTGGTTAGAAGAAGAAATGTCTAGCGCATTAGTGAGACACAACTCTGGGTAAGTTTGTGCAGGTATTTCAAGAGGGGATTAACTGAATAGGGGAAATGTTTCCTGAATATAGGTGCCACTAGCCCATTGGTTGGGGTTCCAGATGAAATAAAAGTGGGGAAAGGAGAGAAATCAAGCTGAGAACAAGCATTTTTCTGTTTCTGCTTCCTTCCCACTGTGCTGAGGTATGAGGAATCCTAGCTTCATGTCACCACTGCCATGCCTTCTTCCCAAAACCATGAACTAAATATAAATAAGTCCTCCTTCCTTAAGTTGCCTCAAATCGTGTATTTGGTCACAGAATCAAGAGAAGTAACTAGTATATGTGCCAGAAATATCCCCTTTTAATGTGCTTCATAGGATTACATACTATCAAAGAACTGAACCTTGGGAAATATTGGCATTGGAATGACTTTCTCAAACCCAACATATATATTGAGAACATTAGAGATACTGTATCCAGAAACTTTCAACTTTTAAGCATATTTACTCAAATAAATTAATACTTATTAGCTACTCTTGCATATATAGAAACCACACATAGCAATCTGAGGAAAGCAGTGTATGTGCCGTGGTTCCTTGATCTCCAGTTTCACACTCTGACCTTTGAGCCAATTGCCAATGGAAATAATTCAAGTTTTGAGCTTTTCTTATGGTATAAAAATTTTTAGTTATCTTATATTATGGTTAATATTTACTATCAAATTGACAGGATCTAGAATCTGTAGTAGAGAAATCTCTGGGCATGTCTGTGAAGGAGTGTTTCTAGATTGGGTTTACTGAGATGCATTCTGAGTGTGCACTCACATGATATTACATGGACTGAGGAATAAAGGAGAAAAAGGAGAAAGCAAGTGGAGCACCAGTATCCCTCCCCTCTTGCTTTCTGACTGCAGATGCAATGTGACCAGCTGCCTCAACACTCCTGTCATGGTGATGGACAGATGAGACTTTCCTCTCCTCCATTTCCTGGAGTGGATCTCATCAGCTGAGAATAACCCTGGAATCTGATAGTTTCAAGCCTAAGGTCACTGGGTAGATTAGCCAGAGTCACTGGTAGTGAGCCAGGAAATTCTGAATCTCCAGAAGTTTCCGCAACACCTGCAGCTGCATCCCTTCAGCAGGGTGACTCATACAAGATCTTGAAAGCAAGAAGACAGATCTTCTATCTGTTCATATCTCAGAATGGTGTGATGGCTGACTCCCACACTCCCAACATACTTGCAAGACATTCCCAGTTAGGACACCAGTCATCCCTTGGAGTATGAGCTGAGGAATCTTGTGGAGGGTGGGAGAACTGGCTTAGCCTTAGACAGGAAAGCTAAGTGTGTGCTAGGTATGGTCTCTCATACCTGTAATTCCAGCTCTTAGATGCTGAGGCAGGAGAATTGTTGAGACTTTGAGACTAGCCTGGACTATATTGTGTCTCAAAAAAAGTAAAAATAGGGCTGGAGAGATGGCTTAGCTGTTAAGGCATTTGCCTGAAAAGCCAAAGGATCCTGGTTCAATTCTCTAGGACCCATGTAAGCCAGATGCACAAGGGGGCACATGGGACTGGAGTTCATTTGCTGTGGTTGGAGGCCCTGGGGCTCCCATTCTTAGTTTCCCTCCCTCTCTCTTTCTGTGCCTCTTTCTCTCTCTTAAATAAATACATAAATAAAATATATTTAAAAAGTTAAAAAAAAAAAAAAACATAAAGTAAAATGTGACCAGCATAGGCCCTTGGCATGCAAAGAAATGGAAGCTACTCAAGTGAAGAAAGTTCTGGTGGCATCAGACCTTTGTGTAGTACAGGCTGAGCACCAGCAGAGACCATAGGGAAGGCAACAGCTCACACCCCTTCATTTATTCATCTTATTTTGTTAATTTGTTTTATTATTGGGATATATTTTTTCTTTTTTGAACCTGTGGTTTCTTTTTTTATTTTACTTCTAGTATAAGCAGAATTTTGATTTTATCTGGTAAAAATCCAACTCATATTTTTATGCTTAATCCCCTTTACATTTATTTAATTTTTCTTTTGAACTCCCTTTGTAAGAAAATCTTTTTTTTTTTTTTTAATTTTTAAATCATTTCTAGGGGCTGGAGGAGATGACTTAGCAGTTAAGGCACTTGCTTGTGAAACCTGACTCAGGTTCAATTCCCCAGTACCCATGTAAGCCAGAAGCACAAGGTGACATATGCATCTGGAGTTCATTTGCAGTGGCTAGAAGGCCTAGTTTGCCCATTCTTTTTCTCTGCCTCTTCCCACCTCTCCCTCTCTTCATCTCTCTCAAATAAATAAATAAATAAATAAAAATAAAATATTTTAATAAAAATGATGCACTTTAAAAAATCATTTCTAATCTCTTGCTCTTTTCTCTTCCCTTCCATAAAATTCTTTTCCAGGGGTCTTCTTTTTCCTTTTATTTACTTAACCTTGCTTCTCCTCTATTTTCACACTTTTCCTACACATTTCCTTACTATAATTTATTTACTATTTTCATATATATTCTAAATACTTTTTAACTTCATAGTACATTCTATATTATTTTCTCCATTTTCTGATTTATGGTCACTTATGGTGTGCTAGTGGGCTTTAATTGAATTTAAGTGTATTTATGGATATTCTATAGTATGATGTTACTGTTCTAACAGTTTGTTTTTCCTCACTGAACTGTTTGAGCATTTAGCCCTCAAGAACAGGCTCCTCAAAGAAAAGATCCACAAATAAAACTGGAAGAGATATGTAAATATACAACTCAAGTTATAGAAACATGAAATATGAAGATCCAAAAGATCATAATTCCTCAACTGCTGTCCTGAAAGATATGAAACTATGTAAAATGGAAGAAGAAGATTAAAAAGTTTATTGGTAAAAATGATCAGTGATCTCAAAGAGGGTAAAATCAGCAGATGAATTCAATCTAGGATCTAGAGAGGAAAATCAGCAATATGGTTGAAAAATCATCTTGGAAGAAAAATTCAACAATAAAATAGAGTTTTTGAAAAAAATAAATTAATATAAGCTATTTTTAAGTTTTCCTGAAATTGATGTATCTTAAAATTTTCTTTATACATAACATTTGCAAAAAGACAAATAGAAAATTTGGAAATGAAAATATCAATAAAAATAAAAGCTCAGTGGATAGCATCACCATTGGAGATGACTAAGAAGAAAGGTTGCCAGGAATGGAGGACAAGGTCAAGTACATAGTATACCAAATATCAGTGGTTGTGATGGAGAACAAACATTATCACTGTGTCCAAGAAGTCTTGAGATGTAAGAAGGAGCTCAGATAAACACGAAAGGCACAGAGAAACTATTCAGTGAATTCATGTCAGAAAATTTTCCACATCTAGGCAAAAAAATGGACATTGACATACAAGAGGCATTTAGAACCCCAAAATGACATGGCCTGGGAATAACCTCTACCCAGCATATTTTAGTTCAGGTGCCAACAATGCAAAGCAAAACAGCATTACTAGGAGCTGCCAAAGAGAAACACCACCTACAAAGACAGAAACATCACCAGATGTTTCACCAGCAATCCTGAAAGTCAGAGAAAACATAGAATGATGTATTTCAAGCTCTAAAAGTAACTACCAACTGAAATTGCTATATTCAGTAGAGATATTTCTTTTAAAAATATTTTTAGAGAGAGAAAGTGAGGGAAATGATAAAGAATTGGCGTGCTAGGGCCTCAGCCACCACAATTGAACTCCAAATGCTTGCACTTCCTACTGGCTATGTGCAACCTCATGCTTGCCTCACTTTTGTGCATCTGGCCAACCTGGGGTCTGGAGAGTAGAACATGGGTCCTCAGGCTTCACAGGGAAGCGCCTTAACTGCTAAGCCATCTCTCCAGTCCTTGGTAGAGATATTTCTTAAAATGGACAGAGAAACAAGAATGTTTGAGAACAAGCACAAACTAAGGCAGATGATGATTACCAAGCCAACAGTGCAGAAGATTCATACTGTAATCATATACACAGAGGAAGAAGACAATCTCAATCATGGGAGCACAGAGGGAAAGATGAACAAAGGGGAGTTAGACAGAAACCTACTATGTGTTTCAGGGTAAGGTGGTAAGTACCAAATACTAATAAGGAAGAAAGAAGGGAACAAATAATCCAACCAGGGAAACAGCCAACACAATTGCAAGTATTAGTCAGCATCTCTCAGCAATAACTTGAAATACGAATGACCTCAACTCAGCAACAAAGAGATCCAGACTGGTTGACTGTATTGGAAAACTAGATCCAGCCCAGCATGGTGGCCCATGCCTTTCATCCAGCATTTGGGAGGCAGAGGTGGGAGAATCACTGTGAGCTTGAGGCCAACCTGAGACTACAGAGTGAGTTCCAGGTCAGCTTGGGCTAGAGTAAGACCCTAACTCAAAAAGGCAAAAACAAAACAAAACAAAACAAAACAAAAACCAGAAAAAAAGTAAGAGAAAACAAAACAAAAATCCCAGAACTAGATTCTGCTATCTTCATCACTAAGAAACACACCTCACTGGTAGAGATACCTACAGACTGAGAATGAAAGGATGGAAAACAATCAGACAAACAGAAACTGAAAATAAGCTACTATAGCTATTCTGGGTTCTGACTAAAGAGAGTTTAAATTAATATTTTTTCAGAAGAGATAAAGATGGTTGTTACAAATGGAACAATTGATCAAGAAAACATAACAATTATAAATATATGTGTGTGTAACATTGGGGCCCCTAAGTTCCCCCTAAGTTCATAGAACAAATACTAATGATATTTAATAGTGTCTGATTTAAGTACCCATACCTCATTTCTAGATAGGTTATCCACACTAAAAAATCAACCAGGGCTGGAGAGATGGCTTAGCAGTTAAGGCGCCTGCCTGCTAAGCCTAAGAACCTGTTTCCAATCTCCAGGTCCCACGTTTAGCCAGATGCAAAGTGACGCAAGGGCACAATGCCACAATTGACCACAAGGGGGTGCACACATCTGGATTTTGTTCACAGCAGCTGAGAGACTGCTGGCGCACCCATTCTCTATCTGTCTCCCTCTCTCTCTGTGTCTGTCTCTCTCTCTGTCTCTCTCCAAAAATAAATAAAAATAAAAAAATTAAAAAATAAAAAAATCAACCAAAAAACCTCAGAGTTAAATTATACCACAGATCAAATGGAGTTAACAGATACATACACATTATTCTATTCAATATAAACAGAATACAACTTCTCCTCAGCAGCCCATGTAACTTTCTCTGAAAGAGAAAATATTCCAGTGCAGTTTCAATTTTTTAGTTCATGAAAAAGCAAAATAATAAGGCAAAATAAATAAGTACATTTTAGTTTAGAGAACTTTCTTTTTTATAGAAATATTTTATTTATTTATTTACTTACTTATTTATAGGGCAGGGGGTAGGTGGGTATGACAGGGCCTCTTACCACTGCAAACAAACTCCAGATGCATGTGCCACTTTGTGCATCTGGCTTTATGTGGGTGCTGGGGAATCGAACCCAGGCCATCAGGCTTTGTAATTAATCACCTTTAACCACTGATACATCACTTCAACCCAATAGAGTTTTCAGAGATAGATTCAAAGCTTTGCTGTTTTTCTATGTTTTTGAGGCAGGGTCTCACAGCTGGCTGAACCCTATACAAAATAAAGATGTGGGGCCTTTATTTTGAAGGCAGTAAAAATGCCATTAAAAGTTGCAAATGTAAGGTAAAAAGCCCTTTTCCCCATTTATCCTCAACTTTTCAGTGTTTTTACTTGCTATTTAATATAATTATAATTAAATTAGTGGCATGAATTTTACCATTCATCATTATAATACACATGACCAATTTTAAATGCAAACCTAAGCATATTCAATTTACATGCTTTGTTACTTTTACATGTGTATATATTTGGTTCCTACTAAGTTTATACTCTTAAATAAGCCAAATCCAGTTGATAGGAGCCAATATTCCACTTTTCATCACAACTTCATTGTGTGGTGGAGTGTGCTATGCCTCATCAAATGATGTAGTCTGATCTTCAGAAGTCTCACACTGCTAACCCATGGGGGATTGTCCTTTTTACCACCTGTTTGCTTTCTGTTCTCTTTCAATGAGTCAGTTTGTCTCTCCTGTGCCTGATTTATGAATGGTGATAGAAATAGCCAACACCCTATAATATGCATGATGGCATTTTTCCATCAGGCTCCCTAAGGCTCCAGATGCTAGGATCATTGGATCTGAGCCCAAGAACTGCCAGATGGTAGATTAACCAACTGCTTCATCATCTCTAAAAGGTGTTCATATTCACAAAACTATGTGTATTGAACTTGTTCATCCTAAAACCTCTGCCTTTATTTATTTCTACCTTACATGTGTTCAACCATATCAAAGTTTTAGGTAGTACTGGTGTAAAAACTTCCTTTATGACAATAACTTTAAAGCTAAGTAAGCTAAATCTTCCAATAATAGAGTAAAAAGTGGACACCCCTGTCTTGTTCCTGATTTTAGTGGAAATACTTCCAGTTTTTTCCCATTTAGAATATTGGTTATAGATTTGTTGTATATAGCTTTTATTATGTTGAGATATGTCCCTTCTAGCCCCAGTTTCTTCAGGACTTTTACAATGAAGATGTCAAATGTCTTTCCCACATCTATTAAATGATCATGTGACTTTTGTCCTTGAGTGTGTTTATATGGTGAATTACATGTATTGATTTGTGTATGGTGAACCATCCCTGCATCTCTGGAATAAAATGTAGGGTGATTTATCTTTTTGATATGTTCCTTTATTCTGTTTGTAAGTATTTATGTTGTTGAAAAATTTGCATCCATGTTCATGAAGTATATTGGTCTGTAATTCTTTTGTTCTTGTCTTTATCTGGTTTGGTATTGGTAACACCAGCTTCATAAAAGGAGTTTAGTAGTGTTCTTCCTCTTTCTAGCTTATAAGTTTGAGAAGTCCAGGTGTTAGTTGTTCTTTGAAGGTCTGGTAAAAATCACCACTGAATCCATGTAGACCTGGACATTTTTTAGTTGGGAGATTATAACTGCCTTGATCTCATTATTTTCTTGTTATAGATCTGTTCAAATGTTTATCTCCACTTGCTTTAATTATCTATAATTTCATCCATTTCTTTTAGACATTACAATTTAGAGGAGTATATGCTTTTAAGTATGTCCTTAAGAATTTCTGAATTTCATCAGTATCTGTTGTGTAGATAAGCTTTTGTTAAGGGTTTATTGATAGTTTTTATCCTTTCAAAGAATTGACTCATTTGTTTCATTGATTTTTGGAATTAAGTTTCTGTTTCATTAATTCTTGCCCTGATCATCATTATTTCCTTTCCATCTTCTGGGTTTTGGTTTGGCTTGTTCTTCTTTTTCCAAGGCATTGCAGTGCATCTTTAAGTTATTTATTTGTTATTTATTTCAAATTTTTATTACTTTTTTTCATGGCAGGCACACTTGCCATTTGCACCACTTACTGCATGGCTTTCACTCAGTATCTGGTAGAGGCAGAGACTGGTTCCTTCTGGTCACAGCTATTCCTGACACCTAGCTCTCTGTGTAGGCTGAGATATAACCTGGTGGTGGGAGATGAAGGCATCCTATACCCAGGGTCCCCCAGGGTCGTTTTATTTAAAGTAGAGTCACACTGTAGCCCAGGTTAACCTGAAACATTCTATAGCACAGGCTGGTCTTGAACTCATGGTGAGGTAAGAACCTGTCTTCTAAGTGTTGTGATTAAAGGCATGAGCCACTATGACTATCTCTCTAATTATTTTTTCAAGGTAGAATCTCAGGTAGATAATCTAGGCTGACATGGAATTCACTCTCTAGGCCTAGGCTGACCTCAAACTCATGGCTATTGTCCTACCTCAGCCTCCAGAGTGCTGGGATTAAAGTCATGGACCGCCGTGCTGCCAAATTATTAATGCAGGCACTTAAAGCCATAAGTTACCCTCTCAGGACTGCCTTCATTGTACCCCATAGGTTTTGGTATGCTATGTTTTCATTATCATATAGATTTTTTTCTTTCTTGATTTTTTTCAGTGACCCATTCATCATTCAATAGTGTATTGTTTAATTCCATGTTTCCTGATATTGATTTACAGTTTATCATACCAAGATCAGATAGAGTACAAGGAACTCTTTGAACTTTCCTGTATTTGTTAGGATTTGCTTTGTGTCCTAATATATGATCTACTTTAGAGAAAGTTCTATGTGCTGCTGAAAAGAATAGGTATTCTGCTGCATTTGGATGGAATGTTCTGTAGATATCTGTTAGATCCATTTGTTCTATGATGTTATTTACTCCAGATGCTTTTCTGTTTAGTTTTTGCTGGGATGACCTGTCAATAGATGAGAGTGGGGTATAGAATACTATTGAATAACCCAATACTATTATGCTTGTGTTAATATCTGACTTTATATTTAGTAGTGTTTGTTGAATGACATTGGGTTCACCTACATTCTATGCATATATGTTTAGAATTGTAATGTCCTCTTGTTGGATTGTTCCTTAATCAGTATGAAGGGAATTTCTTCAGCTCTTATGACTAATGTTGGTTTGAAGTCTATCCTGACAGATATTAGAATAGTAACACCTACATATTTCCTGGTTCCATTTATTTGAAGTATCATTTTACTTCCTTTCACCCCAAGGTAGTACTTGTCTTTGATGGAGAGATATCCACTTTCTCCACTTTTATTTAACATATTACAGGAAATCTTAGCTAAAGCAATAAGACAAAATGCACAAATAAAAGCGATACAAACAAGAAAGGAAGCAGTCAAACTATCATTATTTGCAAATCCTATGAGTCTGTACATAAAGGTCCCTAAAGATTCTTCCAGAAAACTGTTAGAGCTAAGGAAAACTTTCAGTAATATAGCAGGATTCACATAAATCAGTAGCTAATGTTATTGGTATAGGAAAAGAATACCACTCCCATTCACAATTGCTAAAAGAAACCTTGGGATAAACCTTATCAAGGAAATACGGTACCTCTGCAATGAAAGCTTTAAAACACTCAAGAGAGAAATTGAAGACTCTAGGAAATGGAAAAATAGTCCATGATCATGGATTAGAAAAATCAATACAGTGAAAGTGGCCATCTTACCAAAAGCAATCTATATATTTAATGCAATCCCCATCAAAATTCTAATGGCATTCTCCACCGAAATAGAAAAGTCATTTCTAAAATTCTTCTGGAAGCACAGAAAAGTTCAGATAGCCAAAGAAAATTTAAGCAACAAAAATAAGGTCCACTCCATGTGAGGAATTCCTGCCTTGTACTGAAAACCTAACCAAAATCCTATGGCTGGAGAGGTCATAAGCCCTAGAGGGGAAGCTATTACTGTTGTTTGGCTAAGAGTATATATTATGCCCACCAAACGGTCCTGTAAACACTTATGCTGAAGCCCATATATTGATATTACTCTCACCTTCAGTGAGAAGTTTCTCTTTTCAGATGGTGGTGACTACTGGAGAGACTCAAAACTCATCGGAGTCCTCAAAAGTGACAGTAGAGTGTTCATTACTAAGAGAGACATCTCTATCACATCCTCCAGGGCTCACACACAATTTCAGAAGAGGCAGTGGAAAGAATGGAAAAACCAAAGGATGAAGATGAAGGCTTGTGATACCATCTTCCAGACATAAAGTGACTTTGACATTCATGACCTCACAGTGACTGAACTGTCTACACTAGACCAGCATAATAGAAGGGCAAAGAAAATGATGATGTTAGAACAGAAGAGGGATGGGTCAGGGAGAAGGGATCTAATGGAGGGGGCAGGGAGAGCAAAGGAGGGTACTTGGGGGAGCTTATGATCAGGGTACATTGTCAATATGAATAGAGGATGTCAGTAAAAAGTTAAAAAAAAGATCAATCAGGTCTCTTTGGGTTGTTACTTACCATAATAACCAAAGTCAAACTTACACTCTAACATCCATGGGCAATTGCATGAACAATCCTGTAAAAAGCAGCTTGTTCTCACAAGTAGCTGTGACCACAAGTGTTAATGTCTCCAGGAGATCATGTGTCGCCTCTGTGGATGTTCTGTCAGTCAGCCTCATCTTTTTCAGTTTGCCCCACAGTGAGTTGACGAGGAGCCACCAATGTCTGTTTTTTTTTTTTTTTTTCATTATTGGACTTTCCACCAGCACAGGACTGACCTACTTCTTTAGTTTCAGCCCCAAAATATCCCACGAAGAGCTTTCCTTGGCAGAGTTGGAATGAGGTATTCACTTTGTTGCCTATCAACTAGGCGACAGGGTGAGATCAGGTAAGGGTTTGCCAACTCTCAGGGGACCCATTTGGATTTGGTAGTCATATTGAGGGTAGTAAGTCTTAAAAATTTGTCCTTCATTCAAAATACACATGTTCTTATACACATGAACTTCAAGTGTGGCTGTTAGAGGCAAAGAGAGAAAGAAACATAGTCTATTGCCATTTCAAACCCTTCACTCGTTTTACTCTGAAATAACCAGCTGATAGCAGTGAGGCTGTGAACTCACTTTAAGAATTGAAATGTAACAGCTCTTACTGGTACTTTCCACTGTGAAGTGCTATCATAGGCAACAAAAATTGTGAGGGAATCAAGAATGTTGGGGGAGGGGAGTACTTTTCACATATTAGCCCTCCTTAAATATTTTGGATATGGAAGAGAACAAAATGTCCAACCTAGAATAATTTTAAAACATGATAGATAGCCAGCAGATAAGTTATTAAAGTGTTTTGTTTTAATATTTTATTTTTTTTATTTATTTGAGAAAGAGGGAGAAAGAGAAAGAGAGAGAGAGAAAGAGAGAAAAAAGGGAGAGAATGGGTGTGCCAGGGCCTTCAGCCACTGCAGACAAACTCCAGATGCATGCACCACCTTGTGCATCTGGCTTATGTGGTCCTAGAGAATTGCACCTGGGTCCTTTGGCTTTGCAGGCAAATGTCTTATCCACTAAGCCATTTCTCTAGCCCCTAAAGTGTTTTTTGACAATCTGATTGGTGTATATTAGGAATGATTTAATAATATTGCATAGACTGTGAGGGAAGGTTGGCATTTTTGTCTCAGTAGGTACATGCCATTAGAGCTAGTTTTTAATACCTTTCAGAGGAACTGACACAAACATGAATTTGAATTCTTCTAGTTGGTCGCCTGCCACTCATTGATGTATTTATTCTGATTGCTTAAAAATATGGAAATTGTAATTTGTGCATGGGAGCTTGTTTTAATTAATACTCTGACATTGAATTCTAATTCCCTGCCATCTGAATATGAGGAGATTGAATTATTTATCTGTGTACTGCATAGATACCATAAGCCTGATGTATCATTGATATTCAATGCATAGATTAGCAGTTTAAATATTCAAATTCTAAAATATCTTATTAATTGTTGAAAATCTTGATATCTAGTATTAGATTTTGCAAAGCAAGAAGCAAAAGCCCTTCTCTGGGTTGTAAATGCAAGTTTTAAAAGACGTTAACGGAGAACAGTCAGCTCTGTCCCCTACTATTTTCACAACTTTAAAATTTCAGAAACTCTTTGACCCCAAACACGAGTGTCTGATGAGTTCAGGTAATTTCATGAATATGGGAGCTGTGACAGGCAGTTGCAGTTAGGCACAGTTTTGTAAAATATCTCTTTTTGCAGTATTATCTTTAGTGGATACATTATTATTCCCCTTTAAGGATGCATATATAATTATGTGGATTGTTATATAAATAGAGATGATAGAGCTATTGGGGTCTTATTCATTTCAACTGGCATTACATTCTTGGAAATTTAGAACATTCAAGATGAGCCAGAGGCAGGGTTAGAGTCTAGATGTGAGGCGCACCTTGCCCCATTTTTCTGGCAGCTGTAAGTACAATAGCTTTGCAGTACCCAGGACACAGGAGAGCTGAAAAGAGATGCCATGAGCTGAATTAAAAAAGAGAGATTTAGAGTCACAGTATGCCAGATGGCAGAGGCAGCCTTCTAGAGGAGTAGGATAGAAAAGGGAGAGGTAATTTGATGGTCTTTATTGAGGAACTGTTTATTACTGTGCTAAGGTTTGAATGCACCCCTCAGGGTTCATGTGTGGGCCACTCAGACTTCAGCACATCAGTATTTGATGGGCTTTAAGGATGACTGAGGCACAAAAACTCTTAATGGATTCATGCCACTATCATAGGAGTGGGTTTCTAGTAAAAGGGTGAGTTCAGCCTCTTTCCCTCACTCTCTTTTTCTCTGCCTTTCATTGTCCCACTATGTGCTGTTTTCTGACATGCTGACTCAGGAAGGTGGCCTTCTCTAGAGTCCCCTTGATTGATTAAGACTTTGTCTAAGGTTAAATGTCTAATGACAGTGAACTATGTGGGGTGGCTATCAAGAGGGATAAGCATTCCCTCAAAGACTTTTGCTCTCACTACCAACAGACCACAATATTTTTAGGTTTTAATGACTAATTAAAATGAATATGTATATGTGCCTATGTTCACATCCCAGATCTACCACACTCAAGCAGTTCCTCAATGCACACATACCCCAGCTTCCTCATTTGTAAAGGTGAAGGAGTTTTTGCATCTTGAGTTGTTATGAGGATTAAATAAGTTGATTTAGTCAAGTCCTTGGAAAAGTGCCTCTTCTACCAGTGAGTGGCATGACTCAGGAAATTTTTCTTAAATGTTAGATAGCATGTCCCAGGGCTTGTACTTACTATCTTTACCTGTCCACACCCGCTAAGTGAACTGTGTCAGTCTTTTAAGATAATATTTTATTTATTTATTATGAGAGAGAAAGATAGATAGATAGATAGATAGATAGATAGATAGATAAATGGATGGATAGGTGGAGTGAGTGAGTATGGGTATGCTAGGGCTTCTTGCTACTGTGAAAGAATTCTACATGCATGTACCACTTTGTGCATCTGGATGTATGTGGGTACTGGGAAATCAAACCTAGGTTTTTAGGCGTTGTAAAAGCAAGCACCTTCATCCTCTGAGACATCTCTGCAGCCCTCTTACAGCCTTTTAACTGTAGATCCTAAACACTCCACACTTCTTATATTTTTATTTATAGCACAATTTTTCCTTGATGTCTATATTCTTGTATGAAATTATGTATATTGAACCTCTCTTGGAAATCTAATTGTATTCTCAACATGTTTAAAACAGAAAGTATTAATGGCTCTATGCATTGCCCCAGCATCTGCCTCCCCTTCTTTTATCCTGCTCTTTCCCTAGAGGCTCCCAGTTTAGTTAATGGTATTGCCTTTCACCCATTTCCTTCAACCAAAAGCCCAGGACTTGGGCTGGAAAGATGGCTTAAAAGTTTAGGTGTTTGCAAAAAACCTCGAATAGCCAAAACAATTTTGCGAAACAAAAATCAGGCAGGTGGTATAACCATACCCGATTTTAAGTTATATTACAAAGCCATAGTAACAAAAACAGCATGGTACTGGCACAAGGACAGACAGGTAGATCAATGGAACAGAATAGAAGACCCAAATATTAATCCAAGCAGCTACAGCCACCTGATTTTTGACAAAAATGCCAAAAATATTAATTGGAGAAAAGATAGCCTCTTTAACAAGTGGTGTTGGGAAAACTGGACATCGGTATGTAAAAGGATAAACATAGATCCTTGTCTTTCTCCATGCACAAGAGTCAAATCCAAATGGATCAGGGACCTTGATATCAGACCTGAAACTCTGAACCTGCTAGAGGAAAAAAAGGGAAACCCTTCAACATATTGGCATAGGTAAGGACTTTCTGAATATAACCCCAATTGCTCAGCGAATAAAATCACTAATCAACCAATGGGACCTTATGAAATTACAAAGCTTTTGTACAGCAAAGGACACTGTAAGTAGAGCAAAAAGACAACCTACAGAATGGGAGAAAATCTTTGCCAGCTATACATCTGACAGAGGATTAATATCCAGAATATACAAAGAACTCAAAAACAGAATAATAAGAATTCAAACAACCCAGTTAAAAATGGGCTATGGAACTAAATAGAGAATTCACAGAAGATGAAATTCAGATGGCATATAAACATCTGAAAAAGTGTTCCACATCCTTAGCCATCAGGGAGATGCAAATTAAAACCACTTTGAGATTCCATTTCACTCCTGTCAGAATGGCTTCCATCAAGAAAACAAATGACAATAAGTGTTGGCGTGGATGCGGAAAAAAGGGGAACACTTCTACACTGTTGGTGGGAATGTAACCTGGTCCAACCATTGTGGAAATCAGTGTGGAGGTTTTTGAGACAGCTAGAAATAGATTTACCATATGATCCAGCTATAGCACTCCTAGGCATATATCCAGAAGACTCTTCTCACTTCCTTAGAGATACTTGCAAAACCATGTTTATTGCCGCTCTATTCACAATAGCTAGGAAATGGAAGCAGCCTAGATGTCCCACCACAAATGAATGGATAATAAAGATGTGGTACATTTACACAATGGAGTTCTACTCAGCGGTAAAGAAAAAATGAAATTATGAAATTTGCAGGAAATGGATGGATCTGGAAAGGATTATACTAAGTGAGGTAACCCAGGCTCAGAAAGCCAAACGTCACATGTTCTCTCTCTTATGTGGATCCTAGCTACAAATAGACAGACTTGTGTGTGAACTGGAACCAAAAATTGGTACCAGAAACCAGTAAGCTGGTAAAAGGCTATAAGGGACGGAGGAAAGGGAAGGACTGAAGTGTATGGTATTGCACATATGTAAGTGGAAGGACTGATTACAAGGAGGGGAATGGCCTAACCAAGGCCATGGGTAGAGAATGCATAAAAGAAGGTCAGGGGTGAGGGTCAATCTAATTTCAAAAGATTGTGAATAAGACTTATGTAAAACTACTTTTTTGAATAATGGTACATCTAGAAGCTGTAGACTGTTACTAGAAAATTTTCAGTACCTGGGATGGGATACCTTCCAGTGAGTTGTTGGCCAAGGAGGTCCCGGTAGCCTCCAAAACATTAAAGGCTTTTGCCAAAGCCCTTGGTTTCCCCTGAGAAACAGATAGTAAGACCCTATTGTTGAAGACATCTCTTGCCTGAGAGGTAAGGTCACTGAGAAAGCAAGCTGGTGCTGAGCAGAAAACCTTCTCCTGTAGACCAGCCAACTGAAAGCTGGAAAAGCTGCACTGCATGCAGAGTATGGGAGACAGAAGTCATCAGCAGTGAAAACAGTGGACGCTGAATATTCAAATTTGGCCAGACAGGCCCAAAGACTGAACGGGTGCAATAGTGGCATGTCTACTCGTGGGGTAACCAACTGCTCTATAATTGACTGAAGGCCCTCTCTACGGGAGGGAATACATACCTGGTACTGAAAACCTAAGCAAAGTCTATGGTAGGTAAGGTCATAAGCCTTAGGGGTATAAAGCATGCCCTTATCTAAATGTATATACTATTCCCACCAAGCTGCCCGAAAATACTACACTTAATGCTCATATTCACATATTAATGCTACTCTCACTTCTGGTTAGAGAAGCTCTCTTTCAGATGGCGATGACCACTGGGATGATCCAAAAGGCAACATAGTGCTGAGAAGAAGGGATGGAGAAGTGCCCAGCACTGAAACATCTCTGTCACACCCTCCAAGGCTCAGGGATCATTGCGGAAGAGGGGGCGGATAGAATGGAAGAGCCAAAGGAAGGGTACGACTCGACTCCCTACAATGCAACTGCCCAGACAGAAATTGGCCTTGATATCCATGACCTTGCTGTGCCTAGCAATACCTCCGCAAGACCCTCATAGTAGAAGTAAAAGAGGATGACATCATATTAAAAAAAGAGACTAATGGAGAGAGGGAGGGGATATGATGGAGAGTGGAGTTCTAAAGGGGAAGGGGGGAGGGGAGGGAAAAATACGCACCTTTGGTATGTAAGTATGTTTTGTTGTCAATAAATATTTAAAAAAAAAAAAAAAGTTTAGGTGTTTGCCAGCAAAGCCAAAGGACCCAGATTCTACTCCCCCCGTATCCATGTTAAAGCCAGATGCCCAAAATGGCACATGCACCTGGAGTTTGTTTGCAGTGGCTAGAGATCCTGGAATGCCCATTTTCTCTACCTGTTTCTCTCGAATAAATCAATAAAATATTTTAAAAATATTTTTAAAAGTCTTTAAAAAGTCCAAGTCTTGTCCCGAGTTTCACTTTCTACCATGTAGCCATGTTCCCAGACATGGCTGTACTTTGAATGTGCACAGCCCAGTAAATCCCAATAAATACATGCTGGCCCAAGCCATAATCATCTCTTGCCTACACAGTGGTTTCTCTAGCAGCTGCCTCCCATCACTCTCCTGATGAAAACTGTCCACTGGCTTCCTGTCTTCCCAGAATAAAGATCAAAAGGCCCTGATTTGTCCCCAGTCTCTGCCATGATCTAATTTATCACTTTCTCCCTTCTTCCCAGTAGGGTGTTAGTGCATTTATTACACATTTCTCTGTTGTTATCATAGTGCCTGGTGTAGAGTAAGCATTCAGTAAATATTTTCACCTGGGTGAATGAAGAAATGAATAAATCCCATTTTTTTGTATGGCTTTCAGTGGTCTATAGAGTGAGAAGGGGCTGTGGTGGCAAAATCAGTGAAAATTCATAGGCTCAAAATAATTTATTTTTTGCCTCATTTATCTTCATGAAAGGATCTTATTGCCTCATTGCATTTCTACTGCTTATTGCAAAAATTTGAATTCCTTGTTTTTCTGTTCACCGACTGGGTCACACTTGCTGAAATATTTTTGGGTACGGTTTCAAACAGCATGGTTGCAGCTACCTTCATATGGAGACACGACAACATTGTTTTTAAAGATCCTATCTCAGAACTTGGCTTTGAATGATAAAACGCACCCAGGTAATTCATATGAGGTTATATTTTTCCTTGATAGCTTTACTAGTTTTAATAAATATAAATCTCAAGCACCATCAATGTAGCTCATCCTTTTTTTAAAAATTTCCTTTCTTGTATTATGACTTTTCTCATCTAAGAGCATATTTATTTCTTTCCGTGAACTTTTCTTCTTCATGCTAAGTGATCCTTGTTTGTAAGGCATTGCTTCTTGGTGGGTGATCATCTCAACAGCAAACTTTCTGATCTGTCAGAAGTGGATAAGGTTTACATGTTCAAACTTGACAAAATATGACATAGCTATGACCAAATCAGAATTGGCCACTGACTTTTTCCTTAGCCCATGGGCTAGATGAAAAATATGTAATAAATGAGCACTTGAATCGGCCAGCTTGGGTTCTAAGCTTGTTTTTGTCACTCATATCCATAAGGATGGACAGTTAGCATCTTTGAATCTCAATGTATCCTCCTGTAAAATGGCAATATAAGGGCACAAGTCTATTATGCAAACATGAGCGTGATACATATAAGACATCTAGTAAATTCTAGCTGGTAAGATATACCAGAAGACTTTCATTGTTGTTTTAACTATAATTCTTTTCTTTTTAAAAAATATTTATTTATTTGTGTGTGTGTATGTGTGTGTGTGTGTGTGCGTGTGCGTGTACGTGTGTGTGGATGGGTGTGCTAGGGTCTCTTGCTGTTGCAATTGAATGCCTGTCCAGCTTTATGTGGGTGGCTGTGAATTTGAACTTGCAGGCTTTGTAAGCAAGCATCTTTAACTACTGAGTCATCTCCCCAGGCCCTTAGCTGTAATTCTTTATGGTTTTACTTGATAACCATAAATTCCATATAAAGTTAAGCCATTTCTACTCATTAACCTTTTCTTTTTGAAAGTAGCATTTATTCTATGCCTTTGAAAACCAAATAGAGTGTAATTTAATTGACTATTTCACCTCCAGTTTACTCTTGGAATTATGTAACATCTTTTTTATGTAAAGCAAATGTCAAATGAACAAACAAAACAAAACTATTTCTACAATTTGAAACCATTACTTAGCATGGTAAAAGTTGAGATGTATTTATTTAGACATTTGGAAGATAAGGGGACTGTGTATGAAGGCAACATATAGATGATGTAAATTGTTGAGACTAGATTTCAAGCTGCGTGAGGAAATGATAAGATCTGTGGCCATGACGTTTGCAAGGCTAGGTCTCATGAGATGCAACATGGCAAAGAGTTGGGACAACTCTGCAATTATAGGAAGAAAGCAAATTTTTTTGCTATGCGTCATGGCATGATCAATTGATATAGCATCATTGACAGTAACCAAGTTATGGAGTCAGCCTTGGAATCCGTGTGGATAGAGAGAGACAACACACACACACACACACACACACACACACACACACTTCAATGGAATATATCCAGTCATTAAAAAATGAAATTATGCCACAAGTGAAATAAACCAGACCCAGAAAGACATATATTTACATTTTCTCTCACTTAATCTACACTTAAAAAGTAAGACTTGAAATCGGAGAGGAGAAGAGGAGGGGGACAGGAAAGGTTAATGGTGTATGTGTATATGAATAAAATCAAAGCACATGATATTCATGCATGAGAGTGTCAATGAAATTTGTTACATGGTACAATGAGTGTATCCAAATAAACAGTTTAAAAATTATTATGAAAACTGGAATGGAGAAACATTTCAAGAGGGGAAGCGACATTGCATGTTGTGATGTGCTGTCCAGATCACTCCTTCACATTGAAGAATGGCTCACATTCAACGACTCGTCCTTACATGGTGGTCATCCCCCTTTTTTCCTCAATCTGAGAAAATGCCACGGGACCATCGCACTTGAGAGACCCTGAGCCCCTTGTGTGCTCAGCTGAGCCTTTTTTTTTTTTTCTGTCTACAGAAGCAGTTCAACTTTTGTCAAACTATATTTTCCTTAGTTCCTTCCACGAATTTTTCTTAGTGCATTCATGCTCTAATGAAATTCTTCCACAGAAACCTCTATGTCAGTGAGTGCTTCTAGGCAATCTGGTTTAAGATAGAAAAGCAACTGCAAAATCTCAAGTAGAAAAGAAACAAGAGTAAGCAGAGGTCAGGAATCTAGAGAAGGCCATGAGGCAGGAGAAATGGGGAGGGCTTAAGGAGAGGCGAGAATAGATATCCGAGTATGGGGTTAGAGTACTGGGGGTGTAAAGGTTCAAGGGAGGTCAGAGGAAGAGGGTGGAGGACAGGAAAGGATGGGGGAGGGTTAGGCAAAATTGAAGATGTTATAAAAAAAGCTATATGGAAACTTCTTTGTTATCTGATTAAAAATATGATGTGTGAAAAGAAATATGATGTGTGTGTGTGTGTGTGTGTGTGTGTGTGTGTGTGTGTGTGAATGAGAGAGAAAGAGAGAGAGAAAGAGAGAGAGATTGTGTTTGGGCAGTAGTTCCCTGATGGGTGGATAATTCTGCTCCCAGAAGCCATAGGTTGTTACAGGAAGATCCCAGTGCCAGGGGTGGAATATGTCCCAGTAAGTTGTTGGTCAATGAGGCTCCTGAGCACCCCTCCTCTGACCCAACTGCCCAAACACATAAGACCTCCAAGGCTCAGGGAACATGCAGAAGAGGTGGTGGAAAGAATATAAAAGCCGGAGAATGGGAAGAGTGTTTTGGAATGCTGTTTTTGGACATGAAGTGGCCATTGCATTCGTGACCTCTGAGCAGCTGTCATAACTACATAATACTGGGCTCATCCACACTTTGTCATGGATGATGGAGGAGAGCAAAAGAAAAGAAAGACATTGTTGTAGAAGAGGGGTTTGTTGGCAATACAAAGGGGTTCAGTGGAAGGAGGTTGGGGGAGGGACCAGATGAGGTAATGGGGGAGGTTTTTGATCAAAATACATTATGTACCTATATGAAAATCATCAATAAAAAGTTTTTAAAAAGCTGGGCATGGTGGCACACACCTTTAATCCCAGCAGATAGATGGCAGAGGTTAAGAGGATTGCTGTGAGTTTGAGGCCACCCTGAGACTACATAGTGAACCCCAGGTCAGCCTGGGTGAGACACTACCTTGACAAACAAAAACAAAAAAGTTAAAAAAGGAAATTGCAAGGCCCTTAGCCTAGTGACAGATATATGATATCTATGTGTGTGCATGCGCATACATGTGTGTGTGGTGGGGGAGGTAGGGAGAGTGAGCTTAAGAAGCAATGCAGGAGGGGGTGGCTTCTAGGATAATCTCATAGTTTGTTATTTAGACCACTTGCTAGTCCTGCTCATCCAGGCATAGGTGGTTTCTGAATGTCCCCATCCTGGCCAGGGTCAAGGTCAGGAGTTGGACTGCCTCCTGGTATATGGATCGTGAAGCTTGGGGAAAGGAAAGGTAGTAACCAGGGCAAAATCTAGAATGAAAACAAGCTGAAAGTCCCCTAAAGCATCAAACCAATGAAGTGAGAAGGATGGAGAAACCAAGACATCACTTAGAGACATGGGTTTGGAATGGAACTTGTTCCTACTGAGGGAAGGAGCCATCACAAGTGTACACTCTTGGAATAGGCTGGTAGTTGGTCCTTAGACTGAAGAAAGAAACACAGGAGGAAGGGGAGGAAGGAGACGACAAAGAAGAGAAGAGAGAGGAGGATAAAGAGGTCTGAGAGCATAAAAACTTCCTACTCAAAATGTCTGCTTTTGTCAACTATAACACCTTAAATAATTCAAGTGGCTGTAATCTTGTTATTCTTGAGAACTGGCCCTCATATTTTCTGTTATTTCTAAAAACATATTTATTTGTAAGAGAGAGAGTACATGGACAGGGCCTTTTGCCACTGCAAATGAACTCTAGATACGTGTGCCACTTTGTACATCTGGCTCTACATTGCTATTGAGGAATTGCACCCAGACTGGCAGGCTTTTTAATCAAGCTCCTTTGACTGCTGAGCCACCTCCCCAGCCCTGTTTTCTGTTATTAATATGCCTCTGAAGATAGAGGTCTTGGGAGATGACAGTCACAAAAGGAATGCTATATAAAACTTAAATATTTCTTCTCTCACACAGTATTCAGATGTGGAAGAAAAAAGACGACAGCTTTTGAGATACACTTCAAAACAGGGAAACAGGAAATGACAGAGAGCAAGAAACAGAGTATGCTATGCTGGTAACTTCTGCTTTGCTGTGACAGAACAGCTAACACAATCAAGTTATGGAAGGACGGATTCCTTTTGGCTCACACTTTCAGCCTGTTGCCCACGCTCATGGGTTCTGAGCTCCTGGTGAAGCTGGGTTTCATGACTCTGAGAATGTGTAGTGATGAGGATTTTTCCCTCTTGACAGTCAGGAGAGAGAGAGAGAGAGAGAGCCCTGAGATAAAATATAGCCTGAAAAAGCCTGGCCTACCTCCTCTAGCTAGTCCTACCTCCTAAAGTTCTTACCACTTCCCCAAATAGGAGCCTAAGAAGGGGACTGAATTTATAATACATGAACTTTTGGGGGAGACAATTTACAACCAAACTGGAACACATGGTCTAGATGTTTAAAATTTCTTATGAATACTTAGTATTTGTCAATCTAATCAGTGGAGAAAGATGTTATAAATGTTTGATCTCTGATGATTCCATGAGACCCTAGGAGAAAGGTACAGAGCCAATAGATGCTACATGAAATGCCTGACAAGCCCACACCATGATTGTTTTGATGATATGCTTAGTTATGCATAAAATACATAAATGATTTAAAATGATATAAAATCACTGCTTTGAAATATATAAGCCAGAGTTCTGAAAGTAAAATAATTGAAAGGGAATTGAGATGTGTTTTTTAGATAATTGACAACCTTTCATCATACTCTTTTGGTGAAAATAGTTTTTCTTTAGGGAAATATTAATGTAGATATATTAGTTAAATTCATTTAAAGATAGTTATTTGAGGAAGGAAATACTTTAAACATCAGCAGTTTTTGTGTTTGGGTGTCAGGATTATAAGGATTATTTTAGTTTTCTTTCTCTATTTATGAATTTCCAAATATTCTACCAATATAAATTATTTTACAAATCTGAGAAAAATTAATATCCACAATGAGAAGATCTTACATTTCATTTTACTGTGGACAAGTTGAAGAACCAGTGAATTGTTTGGTAAAGTTCTGTGCATTTGTTGAAAAGTCAGATTTGGGTAAATTTAACCAGGAGAGGTACAAAGTGGGGAGAGTCAACAGGAACCTGCAGCCATTGTGACAGCTGCATACAAGTCAGCTGCTCTAGACTCCCCTGACTCTTGTTTCTGCTGACAGTAATCAGGTGTCACTGAAAGAGTATTTGGTTTGATGTAATCAGTATGTACAAGCAACTGACCCTCAGGAAAGGACCTAACTACCCTCCAAGATGGCCATGGGCCTCATTCAATCAAAGCCTCTTGAGACTCCTCAGAGGAGGGATTTAGCTCTGAGGCTCTAATAAAAATTCTGTGTGAGCTTCTAGCCCACAGACTTGGGCTCCCAAAATCACCTCATCCAGTTCCTTAAAGTCTCTCTCTCTCTCAATCTATTTATCTAGTATCCACCTATTTATCTACCTATTCTATATTTATGTATTTGTCACCTCTCTGTCTATCCATTGTCATCTATCATCTATCTGTCTATTATCATCTACCTGTCTATTGATCATGTATCTGTCCATTTATTTATATTTATCTAGAAAATATTTGTTTTGAATATAACATATTTATGTATTCTAAATATAATTAGAACTATTCTGAATATATCAATAACAAACATATTCTAAATATAGCATATGTAGATATATGAACATAGATAGATGACCTCATCTCTAGAGCTGGCTTCTTCTAGCAGACTCTTGGCACTTGCTGTAGCAGCTGTTTAGCCATTTGGCATGGGTAACCCCTGCTTGAGTTAAATACTCCATGATAACCCTGCACATGCGGGGATGGGGTTCTATTTATTTAGCACTGTAGTAGTTTTCCATAGGAACTGCAATGAATCATCACAAATTCCTGGCTTAAAACAACAAAAGCTTCCTATTGTATCGCTTTAGAGATAGATACTTGTCTTACCACCTGTAATCAAGATAAAGGCCAAGATGTGTTCCTTTTCTGGAGATTAGGAGACATGAATTTCCTAGCCTTCTTCAGTCGTGCAAGGTCACCCCAGCTCCTTGATTTGTGAGCACTGCCTTTCATCATTAAAGCCAGCAATATGGTATCTCTCTGACCCCACTTTCATCATCATATTTATTTCTCTGCCTCTTTTCCCTGTCTTCATCCTTTACTTTTTACTTTTTTTAATTTGAGAAAGAGAGAGAGAGAGAGAGAGAGAGAGAGAAAGAGGCAGAAGAGAATGGGTGCACCAGAGACTTTTCAGTCACTGTGAATGAACTCCAGACTCACGCGCCCTCTTGTGCACATGTGCGATATTGCACGCTTGCATCACTTTTGCATCTGGCTATACAAGGGACCTGGAGATATGAACAAGTGTTCTTAGGCTTTGTAGGCAGGTGCCTTAACTGCTAAGCTATCTTTCCAGCCCCACTTTTTACTTTTTCTTGAGAGAGATAGAGCGAGAGTGAGAGCGAGAGAGAGAGAGAGAGAGAGAAAGAGAGAATGGGCATGCCAGGGGCCTCCCAGCCACTGTGAACGAACTCCAGATTTGTGCATCCCATTGTGGGCAAGTGTGGCATTGTGCCCTTGCATCACTTTTTGTGTCTGGCTAAACATGGGACCTGGAGATTGGGACTGGCATTCTTAGGCTTGGCAGACAGGCGCCTTAACTGCCAAGTCATCTCTCCAGCCCCACTTTTTACTTTTTAAAAATATTTTTATTTATTTGCAAACACAGAGAGATAGAAGAGAGAGAAGAGAGAGAGAGAATGAATGGGCATGCCAGGGCCTCCAGCCACTACCAGAAAACTCTAGATGTATGTACCACTGTGCATCTGCGGTTACATGGGTATTGGGGAATCAAACCTGGGTGGTTAGGCTTTTTCAGGCAAGAGCCTTAACCAATGAGCAATTTTTCCAGCCCTCCAACCTTTACTTTGAAGAATCCTTGAGTTCATGCTGAACTCACCTGGATGACCCAGGATCCTCTCTATTTTAAAGTCAGCTGATCATATTCTTTACGTTTAATTTCTATTTGCCCTGAATCCACAGTCGGCAACTTTGGAAACCATCATTTTGCCTACCTCAAGTAGCTCCCTGGTAGCCAATTTTATCCTTCTAGACTGTAGAGTAGCTTCCCCACCACTTGCCCAATCAGTCTCCTTTCCCCACACTTAGAAAAGTAAATCTCAAAATGAGAAAAAGAGCTCTCAACTATTTCTTTTACATAAATATGAATCTATTTTTTAATAGAAACCACAAGTGAAATTCAAAATCTTTATAAAGTATAACATTACTGCTTAGAAAACATCTTAGCTTGTATGCAGCTGAGGGATAGGAATTCCAGTTTGTCATTTCTTAGGGAGATAAAACACCTCATAAATATTTCTCTAGAAAAAAGGAGCCTGCTCCTTTTTTTTTCTTCAGTTTTTCTAAATGCTTTTAATAGTTGAAAAATTGCTGACATTTGATGACTGAACTTGATAGGAATCATAAATCAAACAAATGTTTTTTCAAGCATAGCTTATCATTGTATGTTCAAAATTATTCTTTACTGCAAGAATAGAAAACTGGCAGAGGTCGAAATCATGATTTGAAAGGACATACAGGGTATGCATTGTTTGAGAGTATTTATCCCTGAAATCTGTGATTTTACAAATTACTTTAAAGGAAGACCTATGCTTTAATATATCTACATGGACAGAGAAGAACTATTGAAGTACATATTAAATTAGAATCCTATTTGACATGTGTTCTAAGATACAAAACAGCGGGCTTTCCTTTGTATTTAAGATGATAAGGTGACATAGTCAACTTAATGTTGGCAAGAAAGATATTCTACATTAATAAAAACTGAACCCATGCTCTTCCTCCCACCTCCCAGATGTCTTACAGAGCTAAAGGTCAGTAAGTCAGCCACACAATATTGCTGAAGGCCTTCTGTGTGCAAGGCACTGTGATTAATTCAGGGAAGCATACAAAAATAGTAGTTCAGAAAGAAACTTGCTAATTTAAGTTTATGCCACATATTGAAAGAAACAAGATGTGGAAATAATATCCTCTGGTTTGGTAGTTATTTAGTACTTAGAAAAATCCAAATTGGATATTCTTGAAAATTTCAGCATGGGAATAAGTGCTATTAGTATGATGAGATTAATGATTTTTATTTGAAATTATTTATTTATTTGCAAGGAGAGAGAGAGAGAGAGAGAGAAGAGAGGCATACAGAGAAAGAATGGGCATGCCAGGGCCTCTAGCCACTGCAAACAAACTCCAGATGCACGTGCCCCTTGTGTATCTGGCTTATGTGGATCCTGGAGACTCAAACTGGGATCCTTTGGCTTTTCAGGCAAGTGCCTTAACCGCTAAGCCATTTTTCCAGCCCATTAATGAATTTGCTTAATATAATTTATTTATTTGAGAGAGAAAGAAAGAGAGGAGAGAGAGAGAGAGAGAGAATGGGAACTCCAGAGCCTCCAGCCATTGCAAACAAACTCCAGATGCATGTGCAACCTTGTGCATCTGGCTTATGTGGGTCCTAGAGAATCAAACCAGGATCCTTTGGCTTTGCAGGCAGATGCCTTAACTGCTAAGCCATCTTTCCAGACCGAGATTGATGAATTTAAAGACGATTTATTGATTCATATCTGAGTCAGATTTCCATGTTCTACCAACGTGGAACTTAATATCTCTTGGGTCTGACATGTATCACAGGCTTTAAAAGTGAAGGCAAATTTGCCTAGCTGATTTGCACACCCTGAAAGGAAGGTGGAAGTACTGCACTAGACACTGCTGCTTATAAACTACTTACTACCAGTATTTAGAAATGTGATTGCTATTATTCAATTGCAAACTCTGTTACATTTTTATGGTTTTATAAAATGATTTACCAGATGTGTCCATGGGTTGATATAAATGTTGTTTTCCAGGCTATAAGTTTTATGAGCTGATTTTAAAGGTCAAAGAGCTGGGAGGCAGAGTGGGTATTTAGGCCTTAGCTTTGGATGGGTGATACTTAATCACTCAGTGGGGAGGGGAACAATGAAATGACCACTGAAATGTTTCACACTTTGGAGAGCATATAAGATACTAACTTAAGCAGGTCCAGGTCACCTCAGAACTGGTGACATCAATTTAGGTCTTTCATCTTTTCTTAATTTTTAAGAAAGTAAACTTAAATCCATTAGAAGTGTCACAATGTCTTGTAATCAAATGTCAACTGTGAGCTGAATAGCATCTTGCTACAAATCCCTGTCTTAATTGTGATGGATGAGCACTGGGAAGAACAGGAATAAAACTGATGCCAGTTCTGAGTCAGTCCATCCATCCATCCATCCATCCATCCATCCATCCATCCATCCCATCCATCCATCCATCCAACAGCATTAATGAAGTACTCATGGGATGATGATGACGACATACAAATATGCCTGGGATCCATTTCTGCCTTCCACTAGCCAAGTACAACTTTACATGTGATAAGGGAGGAGGCGACAGGGAACACAATGAAGGCAATGGTGAGGAAGTTCTAAGGATGGGTAGGGCATCTGAAAGCCCAGGAAACTAAGAGGGTAGAAGGTTACACCTGGGGTTTTGGAATTGGATCCAAGTTTGAATTTTGCTTCTGTAACTTTTATTATTAAATTATTATCTTCCTAAACCTTGGTTTCTGGACATAATGATAATGGTTTCATTTCATTCTTTTGGGGACCCGTAATGTTATTCTCAAGGACTTCAAAGCAAAGCTCATAAAGAGCGATTACCAGGAGACAGCTGAGATTTTTATTGTTGCTTTTATGTAATTCTGCTCAGAGGATTAGAATAGTTCTTGCATGGGGCATAGAACTGGAGTCACAGATTTCCCTTGCCTGTAGTATGATGGATCTGCCTGCCCACACCAGCGTCTAAGAGTTCATTGTGACTTTTGCAGGAATTTCTCAAGTCATTCGTTAAACATAGCTGTCCTTGAACTCAGCCATGCTGGGCTATTTTCACCATGAAAACCATCAAATGCTACAAATCAGAGCTCCCTGGTGCCCATTTGATTTACCAGCACATCATTGCAAGCACATTTCAGCCCAGCAGACCTGTGGGGCTCCAGAGAGGAGTTATGTAGGGCTGGGGTGGGAGGGAAACTCCACATAACTCAGCTTTCTAAATCCTGACCCGCGGGAACATAACCAGGGTCAAAGGTTATTCCAGAACGAGAAGAAAAGCTTGAGGGAATAAATCCTCTCTTAATTTAAACATTTAAGGCCTTGAAAACACTGTTTAAATGTCACATTTATTGGTACATTCTGGAATTGGAAATCACAGTCCCAGAATGGCCCAAATGTTCATTCCTTGATAGCAGCTGTTTTTAATATAGTTGGAAGAAATGGAGCACACATGTAGTAATAATATTTATAAACACTCTTGTTTTGCTAGCCAGATCCCTGAAGTGAATATTAGAGCTCCAGGTGCCTAAGCCGTGCTCTGGCCAGTCTCCTTCCTGTCTATTTTCTGAGCTTTGAGGGGAGGATCCTCAATGGTGATGTGGTGTTGGAAAGGTTTATCTGATCCTATTAGGACAAGTCCCATCACTGATGCCTGCGCTGACTCTCACTCCTTCTGTCTTTGCTTCCGTCAGGCATGGGGATAACTGGCCAGTCCCCCTCCTGTTTATTTCACTCCTGAAACCGGTGATGCTGTATTTATATTCCCTCAAGTCCATGGTGCAGTTTTTAAAGTTTTCTCTCTTCAATACTATTTCATAAAGTTTTCAATTATTTAGATTTTTCACTTTCAGTTTCTTAAAGATATTTTATTTATTTATTTGAGAGAGAGGGAGAGAGAAAGAGTGGAAGAGAGAGAGAGAGAGAGAGAATGGGCACTCCAGGGTCTCTAGCCACTGCAAACAAACTCCAGCATGAGCCATCTTGTGCATCTGGTTTATGTGGGTACTGAGGAATTGAACCTGGGTCCTTTGGCTTTGTAGGCAAGATTTTTCACTTTCATTTTTTATCTTCCACCTTTTTTTTTCTTGAGATTTCTTCTACACCTATTCTTACCTTTCCAATTGTAAAAAGCACCTTTGTTTTGTTTCACAAAGTCCTTTGTTCAGGGAAGCACTGAGCTGAATCTGATGAATCAACATCCAGTGGTCCTCCTGTACCACCTGCATCTGCCTCTAGAAAGCCATGCCCGTTTCTGCAGGAGGCCCATTTCCCTCTGAGGTTAGGTGCTAGGGACTTTTTACAGCTCCTTTCTTTAAAATACCCATTTAGTTTTGCAGCTTGAAGTTACCAAGTTCCAAAGCTTACTGATCAATGATGCGTGAAGTCATCAAAAGTCTCTTAATTTTCTCCCTGAGTGAACTTGGCTGTCATAAGTTTGCAGCTATTAATGGTTGCCTTGTAAACTGCAAAAATGTGTTTACTTGGCCTAGAAGACCTTATGGAACAGGTTAGATGTACTCTTTCAATTGCTTCTATGTTTTGGCACTTTCAAATCCAATGTTTCTGTTGATTCCTATCCTCTCTCCCACACCCTTCCTCTTTCCCCAATTCCTTTCCTCCCCTGCCACATATTTTTCGTCTTGTTTACTTGTAGATTCTCTTTTCCTGTTTCAGGGACTGGATGAATTTTCTGGTTAATAGCTGACTGACTGACATTGGAATGTGGTAGAGAATCACTAAAGGATATTTTCCATCCTACTGCTATGTATGATGGGAAAGAACTTGGCTTTCATGTCAGTAAGAATGAATGAATTTTGGCATTGGGATGGCTCATTCTTGTACCTGTACTAAGTACTAAATTAAGTATAGGCAATTACTTAGTTCCTCCAGAGGCTTGGTTTCCTTATTCACAAATCTGGACTGTTTATTTCATAGGATTATGCAGACTAATGTAATATATAAAAGCTATAATTATTTGACTGTATCATTTATTTTCCAAACCAAGACAGTTTTAAAAGTGAAGGGGAGCTGGGCGTGGTGGCGCACGCCTTTAATCCCAGCACCCGGGAGGCAGAGGTAGGAGGATAGCCGAGAGTTCGAGGCCACCCTGAGAATACATAGTACATAGTTAATTCCAGGTCAGCCTGGACCAGAGTGAGACCCTACCTCGCAAAACAAAAAAAAAAAAAAAAAAAAAAAAAAAGTGAAGGGGAGCTACTAATGATAATATCAGGAGAGAAACATAGATTGTGGCTAGCTCAGTCAATATATATTTCTTTGGAGCAACAGGTTGGGGTACTTTATTTGCCTTATGGTTTAGAATAGGAACAAAGTAACTGTTTTGCAAATTTGAAGGGTTTTGCTCTGTTTCCTTTTATTTCATAGTCTTCTCGCTTGGTGCACAGCATGTCTCAGGAAAGAAAGAGATGCTACAGGGTCTTTGGGAAAGGTTCCTGTGCCTTTCAAACCACAGGCTACATTTCTTAGTGGTTGAGGGCAGAGATAAAGAAACTCCAGATGGGTTTTGGGGATGCAAGGACATTGAGGCTCAGAACATCCAGAAGACTACACTTCCAGGGTGACTATTTCCAGGGCTGCATTGACATAGAAGTAACATTTGCGTACATAGTCTTAACCTGAACTCTGTCTAGCTTCAATCTTTACAATGTGGTTAGTTGAAATAGTACTGTAAGGCATAAAATATACACCAAGTATTGAAGACTTAGCACAAAACAGAATGATGAAAATTATCTCATTAATATTTTTATGTTGATTGCATGTTGGGAAGATAATATCTAGATTTATCAGATTGAATAAAATACATTATTAAAAATCAACTTGGTTATTTCGTTTTACTGTTTAAATGGATGCATATTAGAAAATTCCAAATTATGATTGTGGCCAGCATTGGATAGCAGTGGGGTAAGCCAGGATTCTCAGGCTCTGCTCACGCTTGTGTTCTCAGGAATGCAGATGTTCCTAAGAACAGCTCCAGTGAGGCTCTGAGAACCTTCAGATTGAGACTGGCAGTGGAGAGGAGGCAGTATGGACCTTCTGGGACCAATGGCCAGCAACTTTGATTTTAACGGGTAATGGAGGAGGGAGTAAATATGGTCAAAGTATGTGATATACTTGAGTAAATTTATCATTATGAAACCCAGGACTTCATATAATGATTATACTCTAATAAACATTTAAAATATTTTATTAATTTGAGAGATAGAGAGAAAAAAGCACAGAGAGAGAGAGAGAGTATGGGTGTGCCAGGTCTTCCTGCCACTGTAAATGCATTCCAGACTTTTGTGCAACTTTATGTATCTAGCTTTATGTGGGTACTGGAGAATCAACCTCTGGCCACCAGGCTTTGCAAGAAAGTCCCTTTAACCACTGAGCTATTTCTCCAAGCCTAAACATTTTTTAAGTAAGTTGATTTGCATTTTTTGCTCATCTAAGTTTGTGATTTGATTGGTATGCTGCATATATTTTTCTATATTGCTAATGCTTATTATTTTTCTATTTTGACATTTTCATACATGTGTATAATGTATTTTGATCTTATTATTATCCTCTCATCCCCTTTCTTTAATACATTTCTATATTTATCCTCAGATTACTTTCATGCCTTTAAAAAACTAAGTTGCTAAATTAACTAATTTACTTAACGCTTCAAAGTTGCTTGCATAATCATGCATAAAAGATTGTTTACTGTGGAATGGGCAGCTTACAAGTGGCTATACCACTGATGAACCGGACTCTCCTCTCCCAGCAACCATTAGCTACTTTGTGGGGGTCTGGGTCTCATGTATTCTTCTCCCATTAGTTCTCACCATCAGTGCCATTTATTTCATCCTTCAAGTAAACACAACGCAACACAACACAACACACACTCCTTGCTCGGAATAGCTCGGCATTTTCTTTCAATGTTGATGTAATTGAATATTTATGCCAACAAACATATTTCCATCTCCAAGAAGAAAATTACCTGCTAAAAGGCATGTATAGCAGTAAAACCTGCAGGCTTACTATATCAGATTATTGTTTGAATGTTTTAAAAGATATGATTATTTAAGCTAGAAGTTTATTTCCTGCTTATATACACGGGTTTTATTATTATTTTCTCTCAACATGAAGTATCTAGGGACCCAGTGAGATACGAGATGAAGTCAAAAGTTGAGGTCAAGATTTAGGTCACTTGATGACAAGTGAGGTCGTTATAAAGAACTTTAGCCAGGTGTGGTGGCTCATGCCTTTAATCTCAGCACTTGAGAGAGGCTGAGGTAGGAGGATTGTAGTGAGTTTGAGGTCAGCCTGCTCTGCAGTGCATAGCCAGGCTCCAGGTCAGCCTGGGCTGTAGTGAAACTGCCTCAACAACAACTAAAAGAAATACTTTAAAATAGCGGAGTCAGTAATTTTTATGTACACAAAGGACTGGCTAAGTTGCTTTGTGAAGGCTGAGAATAACCCACTAGAAAAGCAGGCATCTGAGCGTGTTTCTGCATGTGATATTTGAGGGAGCCGATTTATAGAGGCATTGGGGTTACATGGAGGCGATGGTACTTGACAACTTCAAAAGTTCACCATGGATTGAAAAGAGGAAAAAGAATGTGAGAAAGTCAACTGCATACCACGGTGAAAGAGCCGGAAGTACCTCAGGCCCATTGTGAAGTCTTCCCTGTGCTTCTCCAGGGGCCAGTTGAAGTTTGTTTCCCAGCTGGTGGCACTGCTCTGGAAGGTCGCAGAACCTTTAGGAAGTGGGGCCTTGCTGGAGGAAGTGTGTCACTGGGACTTTGAGGTGTTACCACCAGTCCCATGTCTCTCTTCTTCCTGTGCTATGCTGTGATGCCAGATTGGCACCCCTGCCCGGCCTTCCCTACCATGGTGGGAGTCTACCCTTGGGACCTATAAGCCAAATTAAACCCTTTTCCTTCCATAAGCTGCTTCTGGTTGGGTATTTTGTTCCAGTGTTGAGAAAGTAACTGATATGAAAGGCAATTTAAATGATGTAATTAGGTGGACCCCAACCCAATGTGACTGGCATAAGAGGAAAGCTAGAGGCAGACACAAATAGGGGAACTTGTGTGAGACACAGGACAGGACAGCCACCTGCCAGCCAGAGGAATTCAAAGATCTCAGCCCTGGCCGCTAACATCTTGAGCTTTGGCTAGCCTCCAGAATTGTGGGAGAATAAACTTTTGTTGGCTAAGCTATGGTTCTTTGCTTTGATATTGTGAGGAAACTAATACCAATGAATGAAATCTTTTATGATTTCTTTCATGTGTTGGTGTGTGTGGACTGTGTGTATATGGTACCTGCACATGTGTTGGCAGGTGTATGTGTCCTGTGTGTACATGTGTGGAGGCCAGAAAGGGTGTGCAGTATTTTCCATCACTCTTATTTCCCTGAGACAAGGTCTCTCCCTGAACTCAGAGCACCTCGTTTCACACTTACACTGGCTGGCAGGGAGCCCCAGAGAACCTCCTGTCTCTGCCCTGTTCAGGCTGGTGTTATAGACATTCACAGCCATACACAGCTTTTCATATGGGTGCTGGGAATTGAATTGGGGAGGTCTTCATGCTTGTGTAGTAAGTGCTCTGAACAGCTGGGCCATTTCCCTAGGCCCCCAAATTCCCTTATTTTTATTTTTTAAAAATATTTTTATTTATTTAAAGAGAGATTTAAAAAAAGAGGCAGAAAGAGAGGCAGAGCGAGTGAGAGAGAATACACCATTGGAAGAGAGAGAATGGAACACCATGGCCTCCTGCCACTGCAAATGAATTCCAGATGCATGCAGCACTTTGCACATCTGGTGTTACATGGGTACTGAGGAATTGAACCCAGCCTGTCAGATTTTGCCTTTAACTGCTGAGCCATCTCCTCAGCCCACCCCAAATTCCATTATTTTTTAATACAAAAAAAAATTCCAAGTATTAGCAGTCATTTCAAGAAAATCAGTAGCATGAAAGAGAAATTTCATGGTAAGTAAAATGAAGAACTAATCTGAGGGGAAAGAAATAATTCTAGGAGTAGAATAGACAATGAAAAATAACTATGAATCATGATGATTTAGGGGACTTCTGTACTAAAAACAAGGACTGTTTAAGAATTAAGGAACCATGGAGAACTCTCAGCTCTTCAGGAGAATCTGTCAGACAAGTGTGGTGTTAAAAAGAACGTAAAAATGAGAAACGACAAACTTAGGCCCACAGCTGGAATGTAGATTGTAGATTTATTTTGTTCTGCAGATTTTTAAATGTTGGACTTCACTGCTCCTTCTACAAAATATTTCACTTGTATCAATGATCTGACTTTTGTTTTTCATTTTTATATCTGCAGTAGAATGATCCCATACTACAAATATGAATATAAAATGAAAGAATCATTACTTACATTAACCAAAGTATATGTGGGAATGTCCTCTGGGCATGGTGGCACATCATGTGTTCTCAGTCAGCATTTGGGAGATGGAAGTAGGAGGATCAGTTCAAAGTTATCTTTGGTTACATGGCAAGTTTAGGGCCTACCTGGTCCATATGAGATCCTTTCTCATAAAAACAAAACAAAACAAAGCTGACAAAGAGTAAAAACAAAAGTATATCTAGAAAAGTAAAGCACGTGAGACATATAATTAGCATTCAGTAAGTCTTGACTGAAGTCACTTTTCTAAATAGCTAATGAAAGACCCAGGCTTGCAATTCAATTCTTAGCCATTGTTTATTTGGTAGATTAATTTTTGAAAGTAAAAGTAGTATCTTTTTTAAAAATATCATTCATTATTTATTTGCAAGCAGAGACAAGGGGTGGAGGATAGATAGAGAATTGTGCACATCAGGGCCATTGCAGAAAAACTCCAGATGCATGTACCACTTTGTGCATCTGACTTTACATAAATAATAGGGAATTGAATTTGAGAGTTTTGATGACTGAATTTTTTGCATATGCATAGTATTTATTTGTAGTACACAAAATATGTTTGGTGAATATTTAGCTGTTATATCAGTGTAGAATAAAGAAGGCATGTACTTAGGAACTTTTCCTGAGGATCACTTTCTTCTTCTCTTGTGCAATTTCATCTTAAAGTACTCTTTTATCACTCAGGGAATACATATAGATTCAGAATTCTTCAAAGATCTTACCTGTTTAAAGTAATTCCTTGTAATTATAACCATAGTCAGTCTCATATTTGAAATGAAGGTAAGAAGTGGGTTTCCTTGGATGAATGCAACCAAGTCAGGTTTGAAAAATAATCACTGTTCTAGAGTCAGACTGGTAAAGAAATTAAAATTATTATCTGTCAAATATGAACTTTTAACATACAAAAAGTATTTTTGTGGGATATGTGGGATCTGTACAAAGACATATAAATGGGTAGTGGTGTTTGTAAAACTCAAAACAAATTATATATATATATTTATGAAGGGGAAATTTTAGATTTATTCTGCTACCAAATGGCAGATCAATACATATCTGCTTAGCTTAGCTTGAAATAAAATATTATTAGTCTGGTTGGATTCCAAAGCCAGAATGTTAAAGACCCACACAATACTTCTTGATCAAAGTTTCTTATTTAAATTATGATCTGTACTAAGAAACAATATTTCATAGAATAATTTTCATTTCTTTCATGTTCCTGCTCAGACTTCCTGTCTAAATAAGTATATATATATGTATCTACATACATATATATCTAACATTTACCTGACATAGTGCTGGGTGACTAGACAACAAAAACCTTGTTATTGATGTAGGAGGATTTCTCTTGAGTCTCTACCATGTTATTATTCAAGTCTTAGTAACACCAGAGATATCACACCGATTTTTAAACTCAAGAATCTGACAATGTATACCATACCAAATAACAAAGTTGCTCTTGCATATAACAAAAGTTATTAATTGGGGGCTGGAGAGAAGGCTTAGCGGTTTAGGTGCTTGCTTGCAAAGCCAAAGGACCTCAGTTTGATTCATGAGCTTCCACGTAAGCCAGATACACAAGGTGGCGAATGCATCTGGAGTTCGTTTGCAGTGGTTGGAAGCCCTGGTGTGCCCATTCCCTCTCAATCAGTCACAGGGTGACTGAGGACCAGTTTGATGAGGGAGGAGAACTATGTTTGTTAAGTGCTAATGACACACAAATGTTGATTCTCAGAAAATCCTAATTTTATTCTAGGAATTCAGCCCAAGCACATGCAAAGATTTCAGTTACTGCTGCTTTAGTCATGGCTTAAGATCACATATATATCCATTTAGCTTATGTGTGTGTGTGTGTGTGTGTGTGTGTGTGTGTGTGTGTCTGACTTGATTTTGAGAGGCAAATTTCACATAGAATTTTAGGAGGTAGAGATTCATAAATCCTGTTTTCTAATTTTATTTTAGTAGCTTTTCCATTCAGTGGGATGTGGGGAATGGGTAGAGGATACTGATGTCTACTTTAATTCACCAAATATTAATAAATGGCATAAAATGGAACACTCAAAAAGCAAACTGAGGCATTGGCCTACTTGGATTCAAATGTCAGTTCCATCATTCACTAATAGTAGAGTGCAAAGTCAGAATAATAATAGCTACTAGGAAGGATTGTGTGAAGAGTGAGTTAGTGTAAGCCCTTACAACAATGTCTGTCACACAGTAGGCCTTTGTTAACCTTCAAAATCATATGACCGGTTAAAATTCTCTCCATTGTCTCTGCTTGGTGTGGGCTATGCTTACCATAGCATGCTAGTCTCTCTCATATATAACTTTTATTTTTAAATCAAATTTTTATTTACTGGACTGGAGAGATGGCTGAGCGGTTAAGGCATTTGTCTGTGAAGCCAAAAGACCTCAGTTTGATTTCCCAGGATCCACGTAAGACAGAGGCACAAGGTAGTGCATGTGCCTGGAGTTCGTTAGCAGTGGCTGGAGGCCCTGGCATGCCCATTTCTCTTTCTCTCTTTCTCTCTCTCTCTCAAATTAATTAATTAAATTAATTTTTAAAAATTTATTATTTTTTTATTTAAGGGGGGAGGGAGGGAGAATGAATGTGAATATGGGATTAGCAAAGCTTCCTGCCACTGCAAATGCCAGGCACCTATGCTACATTGTGTATCTTGCTTTATGTGGGTAATGGAGAATCAAATGCTAGCCTGCAGGCTTTGCAAGCAAATGCCTTTAACCAATGAGCAATCTCTCCATCTATACAACTCTCCTATATGTAATTGTTTGTATACTATGTGGAGTAACAGCTGTTTGTAAAAGCTTATACCAAGAGAGTTACAACACAGAAATTTGGGTGTTTTAAAATCTTTGAGTGTCATATTGCTGTTGTTTTCAGAATTAAAAAAATAAAGAAATTACAAGAGTGAAAAGGGATGGATGGAGAAAGAAAAGCAGTAAAATAGTTTTTTAGCTAGGAAACATACTTTCTTCAACACCTGGCCATTATTAACTATGTGGTCTCTAGGGCTTCCCTTACTCTCTAGGGTCTTATGTCCCTTAGCTATGAGTAGGGTATAAAAATACCCCTGAGACTAAGTATGTGGTGTTTCAATGTGTTTTTATCATTACAGACCATGTGAATCCATATTTTGTATCTCCCATGTGCTGTAATCCATTTGTCTCTGGACATTGGGATATCTATAAAACACCCAACTTTCTATCACATTCTTATCATTTAGGTCCTATGGGTTAAAAACAAGGAAGAGCCCGAGAGAAGACCTCAAGAACCATGTTTATGGCAACTCAGAATTATTAGAAGCAACTAGAAAGCATTAGCAAGGCACAGCAATTTTAGAGGCAGAAACCACACAGTTAACCTTGTTGAATGCAGCCATTTCTCACTTCATTAGCCCAAAGTTCATTTTGATCTGAATTTCCCACACTAGAAGCATAGCTCATTCCAACTCTAATTCGAACCACCTGGGATCCTTTGGCCAGAGGCCACATCCGGGGGCTGGCTCATCTCTTTTGGTAGTGACCCGGGTCTCACATCAGTCTTTAGGACAGCAAACGTATCACCAGGAAAGATTAATTTTCATGGGCTAAGGCCAACTAAAACAAACCTAACCAAGAATTGAAAATATTAAAAACTTTTTAGCAGAGACAGTGGGAAGCCAACATTAGTCTCGGAGTAAGAAACGTGCCTAATTGAAGAAGCAGGTACTATTAGAAGCAATCTAGAGTTACAAGGAATGAGAGAGCAAGACCCATCACAAGGATAAAGTGATTGGAATAAAACCATTGCCAGAGCTGAGGTAGCGATGAATACCACCCAGTTTGTTTCCATGCTAACCTGCTATTGACTATCCCTGAGACCATAAAGTTGAAGGAGGCAACTTTCATTCCAAGGTTTCAAATCCCCTTGTGATGATGTGTGTGCACTGGTTTCAACTCTCAAAGACAAAGATGGGGGAAAAAATGCAAGTGAGAACACAGATGCGCTGGTCCCAGGAGGTTTGAAAGTGGAGCTGGACTCCACAGGAGGTTATGTAGACTGCACGTGTAGTGCAGTGTGGTGTGTTGTGAATTCTTCTCCATGGTCCTTGTGACTGCTCTTTACTGTTTCGCTCAGTTTCTCTCACTTTCCTATACCAGGTAGAAAAAGTCAAAGGAGATACTGCTCTCATCAGTATCGTCCTGTGTAGTAGACAGTCTTAGTTTGCTGAGATGAGCTTCCAGGCCAGGCACCGTTATGGGGGAAGCGATTTATTGAAGATAGAGGAGAATTTCCATAATGGCAGAAGAAGTTGGCCCCCTCTTACAGGACTTACAGAGAGAGAGAGAGAGAGGCCCCAAGCTACACCAGCACCATCAAAAAGCAAGCAAGGAACTTCAGGCAGAACTTAGGCACTTTGTATATCTTCAGACTGGTATTCCAAATCCACCACCACACCTTAGGGCTGGACCCTAAGATCCACTCAGTGACACCTCCAGCCAGGTGACTGCAGATCTAAATTACAAACTTTAATAAAATCATGAATATATTGAGGTTCATCCATTTAAACTACCACATCCTGCCAGGACTCAGTGACAGGTTCATCTCAGTGTAACAAGCTTTGCTTGAGTTCCTCTTCTGCCAGGCTCAGTGCTGGGAGGTGCAGGGATAAATATGTCTTTGTTTTTTTTTGGAGAGAGACACAGAGAGAGACAGAGAGAGAGGGAGAGGAAGACAGATAGAGATGGGTGTGCCAGCAGCATCTCAGCTGCTGCTAATGAAATCCAGATGTGTGCGCCCCCTTGTGGTCAAGTGCGGCATTGCACCCTTGTGTCACTTTGCATTTGGTTAATGTGGGACCTGGAGATTGGAACCGCTGGAGATTGGAACCAGTGTTCTTAGGCTTAGGAGGCAGGCACCTTAACCGCTAAGCCATCTCTCCAGCCCCCCCTTTTTTTTGAGACAGAGAGAGATAGAGAGAGAATGGGCTCACCAGTGGACTCTCAGTCATTATGAACAAACTCCAGACACATGAGCCTCCTTGTGACCAGTGTGTGGCATTGCGCCCTTGCGTCACTTTTTGTGTCTGGCTAAACGTGGGACCTGGAGATTGGAACCAGCATTCTTAGGCTTGGCAGGCAGGGGCCTTAACTGCTAAGCCATCTCTCTAGCCCAAGTCTTCTTTTTTTTTAATTAAAAAAATTATTATTATTTTTTATTTTTGAGAGAGACACAGAGAGAGACAGACAGATAGAGAGGGAGACAGATAGAGAATGGGTGCTCCAGCAGTCTCTTAGCTGATGTGAATGAAATCCAGATGCGTCCGCCCACTTGTGGGCAAGTGCGGCATTGCGCCCTTGACTCACTTTTCTCCTGTCTACATTATTGGTACCTTTGTCAAAGATCAGGTAGCTGTAGTTACTTGATTTAAGGTCTGGGTCTTCAATTCTGTTCCATTGGTCTATGTTTCTGTTTTTATTCCAGTACCAGGCTGTTTTTGTCACTATGGCTTTGTAATATAGCTTTAGATCAGGTATGGTTATACTGCCAAGTTGTTTTTTTTTTTTTTTGCTGAGGACATGTTTAGATATCTGAGACCTTCTGCCATTCCATATGAATTTTGAGATCATTTTTCATTCTCTATGAAGAATGATGCTGGTATTAAAAAAATTTTTTTTTTTTTTTTTTGTTTTTTTGAGGTAGGGTTTCACTCTAGTCCAGGCTGACCTGGAATTCACTATGTAGTCTCAGGGTGGCCTTGAACTCACAGTGATCCTCCTTCCTCTGCCTCCCAAGTGCTGGGATTAAAGGTGTGCACCACCATGCCCGGCCCTTGATGCTGGTATTTTTATTGGTATTGTGTTAAATCTATATATTTCTTTCAGTATAATTGCCATTTTCATAATATTAATTCTACCTTTCTAGGAGCATGGGAGGTCTTTCCATTTTCTCAAGTCCTCTTCAAGTTCTTTCTTGAGTGTTTTTATGTTTTCATTATACAGGTCTTTCACATCCTTGGTTAGTGTTATTCCAAAGTATTTAATTTTTTTTTTTTTTTTTTGGCTATTGAAAATGGGGCAGCCTTACTCATTTATTTCTCTGTATATTTGTGCTTTGCAAATAGAAAAGCTACTGATATTTGTGAATTGATTTTATATCCTACCACTTTACTGAAGGTATTTATCACCTTTAGAAGTTTTGAGATAGAGACTTTCGGGTCACTTATATATGGGATCACGTCATCTGTAATTAGGGCTAACTTGACTTTTTCCTTTCCAATTTGAATCCCTTTTATTTCTTTCTCCTGTCTTATTGCTTGGGCTAGTACTTTTAGTACTATTTTGAAGAGCAGTGGTGAAAGTGGGTACCCCTGTCTTGTTTCTGATCTCAGTGGAAAATTGTTAAATTTTTCCCTATTAAGTATAATTTGGGCTTTAGGAGCTTTATATTATAGACCTTATTGTGTTGAGATATAAACCCTCCATGCCTATTCCTACCAATGTTTTGATCATGAAGTGGTGTTGTATTTTGTCAAAGGCCTTCTCTGCATCACTTGAGATGATCATGTGGTTCTTATGGTTAAGTTTATTTATGTAGTGTATTACATTGACTGATTCCATATGTTAAACCATCCCTGCATCCCTGGGATGAAGCCTACTTTATCAAGATGGATAATGCCTGCACACTGTCCATGCAGGGTACACAGATCAGGGAGCTGGGAGGTGCCAGGAAACAGGGGTCTGGCCTACTCAATCCACACCACCATGCCTGCCAGGGAACTCAGACCCAGGCAGGAAAAGCATTATTAATTTAGGGAGAATTTGATGTATGTAGCCCCTATTAGCCAAAGACTAGTGAAAGCTTGATATAGGAGAGCAAAATCTTTGTCTCCACAGGATTCTGATCTGGTTTCCAATTCCAGGTATGAATTCCTTTACACTGAACAGATCTGTTAGCTGATCAGAAAGTTATTGGTTACCCACCAAGGCTAGGTGCCACTATTGCACTGGCATGTACATCATGGCAGGGAGTTTCCTTCTGAGTAACTTAGACCTCTGGTGGCTCAGACTATTGTTGGCCACTTTTCCCCAGGAGCTCATATAGCACTTTCCAGCACTAGATGGGCTGTCTGTGGACTGGCTGTCTTCCAGATTCCATTCAGGTCTCTCTGGGTTCTGTGGTCAGCAGCATATGATATCTTCAGCAATAGGGTCTTAGCAAGGAAACTTTTGAGGGTTTGAGCTGTCCTAACTTTGGCAGCCTAATGGCAAATACATGTGGCTTCATGAGCACATAAGGTATTTTTTCCCAGGGCTAAAGCCAGCAATCTTGTGACTGCTCAATATCTGGGCCACCCTGGATTCTCTGAACACTGTTCCTGTCATCCCGTTTGGTAATATAGAAGATTGAGACCACCATGTGACAGTGGCTTGCTAGTGACAGCAAAGACAATTTGAAGCTGAGCTGAATTTTAAACCCAGACTCCACACCTTTCCCACTGAACCACACTGTCTCTCCAGGAAGCAATGGGAAGTTAAAAGCTGATGGCTTTGCCTCCTCAGTGGCATATTAAGCATCAAGTCTGTAGATTATTAGTGATAGATGTCAGATCAGTTTTCATGATGGAAAGGGACAGAGGAAGGAGAAAGTGAATAACTGATTATTGGAGTTGATGCAAATTTCACCATCTTGACTTTGGTGATTTTTTACTAGTGTATACATGTTGTGAAAACTTATCAAATTGCATACTTTATATGCAGCTCATTGTAATCCATATCTCTGTAAAACTGTTTGCAAAAGTTAAAAAATAGGGAACAGAATTTAAAGGAATCTTCACTCTATTTTGGTAGATAAACAAACTATACTTCTTTGCAAATTTATAAATGTAAGTGGGGATGAAAGATGTAAGTGGGGAGCTACAGTGAAACAACCTCTGGTGAGCAGAGCTAAGGGAGTCCATCTTAGGCCACTCAGCCATCTTGACATTCTCAAGGAGCCATAGGAGATTAATTACCACAGAGCATGAATTACAAGAATGGGGATGTGGTTCCAGTAAGGCATCTGGTGTCTGCTCTTGCCCTGAGGTCAAGATGACCTGATATTTGGTATCTGCTTCATACTGGTACTAACTGCAGAAATTCTGCATTTGTAATCATGCTTTTTTGCACTTGCTAAAGAATATTGTGTGTGTGTGTGTGTGTGTGTGTGTTGGGGGCGTGGCTTGGGGTTTTTCAGATAATTGTAAAGCAGTGTGGTTTCTGCTTTTAAAAACTCACTGTAAAAGTAGGACAGGGCTGCTCTCCTTCTTGCTGTGAGGGGACAGTCGCCGCCTGGCTGAATAAAGACTCTCCTTTTACATTTTCATTTGGGTGGTCTTCTGTTCATTTCTGGTCTTGGACTCGCCACAACAGAATAATTTTCAGTCTTGTTGAGTCCTAAGTCTGTGTATGTTAGAGAAACAAGGAAAAACCTAAGAGGGCATTAAAACATCAATTATTTTATTGACATCATGCTCTTGCTCATAGCCTGGAATGCTCATGAGGGCTGTGCTGTTATTGGATCATTAAAAGTGTACCCTGTGATTGTAAGTTAGGGACAGTGTGTTAGGTGGCTAGTGGTGAGATTGGCAAGTGGCTCTCTGAGGAACTTCTTAAAATTGTTTATGGTTTGATTCCTTTACTTTTCATGAATAGAGAGAGATTTTTAAGCTTGTAGCAGCCCACTTTCATAGGATAACATTTTTTTTCTCACCCAGCCTTTTTTTTAGGCTTCTTTAATGTCATACCACCAACTGAGCCCAATGGTAGCTTAAAGCTTTGACTGGGATAATTGGCTCATTTGTCTTTCTCAAACCTAATATTTGGGATTATTTTTTGAAAGAAGAACCCTTAAACATATTAGACTGCTTCAAAGTACCAGCTGGAGCTCAATTTTTAATATTTTCCCAATAATTTCATAGAGAAAAAATTATCTGATTCTTTTCTCTGTTATTTTTCCCACTTCTGAGCATTATGTCTCAGAAATGCTAGTGTAAAGCTGGGCGTGGTGGAGCATGCCTTTAATCCCAGCACTTGGGAGGCAGAGAAAGGAGGATTGCTGTGAGTTTGAGGCCACCCTGAGACTAATTCCAGGTCAGCCTGAGCTAGAGTGAAACCCGAAAAAAAAAAAAAAAAAAAAAAAAAAAAAAAAAAAGGAAGGAGGAGGAGGAGGAGGAGGGGGAGGAGGAGGAGGAGAAATGCTAGTGTAGTATCCCAGGGTCCTAAAGGGGATGCTCGTGGCCAAGGAAGGTGATGATGTTTTCATCCTGTGTGGTACAGCTCAGAGAGCAGCCAAAGATGGCTTCCAAAGACAGCCACCAATACCTTGCCTATGCGGTTTTCTTAGTAGAATTCACTATAGGAAACAATGTAGGACTCAAGGCCCTGATGTAAGGCTGGAAGCAAGGGGCGCTGCTTGTGCAGGCTATGGGATGGTGAGTGAAGCATCATTGGTTGCTCTGCTCACCATCTTAGGAGATTTTGCCCCTGGTAAACTTGTGGAAAACAAATGCACTTCAGTTCTAGATGAGAGTAGAGTTTAGTCACAGGCTATCCAAGCTGGCCAATGGGCGCCATGACTTCTTATGGCTCCTTATTAAGTGGCATGACCCCCAATGAAAGGAAAGCATTACTCGTGCTCACACCTTTAAGTAAAGGCATACTGCTAACTTCCTCAGTTAATTTTAACTACCACAATTAGGGAGGTTTCTTCTGAAACAGGAACATTTCTTAACATTCCAAATCAGGCTTATAAAGACTTCTCATAGGTTAAGAAGCTCTTGGTCTTTTCCACTCTCTCAAAAATGAGTGTGCTTTGGCAGCTGTACAGGTCTTTAAGACCCAGATGCCATGCAAGTAGGTTAGCACCAGGGGCATCCTTAGGCTCTGGAGTAGAGACTTGCCATCAGGGCTGTCCTCTTGAGCGTATTGGAGGATGAAGGGTCAAGTAATCTAGTCCAATGAACTGAGTTGTGTGTGCAATTTCACAATAATGAGGGACTAGTTTATGAAATGTAAGGGGAAAGGAAAAGTTATGAGCAAGAAACCGATAGCTAGTCTCTGGAGATAACTACCAAGTGAGGTTTTCCCAGTCTAGAACCGGGTATGGCCACTTGTCACCTTGTAGAGTAGAGCCAGTGTCATTATAGCAAATGACATTTTCTTCCTGGGGCGTTTTTTCTAGAACACAACTAAGACTTGTCTTGTTTCCATACAGAATAGCCCTAATTGCATGACACTAGGTTGAAATAGATGCCACTGTCACCCTAGCTTGCACTGGAGGAATCAGGTTCCAGGTCATTAAATTCTTTGCTCAGAAATACAGTCGTCGAATGCAGGTCTTGTGTAGGTAGTGTCAGCCACACTGAGGTCATGCATATCAAGGCCGTTTTATGTCTGGAAGACAAGTGTTGCCATCAGTTTTCCTTCCCCTTTGGCTTTATGTCCTTTCTGTCACCTCTTACCACATGATCTCCATAACAGGAGGGAAAATAATGATGCCATCAAAATAGAAGAGAGACTAGTTGGAAAAAAAGGGAGTCAGTGGAGGGAGGATTTTGGAAGGGGAAAAGAGAGTGGTAGGAGGGGACTATAACCATTGTTTACATTTGTGGAAGTTGTCAATAAAAAGTAGAAATAAATATACATGTAAATAGAGAGAGGAGGAACACAACAGTGAGTTCCTGCCCTTTGACACCAATCTCAGATATTCTGTTCATTGTTCAAACATTTTATTACCCCTAATGATTGTGTTTAGAATTTATTACAGCAATTTGAAACCAAAGAGTGAATGTGTATCTTTTTTTTTTATTATGAGAAGATGAAAGAGTGTGTATCTTTTTTTTATTATTTTATTTTTGGAGAGAGACACAGAGACAGACAGAAAGGGAGAGGGAGACAGAGATGGGTGCACCAGCAGTCTCTCAGCTGCTGCGAACGAAATCCAGATGTGTGCGCCCCCTTGTGGGCAAGTGCTGCATTGAGCCCTTGCATCACTTTGCATTTGGCTAAACGTGGGACCTGGAGATTGGAACCGGGTTCTTAGGCTTAGCAGGCAGGTGCCTTAACTGCTAAGCCATCTCTCCAGCCCCAAGACCATGTATCTTAAGAAGAAGTTTACCAGAGTGGTAAAGTGAGTGAAGTCTGGATTCAGAATGCTGGAGTTCAAATCCAGCTTCTAGCTAAGGGTATAGCTCAATGCTAAAGCATTCATATGGATGAGTCCCAGCATTCAATCTCTGGCTGTCATGTGTGCTTGTGCATGCTTGCATGCACACACACACACACACACACACACACAACCAAACAGAACCAAAACAAACACCAAATCCAGGTTGTAGCACAAATGTATGACCTTAGGCAATATTCACTTATTGAGTTGTTGTGAGAATTAATGAATTAACAAGCATAAAGCATTTGGAACATAGCCTGGCACCTTTGAAAGGCTTCCTAGCTAGCCACAGTAGCAAATACCATTGTTAACATAATTGATGCTTATTAAAATACAAATGGAAAGTAGCTATTATACTTTTCTTCCAGCTCTGTGGGAATAAGCATTAGGTCTGAATGACACGCTTTTACTGTTGATTTGTATCCTGCCAGGAGTGCATTAGACACTGGAGAGCTCCATCAGTCTAGTAAATTCTTGTTTCCCTTCCCAGCCAATAACTTAAGAACAAGGAAATGTATATCCACTTTAGAAGGTGTCTTATTTCCACCTCTCAACTTGTGTGTAGAAATTGTTGGATGCATTCATACTATTTTGAGCTACATATAATTTTGGAGGGTTTCCTATAGGATGAGTACTTAAATCTTGGGATAAACGTATATTTTTCTTATCATTGTCCCTGCTTTCATATTTACTTTCTGCCTTAGCATTTGATTCTTCATTCATTCTCTTCCCCATCGAAGTTGACTTCCTTGTTATAATCCATTCATATGGATTAAAATTTTCTGATACTTTGCCAATAAGCTTCAAATTTACTACCAGGCTGGATTTGTGTTCTGAATTTCCGACAAACTCTATCTTTCCTTCTGGAAGTTGAGCGAGTGCCTCAACTCAACATAAACCTGCTTCCTATCACCCCTTCCTACCCTGCTTCACCTCCAGTCTCCCCCATTTCAGATGGTGGCATCTTTGTTCTTCCCATGGTCTAGGTCCCTCCCACATTATAGAGTCATCTGAACACCTTCTCCCACACCTACACCCAGGTTGTTATGAAATCCCATTGTTACTATCTTTGCAAGCTATCCCGATTCTGACTGCCTTTCATCATTTTCCATCTTGGACTCAAATGGAGGATTGCTCATCCTCCCCATAGATACCCACAATTTGACTTCTGGTAGTCAGTGTTGTCTGACTGTGATAAAATACCTGAGAAGAACAACTTAATGGAGGGGATTTATTTATTTTTATTTTTTTAAATAATTTTTTTATTGACAACTTCTATACTTACATACAAAAAGTACATGGTATTTCCCTCCCCTCCCCCCATTCCCCTTTAGAATGCCAATCTCCATCATATCCCCTCCCTCTCTCCATTAGTCTCTCTTTAAATTTTGTCCATGGTTTTAGAAGAGGATCCAATCCACAGTCAAGTAGTTTTATCACTTTTAAGCTGTGTGAGGGAGAGCATGATGGCATAGAGATGTGGTGAAGTAAAGCTGTTCACTTTATGGTGGCCAGGAAGGAGAAAAATAGAGAGAGAGAGAGAGAGAGAGAGAGAGAGAGAGAGAGAAGAAGAAGAAGAAGAGAAGAGAAGAGAAGAGAAGGAGGAGGAGGAGGTGGTGGGGGAGGGAAGGAAAAGAAATGAGGAGAGATAGAGAAATGGAGAGGAGAGGGAGAAGAAAGGCAAGGGGATGTAGTCTTTGAAGTGACTTACTTTGTCCAACGACACTCTGCCTCTTAATAAACCATTTGGCTGGGACTCTGCCAATGTACCCATCTATTCATAAAGTTTGCACCCTCATAATCTAATCACCTCTCAATAGCACCACCAACAGGAAACCATGCCTTCAACTCATGCAAACCATAATGGCATTCATACTTTGCTTCTGCTGGAATGATGCTTCTAAAATATCAAGCCAATCTTGTTAGATTTGTCCTCAAACTCTGAGGCAACTTAGAGATCTGTGTGATTTGATGACTTCTGGCCTTCCTGCTTGCCTTGCTCATGTCTCTACTGCTTCCCATCTTATTTCAGCCAATGGAAACATCTTGCCTTGTCTTTATGCCTGGCTACTCTTTAGCCTTTGTAGGTAAAGATGTTTGAATCCATCTTCCCAGAGAGGCCCACAGGTTTAACCTATTTGATGTGCTCCAGTTTTACCTCTATGTCCCTATCCTGCAGATTACCTTGATCCTGCTTGGTGTTCAGGTTGCCAGAGAGGTGAGTGAGTGGTAAAATGAAAGACCAAGTTGGTGTTGATGGAGGCAAAGACCTCCTCAAATCCATAAGAGTGTTGAACCGTATGATAAAGAACTTGGGCTTGGGAGAAGTGGCCAATTATTCAGGGACTTAAGCATGGTCTATGATATGCTCAGAAGAGTACTGAAAGGAGCAAATTCAGGAGCAGAGAGTGGGGAATGGGCTGGAGAGACTGTCGTTGTGCACAGAGTGAAGTCTATTTTCTAGCATTTGTAGCAATGCTTTCTTGAAGAGTTTACCAAATGGTGTACCTGATGGCCATCTTTTCCAGAATGGGAAATAAATCTTCATGACCATGTTGAGGGCATATAGTGACACATTTATTGATTAGAAAGTATGGGTTTTGTTTTATGGTTTCTGGGAATAGATTTCTCCCAGTAAAAGAAAAATACATTTGCAACATGTCTGAGTGACAGGTAGGTATTTTTCAAAACAGGATGTGACACTAGCTAAGCTGTCCCTGTGAGAGGAGAGATGGGAACTCCAGAGGGCAAGGGAAAGACAGGCCAGACATGCCAGGGAAAGGCTGACAGATACAAAGGAGCTGTGAACTCTGGGAGAGTCCGAAGCCCAGCACATCCCACACTCTACCCTGATGAATAGCCTTCACAGACCCTGAGAGAAACAGATCTGTTAAACAAATGCCCCTCACTGTGTCATGTGTAGATGAATCTTGTTTGCTAAAACCTCTTCAGAAAAGTTGATCATGAAAACATCTGGTGACAGGTATAATTTGTCAAGCAAAATCATGATTATCCAAGGAGGTATCTGAAGAAGAGGAGACACCAGAGCATAAGAGACAGTCACCTAGTGGGGTGCTGGTAAGCCTCTTCCCTAGAGACTGGGACCTCTTTTTTTGTTTTAACAAAGGAAGGTTAACATCCTTCTCAGTTCTTTGACTCCATTAATAATAGTCCATTCTTTGTCCTCAGGAATGCCAGGATTTAACGGGGATTCCAGGAAACATTTAATCAAGGAGGCACAGCTACTACTCAAGCAGGAAATGGATCAGTGTCTGCTCCTCAAGTGTGATAGCACTGGACCCCCAGGGACAGAACAATGACACTGGAATTCTCCAAAAGAAACCTGTGTCTGTGTGCTATCTCCAGAGCCCACAATCCAAATCCAAACCCAAACCCACACCCTGGGCCAACCAGTAAGCAGGACAGAACTTTTACTTTCTATTTTCACAAAACAAGGAAAACTAACCCAGCCGAAGAAGCAATATGACTGTCTTGTAACTAAATGGGAAATTTCTCATCATTTTGAATCTCCTGACCTTTCAGAAATGCTTTTATTATTTTTTTCAAGAGTAAATATTAAGATACTTGTTTCTGAGGCTGGGAAGGTAGTTTCGTGGTTAAAGGTTGGGATCATTTTAGGTCTATTTCAGTGATGAGGTCTAGAGAGCCTCTGTGTCTCTAGATATCTGGCGTGGTAGGAGTTGAGTGTTCTCTGTGTCTATCTCCTTCACCCTTATGTTGGTAACAGGTTCATCAAGAAAGCAGCACTCTTGCTCATTTCCTCCATTACTCTATGGTTTCAGCTGAGGCCCTGCTGAGGTGCGATGGGCTGATTCTCTCCTCATGTTCTGTGTCCATCTGAAAAAGAGAAGCAAATTCTTCAACAGAGAGAGAGGTCAGCACCTGATAAATGGGATAACCATTATTATTTTAGAGAGAAATTCATAGGCGTAGGCCCTCTTATAACCCACGATTGGTGGGAGCTTGATATTGGAGAGTATGCTTATTATTTGGATATGGTTCTGACTTGTTTCCCAGTTCCAGCTATGGTTTCCATTCCACTGAGTGGATCTGTTAGCCAAATCAAGAGCAGTTGGTTACCCACCATGGCTGTATGCCACTATTGTCCTTGTGTGAGCATCATGTCAGATTGTTTGCTGCTGAGAAGCTTAGATCACACGTTGCTTGGACAGTTGTTGGTCACTTTCCCCGAGTCGCTCATGTAGCACCTTTTGGCACTAGACAAGCTAACTATCTGGGGACTGACTCTCTTCCAGATTCCAGCCATGTCACTCCATCATCATGACATTTTAATGCATGTATATAATATACTTTAAGTCCACTGTTCTATAATTCTCTTTTCTTCCCTGCCCTCCTCTCACTGCTTTCCTTCCTCTCCTGTATTAGCTTTTCTACTTTTATATCTGTATTTTTTAAAGACTGAAATGTATTTCAATGTGTGTGTGTGTGTGTGTGTGTGTGTATGTGTGTGCATGCATGTATACATATTTACCACATCTTAAAACCCATTCATCAACCCTGCTCCACTATGTGTTCTCTGCCATGATGCTTTGCTTCACCACTGGCCTAGACAGAAAGCCAGTGACCATGGATTCAAACCTGTGAGACAGTGAGTCATAATAAACCTTTTCTTCTTTAAAATAAGATCTGTCAGAGTATGGACATTTCTATCATTTTCATATCTTGGCTATTGTTAATGATATTGCTTTAGGCACGAGAGTACAAGCATCTCTTTGGCACCTGGATTTCAATTCCTTTGGGCATATTCCTAGGAATGGGATTGATGGGTCATATGGTAGTTCTAGTTTTGGTTTTATGAGTAGATTTCAGGCTATCTTCCATATTGACTATATTAATTTATTAGCATCAACAGGGGTTCCTTTTCCTCCATATCCTTGACAACACTTTTTGTCATAATATTAGATATAGAAAAAACCTGAAAGACGCTAGTAAAACAGCAGTTAGAACTAGGTAGGAGGATCGCCATGAGTTCAAGGCCACCCTGAGACTACATAGTTAATTCCAGGTCAGCCTGGACCAGAGTGAGACCCTACCTAGCAAAACCAGAAAAAAACAAAAACAAAAACAAAAACAAAAACTGATGAACAAACAGTAAATTTGCAGAATTAGAAAAATCAGTAGTGAGGCTTTAGATCAATGGCAGAAAAAAAACTTGCCTGAGATGCACATAACTCTGGATTCAGTCCTTAGCAGCACACACACACACACACACACACACACACACAATTTTTGGGTTATAACAAGCTATCTAATAATAAATTAAGATAGCCATACCACTGTTGCAGTTAACTTTGCATTGCTGGCAGAAAACACCCAACCAAGAGCAGTTTATGGGAGGGAAGGGTTTATTTTGGCTAACAGATGCAAGGGGAAGCTCCATGATGGCAGGAAGTAATGATGACATGATCAGAGGGTAGACATCACCTCCTTGCCAAAATTGGGTAGTCAACAGCAACAGGAGACTGTGCCAAATACTGGCAAGGGGAAGCCAACTGTAACACCCATCAAGCTCACTCCTAACACTACACTGTGCCTCCCAGAGCATCTAATTCCCAAATAGCCACCATCTGGGGACCTAGCATTCAGAACACATAAGTTTATGGGGCTGGTATCTGAATCAAACCACTAAACCACCTTTTTCCTTTCTACAGAATATCTATTGAGAGCTATAAAACTTGATTGGTGAAATTAAAGATCATACAAATAAACCAAAAGATATCCAATGTTTGTGGATTGGAAAAATTGATATTCTTTAAATGTCTGCACTACCCAAATTTATCTACAGATTCAATTTAATCACTATAAAAGACCAATGCCATTGTTCACATTAATAAAAAAAAATGTAGTGTTTTCATGAAACCACAAAAGATTTTATGCAGCCAAAGTGATCTTGATCCAAAAGAATGAAGCTGAGGGCATTGTATTGCTATATTTCAAAATATAATACCAAGCCATGGAAGTAAAAAATAACATGATACCAGCATAAAAGACACATTAACCAAAGAAAGAGAACAGTGAAGGAGCCAGGCATGTTGGTGCACACTATAATCTCAGCATCCAAGAGATGGAGGCAGATGGATCCTTGGAACCCCACAGCATCCTCCTCATCTAACCTGCAATCTGCTGTTTCGGTAACCATCATTTCCCTATTTTTCTTTAGCCTGGGTTCATTAATGCTTGGAGGTGAAATTTTAGAGTAACTCTATGTATAAGACATTAACTTTAGGTTGCATGTTTATAAAAATTCAGTCTTTTATTTGGCACTAGGTCTCTCACTTGTACTTACCCTGTTTCCATGCATTTTGATAGATTATTAAAACATATTTTCAGCAAAATATTTCACTGAACTTAACACTAGATGGTTAAGTGTCTGAACAGATGGTTCAGTAACAAACTTGACACTTTTTCCTTGGTCTTTATAGGGCACCCTGATTCAGGTAGGGAACAGTCTTCTTCTCCAGTCTGAGAGCTTTACCTGTTTGATTGCCACTGGACTTGTTTAAGTAGATGGTGCTATTGTCAGTGTGACTGAGTACTGTGGGTACTGTGGCTCTAATCTAAGCCTCTTATGGGGACACATTTCAATGTATAGATGACACAAAACTTGTGATAGAAATCAGTCTTTAATTTCAGTCTCCCATTTAGGATGTCTTAGCTTTCATGAAATCATATATTATTTTCTCTGAAAAATGCATTTCTGGGAAATTGCAGAATGCTCCTTGTTCCTTTTCCTCAGAAACTTCATTTCAGATGATATCCAAGATTTTATTTTGAACTTTAAACATTCTTTAGCCAGATGTTCAACAGCAAATATTTTCTCAGCTGGGAGAAAGAAGGGGGAAAAAAACCTACAGTTAAACTTGTCAGCAGTGGTGGGAATTATCAGTATCAATGAACACTTATTTTTCCTTGCACGAGAGACTAGAGAAATATTTGAAATATGAATCTCAGACCTCTCCTTAATATACTTTAATAAATTCCAGCTCTGGATCAGCAAAGGAAAACTGATACTGGGGACTAGAGAGCGTGCAAAAATATGGAACATATTCAGAAGTTATTACTATTCATTCTGTTCCCAATCATAGATTCACTCAACCTGTATGTGATAAATGAACCTTCAGGGTATGTCTGCATTGACATTTATGAGTTTCCAGAATAAATGACCTGTTTTTTTTGGTGTGGCATTCCCTAGAGTGCTTAAAGGTAACTGAAATATCTTTGGCCCAGAATATTTCTTCAGTAACTTTGAAGCCAGAGAATTTAATTGAATATGAAAACCCACTCAGGAATGAAAGTTGGAAGGTACTTTGGTCCTTGCATTATGGGGCTAAGACAAATATTTCAAAACTATTTCACTGCAAATGAAATTTTCATTCATTTGTCTAGTTAATTAAAAATGATTTTCCCCTCGAATTTCCCTAAGTGGAAAGAACTATGAATGTATAGTATTAAAAAGAATATGAAATAAATTGGAATACAACAGGCCATTGGTTTGGGGCAACCTTGGAAAGTAGCAATTTTTTTTCTTTTCTTTTTTTTTTTAAGTGAAAGGAAGAACCTTTACTTCCTTTGCTATGGTCCTTCCTGATTCTACCTTGAAGCTGTTTCAGGGCCCTGTATGGTCACTGGGAACCTGATGAAGTGAGCTGGGAAAGGAATTGAATTCACTTGGTTGCTTTTCCTCTGGGTTCTCAGACTGGAAAGAGTTATTAAGTAGAGTTCTGCAAAGTAAATCCACTTTAATTGAGTGTCTTTTAATTCACATGTGGGATGTGGACTGCTCCCAGTATTGACCTGGGATCTCTCCAAATCCAGATTGTTTCATGGGTAAGGCTCCTCTTTCATGTCATGAAAATTATCAAACTAAAATTTTATCACTTAAAATCCTGCCATTTTAACCATGAGAATGTGGTATTGAAGTGCCAGAGTTTGATTACTTGAAGAATGGACCATTAAAATTTAATTGCTGGAAATATTTTTCCTTAGTTAAAGAACAACTTCAACCTCTAAAATGATGACATCACCATGGACTTCTTTATGATAGATGATAAAATCCTTTAAGGATCACCTCTTGGGTTTCATGACGATGACCCTTTACAAAGTTATAAATAAATGTCCCTCACTTGAATCATGAGTACTGACAATCAAGTTCCTATATGTAGAAATGGAATATAGCCCCTGTCCTGGAAATCATTCTCATGATAAAAATGAACTGTAGAGAAGGACTGTCACTGAGCTCCATTACATCTCTCTCACCAGCATGGAAAGTTTTGTATTTATTTAAATTTTATGTTAAATAATGCAAGTGGAAAGTCAGAAGGCATACTGGCTATGCAATAAAACATTTGAGGAGTTCCACAATTATATTACTCACTCTGAACAATGTTGATGTTTCAAAGTTGATTGAAAGACAACTTTTCAGCCATAACTGTAGCAAGGTTGGGTGAAGGTATACCTCTAGCACTTTAATGTTATAGTTGAAATGGAAGGTTGTTGAAATAATTGTCCTACAAATAATTGACTATTCATCTATCCCCACCAATCTCTACCCTGTCTCTAATTAGAGAATGACTTTCCATAAGCTATTTCCCAAGTACCTTTCAATTTCAAAATTGGCCCACCTTCAAGGAGATGGAGTTACAGAGTGTCCTGCCAGATGATCTCTTTGTACTTACTACTGGAAGCAGATGGGATAAAACAAAGAAATAGTCTATGAGAAATTTTGAAGGACTTACCACACTTATCTCAGGCTAAATAAATGAACGTATGATAAACATTTTGAATGTGAGCTCTTATTTTCTCACCAGCAATTTTGAACATTCTGTTACTCAAGGTGATGGAGAACTACTGATATAGGTTTATGAACCCATCCGATATTTAGAAAATTTTCAGAAATAATATGTACACATGATAGGATGTGTAGCAGACAGCTTTAGGTTCTCTGAGATGAACTTCCAGACCAGGCACAGTTGTGGAGGAAGGGATATTATTTATTGAAGCTTACAGATTCAGGGGAAGTTCCATTAAGGCAGGAGAAGCAGCCTGCTTTTACAGGGCCAAGCAGAGAGAGAAACCAACCAGGCACACAGCACACTGAGCAAAAACTACAGCCAAAAAGTCACACAGCACACTTCAGGGCACACTTTGCATATCTTTACAATGGAATCTCAAACCCACCTCCACACTGGCCCCCAGTGACATTGTCTCTAGGAAGGTGATTGTAGATGCAAACTATAAAGTAATAAAACATTGAATATATTGGGGGCCATATATTCAAACTACCACAGGATGTAACACTCAAGATACAGTATGTACACATGATAGGATGCAACACACATGATATAAAATAGGGATAAATGCTATTATTTTCCTGAAGTTTTATGGTCCTAAACTGACTAACTAATAATGAATTATTTACAAGCTTACAAAATTGCCAGTACCACTTAGGTGAATTTAAAAAAGGTAAGTACATCCTCCATTCTCAGTTCCTTCACAAGTTTCTGACTCAAAAGGACTGAAGAGCATCTGGAAACCATATTTGAAAAAGATTTCTGGGTTGTGAAGATAATCCAAAATTCAGACCTCCTTACTCACACCACCTGTTCAGCTTCTGTGAAATGCAGTGACTAACCTGAGCACTTTGTAGAACAAAGGATAAGGCCAGATGGCTTGAGAAGAATCTCGAGTGTTTACATTGGCATTTGGAGTATTTTTAAATCAATTAATTGTTTAAGTTAATGTGCAAAATAATGGGTTTCATCATGACATTCTTAGGCATATATCACTGTACTTTACTCATATTCACCCCTTTTAGCCATTTTCCACCCTTCTGCTAGTTACCTTCCTCCTCCCAAGTTCTTCCTTCTCTACTTTGTCTCTCTCTCTCTCTCTCTCTCTCTCTCTCACACACACACACACACACAAACATAATTTCATTTTACTTTATGGTGGAAAAAGTCTGAGAGAAGAACCAAAAATTATAATAAATAAGAAACTCCTAAATCAGGAGTTGTTTTTTGTCTGAATAGATTGAAACTTACATATAGAAATTGAAAGTTTAGAGAATAGCAAAGATAGATCAGCATCTAGTCTGTTAAGCAGAAGAGATTGAAAGTTACCAAAGACACATTTTCAAATGCTAGAATCTGAAATTTTATCTACTTATGACATTCTGTCTTATTGCAATAGTGAAATTCAGAAAATAGAAAAAAATATATTCACCATATCCATAGATAATCACCAAATACTTTGTTTCCATTGCTTTAAACAAGTATATTTTTAAAGTATATATAACTATATCTCTGTAGAAATAATATACAAATATTTATCCAAATTGAAGCTCACAATTTTTTGGATATCCCTCCAAAATACTTTTCAGTATAAAATGTTATTTTAGTTGGAAAAATTACCCAATTAAATTAATGTGACTCGTATCACTTATATATTGTTAACAGCAGGCACTGGGTGCTTGATACACATGAAAGCTTTTGCTTCTGAGAACAGTGATGCAAACACTAAAGACAGCCTTCTGTATCTGTGGATGTAACATCCCACCTGGTGGTAGAAAACATTTGGAAAAACAGAGCACTTTGTTTGTAGTCATGCTGATAATTTTATAGGCTTATAAATAATTCATTTTAGTTTGTCAGTTTAGGACCAGAAAACCTCAGGAAAATAATAGCATGTAGCTCTATTTTATATCGTGTGTGTTACATAGTATCATGCGCATGTACTACTGTCTGTATTCAACATGTTCAGATTATTTTCTTGTCCTCATTCCCTAACAGTACAGATAACATTTTTCATCTCTTTTACATTGTAGTGGGTATTATAAGCAATTAGACATGGTTTTAAGCATACAGGACTATATGCATAGGTTATATATAGCTTCTTAGCTTGACATTTTATATAAGAGACTTGCACATCTATGGCTTTTAATGGGGCAGGGGATTCTGGAGTCCCTGAGGATACCAAGAGACAACTGTGTGCTAGTAAGCCGTTTATTTTCGAGGAAATGGAAGTACAGAGGGTAGTAGAGAGTTTTTGCGATGCAAATGCTTTTCTTCTTGTTTCTCGAGGTAGGGTTTCACTCTAGCCTAGGCTGAGCTGGAATTTACTATGCAGTCGCAGGTTGGTTTTAAACTCATGGTGATCCTCCTACCTCAACTTCCTGAGTGCTGGGATTAAAGGTGTGTGACACCATGCCCAGCTGGAAGCAGAATTCTAAATAACAGAGTTGTCTCTATCAACATGGAAGGCATGGCAGGAGTGTGAGAAAATGGGCAAGAGAATGGATAAGAGTGAGGAGTTGTGACTTCCTACAATTACCCTCCTTTTCTGCATTTCTGTTCTAATGTAAGTATGTATTGGGAAGTCTTTCGGCTTGAGACATGCTATGGTGGTACAAAAACAGCTTATGAAAGAGTCAGCTCAGTGCATCTGTCAGGCTAGAGTGCACTTTAGAGTTTATTCCTTAATCATGACAAAAGGGCAGGAAAGAATTTCACCAAAACCTAAAATCTTTTCCCTGTAAAAGAATTCACTTTCCTGTTTTTAAGAGAACAGTTCTTAATTTTTCCCCAGATCTGGAGAAAGCACTTCAAATGAACCCTTACAAATTTCTAAATATATTCAAACAACCCAAGAAAATATCTGATTTTTTTAGGCTAACTGGACCACCTGCTTTTGATAAACAGTCAATTTTAACTTAGGCTATGTAAGTAAGTCAGGAGGGATCTCAGACCTATCCAGTGGGTTTGCTATTTTAAGATTGTCTTCTAAGCATTTGTGCTCAGTGGTGCCAGCTAAAAAACTTTCTCTCCTTGGGAAATCAACCATCTTAATTGCTCAAGCTTCCACTGAAAGATATCTAAAGTGACCACAGCCCAGAGGCCCAGGGTCATAATTAAGAATCTTTATTGCTTTTCTTATATCCTCATTGTTCAATGACACAGAGAAGCATATCTACTTTTTAGTATCATGTAATCACCATCAAATCGCTTCTCTGGAGACCTTGACCTTATTTCAATTAAGTTACAGCTATGTGATTTACAAGGAACCCAGCTTAGGTTTGTCCTTTACATCTCTTTCATGACTGCATTTCCATTTTATAGCAACAAGCTTCTCATAAGTCAAGAAAGGCATCTTCTCAAGGAGGTTAAATTCTCTTTAAATTCACATTCAATCTAATGGAAGACGACTGAGCACTGTTTCCAGTCATTCCTGGCAATGAGTAACGTGGCCGCCCAGCACTCTTGAGTGATGGAAACCTCCAGGCTGACACCTGGTGTTGGATGATTTCAGACATAGAGAAATCCACTCGCTCTGAGGCTGCTGCGGGGGTGGAGTGAAGCACAGGCACAAGGATCATTCTTGTCCAACTTCTGGATTTTTAAAAGAGTAGTCAAGGAAAAGGAAGGATGAAAAACATCTGTCCAGCATCTGTTGTTAGAAACTTTATCTCTCCTGTGAGCCTCAAACTGTCTATTTCTGAAAGCCTCACTTTAGTGGTTGAACAGCTAGGACCACAATAAAGTGTCGATGAATTCATGTGGGGAAAAGAAGTAATAAGAATGTGAATCTTGTTCCTTTCAGGTGGAAACACTGTCCATCTAAGAGAGATCCAGTTGTGTTTTGGGTAGATATCAAAACATCTGGAACAACATGCCCTTTGATTAGTCTCAGATCCTTTCCAAATAGTCTTTCCATATCCTCATGAAATAGTTTTCCATATTCTCAGGATCTTGCACAGTTCCTCAATATGAAGTTGATTTAATATATATGACTTTTGAAAGATACCTAATCTGTCAAAGCTTGTCAGATAATTAGGAAAGTTTTGACATTATCCTAGATCTCTTCTTTTTTATTTATTTATTTATTTATTTTAGAGTGTGGGGGGAGATGTAGAGAGACAGAAAGAGAGGGAATGGGTGCATCAGGGCCTCCAGCCACTGTAAATGAACTCCAGACATATGCATCATTTTGTGCATCTGGCTTACATGGGTACTGTGGGATCAAACTTGGGTCCTTAGGCTTCTCAGGCATGCACCTTAACTGCTAAGCCATCTCTCTAGCCACTCTCATTTTTATTTCTAATTGAAAGTTTCCAACAATCTGCAGTTTAAATAGCATTCGAAAGAAAACTTTGCATTATTTTTATATCTTTTAGTATACACTATTCAAACATAAAAGTAGACAGTAATTTAAAAACTACCTACACGACCATAAGGAAACTTTAATGCCTTAGCTCTTTGCCATATTTTTAAAGATATATATTTCTTAAAGGAAGCAAAGCATTGCAGACTACAGTTGAAGCTTCAACCCCTCTATGAGCTTGTTGTTTGTTTGTCAGAGGGTGCCACAGCACAGAGGTGGGCATATAGCTTATCACACATGGCATTGTCATGCATTACTATATCAGCTGCATATATTTTACTCTCCCATTTTACTATGCTAGTAATACATGTTAGTATGTATATATTTTCTTTTTAAATTTTATTTGAAAGCAGAAAGAGAGAAAGAGAGAGACACACACAGGGAATGGGCACAGCAGGGCCTCCAGCAGCTGCAAACAAACTCCAGATGCATGTGCCATTTTGTGCATCTGGCTTTATGTGGGTACTAGAGAACTGAACCCAGATCATTAGGTTTTGCAGGCAAGTGCCTCAACCTGAGCCATGTTTCCAGCCCTGTATATAGTTTCTATAAAATCATTAGGAGCACACATAAAATTTTCAAATTTTCTCTTTCATTCAATATTATGTCTTTTGTAATTAATTTCTGTCTACTCACTCAGTGAAAGGTCATGGCTTCTTTATCTTTGGTAAAGAATATGTTTTGCTTACTAGATATTTCTTACTCTATATTTTATCAAAGCAAAACAAACACAAGTTATTAAAAAAGTGTGATGTACATAGCTGTAGTAAGCTCAGGTCCCACTTTTCAATGATTATACTCAACAGATAGACATAGCTGCTTTGAGTTTCCATGAAGGTTTCCGAGTGATTCTTCTCAATTTTAATTCTTACCTTGACAACAGACTGGTAAGAACTGCTCACAGCTGATGTGGGTCTGCAGCAGACACTGGGAGTAGCATTGGTCTGTATGGTCTAATTTCACCACCATATGATATTTCCATACCCATAATTACATGCCCTGCCATGCCTATACTACTTCTTTTCTAAGTATTAGCTTTTAGCTTTTGCTATTGTAAAAAGTGTTCCAATGTACATTGTGACCTAGTGCAGAGCTCCTTGTGCATGAAGCAAAGTTCCACAATGTTGTTGTCTGGTCAAAAGAGAGGGTCATCCTCTCATATTTTTTTTTATGAGAGAGAGAAAGAATTGGCATGCCAGGACTTCCAGCTACTGCATACGTGCTCCATATGTGTATGGCACTTTGTGCATATGTGCGACCTTGCACATGTGTCACCTTGGGTGTCTGGCTTATGTGGGATATGGGGAGTTAAACATGGGTCCTTAGGCTTTGCAGGCAAACACCTTCACCGCTAAGCCATCTCACTAAGCCATCTTTCCAGCCCCTCTCATACATTTTTGCTTGTATTGCCTTAAAAGAATTTTGAAAATCAAAAGCATTCCACATACATATTAATATCTATGTAAATATAAAGAAATAAATAGCATGTGGCATCGTTTTACATAAATATATGTGCCGCCATAGATATGGGTGTTTATAAGAGTTAGTGTTAAACATATTTCCTAGTTTTATCCTCTAAGAGGTCTTAGAAGCAATGCCATTCCAGAAACAACAACAACATGCACACTAGCATCTATATTCTGTAATGAAAAGAACCTGTGATCTTTAATGAAATGGCTAAATTGAGGGTTGAGTCATGGAAAAAAATAAAAGAATAGCCTAGGGACCCTGTGGTATTAAGAAATATGGAAGTGATTGAGACAAAATTTCAGAATGAAACAGAAGCCAACTTGAAAATCTCCCAATGGAACAAGTAGGACAATGTGAGGAACAAAATAAACAATGTAGTATTGGATTATAACTCAGAATATAAAATATCCACCAATGAGTTCATACCAATGTAAACAAGAGTCAAATAAGTAACTAAATGCAGAAAAAGAGACAGATATCCTTGACTGAAGAATTTCAAATATTTTATGTAGGTACCTTTATGGAAATAGAGCACAATTTCCAGACCATCGACATGAAGGCTGTGTGTAAAGACTTCCTTCTGGTAGGGAATTATGGACGAGAGTAGGGGTGGGAGGATGACTTTACAGTAGAGAAATCTGAAAACCCTAGAACACTTAGGTGACTGAGTTCCAAATCTTTGATGATGTCATTTTGAGAACAAGAGTCATTGGTATGGAATTGAGGACACGTCACACTCTTGCTCCAGTAGATGTATAACCACAGTCTAATCATGATAGAAAGAACGTTAGAAAAGATCAATGTGGCCGGTAATCCTCAAAACCATGGAGATCATGGAAAGCAGGAAATGGGTGCCCATGCAGCTCTGGTGACTGCATGCAGAGTGCTGTCCTGGATGAGATGCTGAACAGAGGACATGCTCTAATACAAACTGCAGAGATCTGCATAGGGCATAGAATTCAGTTAGCAGCAATGTATTGGTAGTTGGTCCATTAGTTTTGACAGATGTAAGTTGCTTTTTTGAAGTTTCCTTATGATTTTCCATACCTGAGATCATTTTGTCTGCAAATCAAGACAGTTTTCTTTGTTCTTCCACATATGTGCCTTTTCTTTCTCAAATACGATGCCCAGTCTAAATCTCTGACACAACGTTGAGTAGAAGCGGGGAGAGCATTTTTACTTTAGCTTTGATTCTGATGAAGAGAAAAATATTAATTTCACTCCAGTAAATATGATGTTTTATGTTTTTATTCTGGCAAATCCTTCATGAGGTTCAGGAAGATCCTCCTATTCCATTTGTTGAAATGAATAGTTTTATTTCTCTTCATATTTTTATTTATTTATTTGCAAGCATAGAGAGAGGGAGGGAAAAAGAGAGAAAGCATGTGCACACCAGGGTGTCCTGCCACTGTAAACAAACTTCAGATGCATGTGACACTTTGTGCATCTTGCTTTACATGGGTATGGGGGAACTGAACTCCGGCCATCAAGCTTTGTATACAAGCATCTTTAATTGCTGAGCTACCTCTCCAGCCCTATTTCTCTCTCTCTCTCTCTTTGGTTTTTTGAAGTAGAGTCACACTCTAGCCTAGGTTGGCTTGGAATTCATGATGTAGTCTCAGGGTGGCATCGACCTCATGGTGATCCTTCTATCTCTGCCCCGAGTGCTGGGATTAAAGGCGTGCGTCACTACGTCTGACAGATTTTCTTTCTTTTTTTCTTTTTTCTTTTTTTGGAGAGAGACACAGAGAGAGACAGAGAGAGAGGGAGAGGAGGACAGATAGAGATGGGCGTGCCAGCAGCCTCTCAGCTGCTGTGAACGAAATCCAGATGCGTGAGCCCCCTTGTGGTCAAGTGCGGCATTGTGCCCTTGAGTCACTTTGTATCTGGCTAAACGTGGGACCTGGAGATTGGAACCACTGGAGATTGGAACCAGCATTCTTAGGCTTAGGAGGCAGGCGTCTTAACTGCTAAGCCATCTCTCCAGTGCAGTTTTTCTCTTTTTAAAGTAATAGCTTTATTTCAAAATCATATATGGTACGTTAGTCTATTTTTAGTCAGTATATTCACAGAATTGGGCAACCATCACCAAGACCAATTTTCAATTTTCCTCACACCCATCACTCTTAAATTCATCTGTGGACTCTCCTCATGAATCTTCTTTGTCTTAGGCTTGGGAAATCACTAATGTGCTTTATGGCTACACATTACAGTGTTCTGGTGACAGTGGGTGTCCTTGTCTGCTTACTGATTTTCAGAGGAAAACATCTATTCTTTCACTTTTACTGTGGCACTAGCTGTGGTGTTCTCACAGATGTGTTTAATGAGCTTAAGGGAACTTCCTGCTGTTTTGAAAGTGCTGGACCTTGGAGGAGTGTTGAGATTTATCAAAAGTCTTTACTGCTTCTGTTGTTTTCTTAGTCTGTTACAGTGGTACATTGCACTAATTGATTTTTGGATGCCAATGTTTGTATTCCTGAAAATAAGCCCACTTGGTAACAGTGAATCGGGGATTTTATACATTGCTGGATTCAATTCAGTCATGCTTCATTAAGGATCTTCGAATCTTCATTCATGGGAGATGATGGGTTCTCGTTTTCTTTCTTCTATCTGTTACTTTTAGCATTAGAGCAATATTGGCCTTATAAAGATGCACTGGCAGTGCATCCCTTTGTTATTTAAACAAAAGTTTGTGAAGAATTAACATTGACATTTTCTTAAAGGATTGGTAGCATTCACCTGAGAAGCTACCTGGGCCTGGGCTTTTCTTTGTGGAAATTCATATATGGATTTAGTTTCTTTACTCATTGTTCATATTTTCCACTTCTTTTTGAGTTTTAGCTTGTGTCCCTTTTGAATTTGTTCTTATTTATTAATTTATTGACATAGAGTGCATAGTACTCCCTTATCAACCATTTTATTTCTGTGAAGTTGGTAGGAGTGTTTCCAATTTCATTAAAAAACTAAATATTCAAGTTAGAATTTCTGAGTAATTTATTTTCTTCACAGTTAATCCAAGGATGTACTGTAAAATTTTTGGAGGTGCTCTTAGGATTGCATTCCAGTACTTGTGCCTGCTAAGCATACATTCTGCCACTGAGCTAAACCCCAGCCTCTATGCATTTTAACTATCACAATCTAGGCCAGGTTAATACTGATTAAGTTTTAGTAAAATATAACAACTTTACTCCCTACTTAGTACTAGGATAAACACATATATTCTTTCTATACATGCTATAGCTTATTCATACACTTTCCCACACTTTTTATCTTATAGAGTCTTATAGTTCTCTTATACTGTGGTTTTCCCCTAAGTTAGGATTTCAAGCTCAGGCCAGCCAAACATAAGATTTTCTCTACTCGCTTCTGATGTTTTTACTGAAACACTATCACCCATGGGGTACTGCCCTCTGCTCCAAATTAAGTTCATTTCTTCTGACAGATAAGCTGCTGGTTTCATTCCTTGGCCTGTTCCATCCATGTTAAATTGTCCTGTCAGTTAAGTGTGCCTGTGCATGTACTTTGCATGTGTGTATATGTTTAGGGGTGTGCAGTTGGTGTTTGAGAGTGTAGCAGGCAATGAAACAAGCTTGGAAACTAGGTAAACAGGGGCAAAGACAGACCCTGTCATACAAAGCATTAGTAATTTTTCATATATAAATGCTCCTCATGTTTTTATCATCAATCAACTTTTAATAGACCTGAAATGTTTGTTTTGAACTTTTTGTTCAGTTATATATTTGTTATTCTTCATTGCAGTCAGGTCTGCATTGCTGACTTAAGCCAATCAGACAGAAATCATCACCAGTATATAACCACAGGGTCGGGGTCTTTTCTCTCTCAGCTTGGAGCTCTTGGGAAAAAATGGTTTATATTTTTATTCTTCATTGCAGAGGTTGACCAATAGCAGCTCTTGGGAAAAAAATGGTTTATTTTGGCTTACAGACTTGAAAACAATGATGGCAGGAGCATGAGCAGAGGGTGGCCATCACCCCCTGGCCAACATCAGGTGGACAATAGCAACAGGAGAGTGTAGCTATAATACCCATAAGCCTGCCCCCAACAATACACTGCCTCCAAGAGGTGTTAATTCCCAAATCTCCATCAGCGGGGAACCTAGTATTCAGAACACCTAAGTTTATAGGGGACACCTGAATCAAACCACCACAGTATCTCTTTAGGAGAAAATTTTCCAAGGCATATTATTAGTTCTCAGAGTGTGATTATCTTGACTTTTGGAATAGTTTGTTGAATTGTTTTCCAATTTAGAACCCTCCATCAGGACACATGGTTTAGTATATCTCCATATTTTCATCAGTATTGGGAATAATTTATTATATCATGGTTCTCAAGAAAAATTGCATTAATAATTTATTTTTATTTCTGCTTACATTCATTGAGTTACAGGTATAGTTGAGTATAGTTTCAGGCGTTTATCAAATCTTCATCCTTTAGCATGAATTTCCCATGCTGTTTCACGGCTATTTTTTCCTATGGGATTTTTTTTTATTTGTAAAGATCCTTTGTTATTTGTCATATTAATGTCTTGTCTAGTTTCTCTGTTATCAGTATCTTCTTCATGATTCATGTATTCAGTTTCAAAACTAGCTTTTACTTTTATTTTCCTTTTGAAAATATTTTATAGTGGATCTCAGCTTACAGAGCTAGATTTTCTTTTAAAATTTTTATAATTTATTTGCAAGGAGAGAGAGAGAATGAGCAGAGAGACAGAAAGAATGGGTGCCCCAGGGTCTCCAGTTGCTGCAAACTTCAGCTGCATGCTCCACTTTAAGCATCTGGCTTTACGTGGGTACTGGGAAATTGAACTCCGGTCATTAGACTCTGCAGACAAGTGCTTTAACTGCTGAACCATTTCTCCAGCCCCCCAGAGTCAGATTTCTGTGTTCTGGCTCTAACTAGGCTACTTATAAGCTTTGTGACATCACATAATAAGCAACTCTATATTACAGGTTTTTCACGAGTTCACCTTGAGTTGACTGAAAGAAAGATAGTAGTGACCTTGAATGATTTGTAAGCCTGGGCCACAAATGCCTGAAGCCATTTGATTTTTTTATAGGAACTTTGGGATACCCTTGTCTATAGGATAATTGAGATGCCCTGGGAACTGTTTTGAATAAACGCCAGGAAGGTGAGTGAAGCCAGTTTAGACTGCCCATGATCAGTAGAATCTCAGTAGAATCTCTGGCAGCTATCTGAGTGGCCCCAGAGGAGTGTCTCAAAGAATTCTCCAAGCAAGAGAGCTCAAACTATAGGATTGTGAACACGTAAGTGCTTCAGCTTTAGTTTTATTCCTTTGAAATATCACAGTAGATAGTGAGCAAGCATACTTGAACCTTTCATTTTATTTTAAAGTTAACTACTTCTTTATCTCAATCATTGGGATGTTTTGTTCTCCAAGAATATATTTCCTCTTTTATAATTTGTGGTTGAAGCTAAAATTTAGTCATCATTCTGGCAAAAGAAATGCGGAAGAAGACAGAAAAAAAAGTAAACCCTCAGTCATATTAAAAATTGCTATGAGTTCAAGGCCACCCTGAGACTACATAGTGAATTCCAGGTCAGTCTGGGATAGAATGAAACCCTACCTCAAAAAAATAAATAAAAAAAAAAAAAATCATAACGAGTCATTGGAATGATCTGTGGACATTTTTACATTAGTTATACAGGGTTCAGGGCTGTGTTTAGACAAAATAATGGTCCATTTGACCCTCACTTCAGGAGTCCTCATCCTGTGAGACCCCCATTCCCGCTGTGGTTCTGTGTTCTCTGAGCTCCACTTTCTAGGCACCTGGACTAAGTACTGAATAAATAATGCTATTTTGTGCAAATACTTGCTGCTTTTTATATGTAAGATAAGTCAAGATTCATCACAAAGGAAAAATGAAGTTTTTACTGCTTTAGGAACTATGACAGAATAAATATGATAACTACTAGAAATCAGCAGTTACTTTAATTGAATCTCATTTATCTAACTATTTTTCTAGTATGTATAAGACAGTCTGAAGTCCAAGTTATTACATGCATTTATATACAGTTTTTATTTCAGGATGGTGCTCATTACTTAGTATATGACATATTTTGTTTTGGAATTTTGAGAAAAGAGCAATTCAGAAAATTGAGGAACTCAGAAATAAGATTAAGACCAACATTAAAATCATGAGTTGTAATTTTCCTTAGTTTCTGAAATTAACCAGTAAGGCTAATTTCTTTTCTTTTCTCTTTTTCTTTTCTTTTCTTTCTTTTCTTTTCTTTTTTTTTTTTGAGATAGAGGGACAGAGAGAGAGGAAAAGGCAGAGAGAGAGAGAGAAGAGAGAGAGAGAGAGAGAGAGAGAGAGAGAGAGAGAGAGAGAGAGAGAGAGAGAGAGAGAGAGAAAGAGAATGGGCGCCCCAGGGCCATTTCAGCCTCTGTGAATGAACTCTAGACACGTGCGCCCCCTTGTAGGCAAGAGCAGCATTGTGCGCTTGTATCACTTTTTGAGTCTGGCTAAATGTGAGACCTGGAGAATCAAATGGGCATCCTTATGCTTGGCAGGCAGGCGTCTTAACCACTAAGCCATTTCTCCAGCCCAAGTAAAGCTAATTTCTGACATATACTTTTTAAAGCACCTCTCTCTCTCTCTCTCTCTCTCTCTCTCTCTCTCTCTCTCTCATGTTTGCATGCTTGCCACAGCAGGCACATGGAGGTTAGAAGAAAACCTTGGCAGTCAGTCCTTGCTTTTCACTTGGTTTGAGGCATGATCTCTTGCTGTCCAATTGCTGTGAATGCCAAGCTTCTGGGTCATGCCTAGGCCTCTTATTGCTACAGGTGTGCTGGGATTACAAATGTGGTTGCTACTCCATTCAGCTTCATATGGGTTCTGGGGATCTGAACTCATCCTCCCCACTGAGTTTTTTTTCCAAGCTCTGGCATTTTTTAAAATGATTCCATTAGGGGCTGGAGTGATGGCTCAATGGTTAAGGTGCTTGCCTGCAAAGCCTAAGGTTCAGAGTTTGATTCCCCAGTACCTATGTAAAGCTGATGCACAAGGTGGTGCATGCAATTCTCTCTATCTGCCTCTTTCTCTATCTCATTCTCTCTCAAATAAATAATAAATAAATAAATAAATAAATAAATAAAATATTTAAATGATTCCTTTAAATCAACCTTTAAATTTAACATGTAACATAATGAATTTAATTATGGCAATTTTATACAGCCGTGCTGAAAATGTTCCATTGTACTGATTCTAAAATGAAGAATAGCTGGGATATAAGAAAATTGATAATATTATTTGACAATAACTACAGATGAGAGAGAGAGAGACAGACAGAGAGAGGGCAAAAATTCATGGAAATGGCATGTAAAAATTGTAAAAATCTATTTGTTAAAAGAGAATAAGTGGTGTGCAATTAAAGTTCTTAAATTGAACCTTTCACATTTCTCCATTCCATGGGATTCTCTTCTCTAGTTACAGATTTTAAACAATAGTGAATACAGTTCTGTTTTTCTATGATAGCATTTGATGTATTTATTATTTTTCTAGATGTTCATCATGGAAGAATTCTTCCTGCAATTTATCTCAGTACATGCCAGCTCAAATTCCTCCCAGTCAAGATGAAAAGATAGTGTTTCTCCAGTCTCTCCAAGAAAAACTTCTAGGGAATTACAGCCTAATTTGATGGTTCAAATTTGCTTTAGACCACCGGTGCCTTGCTTAGAAGTGACTGGAGCAACATTCTACCTGTTTGCTCTCTTTGTTCAATGTACCAAAAGGGGTGAATGGTGAGATGAAGGACAGGCAATTGCTCTTGTCTGTCAGATTGACAAGTATGCCTCCACTAGCCTAATTTGTAGAAGTGTAAATCATTTACATGACTTGGCACCTAGCTCTCAAGTCTCTCTCTCTCTCTCTGTATGAAAGAATTAATAGTATGTCTGTATGTCTCTAGGCTGGAAAATACCTCAGGATTTTTTTTTTATAAATATGTGTATAGTCTTTTTATATTTTGCAAAGTTCTTTAACACAAACCAGCTCAATTATACTCACAGCACTTTAGATTGGAACTGCAGGTAGAAATGATCCCACACTGTAGGGAAGAAATGCTCAATAAAAGATTCTAAGTGACACGTCCAAGGTTATGAACTAAAGGAGAAGCACAGACAGGACACATGCGTTCCTGACTCTGCTCTCTACCCAATGCTGTGCTGGCCCCAGTACTGTGGAAAATGTGTTTTAATTATGCTTAATGAGTGTAACTAAAGTGATACTCAGGGCTGGAGAGATGGCTTAGTGGTTAAGGCACTTGCCTGCAAAGACTAGTGACCCAAGTTGGATTCCCCAATAACCCTGTAAAGCCAGATGCGCAAAGTTGCACATGCATCTGGGGTCTGTTTTCAGGGGCTGGAGGCTCTGGCATGCCCATTCTCTCTGTTTTCCTTCTATGTCCTTCTGCTTACAAACAAACAAACAAACAAACAAACAAACAAACAAACAAACAAATATTTTTAAAAAAGAATGATACTCAATTCTTACTGATTTTATCAGTGCTAGGAATTGAACCCAGGGCCTCATGTATGAAAGGCAAGCACTGTACCTACTGGCCTATATTCCCAGCCCCTCAATTCTAGCTATTATTTTCGGGAACATTTTCCAAAGAAACCTGTCCAATTAACATGGCTATCATTATCTAGGAATATATAAGGCTTAACTTTCATTGTTAGACAGTACACATTTTATTATTCTTAATATTTATAATATAAACAGGAGGCACCAGAATGCCACTGGCTAATGCAGTTAAAATATTTTATTTATTATTTATTTGTAGGAAGAAAAAGAGAGAATGAGAGTGACAGGGCTTCTTCCTCTTGCCAACAAACTCTAGATACATGCATCACTTTGTGCATCTGGCTTCAGGTGGGTACTGGGGAGTTGAACCAGGACTCAGGTCATCAAGTTTTCAAGCAAGCACCTTTAACCACTGAGCCATCTCTCTAGCTTGGCTAATACAATTTAGAAGAAAGAGTTCTCGAAGGGCACCCAGTACTCCTTCCTAAATGCACACACTTACCCACACCCTATCTGATATATCAGAGATTAATAATCAATATATTAATTTTGCCTTATAGGCAAAATTTAGTCATCAAAAATAGAGTTCATGTTGACATGGCCCATTATATTATCCACACATGCACAAATGTCTACACCTTCTTCACCTCACAGAAGAACAGAATGGTAATGTTATTCAACAATGATTATGCTATACACATAACCTTTAAAGCATCTTTGATCACATGGACACGGATGATTTCATCTTGTGTGAGTGGGTTGGATGTAAGACACAGATTTCATTCCAACTGTAATTATTGTGAGGCAAGGGAGTGGACGTGGGCGAGAGCCATCTGCTCCATGAAGGTGACCATGACTGACAACGATGCCTCCCTCATTTGTCCAGCGGTGATTGGAGGGAAATGAGATGAGGTCCATGGAGAGCTTAAGGAACAGAAATGCTGGAATGCTGGGTTTGGATATGGGATCTTTATTTTTATTTATTTGAGAGAGAGAGAGAGAGAGAGAGAGAGAGAGAGAGAGAGAGAGAGAGAATGAATGGGCAGGTCAGGGTCTCTAGCCACTGCAAATGAACTACAGATGCATGTGCCCCCTTGTGCTTCTAGCTTACATGGGTCCTGGAAAATTGAACCTGGGTCCTTTGGCTTTGTAGGCAAATGCCTTAACCACTAAGCCATTTCTCCAGCCCTGGATGGACTCTTTCATTTCCTGACACATCACCTGTAGATAGTTGCTGAAACTCTTTTTCATTTTGTTCCTTCTGCAAAATAAAGACAATATTTTGTGTGTCTATGTCTATATCTTTCACTATGACAACATACCTGGAAAAAATATCAGCTTGAAAGGAAATATATATTTTTAGCTCACTGTAATGGTTAAGTTGTCAAGTTGACCAGATCAGGAATGGAGAGAGAAGATGTGCCTCTTGGGCAAGTCTGTTGAGGGCATTGTTTTCAGGCAAGATCAACTGAGGAAGTCCTTCCTCTGGCTTGGATGGCCCTTCTGCTGAAGACTGTATTTCAGGAAGTTCCAGGAGAAGCCAGGGCATTTCTTTGCCTGGCTCCTCTTACTGCTCTTTTGTGCATGCTTCTTTACCATTCATTTGGCCTCATGGTCTAAGTAGCTGCCAGGTTTTTCAACTTCCCAGCTTTCATCCAGCCTGGTGGAATGAGAGGCTGCTGGATTTTCCAATTTTCTGGTCTGTGAAAAGGTATGGTTAGACTGCCCAGCCTGTGTCTTGTGAGCAGATTTAATAAATGCCATACATATACATACACATTCAATCTATCAGTCCTATTTCTCTTGTGAATCCCAACTCACAGCTTCAGAAGTTTCAGTTGATGATTGTGTGATCCTGTTGCCTTTGAGCCTATGGTGAGATAGTATATAATGCTGAAATCACAAGTCAGGAGAAACTGTTTATCTCAGGGTAACTGTGAAGCAAAAAGAGGTCGAGAGTAGAATTCTAAGTACATCCTTCAACGATACACTCCAGTCGATGTAACTTCCACTTCACGTCCTAATGTTTCCACCACTTCCCAATGGTGCCATGGTCTGGTGATGGAGCTTTTAACACATGACCTTTGGTGGGAGGGGGTCACATCATATCTGAACACTAACATTCTACATCTGGCCCCCAGAGGCTCATGTCCATCTCAAAATGTATCTAGTCCATCTATAAGTGTCATAGAAGTCTTAACTGTTGTAGCATTGCTGAAATGTCCAAGTCCAAAGTCTCCTCTGAGAGTCCAGACAGCTCTAGGTAGCCAGCCCCTACTGAAAGAGTTATTATATACATCCAAGATAAAATGGAAAAGTCGGGCTGGAGAGATGGCTTAGTGGTAAAGGCACCTGCCTCCTAAGCCTAAGAACGCTGGTTCTAATCTCCAGCGGTTCCAATCTCTAGGTCCCATGTTTAGCCTGATGCAGTGACGCAAGGGCGCAATGCTGCACTTTACTACAAGGGGGTGCATACATCTATATTTTGTTTGCAGCAGCTGAGAGGCTGCTGGTGCGCCCATCTCTATCTGTCTTTCTCTTCCTCTCTCTCTGTCTCTCAAAAAAAAAAAAAAAGGAAAAGTCACTATTTAGAAAGGAAGGAATAAGAAAATAACAAGGAAGAAGAACTGAATAAAAGCAAGACTACAAACCAGCAGGGCCATCATGAAACCCTGTAGCTCTGTATCTGGCATCTGGTGCACATCATGGCAGGATGGGGACCCTCAGTGACTTGTGTGGTTTTAGTGGTTTGCAGCCCACATGGCTACTCTCTTGGGCTGGCTGCACTCTAGGTCTACAGCTTCCACTGGCAGTTTGTCCCATGTTCTTGACAAGTCTCACTTCCTGGAGTCTCCATTGTAGCTTCCCTCTCAAAGCTTTGGGCATCACCTCCCAGGGACCATTTACAGGTCCTCTGATCCTGAATTACAATTGTCTCCCAGACTTTTCTCTTAAAGTCTTGGTGGAAGCCTGCATGACTCCATGGCTCCTGCATTCAGCATGCCTGCAAAGCTACCATCCCATGGGTGATGCCAAGGACTGATGACAGCATGACCAATGAGGGGTACTCTCAAAACTCAACTGCTAGGACCTCTGAATGCTTTTCCTGTTGAAACTAAGGGGAAATCCTCAGTAAAGTACTTTTCTAAGCTGTTATGTGGAAGCAAGGCACCCACTGGTGTTCCTCTTAAGCAAAACTCCTTGATGGGCAGGAAGATGGTCAGTTTCTTTCTTTTCTTAATATTTTATTTTTAATTTTTATTTGAGACAGAGAGAGTGAGAGAGAAAGACAGAGAGCGAGAGTGAGTGTGAGAGAGAGAATGAGAGAGAATGGGCCTCTAGCAACTGCAAACAAACTCCAGATGCATGTGCCACCTTGTACATCTGGCTTACATGGGATATGGACAATTGAACCTGGGTCTTTAGGCTTTGCAGGCAAGCACCTTAACCACTAAGGCATATCTCCAGCCCAAGATGGTCAATTTCTGAGATGTTCTGAAGGTATCTTACTAATGTCCTAGTGCATAGTGATGGCTTCTTTTAAGAAGCTGTACCTTCCTTCACCATGACTTTGAACATGTTTCATCTCTAGGCAAGAAGCAGGATTTTCAAGACTTTTCTGCTCAGCTCTTTGGCTTGTGACTCTCACTACAAATCCAGCTGAAAGCACCAGTCATGCCATGCTCTTCTGCCCTGCCCTTTTCTCTTCTCCACTAGCTTAAAGTAGTTAGTTTCCTTCCTTCCTTCCTTCCTTCCTTCCTTCCTTCCTTCCTTCCTTCCTTCCTTCCTTCCTTCCTTCCTTCCTTCCTTCCTTCCTTCCTTCTCTCTCTCTCTCTCTCTCTCTTTCTTTCTTTCTTTCTTTCTTTCTTTCTTTCTTTCTTTCTTTCTTTCTTTCTTTCTTTCTTTCTTCTTTCTCTAGCCCAGGCTGACCTAGAATTCACTATGCAGTCTCAGGGTGGCCTTGAACTCACCATGATCCTCTTTCCTCTGCTTCCCAAGTGCTGGGATTAAAGGCATGAGCCATCACACCTAGCTCTCTCATCCTAAAATTATTCCAAATCAGATAGAATCAAAAGAAACAATAGTAATTGCTAAGATATGAATGTTGTATCCTCCAGAAATTTATATGTTGAAACCTTGCTACCAATGAGACAATATTATTATCAATGTAGGGCCTTCAGAAGTGATCAAACACAGAGTGAAGTTTTATGAATTGGTATTAATGACATAAAGAAAGAGGTTATATAGGAAGTTATCTTGTCCCCTTTTACCATGTGAAAAGGTGATGTCTAAGAATAGAAAATAACCTTCACTAAATACAGAAGGTTCTTGATCTTGGATTTCCCAGTTTCTAGACTAGAAATAAAATTCCATTGTTTATAAGTGACTTAGTCTACAACATTTTGCTATAGAAACCTTAATGGACTGAGAACTAGCCAAATGCTATATATTTTGCAATAGACACAAACAGCCCATTATAATAGCAAGTTTTCTGATTGATTGTAGAGAATGTCATAAAACAAATAATCCATGAATTTCCAAGTTTCTTCCTCAATTCATGCAAGAACATCAAACTTTTGTCTTTCTTCCATAACCCATCCACAGAGCCAGAGAAAACTGTCCAAAAGGAAAAAAAAAAAAAAAAGGAAGATTAAATTCAGAAGTGAAGGAAAATCATATTAACCTATTATCTCCAATAAATCATATGCAGGCACTCTTAGGCAATCCCAGGGCATGCATGTTTTCATATTTTGCGGAGTGTTGGCATTCAATAGGAAAGAATACAGACTAGTTAGTGTGTCCTGAGACATGTTTCTTTTCTTACTTGTCTGACTTGGTTATTTTTATTTCCCATGATCATTCACCCGTCAATCAGGGTTAATAGAACTCATCTAAGGTTTTGAGATATCCAGCTGTGATAGATCAATATGGTCACTACATAAATGTAAATAAATAGACTTATTAAACTGACAATGCAGGCAAATGTGTCATGAGTAAGCTAAGAACTTTCTCTCAGTTTCTGCAGCTTGTGCCTAATTAGTAAATGCTATTGCCCTTGAAAACATCATAATTTGCCAATAATGATAGTTCTCATTAAAAATGTTTTTAGGAAGAATATCTTATGTTAATGAGAAAATTTCCCAAGCTATCTATCTAAATAATATTACCTATAAAAATAAATCAGTTATGAATAAATATAATTTAATGGTACATAAAAAGTTTATTAAAGAAGAAACTAGAACTTAGGTTTGGATTCCATCATTATAGAAAGGTATATAGTAATGAAAAAATGCTCACTCGTAATCCAATTATAACAGAAATAATTTTAAAAAGTCATGAGCAAAGGAAAATTAACTCAATCTTAATTTTTAGTTAATAGGCTATTTTAGAGCAATTTTTGCTTTTAGAAAATTGAGCAGATTAGAGGATTCTCATTTGCACACAGTTCATATGGAAATGCCTCCAGAAAACTTGCTGTACTTGATATATGGCATATTTGTTACCATGAATGAACCAATAATAATATCCTTACTGGCTAGGGTCTGCAGTTTACATTGAGGCTTCCTCTTTAGATTGTACATATTCTGTGGGTTTTGAATAATGTTGAATAGTATTTGTGCACATTTCAGTACCACACAATTTTTTTTGCCCTAAAAATACCTTACTTCCCACTTATTCGTTCTTCCATTCATTCTCCTAACTAGGTAATAAATATTTAGTTCATGGGTTTTTAAAATTAAAGATAGCTTTGCAAAAGACTTGATGTTCTTAAATTTAAAATATCAATAACTCTTATAATATGTAATTCTACTGGAAGAAGCATTAGAAGATCTGAATTATCCTTTAAAAAAATCAGTAGTCACAGGTATTACCCCTAAGGAAAAAAGCACATATTCTTTATTAAGTTCAAACTACATTCAAAAAGTGAATGGTTTCAATCTTAACCATGACTTTTTAGGATACTAAGATTTGTGTTACTAGTGTCATTTTCATATATAAGAAAGGTGACAAGGCAGGTTGGTGTGAGATCCACAGTCTCCTCCATAAATTCTGTCCACACATGGATCTGTATGGACAACAAACTGAAACCCTACCTTGCACCATACAGAAAGGCCTAAATGTGAAAGTCAAAATTACCAAGCAATTAGAAGACAACAGATAAACATAGCTCCACGAGATCAGGGATAGAGAAAAATATGCAGTTATCGACTCTGAGAAATAAAGAGATACATGCTAGATGTCCAATAGCAGTTATTGAATTGATTATAACATTCATTTATAGTTTTAGATATAGCATCTATGTTATACACTATATAGTATCTCCACCTTCAGAAATTACAACACATTCCTACTGTAAAACAGTATAGCAGCACTACATTTTTTAGCATTGTCCAGTGAGATTTGCATTTTATGTGCATTGTGGTGAACTGACTGCATACAAATGCCTCATCAACTTTAAGCATTCTTTGTCTTATACTTCATATAATGGGTTCTATTTTATTATTCACAACCTGACATTCTATTACTAAAATATCAACATAAAATATGAGGAAAGAACAGCATATAGTAAAAAATGGCCACCTTCAAGAATTATTTTTTTAAGGAATAGAGCATGAAATATGACTCCTTTCATCTAAAAACTGTTCTTTAAAAACGACTCAAGTTCAAGTGTTTTCCTTTTTAAAATATTTATTTATGTATTTTTTTGTGAGGGAGATGGAGAGTCCAGACAGAAAGAGCGTGAGTATGGCATTCTATGTCCTCCTGGCACTGCAAAGAACTCCAGATGCTTGTGACACTTTGTAAAGCATTTGGCCTTATATAGACATTGAAGAACTGAACCTGGGTCATCAGGCTTTGCAAGCAAACTCCTTTAACCTCTGATCTTTCTCTCTAGCTCTCAAGTGTTTTTATGATATTTTTTAAAAATTTTATTTGGGAGAGAGAGAGAGAGAGAGAGAAAGAGAGAGAGGGAGAGACAGATACAGAGAACGGGTATGCAAACGAACTCCAGATGCATGTGCCACCTTGTGCATCTGCCTTATGTGGGTCCTAGTAATGGGACCTGGGTCCTGTGGCTTTGCAGGATAATGCCTTAACCACTAAGCCATCTCTTCAGCTTGCAAGTCTTTTCTTAAGGGTAATGGTTTTCTTCACTGAGACAGGTTGCATTTTTTATAATATGTTAAGCTTATTAATGAAAAAGTTACATCCCTAAGTTCGGAAAGGGAAGCTAATGGTGGGAAAGTTTTAATCTTGTAGTGGTAAAATGAATTTTGCTATAGGATTTTCGCTAGTACCAGTGCTTTCAGAGCTATTATAGACTGGTTTATGTCTCTCTTCAAATTCATATGTTAAAGTCTGGATCCTCCAAGTAACAGTATGTGGAGACACACTTGTGAAGAGGGAAAAATCATAAGGTGCAGCCTGATTTCAATGGGGCTGGAGTTTTCAAAGAAGATGAACAGGCATCTGAGGGCTCTCTTTCTGCCATGTGAGTAATAGTGGGAAGGCAGCTATCTACAAGCCAGGAAGAGAGTTCCCTCCAGTAGCTGAAATGACCATTCTTTTTTTTTTTTTTTTTTTTTAAAGTATTTATTTGAGACAGAAACAGAGAAAAAGAGGCAGACAGAGAGAAAGAAAGAATACGGGCATGCCAAGGCCTCCTGCCATGGCAAATGAACTCCAGATGTATGTGCTACTTTGTGTATCTGGCTTTATGTAGGTACTGGGGAATCAAACCCAGGCTTCAGACTTTGCAATCAAGTGCCTTTATGCTGAGCCATCTCTCCAGCCCCCTGACTGGTCCTTTGGCCTCAGACTACCTGGCCTCCAGAACTGTGAGAAAGTAACTTCTCTTGTCTAAGCCATTCAGTCTATTGTTTTTTCTTCTTTACCTGATGGTAGCCCAAGTGGCTAATATATAAGAGCTACCAATGCATAGGTATAAAAGCCCAAGCTTCACTGATGAAATACAGCCTTGGTTATAGCTAGCATCTGCTCTATTATTTTTTGTTTGTTTTGTGGAATGATCTCATTCTAGCCAAGGATGACCTAGAATTCACTAGATGGTTTCAGGGTAGAATTGAACTCTTAACAATCCTCCTACCACTGCCTCCCGAGTGCTGGGATTGAAGGCGTGTGCCACCATGCCTGGCCTACATCTGCTGTATCATAATTGCCTTTTCTGTCCATCACTGATAACATTAGCATGGTTTTTCAAGCAGTTTTTTTATGTTTGTTTCATAATAATCTTATTAATTAGCTTTTCTATCGAACCACCCTTGTACTTAATTAGACAACATCCCTCATGTAGCTCACAATTTCATGGGTCAGCATATTGCTCTCATCTGGGGAGTTTCCAGTTTTTGTAGTTTTAGTTTGGCACTTTCACAGGTTGATGGTCATCCGAAGGTCTGATTGGTGGATCTGTCTCTGGAGGGTGTCTGGTCATCAGGTGGAAGGCAAAGCCAATTGGACCGTTGTTCTCTGACCATCTAATTGACTAGCAAAGATATGTTCATGGGCTAACTCCTGCATTCAAGAAGCCAGACCAGCTCCAGGCTCAGAATTTCTCCTTAAAAATTCCCCCCCCAAAGTAAAATGACTAGAAATTGAAGAGACAGGGGCACATCTTGCTTCTTGTTGGAGAAAGGGGCAAAGCATTGCAAGTATTTCTTCAATCTATCAAGTCAGTCAGAGTATTAAGATCACTCCATTAGCAGTGTTATGGCTGGGCAAACCAAGAATAACCCATGGCAGTGAATATTATTTTCCAAATTTATTAGCTACAGACAACTCAAGTTATAAACTCTTTCCAAAGACAGAGAATCCCCTTCAGAAAACTTAGAAAATAAGTTGAGTTACCAAGTGTCTTCATGTAAACAACTTTCCCCCACTTCCCTGATAGTATTTTAAATACTTCCCACCCCTTGTATGGTTCTCATTTCGTTTTTCCAAGCTCCAGAATAATTATCAAGTAATAAACTCTAGACTGAGCAATCTAACACATGTAGCTATAAGGGGAAAAACAAGACACTTGAGACATATTTGAGAAAGAATTCTACGTGTAGCTTAGCACATACTTCTAAGGGCTGAGAGCTGAACTTATGGTAGTACTCAGATGACATTTTGGCTTTTATTTCATGATTGTTTTTCTCAGTTGAAATATATACCAGTCTTTTGGAGACTAGTTTTAAGCCTGCATATATTTTAAGATCAAAGGAATATCAGCATTATTTGTTGGCAAAAAGTGACATGACTTTCCCAGCATCAAAGCTATTTAAAGTTCTGAAAATACAATTCCACTATTCATCTGTTTCCCTTTCAGAAGTAGTGTGTAGTGCACTCCAGCTACTGTAGTGTGCTTGGATGGGATGCTAAGATGCAATCTCAGTTGAAATAAATTGAAGTCCCTATTAGATACTGAATAGCAGTGGGAAGGAAATTGGTTTCCTTTAATCTGCCACAGAAGGAGGCAATCTCTTCAAGGCAAGTAATGATTTTTGTGTATGATTGTATTGTCTGATGATGAACTTACATGTTTATAGGCTAAATGATATTCTCTGAACAGAAGATACATAGTAAATATCTTTTTCATAATTTCCTCTAACAAGTTACTACTCTGTCATGTCAAACACTATATAACAGCATAATTAATCTTTTTTCACATCCTAATTAAATCCTTTGTTGGGCCCTGCCCGATGTGAAGCCGAGTGGTTAGCCCAGCCAATCTTGGCCTACTCCCGGTAAGGCCTAGTCGAGCCTGAGTACCTGCCCTTGACTCAGCACCTAAGCTGAAACTGCCTCCACCCAGCTGCTGCTGACGTGATGAAATACTATTGGCCCTTATACCTTTCTCTCATCCCCTCTTCCCACCCCCTTCCTCAAAGTATATTGGCCCTTATACCTTTCTCTCATCCCCTCTTCCCACCCCCTTCCTCAAAGTATATTGGCCCTTATACCTTTCTCTCATCCCCTCTTCCCGCCCCCTTCCTCAAAGTATATAAATACCTCCCCTGACAATAAACGGAGAGTTCTGCCTTAGATGTTTCTCCCGGCTCAATGTGGTTTTCTTTTCCCCGGTGGTTTGGGGAGGTTTTTTGAGTCGTCGACACCCGCCTTCTCGCTCAGCCTCAAGAGAAGCTGCTGGCCCGGTTCTCTCTCTCTTCTGCTCTACCTGCCGGTGGTGGAGGAAAAAAAGCCCCGACAATCCTTCTTTTAGATGTTGATTTTATTCATTTATAAATGTGAAAATAATTCTTTAAATTAAAAAAAAGTACTTGCCTTTGTGTGCATGTGTGTATGCTTGTGTGTGCATGTGGGAGTGTGCTAGTGCCACAGCACATGTGTGGAGATCCAGGGACACATTCAAGGCGTCCGTGCTCCATTTTCAGGGAGACTGGGGTCTCTTGCTACTGCAAATGGATCTGGTTCCTGAGCTTCACATTCTTAGATCTGCCTCCCATTACCATGGGCACACTGTAATCACAGGTGCGTGTGCTACTTTGCTTCTGGCCGTATGTGGGTACTGGTGAAACTGAACTCAGGCTGGCAGGTTTTGCAAGCAAGAACCTTCAACTGCTGAGCCATCTCCTCAGAACCATAAGAAATGATTACCAAACAAAAGAGCAGAGAAACTCCTTGTTCTGGCCAGGGGGGAGGGCACAACTTGTTCTTGCTTACACTTTGCTGGTCATAGTGATCAAAGAGTGAGTCTGAGAAGACTTCCTAATTCTGAGCAAATCGGAGGGCTGGAATTTGAAATTACAAAATTAGCAGTAATTGTTTAAACTTTCTCTCCTCTGTATTTATACTTATCTACACCCCTTCCTTCCTTCATCATTTTTTTCTTTCAGATAGAGAGAGAGAGAGAGAGAGATACTGGATGGGTGTACCAGGACATCCTACACAGCAAATGAATTCCAGATGCATGCACCACTTTGTGCATCTGGATTTATGTAGGTACTGGGAAATTGAACCTGGGCCTTCAGATTTTGCAAGCAAGCACCTTTAACCACTAAGTCATCTCCTCAGCCCCTATCCACACATTCTTAAATAAAAAAATAAAAATAGGTAGAAGACATTATGATCCTTTACCGCTGATATTTCAGCAATTATTTCCCAAGAACAAGTGTCATCTCTTTCATGACCACAATATTTTAAATATATTTATAAAATTGGGTATTTAGGAATAGCTAATTCATATTGCACATTCAGATTTCATTAAGCATTTTCAATTTAAATTTATTAACAACCTCCTTCATTGAGTGTTTTAATAGTATCCTTGAAAACTTTATTTCCAAGTCTAGAATCTAATACCATATTTTACTGTATTGTTATCTTTTAAAATATATTGTCCTGTTTGTCTTGTCACTGACATTTTTGAAAAGTATATTTTGAAAAGTGTTGGGTAGAATGTTCCTGGATTTGTGTTTGCTGAGTTTCCTTTGGTTCAGATTCAGCATGGACTTCCTCAGGTAAGTGAGGCAGGAATGTCACCAAGGTAATGCTGTGCCCTTGTCCTGCATCAGAAGATGCAGGATGTTGGTTTGTACTCATATCAGTGACATGGGAAAATCAGTTTTCACCTTGTTCTAGCATCTGTTGGAATACTTGAGCATCATCATTCCTTCCAGGTGTACCGCCATTATATTAGCATTTAATTATAAGGAAGACTGTCACACAGTTTTGAGTCCATCAATTCAGAATGAACTTTATTACATACTTATTTGATCAGATAATGACCCATTATTCCAGGAAATATGCTTTCAGAGTTGCAGTGATTTCAAGGTTTGGAGAGCCCACTGAAACCAGGCAAAACATCTAGTTTTTGTCCTTTCCCAAGTGCAGTGGGAACAGTGTTGTGCTTTGGAAAATCTCCTTGAAGACTCCAGAGAATAGCAACAAGTATGTCCTGTCGTTACTCTCGTCTATAGCTAATTAGCCAAGTACATTCACTGACTATCTTGTGCCCACAGCGTGTTTTACCCGATGCTGTTTCACAGTGGTATTTTTACGTCTTATAAGCACAGTTGATCAGGAGTTTTGGACACCACATCTTGCCCTATTCCTTGTCTCCCGGGGGTCCTTCGTACGTTCCAATTGCTAACTGCATAGTTTTTAAGATTCAAAGAGCAAATCATATCTGCTAACAACACATAGATGGTTTTCTTTGTTTCACCATAGATCATCAGAGGAGATGTTGATGCATATAAGTGAGTGCAAATGGGGAACAAATGAGTGCTGTGGAACGCTGTGCTGAGCCGGAGAGGGCCCTTGGCAAGTTGAATCCTGAGCACCTGCGATGACCTGCACAAGACCCTCTCATGTGACTGGGCCGACTGATAGGAATTTGCTCATAGTTAAATTAAAAGAGAAGTTAGGAGTGGGGAAATAGCTCAGCCATTAAAGTGCTTGCCTCACAAGCACGAGGACCTGAGTCGAGCCTTAGAATCTTTGTAAATACCAGATGTGTTGTAATCCCAGGATCCCCCTGTAATCACAGCCCTGGGAAGGCAGAGGCAGGCTGACACCTGGGTCTTGCTAGCTATCTCGTCTAGCCTAATTGGTGAGCTCCAAGCCAACGAGAGCTTGTCCTCTGACCTCCACACGCATGTGTTCTCATGTGCATGCACCCTCGTATATCCATATATATATATACATGCACACCACCATGCGTATACATATGCACAACAAAAAACAAACAAAGAAGCTAACTTAGCAGGGCCCTTCACATTGGTGTGGGACTTTTGTGGCATTGCTGTGTCTCATGGTGAGCCATGTCTTTCATAAGGCAGGAGAGGCTCCAGCAGATCTGGGTCATTTAGACCAACATGTAATTTTTTTTTTTTTGAGAGAGAGAAGGAGAGAGGGGAGAGGAAGACAGATAGAGATGGGAGGGCCAGCAGCCTCTCAGCTGCTGCGAACAAAATCCAGATGTGTATGCCCGCTTGTGGGTAAGTGCGCATTGCGCCCTTGTGTCACTTTGCATCTGGCTAAACGTGGGACCTGGATATTGGAACCACTGGAGATTGGAACAAGCGTTCTTAGGCTTAGGAGGCAGGTGCCTTAACCACTAAACCATCTCTCCAGCCCTAAATTGGGTTTTTAATTTACTGAGCACTCAGCAGTGGTAAGGGAGGTGGGGGTGCAGACAATAGGGTATATTTTGGGTCATCTGAAGGCAGATATGGCAAGGATTGCATAGGACTAAGTTTCCTGAAGAAGAAGTTGGTTGTAAGCCAGGAACTGTACCTGTGAGTCTTTGCAAGTCTTTAACATCTGAATAAGCAGTTCATCCAAGGAGTGGGAAAACGGGCGTGTGCAGGTGATCCTAGGGAACTGGGGTTTTGGGGATTCCGCCAATACTAGCACACTTTCACCCTCCACCTCACACAAGTTGCCTGTCCTTTCTACAACTTGATAGAAAAGGGGATAAATGCAGGTGTGGGATAAAAAATTCTGAGAATTTTGAGCAAGCTGAGACCATTGCAGGACAGGTTAAACACTGTGTGCATCTAGTGCACTGTTGTGTTGGAAATTACTAGAATGTCAGCTGAGGTCTGTGACAGAAACATCGGATGCAAACAGACCCATGGGTCTTTGGTTCCAGTCATGGAAATGGTCAGTAGGCCAGAGCAAGGCACCAACCCACAACTGCTCATGGTATATAAAGTATTGCATCACGGGGATGGGGGGCGGGCAGTAAAAGCAGCTTATCCGTTTAAGGGTTGGACTACATGACTTTCAGCCAAGCCTCTTTCTGGAGAGGTGCAGGATCCAGTCCTGAGAGAGCAGCAGACTTATCTATAGAAATAAGGTGGTGTTCACAAGCCCTGCCACCGATGCCATGCAGGCTGTGCTGGGAACAGTGTCCTTTCCAGTCAATGAGCCTTCCTTGGTAATGAAACCAACAGCCAGATTATACAATGTGCTGAAAGGAATGTTGTCCATCTTGTAGATTCTGGTACCCTAAGGGCATGAGTAGGGATTTCAGAGAGGAATGCAAATGAATATAGGCACCATGGATTTGGAGAAAGAAGAGGTAGCCAGCAGGCTAAATGCTCCTACCCAGCAGTCTGGATACTAGTAACCCATGATCTAGGACCATCTGTACTGAGAGCTGGGCTTTATGACTTTATGAATGGCTTAGTAGGAAAGAGGGGAACTGTCGGGTGCTCAGCCACTGTGAGGACAATAGGTGTGGAGGGAAATATATGGTAGAGGTCAGTAGGAATCAGACCTCTGGTAGTTTTTCATGTGGTAGCCCACTGATTCCTCCCAGAACCAACAAGCAGGCCCCCTTCTAAAATATGGGTTGTTTTCCCATTGTGTGTCCCTGGAGGCTGCTCACTGCCTCATATAAAATCCAACCACAGGGGAGCCCACATAGGTTGGAAAATAGCTAAGTCTGCAGGCATGCCCATGAAATTTTGTGAAGTTTTGGATGGCTGTTCAAATGTGAAGGCTAACCTCAGTTACAGCCATGATAGATGAAATGTATAGGACTCATGCATGCCAGAGAGGGATGTGAGTCTGCCCTCACCCAGTGTGCAGACAGGACACACCTTTTGGAAACACTTGCATTCCAGGTGACAAGTAAGGCCCCATCAAGAGTCCCACCCAACTCATTGCTATGTGTGAACTCCCCCAGAGAATTGACAGTGACAATGGCACTCATTTCATAAACACTATATTTCGAATTGGGCTGACAACAGCCAGGCATAATACTATTTCCACCTACCTTACAATCCTTCAGGAGTTTGATTAATAGAAAGACTGGGCTCTTAAAATTGAAGTTGAATTTGAACACAGGTACCCTGCAAAGGTGGGGAAAAAAAAAAAGCCCTACTCAGAAGTTATAAGGTTACTTAGCGCAAATCCCAATGCCAGGAGTGAGTTAGCTCCCTACAAGTTGTTGGCCAGGGAGGCCCTTGTGATGCAGCCTCCCCCTCAACTCCCACCTGCAAGAGGCCATTATCACTGCTGCTAGTAGCATGCCAGAACTACATTTTAAGACCTTACTGCTATCGACATCACACATCTTAGTTGCAAGACATGAAGAAATAAAGCCAAGCTAGAGGCTTCTTCTCTTCCAAGTAGCTTTCCTAGCACCAGACGACACGATGCAGGCGCTGGGAGAACTACTGGCAACAGTCTTACTCAGCCAGCCTATCTAAAATGTTAACATGGAAAATAGGATTCAGTCATTTCTTGCTCTTGCTATTTTTTAAAAAAATACGATTTCCATTTTATTTTTCTCTCCCAGTGGATAGTGTTTTCTTTTTTTTTCTTTTTTCTTTTTAATTTATTTATTAGAGAGAGGGAAAGAGAGAGAGGGAGAGTGAGAATGGGCGTGCCGGGGCCTCTAGCCATTGCAAACGAACTCCCGACGCATGTGCCCCCTTGTGCATCTGGCTTACGTGGGACCTGGAGAATCGAACCGGGTCCTTTGGCTTTGCAGACATGTGCCTTAACTGCTAAGCCATTTCTCCAGCTCGATGGTGTTTTCTTATTTTATTTGAACCTAGTTTCTTATATGAGCTTTTGTGGGGGTTGTTGGCAAGCCGATGGTGGGATAGTGGCTATGGTCTTCTGGGCCTCCTGGATGTGTTACACAACAATGCTGGGGACAGCATTTAGCTTCAAGGAAGGCAGGCAAAGTGCCCACCCTTCAAAGATAACTCACTTCAGATGGCTCCTGATGGCTGTGGCCACTGTGTCTCACACAATGAACTCTTCTTTTTTTTTGTAATGGTAATGACAGCAGTTAGTGCTTTGGGTGCACTCTTTTTTTGTTGTTGTTTATTTTTTATTTATTTACTTGAGAGCGAAAGACAGATAGAAAGAGAATAGGTGTGCCAGAGCCTCCAGCTACTGCAAATGAACTCCACGTGCATGTACCACTTTGTGCATCTGGCTTGTGTTGGTCCTGGGGAATCGAGCCTTGAACTGGGGTCCTTAGGCTTCACAGGCAAGCACTTAACCACTAAGCCATCTTTGCAGGCCCCAATGAACTCTTTAATGACCATGTCTTCTTTGGGTGTCCATGGTGAGTAGCTAGTATGTAGTATGCAGACATGGACTTTTCCCGGTCACTACCCTTCCTCCCTGTGTGTCGTCTTGAAAGCAAGGGCTCAAGCATAATAGAATTCATTCCTTTATTAGTAAAATATAGACCCGTGAGTATGATTTGATTAGATAAGCTCTAAATTTGTTTTCAGTCAGAAAGTAATAATCATACTTATCGTCAATCCTCAGCCTCTGAGTGCTGGGAATAAAGTATGCGCCACCATGCCCGGCTTCTCAATGCCTAATTGCATGTTTTTATACCTAGTACAGGAAGTTTAGATTAAATTAATAGTCCGTTCTTTTTGACTCAGGGCTCAATTTTGTTTCAGGAATCCATAATTTCATCATCCATTTATACATTTAAAATCTGTTTCTTAGAACTTAAATTTCTTTTAAGCTTGGAGATATATACTTTAAAGAGTATTTTTTAAAAAATATTTTTTTCTTTATGTATTTGAGAGGGAGAAATAGGCAGGTAGAGAGAGAGAGCAAGAGAGAGACTGGGCATGTCAGGGTCTCCAGCCACTGCAAACAAACTCCAGATAAGTGTGCTCCATTGTGCTATTGCACAGAGTCAGCCTCAAAGACGGAATGCAGACTGGCTTCTAGAGCTGCTTCCAGGGCAAGGCAAGGTGATTAGCTTCTTTCTCTGGGGCAAAGTCCAGCACATCAATGGGAAAGAAAGTCACACTTGTATAGTCATCTAGCTCCTATCCAATGAGGGAAGGGAGAATGGTGAGTTATGAAGTTGTAGAGGAAAAAGAAAGGAGATCATTGTAGGCTAAGTTATATTTTTCTCAGTCCCAAACATCAGACAATACTTTCATATTGTAATGTAAAAGCTTTAAATAGTCTGTGACTTATACTAAAAAATATATTTAAAAATAAAATTTCTCGACACTTTCATACATTTATGCAATGCATTTTTATCCCACTCTCCCCAGTTACCTTTTCTTATCTTCCTCCTACTTTCCCTAAAGCCCTTCTTATATCCCCCTCCTCGTTCCATGCATTGTTTTTGCCCCACTGAGTTAGCTTTGGGTCACTTGCATGAGCATGGGTGGGGTATGATTTACTGGAGAAAGGAAACCCACCAGGGCTGCAGCATTGACGGACATGACTCTGCCTCGCCCAGCAATCTTCAGCTGCCCTAGCTGCTCTGGGCTGTGTGGGGTCTCACAGACCTTCTCCCATCAATGATGAAGTATTGACAAGCTCAGCCTTATGTGGGAAAACCACCGCAGCTGTGAGGTTGTGAGCCTGAAGGCCATGTCGCACCTCAAAGACTGCACTCCGCAGCCCGCCTTCCCATCCTCCTGCTCTTACATTCGTGTTGCCTTCTCTTCCCTGTTCTGTGAGCCATAGAAGGAAGGCCTAACGTCATGTTTAAGGCTAAGAACACAGTAGTCACTTATTGGAATTCTGCCAGGGATGCATCTCTGCCTTAACCTCTGCCCTTTGCATAAAGAAACTTCTGTGATGGAGGCTGTGATGTGAGCAGTCTCAATCTATGGGAGCAAGGTTAGATATTTAGGGGGCAGTTTGACATACTAGCTATATGGCATATATTTTCAAATTTTAAAATATTAATTTATTTATCTGAGAAAGAGAAAGCAAAAGAGAGAGAGAGAGAGAATGAGTGTACTAGGGCCTCCTGCCACTGAAAATGAACTCTAGATGCATGTGCCACTTTGTGCATCTGGCTTTATGCGGATACTGGGCAATCAAACCCAGGCAATCAGGCTTTGCAAGCAAGTGCCTTTAGCCACTGAGCCATCTCTTCAGACTGTGACATATATATATATATATATATATATATATATATATATATTTAAAATGTTTTATTTATTTATTTATTTGAGAGAGAGAGAGAGAGAGAGAGAGAGAGAGAGAGAGAGAGAGAGAGAAGGGGGTGCACCAGGGCCTCCAGCCATTGCAAATGAACTCCAGACACATGCTCCCCCTTGTGCACCTGGTTTACGTGGGTCCTGGAGAATCGAACCAGGATGCTTTGGCTTTGCAGGCAAATGCCTTAATCACTAAGCCATCCCTCCAGCCCTGTGACTTATATTTTTAAAGTTCTCTGAGGATGATGGTAATTGTTTTCTTGTGTCTTACAGTTTACTATGAATATTTTCCATGTGTGTTGTTTTATTTGGTCTTTGTAAGAACCCTCAAATGATCTATCCCATCCCTGTTTTTAGGGAGAGCAACAAAGATTGAGAACCTAGGCTAGTCAAGACTCTGGAATAAAGTAGCACATTTCTCTTGGCCCCTTCTGTGTCAGCTATGACGCTCCTCAGTGGGTTCCCAGTGTGGATGGGGTAACCGAGGTTGCAGAAATGTAGCCCCCTGATCTGTCCTGTCCCCAGGGCCTCTGTCCTGGGGAGTGAGTACAGATGATGAACTCTGCTTTACATCTCAGCTACACATCTTTTCTGCTCAGTAACATTTTCTTTTCTTCACTGCTAAAACATATTTCTAAATGCTACTGTCATTTCTGCCTGTGTCAAGTTACTTATTACAATGAAAATTCCTGAAGAACAAGAGTTATTTTCATTCTTTTTTTTACATAACAACATGCATAGCACAGTTCTGCTGATATAAACTATACAACATAAAATCTCCATGATATACAAAGTCACACAAACATAACCATGTGGGTAATTATAAAGCAAATCATAATATTTTTGAGGGGAGTGGAAGAAAATTAGCATGAGCTTCTTTTTTAAATGTACTTAATTATTTTAAATTGACTGACATTCAGTTCTGAAGCAGAAATGAGGGAGCAGTACCAGATTGTCACAATATGTAGGACAAATATGATCTGAGTTATAAAAACATAGTTATAAATATTCAGGCTTGTATTTTGACTGTGTAGATAGACTGTGTGTGTGTGTGTGTGTGTGTGTGTGTGTGTGTGTAGAAGGAAAAAAAATATGTAAAACTAATCCAGTGATAGAAGTGGGAAGTAAGGACAGAATGGCTACTGCACCTTTTCATCTAAAGCAATATGAATCACAACAGCAAACCTTCTTAGAGTGGTACTGTGAGGGAACAGAGGTGTTCACCCTTTCTTTTCATTTTCCTTTTCAAATTGCATAGCTGAGAGATCACTGTCCATAGAACCACCCTGGTAAGTTCATGATTTGCACACTCCATCTGTTAGTTTTTTTTTTTTTTTTTTTTTGCATGGGGTGGGGGTACGTTTTGAAGAAGGGTCTCTCTCTAGCCCAGGCTGACCTGGAATTCACTATGTAGTCTCAAGGTGGCCTCAAACTCATGATGATCCTACCTCTGTCTCTGCCTCCTGACTGCATGCTGGGATTAAAGGCGTGCCACAACATCCAGCTCATCTGTTAGTTTTGATCCCAAGGTGCCACTTTAAGTGTTGTCACTTTAGAAAGGATAACATGACATAACAAACATGGTCCTCACGTTTCTGTATATTCATATTCAATTTTTTGAATATTCAATTCAACATTTTCTGAGTTGTATGTAAGTAATGTTACCAAACAGGGCTTGACAAAAGTTCATGTGCTTCCTCTCCCTGCCATGGGTGTTAAGCTGGAAAGATAGCTCAGTGGTTAAGGGCACTTACTTTCAAAACCTGATAGCCCAGGTTTAATTCCATAGGACCCACGAAAAGCAAGATGCACAGAGTGAAGCATGTGTCTAGAGTTCATTTGCAGTGGCAGGAGTCCCTGGTGTGCCCATTCTCATTCTCTCTTTTGCTTGCTGCTTTTTCTCTGCTTGTAAATAATAAATAAAATAAAATTATAAAAAAGCTTTGTATGTATGTGGGAGGAGATGTGGAATCAGAGAAAAAGTTATATATAAACACTTAAAGTAATGGTATTCTTTAAGATATAATACATTGAAAATGAATGTTGAATGCTCTATAGCAGTCAAAATGAGCCATCTATGTCTGTATACACATGGCTAGGTTAGATGAAAAATAATATTGAATAAAATATCTTTCACAAAATTATTTAGCAATGACATACTTTCTGTCAAATAAAAATATTTACAAATATTATGTATGGATACATATAGGTATAATATATTTATTTTTTAAAATACCTGGAATTATACCTACCATTCACTCTATCCCCACATAAATATACTGAATTCTAGTTAATGATTTCCTATGAGGAGATGAAGCAGGAAAAGCAATGGAAGAGAAATGAATTTACTTTTATTATTTTATTTCCTTTAGTGGAGAATAAAGTTAAGAGTTAGGTTTGGCTAGCAATTTACATGGTTCCATGGATGGTGTCTGCTCTGTTTTTCTATTCAAGTATGTATGTATGCTTTTCCAACTTGACAAGGAAAAGTTTATCTTTAACACTATTCACTAATTTGGAGGTATAGGATCTATATTATAAAAAGGAGTATTTGAGTTCTTTTTAAGTTTTTCTGCTAATAACACTTGAGTAATTTATGGAGTGACAATATTTCATTTATTCACATTTATTACTATTTAAGCTTGCTCATTCTTACAACATTCTCATAGTGTTAGTGAGTATTTTTACTATTAATGTTAGTGATCAGTGTTGCCTGTTCACTCTGAGGTGCTTACTGGGATAATCTCAATTTCTAAGAAAATTAAGGTAACAGCTTTTCCCCCCCATATATTCTTTCTCTCCATCTATGCAGTTGTGGAACTTAATTTAGACCAAAAGTAGATCTTCCTTTAAATATTCATTTTGGGAAGAGTGAGAGTTGTCTGTCTGTTTCCATTGGTTTCTTTCTTTTCTAAATAACATTTTATTTTCAGTAACTTATTATTTGCCAGCAGAGAGAGATGGAGAGAAGAGAGACAGGCAGAGAGAATGGACGTAACAAGGCCACCAGCACTGCAAACAAATTGCAGATGCATGTGCCTCTTTGTGCATCTGGATGTACATGGGTACTAGGGAATTGAACCTGGGTCATTCGGCTTGTCAGGCAAATGCATTAACCACTAATACATCTCTCCAGCTCACGCATTTTATTTTTAAATTGATACAATAATTGTATATTTGTATGGGATTTGATGTGATGTTTTGATGCATGCAGATACTGGAGAATAAAGTCAGCCAATTAACACATTCCCTTATCTATTTTTTTTTTTTTTTGTAGTGAGAGCACTTAAAAATCTACTCTTCAGCAATATTGTCACCTACCATACAACATGATTAAATGCAGTTATCATGCTGGACAACAGAGCACTATCATTTGCTCCTCTCTTTCCTCCACTGTATCACCGGGATCCTTTCCATTCCTATAAATGGGGCGCTTCTAGATTCTGCTATAGATGATGTAATGCTGGGTTTTTTTGGGCAGCTCAAATATTAAAATTGGAATGATGCAGAGATTGGTGTGAAGATCATGTGAAATTCACAAAGCATTAATATTTTTATGCTTCAGCATAGTAGAATGGACAAGGATATTTTTAGATAAAAAACATTTCCACAGGGTAAAAATAAACAAATGGGATTCCATAAAAAAAAAAAAAAAAAGGTTTCTACATGTGAAAAGAGAACTGAATGTTAGGAAACATTTTAATAGCAGGAATGAAAATTAGCCATGATCAAAAACAATTCATATGTTCTTTACAAAAAGGAGGTATTGACCTATAATATGATCAAGCAATCTCACTTGTTGGGATATGCCAAAGAAATTTAAACCATTATGTAAAAGTGCTATTCCATGTTTATTACAGCACTAATCATAATAGCCAAGAAGGCCCATCAGCTAGCTCATGGGTGGATAAGGACAATGTAGTACATATAAGTTAGAATATTGCTCAACTACAGAAGAGCATTTAAGCTAATCATTGGTTGCAACTTGGATAAAATTAGATATCATGTTAAGTGAAACAATGCAGACACAGAAAGACAATCATCCAATTATCTCCTTCATATGTGTCTAAAGGAAGTTGTTCTTACAGAAGTTGAAAATAGAATGGCAGGTACCAGAGGCTCAGAGAGAAGGTGGGAGGGGAGAAATTGATCAGTTGGTGTGAAGTTATACTTAGATAAGAGTAAGAAATTCTAATGCACTGTGGTAGAGTGAAAGAACTATAGGCAACAATTATTTACTATGTATTTCAGAAAACTGGAAGAAAGGATTTTGAATGTTTTTAGCCTAAATAATGACTTTTTTGTTTTGTTTTGTTTTTCGAGGTAGGGTCTCACCCTGGCCCAGGCTGACCTGAATTAACTATGTAGTCTCAGGGTGGCCTTGAACTCATGGCGATCCTCCTACCTCTGCCTCCCGAGTGCTGGGATTAAAGGTATGTGTCACCACGCCCGGCTCTAAATAATGATTTTTAAGGAGGCAGACATAATTTAAATATTTTACAATGTATACAGGGATAAAAATAATTCATTCATGATATCTCATTAATATTTGAAATTTTAATGTTTACATATACCCTGAAAGACATACTAAAAGGTAGAACCTGCATCAGGTGCTTAGAAAGAACACCTGAATCACAGGGGCCTGGAAAGGGTATGATGAAGACTAAGCTCAATCTTTTCCTGTTTCTCTATCACTCCCTCTTCTTTCTCTTCTCTCTTTTTCTTTCATATTACCTATTATCTTTCTTCCTTCTTTTCCTTGGCACTGACCTGTAACTCCCAATACCAGCATGTGGTTAACAACCACAATGGGCTGTTGATCAGTGAGACCTACAAGGTTTCCCAAAAGAAGACAGATTTCTGTCAGAGTATTTGATGACCCACCAAAGGTTATTGGTAAGACCCTACTGCTGAAGACACCATATGCTTTTTGGACGGAACATGGAGAGACCTGGATGGAATCTGGAAGAGAGTCAATCCCCAGACAGCTTGTCTAGTGCCAGAAGGTGCTACATAAGTGACTGGGGGAAAATGACCAACATCTGTCTAAGCAACTTGTGGTCTAAGCTACTCAGCAGCAAACAACCTGACGTGATGTTCACACAAGTGCAGTGGTGGCACACAGCCATGGTGGGTTATCAACAGCTCTTGATTTGGCTAACAGATCCACTCAGTGGAACAGAACCCATACCTGGAACTGGGAAACAAGTCAGAACCATATCCAAAAATGAGCCTGCTCTCCAATATCAAGTTCCCACCAATAGTGGGATACAAGAGGGCCTGCACCTATTAAATTCTCTTTAAAATAATAATGGTTTTCAATGTATCTTGCACTGACCTCACTCTCCATTGGAGAATCTGATTCTCTCTTTCAGATGGACGCAGAACCTGAGGAGAGAATCAGCCCATTGCACCTCACCAGGGCACCAGCTGAAGCCATAGAGTTATAGGGGAAATGAGCAAAAGTGCTGCTTTATGGGTGAACTTGGTACCAGCACAAAGGCGAAGGAGATAGACACAAAGAACACTCAACCCCTACCAAATCAGATATCCAGAGACAAGGAAACTCACAAAAACTCATCACTGAAATAGACCTAAAATGAACCCAACATGGCTCAGGGAAATTCGTGGAAGAGGGGGCAGAAAGATTGTTAGAGCCATGAGTTGGGTCATTATGCACAGAGACATTGCCTCTCCTGCAAAACTGATGGCTACCCACATAAGGCAAGACCCACATTACCCATGGGGGAGGACAGGGAGAAGGCTAATAATGGTACCATCATGGCTGTATATGCACTATATATGTACCTAATTTAAAAAATACATTAATTAAATTAAATTTAAAAATAATAATAAAAAAACTTCTCCTCACACTGTGGGCCCCAATCTGGGAAGATTTGGGCCCTGTTATGGCTTCCAGCCCAGTTCTCCATCCCAGGAGCCAAACCCAGGCATGTCTCAAAGGTGAATTTTTTTTTTTCCAAGCTGCTGGTCAAATGGGAGAACTAATGCTGTCACTGTGACCACTTCAAGGTGTTTCAGAACCCTTCTGGGCCTACAGGAATCCCTTCACCAACAGCTCTTCTGGGAGTCCATGTCTGAGACTCCACCACATCTTCGGATCATCATATCATATTCTTACTCCTCTTGTCTTCCTTTGTCGCTGCTTCAAGCCAGAATCAGCGCAGAATATATCAGTGGTGAACACAGCCCGTCTCCTTTCCCCTAACTGTTGGATTCACCTGACACACAGCAGACCATCTGCCCAACAAGTCCTCAGCACATTCTCACCACAGGATGGTCACTATGGAGAACATGTGATAGGAAACCATCTTTCTACCAACCCAGCCTCATAGGAATTGATCCAGTCCTATAAGAGTGAAGACTCTCTTCTAAGAGAAAAGCATTCATCCATTTTTGTGGTATCCATCCTCATGAACCAATCACCTTCCACCTGACCTCACTTTACCTAATTGCAATCAAATTTCAATGCAACTTTGGGGGCTGAGGAGATGGAAGGGGTTAAGGCACTGGCTTGCAAAGCCTAATGGCATGGGTACAGTTCTTCAGTAGCCATGTAAAGCCAGATGCACAAAGTGGCACATGTATCTGGAGTTTGTTTACAATAGCAAGAGACCCTAGTGCACCCATTTCTCTGTCTCTGCCCGCTGAAAAATAAATTTTAAAAAATTTAAATTTTGAAAAAATATCATACAATATAGTTCCTTCTGTGCCTAACTCATTTTAAGTAGTGCCATGTGCTCCAGATTCACCCATATTTCACAAATGACAATTTCCTTCTTTTATGAAGGTTGCATAGTATTCTGTTGTGAGTATATATACAATCTTTTCTTTAGCCACTGATCCTTTGATGGACACTTAGGTTGCCTCCTTATCTTGACTATTGTAAATAATTACAAGAATCGGGGAGTACAAGTATTTACTTGATTTCTATTTCTTTGAATATATACTTGGGAGTGAAATTCTGTTATATTAGTTCATTTTTAACTATATAAGGAAATATCCATACTGTTTTTCATAATGGATGTAATTTATATCTCGATTATCATTGTGCCAGGATTCTCTTTTCTCTCCTTCCTCACTGATACTTGCTACTACTTATCTGTTTAATAATAGCCATTCTAACAAGTATGAGGTGATATTTCACTTTGATTTTAATTTGCATTTTCATGATAATTAGTGGTATTGCACACTGGCAGTCTTCTTTTGAGAAGTGTAAATGAAATATACAAAGGTCTCTGTATTATGTTCCTTTGTCCTTGTTTAAAATTGCGTTATTTATTTTCTTGCTATCATTTTTGAGTATTTTATATAGATGGAAACTAGTCTTTAAAAATGCATGGCTGAAAACATTTTCTTTCATTCTATAGTTTGTCTCTTTACTGTGCTGTTTCTCATGCTGTGTAGAAAGCTTTTACTTTCGATACAGTCACATCTGTTTACGTTTGCTTTTGTTGATTGTGTTTTAGAGTTATGCACAAGAAAGAAATATGATCCTTACATTGGTATAGAACTACAAAAGACTAGGAGTACCAGAGAAATCAGACAACAAGAAAAAAGCTGGAGCTATCAATGTCTCCAATTTCAAAGTATACTCCGAAGATGCGGTAATAAAATAGCCCGATACTGGTATAAAGTAGATACACTGAGCAATGGAATAGACTTGAGAGCCCAGAAAGAAATCCAGGCATCTGTAATTGATTGATTTTTTTTTTTTTAACAAGGATGCTAAGGACAAATGTGGAAATGGGACAGTTTCTTCAATTAGCTGTGAAGGGATAAGTGGCTGTCTGCCCCCTCTTCTTTTATAAATACCAACTCAAAGAACATTAAATTCATAAATTTAAGGCCAAAATGCATGAAACTATTGGAGGAAGGTACAAAGAAAATTCTAGGCAAATGAATGTTATCACTGTGTAGAAGATACTGCCCACTGGCAGTCCAATATTTATAGCTCACTACTAACCAACTATTAAACATGCATTTCTTGCAGGATAGAAATGTACCCAGTCCGAACGGTTAATTTCCCAGCCTCCTTTGCAGCTATTGTTGGACACGTGCCTTCATTTTACTCATCTTAGTTAATAATAGTAAGGGGGGTGGTCAGTGAGGAAGGACTGCAGAAATCCATTTGAAAAAGAAAATCCCACCCCCTCACTCTGCTCTTTTCTCTCTTCCTTTCATAATGCCATCCTTACGTGTTCACCACCTGGCAGTAGTGGTTGAGCAGAGAAGTAGCAGCCTGGCCCTGGATGGTATAAACTAGGGACTTCCTCAGACTAGGCCTGGCCACTATGGGTGTCATTCTCCCATTCAAAATACTCACCATCAAAGGACAGGTGTGATTAATCACGCCTAACTGTTTTAGTGGGAGGAGCTTAACACCCTTCAACACTGTAGATGACAAAAGTCAGATACCAATGGGCTAAAGATAACCTTATCTGTGTTATGACTCTGCACCATCTGCAGTCGCTCATAATTAACTATTTGTAAAGACAACACATTGAAATGTGCCAATGATCATTCATTCATACCTTTAGCAATGAATATGGATTGGTACTATTCTTTGTAGAACGCAAGAGACACATAACATGGTGTCCTTCATCTTCCTGAATGACTTTAAAAGTCTGATTTAAAGCTTGACAGAGTTCCAAATCCCCCTATATTGTGAAGTTTTGCTATCTATCATTGCATCTTAAAGAAAGGGCACATTCATAATTGTTCAAATATGAAAGGAAATATTTTCTCTTGAATTTTTGGCATAATCATCAAAATAATCCTAAGAGAAAGGCATGCTTTAAAGATATTCTCCTTTAAGATAGATTCGATCATTGTTTAATATTTTATTTTTAATAAAATCTAGGGAAATTAACTTATATTAGTAAATAAACCTAATTGCTTCAAGTTATTTAATAAAAATTCCCAAGTGAGACTTTGTGGTATATATTTATAATCCCAGAAGTGAGAAGGCTGAGGCAGGAGGATTGTGAGTTTAAAACTAGCCCAGGCTACACAGTAGAACCTATAACAAATAAACAACCTCTACAAAAAAATTAAAACAAAGCACACAAAGAATTCCTACCACTTTTTGAGGGCTGGAGAGATGGCTTAGCGGTTAAGGCGCCTGCCTCCTAAGCCTAAGAACGCTGGTTCCAATCTCCAGGTCCCACGTTTAGCCAGATGCAAAGTGATGCAAGGGGGCAATGCTGCACTTGCCCACAAGGGGGTGCACGCATCTGGATTTCGTTCTCAGCAGCTGAGACACTGCTGGCGTGCCCATCTCTGTCTTCCTCTCCCTCCTTCTCTCCTCTCTCTCTCTCTCTCTCTCTGTCTCTGCCTCTCTCTCCAAAAAAAAAAAATAAAAAAATATATTTTTTAAAAAAGAATTCCTACCACTTTTTAAACAGACACGTAGTGGGTAGCCCTGATGTATTGTTGATTACAGGTCTCTTGCTTTATATGAAATAATGATTGTGACTGTGTCCCCACCTTCACAGGGATCAACTGTAATGAAAAGATTGACATGTGAGCCAGTGCTTACTGTGCAGAGGAAAGAGGATTTGTCTGTAGTGCAGAGTGGAGGGAGGAGAGCCTAAAATTGAGTGTGGCAGCAGAGGCGTCCTGAGAGGCGATGCTTCAGTTGTGCCGGCAAGAGAAAGAAGGCATTGGCCAGGCATGAAAGAGAAGGCTCACTCCAGTTGCATCTGATATCTTTAACACAGATATAAAGCTACAAAAGGCATGACCCAGGTGGGGAGAGCTTCAAGACGATTAGTATAGACGGAATAAAAGGTTCATGTGTGAGATAAGCAGGTGATAAGCCTAAGAAGCTATAAAGGGAAAACCAGAAAAAAAAAGTGAGTCAGTGGTGTTAAACCAATTCAATACACGATTATGGGTATTTACCATGTGTCAAGTGTGTTTTTTTAAGACCTGGGTTACAATAGCCATGAGATTTTGCAACTTGGTTTTGAATATGATTCTTCTCCCTAAACTTTTCTTGAGGTCATGCTGAGTTCTGAGTCACTGAGGATCCTTGGAGTGGCATGAATAGAGAGCTGAATGCTGTCTGAGGTCCCAAGAGCATGGCTCGGCATGGGGTCCTGTGGAAAATCTGCTGGGTACTTTTGATTTCTGGCTTTGCTTGGACATTCAACAGCTTGCCTCCCCCCACCACTCAGGTGTTAGGATGAAGCTGGGAATGAGAACAGAAAGAAAGTGTAGCTGGGGCTTAATGCCCAGTATAAAATAGCATGTGAGCTGGGATTTTTCCCCTTAAAGGGTTGGGTGTCACAGGGTGGGTGAAGGGTGTGAGTAAAGTGGGAAGAGAAGAAGAAAACAATTCAAATAAACATGCTTTTCACTTTGGAAGGCAGGAAACGAGAAACCTGCACTCTGTGTGTGTGTGTGTGTGTGTGAGAGAGAGAGAGAGTGAGAGAGAGAGAGAGAGAGACTAATTCTGGGGGAAGATTTTGAAAGGAGTGTTTATGAGAGGCAGAATTTGTATCAAGCAGAAAGCTCATATACACGTCTATGCACAGTATATATGAGCATGTGTCTGTATTCACAACTGGCTCCAGAAGCGGACAAGGAAGAACCACAGATAGGTTTGCCTGGGACTTGAGGGGTAAAAATGATGACAAAGTTGCTTTTATTGGTGCCACGTCCCTAGTCCACAAACTCCCTCCAGAATACTCATATCCAGTTATTTGGCTGGTAAGGACAAATCATCATGAAAATGTGAGAACCAGCATGAATTATTATACATGCCTTTAATCTCTGTTGCTGTGAGAATATTCTTAGCTCATCCTCTTGGGGTTAACCGATCTTGGACATGCTGGTCAGTCAATGTCCAGGCAGCATGGCACAATTCTGTGCAGTAGCACTTCTCTGCTTCCAACAATATAAGTAATGGTTGCTACTCATATGTGTGACTCCTTCCTGTGGTCTCTTCAGAACCACTGCTTCCTTGCCTCATCAAGAAAGTGCACTGGGATGACAGTAGCAATGTCATATAATATTCTATTTTATAAAAAGTAAACAATTTGTAGGCTTACCACTTCATTACAACGGAGAAAGTGGTTACAAACATCTCATCATTGATGGTCCATGTGAAATATTAATAAGTTAGGGTTTACAGAGATCTGGTTGTAAAAAGCTCATTATTAATTATATATGGTGGGTAAATATCAAGGAGAAATGAACTTGAAGATGGATGGAAGTCTTTCAAAATTTCACCTTTTTAATTCTGCTTTTATTTGACAGTTTCTCAAGTTGAAAATCATTTTTACAGGCATGTGCCTGTGGATAATGTAGCTGGTAGATAATTGGCTCAACTTTCCTTTTCCCATCCTACGCCCACTCCTGCCCATTCCGTGAGTGGCGTGTAGCATTTGGGCAACTTTGGGATCCTGAAAGCACATGACCTGGTGATTAAAATTGTGATGTATCTTAGTATATCAGAGTCCTATGATAAAAGTCTGTTCGATGGCTTGCTAGAATGAGAGAACAAAAGTGGGAGAGGTAGGCAGAGGATATACTTTGTGACTTGGGTCTGAGCCTCTGTGTGAGACTGAACTGTCTGGTCCTGGACTAGAGAATGGCATTGACCTCTGCAGTGAAGGGGGGCTTGCCATGTCCCCGCTGCTTAGCCCACATGTCTCCATTTCTTTACTTAAATGTGTGTGACCTCTTGTAACACTTCTTTTTAGTTTTCTTTTTCTTTTTTGGCAATCATCTCATATCTCTACATGGAGAAACCTTTTGATCATTAAAGGACATGGTAGGACTTTGAATTCCTCTGCCACAGGGAACTGTTGGAAGGTTTTGAGTAGAGCAGCAGTGATTTGAATCACATTTTGGGGAAGTGAGATGGGAGGTTTGGTGTGCATGTGTGTGTACAGATATGTGCACCATGTGTAACCCGTGAGTGTGTGTGAAAAGCCTGAACTTGGAGTTCCCCATTTTTCAATTAGACTGGCTGACCAGGAAACCTCTCCAATCCTTCCGTCTCCACTGTGCTCAGTGCTGGGGTTACAGGCATGCACACTCATGTCCAGCCTTCTACAGGGATGCTGGGGATTGAACTCAGGTCCTCATGCCGGCACAGCAAGGGCTCTGCATTGCATCCTAATTGGATAGAATTCTACTGCTTTGTTTTTGAGAATACTTTGGTGGAGTTAGAGGAAGTGGATCAGGGAGAGGGAGGGTTGCCAGTAATGAGGTGGCCTGAGAAGTGGCGCCAGAGCTTGCTTATTCTAGCACAGGTTAAATGCCAGGGTAGGAGCTTGAGCTCATTATGAAGAGAGATCAGAAAAAAATCCCCACCTTTCTGGACTCAGGCTCACGATTATTTACGGAGAATGAATCAAATGTGAGTTGGTGTTTCCCAGTGAGCACCCACATTTGAGGTTACTTACCTTGAGAATTCACAAGGTACAGAGCACGAAGTATGAGTAAAATATGAACCTAGTGGGGCTTAAACATTATAATTCTCTTCCTCTGACTTGGGAACTGAACATTGAGAACCTGCCATTGTTGGTATGAGTCCTCCCTTTCACTTTCTTCTAGCGTTTTTACATATAAACTAAAAGATCTAAAGAAACATTTTGATAAAAACATTTTTTGTATAAATAGCAGTTAAATGGTATTTGTTTGATGTATAAGGGATTTTTCTGCTATTCTTAAAATTTGTACTTAAAGAGCACTGGGAAAATACATAGGGATTTAAAGGAAAATATTTGATTCATATAAAATAATTTGAGGGCTGGAGAGACGGCTTAGCAGACAAGGTGCTTGCCTGTGAAGCCTAAGGATGCAGGTTTGATCTTTCAGGTCCCATGTAAGCCAGATGTACAAGGTGGAGCATGTGTCTGGAGTTCGTTTGCAGTGGATAGAGGCTCTGGCATGCTATTCTCTCTCTCCCTCTCTCTCTCTATCTCCAATAAAAATAACTTAATGAAAAAATTTTAAAGTAATAATTTGAAATATACAATACTTTCGTAAAATAAACCATGCCATTTTCACTTCATTTCCAAGTAAAAACATAAATCTAATACCTCTTGACCCCCACTGGGGTAGATAAACATGCAGGGGGCTATGGGACATTTCTGTATTTTACTAGGGACTTTGGTATGACCTTAAAACTGTTCTGAAAGCTAGTTCTTAACAAAGGATACATTCCATTGTTCTTCAATGTTAACTTGAACATTTAGAACAGGAATGTATATATTTTAAATATTTTATTTATTTATTTATGAGAAGAGACAGAGAGAAGAGAGAGAGAGAAAGAGAGAGAATGGGTGTGCCAAGGCCTTTAGCCAGTGCAAAAGAACACCAGGTACATATGCCACCTTGTGCATCTGACTTATGTGGGTGATGATGAATTGAACCTGGGTCCTTGGGCTTCACAGGCAAATGCCTTAACCACTAAGCTATCTCTCAGCCTGAAGAACAGGAATATATTTCAAAACTTCTTGGCTAGGATTTGATTTTGCATTGATGTGTCAAGGCAAATTTCTTCCCTTTCTTTCTTTCTTTCTTTCTTTCTTTCTTTCTTTCTTTCTTTCTTTCTCTCTCTCTCTCTCTCTTTCTTTCTTTCTTTCTTTCTTTCTTTCTTTCTTTCTTTTTCATTTTTTGAGGTAGGGTTTCACTCTAGCCCAGGCTCACCTGGAATTCACTATGTAGTCTCAGGGTGGCTTCAAACTCATGGTAATCCTCCTACCACTGCTTCCAGAGTGCTGGGATTAAAGGCATGCGCCACCACGCCCGGCAAAGATAAATTCTTTTTGTGCATGTAGGTCAAACTAAATAAGATAATTCAGCGATAGGTCCAGTGCAGTCTTGTGAAGAGACTTGGGAACATTTTCCACTCTGGATCAGCATATGCCAAGTACCTTGCCTCACACGGTGGCGTGTGAAAGAGAACTGTGAATGACTGGCTCCTCTGTGAGGAGGCACAAGTCTTGGCTCAAGAGACAGTGGAGCTCCCTGAATTTCTGCTCTGTTCTCTCTGCTCCCTTATTTGGATGGATTTTTATTTTGATTACAGGACTTGGTCTACTATAATTATCTTTCTTTTTTTGTACCAGGAATTTTTTTCAGAAATTAAACAAAGTCAAACTTCTTGTCTTTACTCTTCACAGTTAACACCTTTCCTTCTGCATCTGAATTATCTTGAATTCCCAGGGCTCCTTGTTGCCTACCATCTGCTACTTAGTGTGTGCTTATGATCCATCTTATTTTCCTCTGATTGTTCTTGACCTGGAGAATTCCTGCACCCTCAGGAGTGGCATCTTCCAAGGAGGTGAGAAGATTCTTGAGTACTTATTAGCCATTATATCTCCTCTGCCCTCCAGCCTTTCTCAGCAACATGTCTTTAGTCTATCATTTGACATCATTCCTGTTGGAGCACACTTGTATTTCTGATACAGCATGCTTCCAGACAAGTCATGTGAGTTGCTGTCACTCTTCAGGACCCGAAGAATGCTGCTGCTTGTCATAACAAAGGGATAGACAGTGGGGTCAAATTTAGCGTCATTGGCACTACTTAGAAACACTCAGATCTCATCTCAGTGCTAGATACATCTTTATGTTCCAAGAGGGCAGATCAAATTTATCCAAAGAATTTAGGCTATTTCTTTATTAAATAATTTTATTTACTTATTATTTGAGAGAGAGAAAGAGAGAGGGAGAGAGAGAATGGGTACATCAGGGCCTCTAGCCATTACAAACACACTTCAGACTCATGTGCAATATGTACATCTGGCTTATAAGGGATAACTGGGGAATTGAACCTGGGTCCTTAGGCTTCACAGGCAAGAGCCTTAACCACTGAGCAAGCTCTCCAGCCCTAGGCTATTTATTGATGATAAGACACCATAGTATAACCAAAGATGGTTTACCTTGCATAACTTAATATTGTCAGACAGGGAAAGGTGAAAAAATTAATCCCTAACAAATTTTTGTAGAATTCCTTAATACTATGACCAAGATGAATACTTGTTTATACAAGAGTCATGGTTTGTTCCCACATGTGATTCAGTGCTGCGCTTTAGCTACTTAACACTTACAACAGGAAGTTGAGGAGCCTCTCTAACCAGCAGAGCCTGCAAGTTGTGCAGTGAGCTCCAGGGATGGGATGTAGCTTTTGTGGGGTCACCATCCTTCATGGGGTGGGACTTCTCAGGGATGCAGCTGTCTTTGACTCACACATGCTCTTTTAAAAGTAACCACTTACCTGTGCAAAAGAAGTTACTCAGTAAAGTCATTGTTGTTTCACCACCAAAAAAAAGGGGACTGGGGAAATGGCTCAGCAGATCAAGCCTTGCCACTTAAACATGAGGGACTCTCAGGCCCAAAGCTGCCTAGTTGGAGTCTCCAGAATCCATATAGAATAATATAATGTAATATAATAAGCTGGCTGTGGATATGCGTGCCTGTAACCCCAGTTAACAGGTGGTGGAGACCACAGAATTGCTGAAGCCCACTTGCCTATAGCCGCTCTGTGTTGAGGGAGAGATCCCATCTCTGGGAAATACACAGATGAGTGATAACAGTTGATGTTCTTGTCTGGCCTGTGCATTAACACACATGTGGTGCACACATTTACACATATATGTGCACATCACACACCACACATCATACCTACTCTGTACACATATACACACATTAAAAATAAGGAAAGCCTTCCACATGCAATGTGCAACATATATAACAGAAAAATGTGTTATTAAAAGACAGGACTTGCTGTCAAATATTTCTATTGTGATGGCAATATGAACGCAACTTCCTTGCTATTGAGGTTCTATTGATGATAAATAGTACATTACTGGTCATCGCTCCTTCATCTCTCTCCAGCAATATCCTTTCCTGCAATGATCATTTCTAATGTGCTTCCAATCGGAATAAGTCCTTGGATAACAACGTTACTCCAACTTTCCACTAGTAGATATTTTACAAGTAGAAACCAGAGTAATTTATGACAGTTTATGTAACACATTGATTACCTTTCAATTTCCAAGCAGAAAGCACAGAGTACAAAGCAAGCATGGGCTCTCTCTGAATCTTCAAAGTTCAAATAGTTTCACTAAAGGCAGAAAATGAAACAGTTCAAGAAATGGTTTTAAGATATTCATAGATAAAATGTGATACTGGAGAGAAAGCTCAGCGGGTGAAACTTCTTGCTGTGCTAAGCAGCGTTCAGATTGTCCCAGGGCTCCTATGGCAAGATGAGGGGCAAAGACAGGAAATTCCCCAGAAGTTCCTGAGCCAGCTTGCCTGGTCTCATTAGAACCTGGAGGTTCATGAGTGGTCAGGCAGTCCAGAGAAAGGCTTGTCTCCTGCACACATCTATTTATAATCTTATTGAGGTGGGCTTCATCTTCTGGTTCTAGTGAGCTGATTGGTCTGGGCCAGAGGCTGGCTCAGGAAGAGGCCAAACATGATGCCAAGTTCTGACGTCTAAGATTAACCAACCACAATGTTAGGATTAACTTTGAATTCTAGGAAAAAAAGACCTCCCTCTCAGAGAGGGGCTCAGGTATGGAAAAACATACCTAGGGAGTTAGGTAAGAGAGAAGAGGTCAGATCATCCTTTGATCTCTAGCAAGTACACATTGTGAGGGCAGACCTTCCTGCCTTTTTACTTTCAGGGGTCACCCTCAGTGCCTAACAAAGCTACCTGACGCCCTCTTACTCTGGCCACTGCATGTGTGCTGTGCCATGAGCTTACACACAAACACACACCTACATCAAACACACACCTACAAAACACACACACACACACACACACACACACACACACACACACACTAGCTATGGGAAAGAGACAATTTCTAAATAAATAAGTATCTTGACTTTCTGAGGCAGTTCAGTGATGTATTGAAAAATATGAACCTGGAGGTTAACTGCCTGGTTTGTCATTACAGCTCTTTGACTTCTGTGTGATATTTAAATCTGACTTCACCTCTGATCTCATTTTCTTTTGTCAAATGGGAAAATGAAAGATGGTTGTATTGGTTAACTTTTTGTTGTTGTTGTTGCTGCTGGGACAAAAATGCCTGACAAAAATTTAAGTTAAGGGAGGAAGGGCTTATCTGAACCTCAGCGCCAGGTTGCAGTCCATCCTGCAGAAAGGGCATGGTGGTACCAGCTCGAGGCAGATGGATGGTCACAGTGAGCACAGTGAGGAAGCAGAGAACCACCCCTACTGCTGCCCAGCCAGCACTCTCCTTTGAAGGTAGCCCAGGGCCCCAGCCCCATGAGTGTTGGGGGTCTTCTCGGTTTAGTTCCCTTAGCCTCTCATAGACATGCCCAGAGTTCCACCTCATCTGTATAATCCCTCCCAGGTGATTCTAGTGCCTGTCAAGTGACAATCAACATAAACCGTCATAGACGGGGTTGTGGTTTGAATGTGAACTGTCTCCAGGGTCACGTGTTTGAACCCTTGGTCCCCTAGCTAGTGGTACTGTTTGGGAACCTTTGGGAGGCAGGCTTTGAGATTTTATAGACTGGCTCTGCTTCCTATTCACTCTTTCCGATTATGGATACCACGTGACCAGCCACCTCCAGGTCCCGATAATACGCCTTCCGCACCATGATGGACTGTGTACCTCAGACTGTGAACCACAATAAACCTGCCCTACCTTAAGTTGCTTCTTGCCAGGTGTTTGGTCACAGCAATGGGAAAAGTCATACGGAAGGTATCTCGCTATGAAGTCAAAACAATCCTAGCATAGGGTGCATATTTCATGATACGGACCTGCAGTTGTGAGGTTAAACATTTCCGAAGACTCTCCGAGCTATTCTCAAAGACTAGAATGTGAGCTTTATGGAACTTGGCAACATCTTCCATATTTTTAACTTCTTATGTAATATCCCTAATGGTACAATTTTGAAATTTTTATAACCATTTTGAAGGTGATTGTATGTTAAAATCTGTCATCAATCATCTTTGGTGATATTTACCATAATTTTGTCAACTCAATTTAAGCATCCCTGGATATTTTAAGTTTTATTACTTCTTTGCACTTATTTTCTTATCTCTGAATCAGGAGGGATCTTTGTTTTATCTTGTGATCAAATTCTTTGAGTTTTAACTTTATTTGATGAGATGGTTAGAGAGAAAGTTCTTTTACCTCAGCTCTTCAAGTTTTCTGAGTGTATTTACTGTAAGTAATAAACTTTAATTACTTTTGCAATTACAGCTTATTTGATTGAATTTTCCACTGACTGCACAAAACATCTGTCCTACTGGGAACATGCATAGTCTCTGATCTGGGGAAAATATGCTGTTAAAAATACAGTAACATCTGTAGTCCATTAATTTCTAAAGCAATAGGCAAGTAAGGTTTCCCAAAGAACTCAGCCAAGTTTATTTTTTAAATTTTATTTATTTATTTGCAAGAAGAGAGAGAGAGAGAGAGAGAGAGAGAGAGAGGGAGAGGAGACAGAGAGAGAATGGGTGTGCCAGGGCCTCTAGCCATTGCAAATGAATTTCAGACAGACGAATGTGCCCCCTTGTGCATCTGGCTTACGCAGGTAGTGGGGAATTGAACCTGGGTCTTTTGGCTTCACAGACAAGTGCATTAACTGCTAAGCCATCTCTCCAGCCCTCAGCCAAGCTTATATTTGGAAATTTTCTTCTTTTGCTTTCCTTCTAAGTGGACCTAGACAACTCATGTCTCTCTGCTTTGTTTTAGCCTCTACTTAGTGCTCAGGGATGAGATATTAATAATTAGACTAGCATTTTTTTAGTGCTGTTTTATTCCTGATACTTTCACTTTCCTCAGAGATAAGAGAAGCAATAGTGAAAGCACGTCTCATTGTGATTCCACTGATGTCAAGATGCCGTTACTGGATTGCTTAAGTAATTTGGGGGCTTTTTTTTTTTTTTAAATAAAAGCAATATTCTGCAGAATTCTTTGAAGACTGAGTATACTGAGACTTGAAGTGTGGGAAAGAGGCTCCCAGGTATGCAAGAAGCTTTGAATTTTGTCTCAAAAGCACCCAAAGGCTACCATTATCATTTTTATTTTGGGTCAGAATATGTCTCTAGTGAAATTTAGACATCAGTCTCTGTGCCCTCATGCTTCAGAGAAAACAGGTGAAGCACAAGAAACCACAGGGAAGGAAGAAAGTTCAGGGCAACCAGCAGTAATGTCACTTGTTTCTCATGTGGGTTTTGGAGGCAATCTGTTATTTACCTAAGTTAGTTTTGCTTTTTCTCAATCAATAATGATGGCCATTATGAGAAAAATTTTGTTTATTTTTTAAGTTTATTTATTTGTTTGTTAGAGAGGCAGAGAGAAGAGGTAGACAGAAAGAGAGGGAGAGTGAGTATAGGCACACCAGAGCCTCTTGCCACTGCAAATGAACTCCAGACACATGGGCCACTTTGTGCATCTGGAATTAGGTTGGTACTGGGGCATTGAACTCAGGTCATCAGGCTTTATAAACAAATGCTTTTCACCACTGAGCCATCTCTCCAGCCCTTATTTTTTATTTTATTCTTTAGTAGCATACAAGGAACTGGATTTTAGGGTGACCTTGTTCTTACTCATCCCTTCCCACTGCTTTCTCCCATGCCCCTCTCCTTCATCTCTAGCCCCTTTTCTCTTCCTAAACAAACTTCCTTCTGCTTTCTTGATACGTATACTCCATTGCCCTCCCATGTTTCCCCTCTCCCTCCCTTTAGACCTCCTCCTTCCCATTCATAATCCCCCTTTAAAAACTTTCTTGGGCTGGAGAAGTAGCTTAGCACTTAAGACACTTGCCTGCAAAGCCAGCAGACCCAGGTTTGATTCCCCATTTCCCACATAAAGCCAGATGCACAAGGTGGTGCATGTATCTGGAGTTTATTTGTAGTGGTTAGAGGCCCTGGCATACCCATTCTCTCTCTCTCTTTGTCTGCCTCTTTCTCTCTCTCTTAAGTAAATAAATAAATAAGTAAATAAATAATAAATTTTTTAAAGGAAAGAAAAGGGCTGGAAAGATGGCTTAGCCGTTAAGCCTTTGCCTGTGAAGCCTAAGGACCCTGGTTCGATGCTCGATTCCCCAGGACCCACGTAAGCCAGATGCATATGGTGGCACATGCATCTGAAGTTCATGTGCAGTGGCTAGAGCCTCTGGTGCACCCATTCTCTCTCTCTCTCTGCCTCTTTCTCTCTCTGTGTCTGTCACTCTCAAATAAATAAATTAAAAAAGAAAGAAAAGAAGAAACTTTCTTGTCTAGATTCACACAGTTAAAAAATGAAGAGGCTGTTTTAGCTATCAGACAGTACCACCAGTAAAAAATACATTTTTTGTGTGTTAACTTTTTCAGATTTGGAAGAGAGAGCTTGGGGAGAAGAGAAAAGGATGAGAGTCATCTAAAATATTTAAAAAAATTTTTTTAAGGTAGGGTTTCATTGCAGCTCAGGCTGACCTAGAATTCAGTATGTAGTCTCAGGGTGGCCTCACACCAATACTCCTATCTCTGCCTCCCAAGTGCTGGGATTAAAGGTGTGTGCCACCATGCCTGGCTTAAAAATTTTTTTTAAAGTTTATTTGTATGCAGAGAAATATAAAGGAGAGAGAGAGAGAGAGAGAGAGAGAGAGAGAGAGAATGGACATGCCAGGGCCTCCAGCCACTGCAATGAACTTCAGATGCAAGTGCCACTTTGTGCAGCTGGCTTTATGTGGGTACTGGGGAATAGCACTTTCATCAATAGGCTTTGCAGCAAGTCCCTTAACTGCTGAGCCATCACTCCAAGCCCTCAAATAATTTTTTAAAATGTATTATTCATTTACTTATGAGAGAGAGAAAGAGAGAATGCTAGACAGACAGAGAGACAGACAGACAGACACACACACATATACACACACACATACATAGAATATGGACATACATCAAAGTCTCTTGTCCCTTCAAATGAACTCCAGAAGTATGTGCCAATTTGTGCATCTGGTTTTACATGGGTAAAAAGGTATCAAACCTGGATCTGCAGGCTTTGCAAGCAAGCACTTTTTTTTTTTTTTTTTTTGAGAGAGAGACAGAGTGGGCAAGCCAGGGCCTTTTCAGCAGCTGTTAAGGAACTCCAGATGTGTGTGCCCTTGTGACATTGTGCACTCGCATCACTTTTGCATGGGACCTTGAGATTCGAACAAGTGCTCTTAGGATTCGTAGGCAATCACTTTTAACCACTGAGCTATCTCCCCATCCCACATAATGGTTTTGAAAATTCTAGAATAAATGATACCTAAATCTCTGCATGCTAATTTAAGAAAAAAAAAAAAGAAAGAAACAGATGCTACACTGGGAGCATCATCACAGGAATCAAAAGAACTCTTGGAATTAAATTTGATATTGTTAAAAAATTCCCCTGGCTTTCACTCATGTAACACCCATGTTCATTCACCCCAAAAGTATTTGCTAAGCAGCTACTTATGCAAGAAGCCACACATTTCCCTGGCGATGTCGTCAGTGCCATGCCTTCGGAAAGTGAACATTATTTACAGAGGAGTATAATGATTCTTTGGTAAGTCTCGACTCTATGTGATGCCTATCCCTCAGTTTAACATAAGCCTGGATGGTCATACCCACATAATGTTGGAAAATTGCTTATCTATCAGCTTAACAGATAACTGCAAAAGTAGTGCAACACTGATTTTGTAAGGGAGGAGAGAGAGCCAGAGCCTGGGAGTAGGCTCAGGGAGCCACATAGAATGAAGACGATGTAAATGGGCATAGGTCAGAAATGATGGACAACGAGCCTGAAGGGAGGACCAGCCACTCACTCCTCACCAGGGCCCCAGCTGAAACCATAGAGTAATGAGGGGAAGGGCAAGAGTACAGCATTCTTGGAGATCACCACCCCAGAAAAAGGCTGAAGGAGATAAACACAGAGAACATCCAACTCCTACTAAGCCAGATATCCAGAGACACAGAGGCTCCCAAAACCTCATCACTGAAGTAGAACTAAAATGACCCCAACGTGGCTCAGGGAAATTTACGGAAGAGGGCGCGGAAAGAATGTTAGAGCCACAAGTTGGGGCATTATGCACAGAGACTTGGCCTATTCCCCAGAACTCTTGACTACCCCCACAATGCATGACCCACATTCCTCATTGATGAGGGTCCCTTTGGAAAGGCAAGGACAGGGAGAAAGTTAATGGAGTCACCATTATGAATGTAAAATTAGAATAATATAAACAAAAAATAAATTATTATTAAAAAGAAAGAAAGAGACAATTGTCAGGGTTCAGGGAATGTTCCCAGCAGTCCAGAACAGACAGATGATGGAGAGAAAGCCACACAGTGGTCTTGATGGCCTGGAGCCTGCTGAAGCTGGATGAAAAGGGCTAGAGTCCCTGAGGTTCGGCCTCCTTCCCAGGCTGCACAGGGCTGGGTGAAAGCACACTGCTTGGGAAGGGATGAACCTCTTCAGGTAATCTGATGCACTCTCTCTACCATTTTTGCACATCTTAAATGAATTTTAAGCATCTTAAAATGTCTGCCATGTGTTCATTTCCTGTGGTAGATTTACAGCGAGTGGCAGGGAGTCCATTTCTTTTCCTGTAGATGCTAAATTCATTACCTTGACACAGGATTCAGGCTCACTCTTTGCACTTGCTACCATAGCAACCAGTATCAGGCATTCTTTTTTTTTTTTCTTCTTCTTCTATTTTTCCTTCCACTGGAAGCAGAATAGTTGAATGTAGCAATGAGAATGTATCCCATTAAAAACACTTAAAGGCATAAAGCCCTATTGCACTAGGGGCTCTTCACACTGACACCACTGTCATTATATTCTTCACAAATTTGTAATCACATTATGAACCACAGCATCCTAAACTAGCAGAAATTGGTTTGGGTTAAGGTATTTTCAGGAGCAAATTTCCTGTTTTTTTTTTTTTTTTTCCTGCTTTTTCAAATGTATTCACAGCAATGAGATGTTTGACATGTTGGGGATATTGACATTTTCTTCTGTATCCAGTGAAATTCTCTCCAGAGTAATGATTAGTATCAGAGGCCAGTCATGAACAGGTGGGTGTTCGATGTCAGTGACTCAAGTACTGCCATGGCTCTGAACAATGTATTAAAATTCCACACATTCATCAAGGCAATACACTGCCTGTTTCCTAAAGCACATATTTTAGGATTGATTACCCTAGTTTTGACTTGGGAGTAATCACTAATGAAGAAGAAAATTAACACCTGGTTGGCTTGTCTTGAGCGACAGGAGGTCCTATTTTTAAGGTTGAAGTATATCCTGTAGTCACACATATCCTAAGGAAGATTGTGGGTATACAAACATTAAGGTCACAGAGAAAATCCTCACACTGGGAAACTGGAAGGTTGGCCACTGCCAGGCTGGTGACTTATGGTTCAAACCACCAAATGCACTGATTTCACTTTGACCATTTAACTCTTACTTGAATATAGTGCCCACAAACTAATTTGAGATGGGTATGTTTGGGAATTACTGATGCTTTACAAACTGCTAGTATAATCTTACAGTTAATGTTGAAAAGTTGAGTCGAGCCCTCTGATGGATACTCTCACAATCAAGTCCAAGATCCTAGTGACAAACTTGAAGTTGTTCTTTTTTTTTTTTTTAAACTATACAAGCATTCTCACTTTTCAACACCCACCGATTTTAAGCATGCCTACTTAATATCACATAGTTAGAAAATATCTAACAAAAGCTCTTCCTTTTCCCCTTCCTCACATTGTTATAGTCTTCAGAAAGTCCCCTGGGGTTAATTCTAGTTCAATAATTATATGTGACACAGAAATTAGTACAGATAACTTCAAGTTTGCCTTGATCATCCAGCAAATACAATTAGGTAACGACCCAAGATTGGCAAATAACCGTGTTTAACTTGGAATATAAAACATGGAGACATGGAAAATCATACCACATCACAATAGGACACGGTCTTTATGGTTTTTATCCATGCAGAAAGCTCATCTGTGTTCAATTAGCTGGGAATGTGCAGAAGAAATATACATAAGAAAACAAACTGAATTCCTTCATATGCCTCTCAATAATTGTATCAGGGCAGAACGCTTGACATATTGCATTCACACAGATTGCACAGCAGAATGGAATATTTCTCTAACTCATTACAAACAGGAGGTGCTCTGAAAACAGGAGAGCAGGAGGGGGATGGGCGACCACCCAGCTTTGTCACCACAATGTTACTGTCTGTGGGTCTCAGGAGGGGGCAGGGCTGGTGTTCCATCTGATCCAGATTTAGATGTATGACTTTGTTGTCTATATTTGGGGAAGGACTTTCTATTGATTAATCCCCAGCTACTCCAGCCTCAAGAATATTTTGGACACTCCATGGACAGACAATTGACAAAATAGCAGGCTCAAAGTACAAAGGTCATGGGGCCAAAAGCCCAGAGAACTGTTCATTTTAAGGGGACAGGAGAGACATGGTAGCTAAATGCAATGACTGGCTGAGGACTGAATCTAGACCTTGATATGACAGTGGATAAAGTGTGTATAAGCTTTATAGGTGTGATAATATTGGCTCAGTGTTAATTTCTTGATTTTCTATATTGTTCTGTGGGAAGTCAGAGAGAGGGGAATATGGAAATTTGTATAATATTTTTAAAAACTTGTTTGCTTTTGCAATTACTTAAAAATTACAGTAAAAGGTATAGCTGCTATAACTGTTGAGACAGTAATGAATCCATATCTCAGAATAGATAATGACTGAGAATTCAAAGAACTCAAGTTATATTAGAATTCACAAATTCTAAACCCATTATTTACCTGTTAATAGGGTAACTTTCAAAACAATTACTACTGGGCTGGAAAAATGGCACAGTGGTTAAAGGTACTTGCTTGCAAAGCTTACTGGCCTGGGTTCAATTCCCCAGTACCAATGTAAAGCCAGATGCATCTAGTGGCACATTCATCTGGAGTTTATTTGTAGAGTATCAGGGTGAGAGATCCAGGTACACACATGTTCCCTCTCCTGGCAAATAAATAAAAGTATTTTTTTAAAAATTACTGTTCATTGCTTCAATTTCCTCATCTGCAAGGTGAAGAAAATAATGCTTCTTTTGAAAATTTTTTGTGGCCGGGTGTGGTGGCGCTTGCCTTTGATCCCAGAATTTGGGAGGCAGAGGTAGGAGGATCATCATGAGTTCGAGGCCACCCTGAGACTACATAGTGAATTCCAGGTCAGCCTGAGCTAGAGTGAGACCCTACCACAAAAAAAAAAAAAAAGTTTGAAATTCTTTGTAATGGGAAATATATTAGGTAGAGGGTATTTGAATGAACTGCAATTCTGTTGCTTCTGTGTCTGGATTTTACACACACACACGAACACACACACACACACACACACAGTTTTCAGTCATGCCAAAGCTTAGACAAGTCATTTGGACAAAGAAGAAACCAATAGATGTAGTGATGTTACATCTGGTATTGCCTTAGGGAACAGAGGAGTGAGGAGAGGAGCTATCAAGGGAAGCACTTAATAAGACATTTCTAGGAGACTTGAACTTCCTGCAAGATAATTCACTAATGGTTCAAGATAGTACTTCTAAGAAATAATGTCATGTGCAAGAAGTGAATTTGTATTCCGTATACAGAGAAGTTTGTGTTTTATTTATTGAAAATTTTATTTTTAATGTGGACATCTGCTTTGGACTATTATAATATTGGCACAGGTGGGAGGCCATGGTTAAGATTAGCTTTAGAAAGCTCAACAGTTCAATACAACCACGCCTGCAGGGATGAGGGATAGAAGTCTAATAATGTGAGCCATTAGCTGTGAGAAAGCTGGGCTCATGAACTGCAGCTGGTCTGGTGTAGGCTAGCTCAGCACGTGGTTTCCGCCCCCCTGGCTGTTCTGTGCTGGTAACACCAGCTGTGGTGCATTGGACTCACCACATTTTATTTTCCAAATTTTCCTTGTTTTATGAACTCAGCACTTCCTTGAGAAATGTGGAAACTTTTGTGAAATTAGACCATGAAATTAACATAAGGAAAATTTGAATTTAACAAAGTAAAAGAAGTAGATCTCTGAAGCCAAGTGTGCTTACTTGTGAATTCCTTTCTTTGGGGCTCCAATCCTCCTTTTTTTTTTTTAAATTCCAAGATAGCCAAGACCGATGACTGTGTCACCCAGGGTCCAATCAGGAAGCAAGTGTCCCTAAATATTATAGGTAGAGGAAAGAAACTCACAAGATCACTTCACCTCACGGGTGTACAGACAGAGAGAAGAGTTGGTATTTGTGCAGCCAAACACTAAGGGTTGTCTCTTGTGGTTAGTGAGTTAGGATCATTACAATAGGTGGATCTGTGAGAACTCAGACCACACAGAATGCTGTCTGGGGAATAAAAATGACAAATACTTTACTTCTCCCTCCTTCCGCCCTTAGACTTTTGTAAGTGCCTCTAGCCAGCTAGTCATGCCTGGAAGCCAGTTTGCAAAGGAACCAAGGAATCATGGTTTGCAGGAATAGGACATGGGGAATTCTGCTTACAAACAGGCTAAGGCCAACATGACCCCTCTGCCCATGCCCGAAGCAACAAATACACATTGAGTCCCTGCTTTGACATAGAGACTGGCCCCAGAGGAGTGCCTCTATCTAGATGTGGTTCCTTTAATATTTTTTTAATTTTTAATTTTTATTTATTTATTTGACAGAGGGAGAGAGAGAATGGGCATGCCAGGGCCTCCAGCCACTGCAAACGAACTCCAGACGTGTGTGTCCCCTTGTGCATCTGGCTAACATGGGTCCTGGGGAATTGAACCTGGTTCCTTTGGCTTTATAGGCAAATGCCTTAACTTCTAAGCCATCCCTTCAGCCCAGTTCCTTTAATTTTTCACAGCAAGTCTGTGAAATAGTTATTATTAACTCTACTTTGTAGATGAGGAGATAGACTCTGGGAGCAGTTCTAGTCTATGCCTGAGATTGCAGCCCTGCAGGGAACAGGCGCAACTTGTCCTATACATACTCATCTTCTTTTCTTCTGTCTCTGATCAGCAGTTAAACCCTTGGTTTATATTGTGGTTGGACTATAGAGTTTTGATCTCTTAAAGACATAACAGGATTCATGCAGTTTGATTTTAAAGACACAAAAACCGAGGTCTGGCAAAGTTTTCTTAAAATGGCATATCTCTGCAAGAATGGGACCTATAACACTAAGCTTCCTTAAGAAGTTGAGTCGGGGGCTGGAGAGATGACTTAGTGGTTAAAGCACTTGCTTGCAAAGCCAAAAGATCCCAGTTCGATTCTCCAGGACCCACATAAGCCAGATGCACATGGGGGCGCATGTATCTGGAGTTCATTTGCAGTGGCTGGAGGCCCTGATGTACCAATTCTCTCTCTCTCTCTCTCTCTCTCTCTCTCTCTCTACCACTTTCTCTCTCTCTCTCTCAAATAAATTAGTAAATAAGTAAAATATATTAAATAATTTTAAAAAAGAAGTTGAGTAATTCCATCATTGCTTAACCTGGTTGTTTATGCTCTTTACAGGAAGTCACTAAAGAATCTCGGTGAGGAGGGTGATGAAAAGCACACTTGTAGGAGCGTTTGCCTTTTCTGTCGATGCTCTGTCACCTCTTCGAGCATCCCAGGGAGGGAAGACACGGGGCATCAAGAGCATGGTATGAGTGTAGACTGTTTGTTGAGGATACAGTAAGTGAATGTGGCTGGGAACAAACGCAGTGGTGATGATATGCAAGGGAACATTGAACACCCACTCACAGAAGCTCAATGTGAATGGGATGAACATGAGATGGACCTGCTAACATATGTGTATGCTTTCTTCAGTAAGTACCCTTGGTTCTGGATAAGAAATGCAACAGTGAGTCCTTCCATGATCAGCTTTGTAGAATTGTCTTGCAGATGAGGGAGATTGATTGATGATTTTTTTTTTTTTACATGCCAGGGTGATTGGGCATCTGGGAAGCATAATGGTGTCTGTGGAGTTTGAATTGAGATTTTTATGAAATACAAGTGTTGGATGGAGCCAATGAACTAAAGGTTAAGATCAGAGAATGTGATTTCCAGGCTGACTACTGTTCACTACTGATATGACACTTCTACTAATTAGGATGTGCTATAAGTGAAAACCATGTCCTAGATTTTGAAGGTTCACAGAAGACTGGGCCTGATGAGATGGAGTAGGTGGTAAAGTGCTCACAGTGCGAGTGTGCAGAGCTCAGTCCAGTGTCAGGCATGGTGGTGGCGCACGCCTTTAATTCCAGCACTCAGGAGGCAGAGGTAGGAGGATTGCCAGGAGTTCAAGGACACCCTCAGAATACAGAGTGAATTCCTGGTCTGCCTAGACTACAGAGAGATCCTACCTTGAAAAAAAAAACAAACAAACATAACATAACAACAACAAAAAGCTGGGCATGGTGATGCACCTGTGATGCCAGCCCCGAGGAGGTGGAAGCAGGAGAGTCCTGGGGCTCACAGGCTAGCTGACCACATTGGTGAGCTCCAGGCTTTTGAGATTGTCTCAGACAAGGTAGTCTGAGCTCTGGGGTTGCATCCTTGCTGCTTTTGGTGTATGATGGCTGTTTTGGTTGTCTCTCTCCCCCTGCTTGGATTTGTAAAAGGGAGCCAACTTCTTCCACCATTAATGGAACTTCCCCTGGATCTGTAAGCTTCAAATAAAAACCTTCCTCCCCTACAAAAAGACAAAAGAAAAAAGAAAAACAAAAAAACAAAGAAAACATAGGATATATTTCATAGTGCATCCCTGGGTAACATAATGACCCAACTGTGACCTAACAAAGCATTTACTAGAATTTCCCATGTATATCGAAGAGGTTGTTCCACGGCCATGATCATTGTGCTCTCATCACAGATCATACTGAAGGCTGATTGTTCCTGACAGCTAACTGCCTTAGGAATTAAAACTCACAAGCAAATAATTTTCCAGTTATTATATCATCTAGAATATATTAATTTGTATTAATGAAGAACATCATTTGAAGTTGGCCTAAAAAAGTGATTTCAGACTTTATTCTGTAACTACAAAAACAGAGCCAATATATAATTAACTGTTGTTTTCAAAGGAACATTCTCTTAGATAGCAGCTGTTTTTCAATGGTAGTAATTTAGTCACCTGATAAAAAAAATCAACCCAGATTCATGTCAATGACAGCTCAAGTAACAATATACTATGAAAATATTTCTATATCTAGTTATGGTTTGTTAAGTTTAAGTAGAAAGTAAATATGGAAGCTAACAATTAAAAAAATATGGAGGAGAGCAATTAAGGAAGACACTTGACATCAATATCTGGCTTCCACATACATGCATACACATGTGGATGTGCCCCATACATACAAGTGAGCACATACATGTGTGAAAAAATATTAATATTGTAAATATTTTTATTGAAAAAGACAATATGGCTACTAGTAAGTTGGAATTGCGCACGTAGCTTGCACTGTATTCTATTGGATGTCTATTGTATCAGTTATGCAGTTTAAATTCAAGATAGCTTTTCAAAATGTGGTCTTAAATCATTCAATGGCTATTTAGGACACAGTCAGCTAATACTTTGAAATATTAAAAAAATTCCAGTATAAAATATTATTTTAATATGTGGTAACGATGATCATTGTTTAAAAATTCCCACAGTTTCTCACCAAAAGTTTGAAGACAAACTCATAGTTTAGTATAGGTTAGAAGACACAGTGAACAATTTTATGTCCTTTATACTTATTTAAATGAATTCTACATTCACAAATATCTGTTGGCAATATGAAAATAATTATTTGCTGGCTATCAAATAGTGTTGACTATCCAGATTGAGAGTGTGTCTGGAAACCTGGAGAGTTTGTTTGTAAAACTATTTTGTGCACTGTGAACAAGCATTTCCTGTTCACAGTGGAAACTGAGAGAGAAATGCACATGGATTTAGCATTCATTTTTAGCTGCAAGTATCTCTATAAATTCTATACATGGGGCTTAAAAATTAAACTCTGGCATGTGCTTTCAAATGATCGTTACTAAGGATGACAAGATAACAAGATGGAGAAAGGATTGTCTCTTCAATAAAGAAATATGTTGGAAAAAATTTATACATACATACACACACACACACACGTGAAAGAATGAAGGTATTCACTTATTTGATGCCACCGACATGATGATTAATTCATGGTGGATTATAAACTCAAACATAAGAATTGAAACTATAAAAGCCATAGAAGAAAAATAGGGAAACAAACTTTATTGTCTTAGATTTGGCAATGATTTCTTGTCTGTGAAACCAACGGCAAAGAGAGCAGGAGCAAATATAGACAGATGAGATCACATCAGGCTGACAGCGCCTGTGCATGGGCGGAAACAATCTCAGAGTAAAAGGCAACCTATGAGATGGGAGAAAAAATTCAAAAAATACATATGTAAGATGAGGTTAATAGCTAAAGTACACAAATAACTCCTACAACTGAACAGCAGCAAAAACTTCAAAAACCAGAGTTAAAAATGAACACCAGACTTGAATCCACATTTTTAATTTTTTTTTTTTTTTGAGGTGGGTCTCACTCTAGCTCAGGCTGACCTGGTATTCACTATGTAGTCTCAGGGTGGCCAAGAACTCATGGCAATCTTCCTACCTGTCACATTTAAAATTTTTTTTCAAAGAGAGTTTTATTTATTTATTTGAGAGAGAGAGAGAGAGAAAATGGGCACACCAGGGCCACTGCAAATGAACTCCAGATGCATGTGCCATCTTGTGCATCTGGCTTACATGGGTCCTGGGGAATCGAACCTGGGACCTTTAGCGTTGCAGGCAAGTGTCTTTACCGCTAAGCCATCCCTCCACACTTCACAAAAGAAAAAAAAAAAGTGCCAGCAAACAAATGGCAAACCACTTCACATCACTACACATAAGAGAATGAAAATCCAAGCCATGCTAAGAGATCACCTCACACTTTCAGGATGGCTGCCACAGAGAAACAGCAAGGAACAAGGGCTGATGGTGATGTTGGTGTGAAACCGGAACCCTTATGTGTTGTTGGTAGGAATGTAAAGTCATACAACTGTCGTATGGCAAATTTACCCCACATTGAAAGGTGTAAACAACGATTGCCAGCTTCATCAAAGGCAGCTGGCTCAGCTCACAAGCAATGGTGTGGCGAGGGTCATCAGATCTCCACCTGAGATTTAGGCACCCCCTGTGCCAGCTGTATACCTTGATGCACAAGATCTTGTGACCTGAGGGCAGAAGATGAGTATTTAAAGAGGAAAAGCTCTGGGATCAGTGAGCTTCAATGAGTTCCACTGAGGTGTTTCTGGAGCCTCCGTGGTCTGTAAGTCAGCCCTTGTCCTGCGGCTGAGGGAGGAGCATCCGAGGAGTAATTTTGACACTGGAATCTCCATCAAAGTGGCTGCTTTGGGGGCCCCATGTTCCTATAAATAACCTCGCTTTATGGTCTATAAGTGACCCCCCTCCCAATAAACTCGCTGGTTCATTGAACTAGGATTGGTGTAATGGTACTTGGGGCCTGGCAGAACCAAAGATGCGTTTGGGAGGAGGAGTGGCATGATCCTGGTTGTGGTCAGCGAGGCATGCAGCTGAGGCTGGGGAGGGAGTTTCCACGGGGGAAATCCCAATGGGCTCTCCTTCCCCACATGGTGTGTAGTGGTGTGCTTTCTTGTAGTGGTGGCGGTAGCCTGCATCTTGCTGCAGGGAGTGATACAGGTAACACAGGCTGAGCCATCAGGAGGAACAGTGTCTGCGGGGGGGAGGGGGGGAATCCCAGGGTGGCCGTCTTCCTCTATGTGGTATGGAGTCGCATGCATTTTCTGATGAATGGGGTCCACCGGTGGATGCCAGGAAAAAAGCAGAAGGATTAGAGAATGTGTTGAACTCTCTCCCTGAGTGTGCCACATAAGAGATGAGAGTGTGGGCAAGTGGTTGCAGAGGTTGCCTGGCCGTTGTTGTGGGTAATAAGGCATGCAGCTGAAGTAGAGAGAACTTTTAGGCTAAAAGAGGCTTAACAGAGAAAAAGAGCAGGTTGTTAGCATTCTTTATGTTCGCCTTGGGCTTGACAGGTAAATTGGAGAAAAGAGAAGATGAGATAGAGGTTCTGGCCCATCATCTCCTAGAGCTAGCAGGCTGAAAGGAAACAAAGTGCATATTAGATGGATGTTGCAGAGCCCTTTGTGGAACCCAAGAGAGGAGTCCAATGAGGCGGGAGAGAGTAATGTCAAGGTGATAGAGAATGCCCCTCAAATCCCACCTTTAATACAAAGAAAGGGAAGGTCCATGATTCAGCATGTAAATTGTGTCTATCAACTGATAGAACACTCTAGAGATGAGAGAAAGGCGAAGCAGACAGAGAAGTCTATCTGGGTCACTTGGAAGCAAATGGGGCGTGATTTGTGTCGAAGTGGAGTTACTAAGGCTAAAATTCACAGAAGCCAAGTGTGGTGCTAGTGAACTTCTTTCTGGAAGGCTTTACGCCCCGCAGGTACAGTTCTCAGGGAGTCTGAACGATAGGGTGCTTCAGATGAAAGGAACTAAGCTTGATGCAGGGTTGGGCAATTATGTCTCCAGAGAGAACCGTGTGTATTTCTCTAAGGCAGGAAGTATGCAGGGGGTGAAAATTGCTCACATTGCCACAGACCATTACAGCAGCCAGGTGTGGCTGAGGGAGCGACAATAGCCAAGACTGCAGCCTCAGTGCTGCCCCCTGGAGTCAGTCAAACCCAGAGGGTGGGAAGAGTAAGCCCAGAGAGCAGGCACCACAGCAGGCTGGAGAGAAGCCTCAATCTGCTTTGGCCCAGGACAGGACAAAACAGCTTGAATGGGCCCCTCTGAGCACTTCAGGGGTAGGGAGATACAAGGCAGCCCCATGGGAAAACTCTCGTGAGAAAGCAGGAGAGCTCACAGAAAATGTCTATTATGCATCTCCCCAGGGGAAAAGTTTCCCACAACAGCAGCTTTTGTGAAACATGGTATGGCTAATGCTCAAGAAAATTAAAATTAGAATTATCATATGAGCTTTCAATCTCACTTTTAGGGATATCTCTAAAAGATTAAAAACAAATTTCAAAGTGGTGTTTTTTTTATTCATTATCATGCTCATTATAATGACAGCTGAGTGAATGAAGTAAGTGTGGGATACACATGTAATGGAATATTATTTGGGCTTAAAAAGAGATCCTGTGACATGCTGCATCACAGATAAACTTAGAGAACATTTTACACTGAGGAAAATAAGATAATGATAAAAGATAAATACTGCACGATTTCATGGAAATGAGGTTTGTAAAGCAGTCAGACTTAAGAAGACAGAAAGTGGAATGGTAGTCTCCAAAGCCAGAAGGGGAAAGAGTCACTGTTTTAATTAAACTAAGTTCAGTTTTGCAAGATGAACCACTGTAAAGATCACTGCACCACAACATAAATATATACATACTGACAGCACAAGTAAAATAACTCAGCAAATTACATGAAAAAATTAAATTTATTTAGGAGTGTGTTTGTGTGTGTGTGTGTCATGTCATGGTACCCCTGTGGAGGTCAGAGGATAACTTTGAGGTGTCTGAACTCCACCTTCTTTGAGACAGGGTCTCTTGTTACTGTTGCAAATGAGCTTCCAGTCTGCAGACAACCATCAGACCAGCTAGCTCAGGGGCTTCAGGTTCTCCTGGTTCTGCCTCCCATTGTTTTTGATGTATTGGGGTTACAGATGCAGGTATCACTTTTGCATCACTTTGCAGCTAAACGTTGGACCTGGAGATTGGAACCGCTGGACATTACTGGAGTATTGAACCTGCCTCCCATTGTTTTTGCTAGGCAAGATAGGTGCCACTTTGCCTTTAACTGCCTTTAAGCTACCACCCCCCCCCCCAGCTCCAGAAAATTAGTGTTTTTGTTAATACTGAATTTTACTTTATATTTTTCTGACCACAACAGAAAGGAAAGCCTTACAAGAATGGTAACAACCTCTCTAATGGAAGAAAAAAAATTCAGTGGTGAATTGGGGAGCATAACATTTTTAGCAGCTAAACTATTAATCCAACATTTCCACTGTGGTGAGAATTCTCAGAGTTTTTTTTTTTTTTTTTTTTTTTTTTTTTTTTTGCCTCCAACTGATTCCCAAGAGTAAAACATGAGACTTTTTCTGCATAAGTATGAATGCAGGTTATCCAAGCTGGTACTGAGAAGACCACTTGGAACAAGCAGGAGCAGTCTCAGGACCTTTAAGAGTTATTTATTTCTTATTGCTTAATTCAAAATGGGTATTCTTTCCTTTCAACATCCAGTGACCTTTTTAAAAAAACAATTATTTTATTTTTGAGAGAGAGACAGAGGCAGAGAGAATGGGCACAGGGATTTTCATCTGCTGTTAACAAACTCCAGACATATGCGCCCCCTTGATCACATGTGCAACATTACACGCTTGCATCACTTTTGCGTCTGGCTACTACATGGGACCTGCAGATTTGAACAAATATTCTTAGGCTTCTCGGGGAAGTGCCATAACCACTAGGCAATCTCTCCAGCCCCCTTTTTAAAAAAAACATTATTTTTATTTTTGAGAGAGAGATGGGGAGAGAGAGAAAGGGCCAGTGAACATTTTATAATTACTACCCTACCAATGTCTTCTTAAAGTGCTATAAAAGCACACAGTGACCTCAACTATGTTCATAAAATGTTGTTCCTTTCACTACAAAATCTACATCAGGAGACACAATCCTCATTATCAATGAATGAAAATTGGTATTGATGGAAATGTGTGCAGTTAGTTTTATTTGTAACAGCATATTTTAGTGCTAAGATGCACATGAACATTTGTCAGTATTGATCTGAGTGAAATTTGCTAGTTAATATCCACCTTGAAAAGTAGTCATTAGGTCCTCAAGTTTCTTCTCCCTCAGTGGAAATTTTTAGAGATAAATTAAACCAATAACCACCTAATATTGTCTTATACATGCACTGCACATACAAGGACATAATTCATGCTAGATTTGTAATTGACATTTGTAGAACTGTAAAGCAAAATATATGTTTGCACACATATGTAACAGCAAGTGTTTCTATACAGAGAACATCATTAATATACAGAATACACAGATGTATTTTTATATTTAATCCATTTTTATTATTATTTATTATAACTTTGCTGAGCGTCTGATGAAACATCAATAATCATGTCTTGCACTTTCTGGTCCTATAAGCAACATGACTTGGTTGCCTTAGTTATTTTAGTTTCTTTTCTGATTCTAGCAAGTAAAATTTAACAAATCTACACTGGAAAAATATCATTTGGTTCTGTCTGGAAACACTTAATTGGTTTACCAGAGAGGATCCTGTGCAGTTTGGAAACTCTGTAAAAGCTTTTATGGCTCAAGACCAAGATTTCATAATATTTTCAACAGAAACTTCACTGAAAGGAATTGACCACTGGTTCAATAAAATTAATTTATCAGATACTCATTATTTTGGAGCCTATTTTTGCTTTCTTCTCCTGTGATTATGTGAGTAATTACAGCTGCAGATTTGCTTGTTTTGCACAAAGAGGGTCACATGAGATCGTGTCCTAGAGTTTGCTTAATCATTTATCCCTGCTGGTTTTACTGATTTGTTGATGGGCTTTTGGTGCATTTATGTTCAATAAGTAACTTTGAAGCCATTGATCCATTTTATTCTGAATTTGAAATATATGGAATAATAATGACAAACAAAAATGGATTAATGCTAAAGCAATATATTGGCTGAGATGACTCATTACCTGAATGTTAAAGTACATTAAGCATTTTAGTTGTCACTGCTCATAGGAACCCTTCAGTCATGTGGTGATGAGAAAGCACATAATCAAATTTATGACACTTGTTAATTTTTACCTCTCAAGTCTCTTATGTGTGTGTGTAGGGGAATGCATTTGTATGTATAATGCATATGTGGTATGCATGTATGTATGGGCACATACATGCTATGGTGTATGTATGTGGAGGTCAGAGGACAACACAGTATGTTAGTCATTGCCTTCCACCTGCTGTGGGTGCCAGTGAATGGCAGAGGAGCTGGTCTGTGAACTTCCACAATCTCCTCATTATTCCTTTCATTGTCATAGACATGTTGGATTATTACAGACACGTGTGCTACTTATGTCATTCTTTATGTGGATTCAGGGGATCTGAACCTTGGTCACCAGGCTTGCATAGCAAGTATTTTTAACCACTGAACTCGTTCCCCAGCCAAAATCTCTTTTTTGAAAGTGTCTCCTTTCAGCGCTGTATTTCCTCTTAGCCCTCAAACCTTACCGTTTACTTCTCCCTTAACTCTCATCTCTACCTCAATGCTAATGTCTCTCTGTCAAATCTCCATGCTTTATTTCTTCACAAATGACACTCTGAAGTAAATATTCTATCATATATCTATCATCACCTATATATCATTTATCAATTGTCTATCATTTGCTCATAGATCTATTTGTTGTTTAATTTTAGATGATTGATCTCATTGGAATTTATTACTACAGGTGGGTATTCACAAGCTCCAAGACATTGGCAGTGGAGGGAAACAAATGAGTCAAGGAGGGGCAGAGTTCTCAGTGGATGTGGGCAGTTCTGTGGAGATTGCTGCATAAGAAAATAAGGTAGGAAGACTTTAGCATTCAGAGGGAAAAAATGTGAGCCACAAAGAGAACCTGTTTTGGGGTCTCAAATTTTCAATCTATGTCAAGAATTCATTCAGTTATTTCTCTGAACTGTACTCTCTTTGAACATGGTAGTTATATACCACAACTTTGTTAAGTGGATGTGAGAATTTTATACCACAATGTCCTGAGATATTTCATACACTTGTCAGCTCATTAAAAAATAAGAGCATCTTAACTTTTCAAACAAGAATAAAAGAATAATTATCTAAAAATGTTTGGGGTTTGGGAGTATGACCATTTTTGAAGTGCATGAAGAAGAGAAACAACCTTTATTTCAGGAAAAAGAGAAGATCATGAGGACAGTCAGTGGAGATAATGTGCAAAGAAGATAATAAGCTTTCAGGAAAGCATCTGGATAGTTGAGTTCCACTGAACTCAAAGAATTGAGTTTTTAAAAGGGATAAATGGAAGGATGATGATGAAGTAAAGGATGGAAGTGTATCTGGATAAAGGGGGCTCAAACTTGGTTCACATCAAATTACAGAATATAGAAAGCAGCACTTAGAAAAGAAAGCAAAGGGCTAGAGAGATGGCTTCCAGTTAAGGCATATGCCTGTGAAGCCTAAGAACCCCAGTTCGATTCTCCAGGTCCTACGTTAGCCAGATGCACCTGGTGGCGCATGTGTCTGGAGTTCGTTTGTAGTGGCTAGAGGCCCTGGCATGCCTATTCTCTCTCTCTCTTGCTCTCTCTCACTCTCTCTCCTTCTTGAGAAGGCCACTAGGTAGGTTTGAAATCCCTTCATGGAGACTATGAGGGGCCATGGCACAGAATTGTGAAAACGAACTGTCGGTTTCAGTGAAGATGCCAGAATTTTGGAGAAGCTGGGATTATGGGATAGCTGTGAAGAAGGCAAGAAGTACATCTGAAGGGGCAGAGCCACTCAAGCCTTTCTGGAGCCCAGAGGATTTTATTACAATTCCCAGGTACTATTTGATGTCTACTGCACTGTTTTTTGATCTTCCATTGGTCTAATCTTTCCAAGAAATGACCACCATTCTCCCTATTTGGAATGGGAATGTTACTCTGTACCATTATGTCTTGGAAGGTCTCATAGTAAAGGTCTCATGTTTTGAGTCTTGTTTGAGACTTAGAACATTTGTACTCTTGAACTCTTGAAAGTGGGACTGAATGCATGAGATGGTCGTGAGCTTATGGAGACCAGGGGCAGAATGTGGTGATTGGCTGTGTAATGTCCTCCACTGTCTCATGTGTTTGTGATAAGTCTCGTACTTAACTCCCATCTGGTGGATCCTTGGGAGGCAGAGCCTTGCTGGAGAAGTATGTGGCTGGGGAGGGCTTTGGGATTTATTTGTACAGACCCACCATGTGTTGATAGCCAGGGCCCTCTTGCTGCTTCCTCCCTGTGACAAAATGTGATGCCCAGCTGTCTGCTCTGGCTATGGTTTCCCCACCTTGATGAAACTTTCCCTGGAAACTGAAAGCTCAGATAATCCCTTTCTTTCCATCAGCTGCTTCTGGTTGGGTGTTTTGTGCAGCAGCCAGGAAGTAACTGCTGCATGCACCAAAATTTACATTTGATACATGTTAAGTGGTGAAATGGTATACGTTAGAAGTATATACCAAGTGACCTGAAAAAGCAGATGGCACACAGAATCCTTAAGGTTATTAGATTTTTGTTAATAAGTCTAAAAATAAATTATAATTTTGTAATAAAAATAGCTTTTCTCAAAAAGTTAGGAGGTTTTTCAATGTTTCCTTTTGATGACTGTTTTCATTATTCAATACTAAGCACTATTAGAAATAATCTAATAGAGACAGATTTGAAATCCAGAGTTATCATTTTCATGATGATTCTCCTTCAGGTCCATGGACTGACAGTGGCATAGTTTGTAAATGTACATGTCATTTATATAGTTACAGAATATGAAACATAGTGAATGAAAATTATTTGCTATGCTTAACCCTTACTAAATTTTAATAAAGGCTTTTATTTATTTATTTATTTATTTTTTTACTAAAAAGAAAATGGGTACACCAAGATCCCAAAATTTAGGAGAACAAAGTCGATACAGAGTTTTAAAGCCAGGTGTATGTGAGCAACTTAGAGTTACACTTGAATAATTCAGTTTTGGATATTAGTTCCTGTCTTCTACTGGCTGTCAAGGGCCAGGACTGGTGAGAGATTAGAAGCATCTTTCTTTGGGCTTCTAAAGGTCTCCTAGGGAGAGTGAGTGTGGCCAGTGAATGCTTTAGACTTCAGTTATCCAATGAGGACAGAGCAGGACTCTGGTACAAAGTCAGTACCATGGGGATGTGGAAAGGTCATCATTTAGAGAGGACAGTGTTTGCATTCCAGCTTCTTCAGAGAAATTACTTTGAGCATGCAATTTAGACTTCCATGGGGTTTCCTTTCTCATCTGTGAAATTGGGATGATAATAATGTCTTTCCTAGGAATTTGTGAGAATTGGCTATTGTACTGCTAGTAAAAAATAAGTCTTCATTTTTTTCATTTTTATTAGGTATTACATAATATCCTGCATGCTCCATAATATACTGAATAGCCTTCCAGCAGGAGTAGATTACCACTGTATTCATCAATCATGAAAATACTTTCTTAATCAATGTTATCCAAGCCCTTGGACACATAGTAATGCTTGACTCCAGAGATATGCCTGTATCATTCCATCAGCCCACTGATATCTAATACAGGCATCCTTCTTCTTCTTTTTTTTTTTTTTTTTTTGCCTTGCCTTCATTGGAGAACTTATGGATATAAGCAGTGGCCATTCTGGGAATGAACAAGCACACACCCATGATGCTGAGTCCTGGGAGAATCTCAAACCACATCTCTGCACAGTTAAAAACCTACCCTCAAGCTCTTCAAAGGTGACCTGGCTTCTGCTCCCTTCTCCCAATCTTAATTTTTTTTTTTTTTTATTTGCAAGCTGTCTCTCAAAATTTTGAAAAACAAGGGCTGGAGAAGTGGCTTAGCAGTTAAGGTGCCTGTCTGCAAAGCCAAAGCACCATGGTTCAATTCCCCAGGACCCATATAAGCCAGATGCACAAGGTGGCACATGCATCTGGAGTTTGTTTGCAGCAGTTGGAGGCCCTAGCTTCTCCACCCCAGCCCCCCCATATATATATGTGTGTGTGTGTGTGTGTGTGTGTGTGTGTGTGTATGCCTCATTCTTGCAAATAAATAAATAAAAATAAAATATGCTTTTTTAAATATTGAAAAAAAGGTTCATCTTGGTTTCTCAGTGGTCAACAAACGCGTTGAGCATGTGCTCAGTGTAGGCCCTATGGTGATTGATGGGCAGATAATATGGAAAACGTTGACCAGATGTCTTAATTTTTCCAGGTTATTTGTTTTACAATTGTAGCATTAACACCTTTAAAATAATGAACATTTTAGTCAACCTAGCTTTTGTATCTTAGAAGTTCACCTGAGGATATTAAGTTATTCTCAGCATCATTATTCAAATGTTGAAAAATATATTGGCACTAGTATATGGTGGCCACACACCAGAACATTTTATATTCAGAATTTTTATTATTAAAATCATTGGTTGATGACACAAATGTAATGTATGTACACTTAAGCCAATACTTTATCAGGGTGCTGGTTTTCTGGGTGAGTTTATTTTATCTTAAAGGTGAAAAATAATACACGCAGCAAGATGAGTTCAGTTTTGCTGGTATCCACAATGGATAAGTAAGACAAATTTCTATTTCAACGTGAAATGGCCTTTAGTCACTATGACAGTGTATCACAGAAGGTCTCAGATCTCTTTGAAAACACATTCTGATGTGGAGCATGTCACAGTTTTTCACAAAACACTTATTCAGCACAAACTGTCTGCTGGAGCTGCACTGCCCTTCCCCCTCGTTTCCACTCTCCACCCTCAGTCCTCCCTTGGGAAGATGCACGCTTGTTCCATTTGCTCTCAGCACCAGTGTTGCCATGGCAACCCATCTCCTTTTCTCCCCCTCCCTCCACAGTTACCAAGTACAGCCCTTGGACTCAGTGCCAAGACCTCCTCTGTACAACCTCAATATTCTTTCAATGTTTAGACAAATCCGATGGAAATGGTTGTTTATATTTTTCCCCCACAATGTTATAGCTTCATGTTTGGTACAGTTCATTTCCCATGGAACTATCCATATTTTAGGATGAATTTCTCTTTTGTTCATCATAGCTCTGAAACATATCATTTGGTCTGATTTTTTTTAATAGAATGTGAAAGGTTACTCAAGGTCACAGAGAGTCCACTGTTACAGTCAATTTCATACCGATCTGAATTCAAACTTGTACTTTAGATTTCTTTACTTTTCCAGTGGATTTGTTTATTAATTTATTACAAGAAACTGTTCTATTAGTACATATTTAAAATACTAAACATTTATTCAAATTAGTTCTTGTGTTTTTCTTGAGTTATTCCAGACTTTATTATTCAGATGTTTAATATATTGGCACTCCATTGTTTAAACTTGCAGCTAAATGTCTTAGGAAACACGTTTACACCCAGGTGTAAAATATTGTTTATGGTATTTCATGATGCTAACCCTCATCTATGCCGGCACAAAAAGTTACATAGTGAGATGACTTTTTATTCTTTTCTCTGCTTTCAAGGTATCATTTTTGCTTATAGAGTTCCCAAATATTGAAAAAGTAGGTTTGGTAAAGCATTCATTTGTTTAACGATTCCATTATAAGCAAATTGCATAAGCCTGGCTGTCCCACTAGGCTGACACTGAGATCTTTTTGTTGTAAACACATAAATTTGAAATTTTAAAAAGGTGTCATTTGGAAAAAAATACCTCTGACCAACAGAAGAGGGAGCAACGTTTCCTCCTTCTTGATAAAAACTACTGTGGTATTTTCTCACCTTTTCCCCCAAGTGGGAGCTTCGTCTGTCATAATCTCTACTGTTGTTTTTCTTTTCTCTTCTTTCTACTTTTGTTTTCTTTGATGGGAGGTGGGGCGTCTGTTGGTGGCAGGGCTAGGGCCACCCATTTTGATCAAAAGAAACAAAGGTTAAATTCTTTCTACTTTGCTTCTATCTCTTAGGATTTAGTTACGTATTAGAAATCCTTGCCTTCTACTGTAGATTTGTACTCGCAACAATACTTTAGGGGGAAAAAAAATCTACTGTGCCACTTTATAAAGAAGTGGTGACATTGTGTAGGCAGAGGAGTGAATGTGAGCCTTCCCAGAGCCTGCCCTGGGAGAGGCTTTCTCCCTGTAATTCTTACGCGGATCTGAGGAGGAACCGTGCACAGCTGAATAACAGAGTCTTTTCTGGCCGCTGCAATCCTGGATTGTTACAGTCTAGAGGCCAGCCATGCTGTCACCGGCACAAATTGATTTAACCATCAATTGCTGTGGCCATTAAAGCTGCTAAAAGTCCCCGCCAAACTGATGAATTGCAACTGAATGTGAAATGAGTCTCTAAGTCTTTTTCCCACCATCTCATATCAAAGGCTATTGTATCCCTGCAAAGTAAAGGGTCGGAGGTTCAGGCTGGAGTTCAACAATGGGCTCAGTCAAAGGGACAGAGCGCCATTCACTCTGGCACTCCCAATTACAGTTTGCTTTCCATACCTTATTGTATGAAATTTGCATCCAACTAATACATTGAATTATTGGCATACTTTGGGTGTGAAAGGAGTCATTGGATGATTTGTCCTTGAAGTCCAGGGAATTCTAAGCATCTGCTAGTTCCTGGGTTGTGACAATGAAATGATTCCCTGGGTTTTCATTGCCCTTAAAGGACTCATTTTCTCTCAGCTCAGACTTAGCACTTTTAGACACTGCACATAACTTTTTCTACATTCACAACCATGAAGCAGTTTCTGGAGTTCTTGAGAGGAGTCGCAAGGGAGGAATGGTATTATCCTTGCCTAAGAATGATATTATTAATTTTTTGAGTGATTTGCCTTAATCGCTTTGGGGCCAAAATAACGTGTAAAACTGGAACTATGATTTGATTATCTTTTTTTTTTTTTTTTTTTTTTTTTGCCTGAAGAAAAATGTGGAGTAAAAAGATGCCATGTAAAATTAAAATCACCCTTAAGCACAGATTCAAATGCTCAGAATAACTGTTGTCAATTCTTTTAGAAAAATAATGGGTTAGGTTTTTAGGGGTTGTTTGGTACAGTGAATACTGTGCATTGCTAGTGTTTACCTAGTTTAGTGGATAACTAAGTATGTGGAGATGAAGGATGACTTTATAGCTCCTTAAATTAAATTCACCAAGTTTTGATACAATAGCCATAGAGGACCTCAGAAGACATCATGCTTTGTAGCAACATTAATTTGCTCTCCTTGGTAATAATATTTTTAGTTTCCCAATCAGACACTCATCCTAAGACCTGACCTAAAATGTGACATATAATTTTATTTATACATGTACCTACATATGCAATATGTACAAGTTCACTAGAGGATTTATTTTTCTTCTTTTTAACAAACTCCAGATGCATGTATCATTTTGTCCATCTGGCTTTATGTGGGTACTAGGGAATTGAACCTGAGTTGTTAGGCTTTTTAGGCAAGCACCTTAACCACTGAACCATCTCTCTAGCCCCAGGATTTTTAATTTAATGTTGAAGTTATCATTTAAGGATTGGGTAAAGAGTTACTCTTCTGACTTCTAGAGTTCTCAATTGTTTCCTCTTTCTCCTTTCTCTTCCCAAACTTCACAGTAATGGGACTTGAACGTTTTCCATGATGCACATAAAGGAATCTTTGTAAGAGAAACATATTTTTGGATATCAAAGGAAGAGAATGCCATGTCTAGTCCCAATCCCCCCTCCCCCGCTTATTTTCTTTCTCTACTCATCCTCCCATGAAGTTTTATCAACATTGTTAAGATGAACAGATGTAGAAAATAAAATAACTCAGACTTGGTATTGTAGTAGGGGCTACATGAATAAAATTACTGGAGAAATCCAGCAAAGGCAGTAACTTCCAGTGTTACAGAGAATGTGGGGAAAGAGGGAACTTGTACCCAAAGATTCACTGCACAGGTCAGGGGTCCAGGCCATTTCAACATAATGAAGGACTAGTAGACAGATCCAGGTTTGTGTTTCCTTTGACTCTATTTATTGACTGTACATTTCCAGTAACTATAGAAATCCATTCGTAACAACTGCTACATTTTGCCCAAGGTTCCAAATGGCCCTTGGAGAAGGTCACTGGGTTCTTGTATTTAATAGATCTATTGTCCAAAAAAGATGAGGTTGGGGGACATAAGTTCTTTTAATAAAAATGAGAAAAAAATCCTCCCCAACCTAATCCTGGATTGCTTAAGTTTGGAAACCAAGTGGAACAGCAGTTTCATGGCCCAAAGAACTAATGGTACATTGTAGATGAACTTAATGTAAAGTTTAATACTTTTTTGTAACATTTAGTCATAGAATAGTATTAGAAACATACTGCCTTGAGAGATGAATTCTAAGATGATATAATTACTAAATTTGCCTTGGTCATTTATTCTGAACCAAAGTTTAGAATTGTTTTCTACATTAGTGTGGCTGCAAAATTTTTACATTTATCACAATTATTAATTTTATTTTCTGGGAAGGGGCTGAGGATGGAACCTGGGGCCTTGCACTTACGTAGCTAAATCATCATACCCTGCTTTATATCTTGAACTACCTAGACGTTCTTCAGTAGTGTGGAAATGAAGAAGTCCTATGCAATAGGATGCAGGACCATCAGCTGGTAAGGAGCATTAGCAGAGTAGCATCAGCTTTAGGAGACCTGAAGGAAGAGAAGTGACTGACTGAGAAAATGGAGGAGCCAGAGTGGCAAACAGCTGAGTGTTACTGCATTGAGAGTCATGGATTCAAGATGGGCCATTCAGTGTGGTCCTCTTGTTTACTCAGGCAATGCTCAGATAGGTGACTGAAGGCACAGAAAGAGTGGTGAAATGGGTTTAATAGGATTCAGCTTTTGGCAGGTGAGAGTGGAGTGGGGGAGGGAAGGAGTTTGGAGAATATGAGGGTTTGATCGCAATGAACAGCCAGGAAACAAACTGAATAAAGAGAATCAGATGTCGGATTAGTGACATATTATGAAAAGAGAATATAAATAGATAATTGCACAAGATTTACTGTGTAGAAAGATATATCATAAGTGTTTCTATAGCTCTGAGAGGCTCTGGGGTTATAAACACTCTGTTTAGAGAGTATGGCCTCAGTAATAGAAATATGATCCAAGTTTCCTTTTTAAATATTTTAAATTTTTTACTTAGAGAGAGAGAGAGAGAGAGAGAGAGAGAGGGAGAAAGAATAGACACACCAGGGCATCCTATTATTAGAAATGAATTCCAGATGCATGCACCACCTTTTGCAATGTTTTTATATGGGTACTGGGGAATTGAACCCAGGCTGTCATGCTTTGAAGGCCAGTGTCTTGGACCACTGAGCCATCTCACCAGCCCTTGAATCACCTCCTTAATTGGGTGCCCAAATACTATGGAGGCAGGCACTGTTTCAGTCAGGTTCACACTGCTGGCGGAACTCACTTGACCAAAAGCAGCTTGTGGGGAAAAAGGTTTATTTTTGGCTTACAGACTCGAGGGGAAGCTCCATGATGGCAGGGGAAAATGATGACATGAGCAGAGGGTGGACATCAACCCCTGGCCAACATAAGGTGGACAATAGCAACAGGAGAGTGTGCCAAACACTGGCATGGGGAAGCTGGCTATAACACCCATAAGCCTGCCTCCAACAATACACTGCCTGTGTTAATTCCCAAATCTCCATCAGCTGGGGACCTGGCATTCAGAACACCTAAGTTTATGGGGGACACCTGAATCAAACCACCACAGACACTAATATTTCAGGTTCATTTTCTGAGGTGGTTTGAAGTTTATGTTGCCCCCCGTAAACTTAGGTGTTCTGAATGCTAGGTCCTCAGCTGATGGCAACTGGAGCCTCCTGGAGGCAGTGTATTGTTGGGGGCAGGCTCATGGATGTTATAGCCTGCTTCCCAATGCCAGTGATTGGCACAGTCTCCTGTTGCTGTTGTTCACCTGGTTTCCGCTAGGAGGTGATGTCCACCCTCTGCTCATGCCATTGTTTCCCCCTGCCATCGTGGTGCTTTCCTTTTTTGGCTAAGGGAGTGCAACCTTACTCACTTTCTAGAAAGAAAACCCATGTTTGGAGATACATAGCTCAAGGCTACCAGTATTAAGTAGTAGAGACTGATTGGAATCTGGTCATTTGTGAACTCAGGGAACTCTGGAACTGACTTGAGCTCACTTTAGCCAGTGGCCTTGATTGGATGTGGACTTACACATATAGTCTCTTAGCATCCACTGTACAACCAGGTACCTCACTCATGGAGGAATGAGAAACCTGGTAAGAACTCGTGTAATCTCAGCTGGGGTGTCTCAGGACTCTGCATCAATATTAATGCAAGAGATATGTATTTGTCTGTCCTAATCAGGGCAATGAGTCAGAGTTAGAATGAAAATGTATTTACTTTTATGCAAAACAAGGAAACCAGAAGCAAATGGTCCGGTTATGTGGGATGATGTATTCAGCACTGTTTGCCATCGCCACAGTTTCACAGCTGAGCCACTGCACATGAAATCTGTGAGTTCTCTCTTTCCACACTCCAGTGACTGCTGATAATAGCTAACACTGCGTGCTCACTTTTCTAAGCACCGTAGTGAACACATCATATGCGTTATTTCATTACATACTTCTAACAACCTTGTGAGGCAGTAGTGTTTATTACCCTTCTTTATGAATAAGGAAATCAAAGATTGGAGATAGTTGACAAATTCCCCAGATCATATGCCTAGTAAATAAGACAGGCTTCAAGTCTGTGCTGCTGGTGGGTTATAACCACTGTGAACTCTGCCTTTCAAAAGACAAAACTGAAAGCTTTTGTAAGGGGACAATGGATTGTTTATTTTATATACTCTATATTATTTTATCTCCCTAAGAATCATGAAGTGTGGCTAACTGGGAGAAAAAAAATTTAGCTAGTTACATTGCTTGCTTGTGGCTCTATGGTTAGTATGTGCTCATTTATTATGAAGCCAAGGCACAGAAGTCTGGGAAGAGAGAATATTTGTGTATGATTTTCATCTTGCTACATTCAATTAGAGAAGTTTTAGCTGTTGGGGTAACAGTTTTACAATGCGGTCAGGGTCAGAATTAATGAAAACTATGACGACTTACTTTTTAGCCTTTGTTTTTGTCATTGTACCAGCTTTTGTTTTCAACTCACCCTTAACCTTGTTTCCTTTCTCCCTTTTCCTTGGAGGATAACATCAAGTGAAAAAGATCAAGAATCAGTCCTTTTATATTCAGCAATACTTGGTTAGAGATGATGGTGAACACAGACACAGTGCTCAAGATGAGTCGGTAGTCTGCAAATGATGTAGGTCCGTCACTTTACTGTGGAACAATTTCAGTTTGTGAAGGCCCATGGGCCATGAGATCCTGAGAAACATGAGAGAAGAAAAAGAACATTGAATGTTGGGTTAAGACCAAAGTACCTTAAGAAAAAAAAAAAGTACCTAACCCCTCAGTAGCAACCTCAGCTCTCTCAGGGTAGCACTTCTGACTGTCCCTGGAGTTAGGTCAAATTTCCCAAAGTAAGATATGGCCCTTCCCCATTATGTTCACTGTAGAGCCGAGCTGCAAGCTCTAAGGTTCCCAGGCCATCTACTCTTTTGACCAGTTGGCTACAGATATGGGGATTCTCACTACCCTCTTTGATTTGCCAATTTGCTAGAATGATCACAGAACTTAGGTAAACATGAAATGTAGGATTGCAGTTTTGTCACAAAGGATACAAACCAGGATAAAGGCACAAGAAAAGAGGCATATCCAGAGGGCCCTCGATGTCAGCTTTGCCTGGGTGCTGAGAGAGACGTGTTTGGAAGTGCAATTTGCCTTTGTAAAACTAGGTTTCTTTGATTTTTCAGGCACATTAAAAGAAGTGTTCATCCCAATGCTTTTTATGGACTAATTAATATGTGTAAATAAATATTGTAATATTGAAAAAAGAATGTAATATCTTAGAAAAAAAATACAGCCAAACATCCACTGTCACTCTTCTCAGCAGTAACAGTAGTTATACAAAGTCTCCGGAACATTGATTTACCAGATGCTATAGACTCATCTGTGGTCATAATTCAAAGAGGACACCTAGCATGAAAAAAACAGAAAAAGAAGGATAGAGTTGAAAGCTGAGGAACCTCTGAAGAACCCATGGCTGAAGGGCCCACACACAGAGGAGAAGGAAACTCCACCTTATGTGAAGCTGCTGTGTTATGCTTGAAGGACTGAGACAAGTTCAGCTAGGAACAAGCAGAGTCAGTGGATTCATCCCCACATCAACCATGTGGACAGTACCAGACCAGACATTAGACAAAGAACATGTACTTAATTTCATGCTAAGGGCAGCATGAGACCAACCAAGGATGATTGTGATGCAAGGGTAAAGTCTGGTTACAGGCACACTGCTGAATGGTATAGGATCTGCTGCCCAGGACAGCAATTATTCAAAAAAACAAAAAGCAATTATCTTTTGTTTCTAAATATCAAATGCTAATTGACAAAGTGGGCTTGAGGTTAGGAGGGAGGTAACAGCATATAATTGAGGTTCCAATGACTTTATTTGTTTAAATGACTTTATGTCGTCTTCTGCTTAAATGCTTTTAACTATAGTTAGAAATGAAAATTGAAGCTGGGCGTAGTGGCACACGTCTTTAATCCCAGCACTTGGAAGGCAGAAGTAGGAGGATCACTGTGAGTTCAAGGCCACCCTGAGACTACATAGTGAATTCCAGGTCAGCCTGAGAGTAAGACCCTACCTTGAAAACAAACAAAAAGAAATGAAAATTGAATTGCATTTTAAGAATGAAAGTTAATAGATGCTGCTCTGTAAAATCCAGAAAATTCAGACAAATAGAATGAAAAATAATGAAAGTCACTTTTAATTTCAAGTGGGATTGAAATGATTACTAATCAACTATGTGCCACTTGTGAGTTTATATACATGTCACATTATAGTGCATTATATATATTACTTGATATATCCTGGTTGTCTATAGAGTAACAGGTTATACACACAACACCATAAGTATATGGCATGCATATGTGTATGTGTAGTGTACATGCATGTATTCATGTGTACATGTTTATATTTAAGTAGGGACACTTGCATGCATGTGTGCATATGCATGAAGAGGCCAGAAGTCAAAGTTAGGTGTCTTCCTTGGCTGCTCCTACTTTATTTTTTGAGACAGAATCTCTAACTCAACCAGAACCCAGTGAGATAGCTGGACTTGTTAGCCAGAAAGCCCTAGCACCTGCCCATCTCTGCCTCCACTGCAATGTGATTGGTGGTACAGTAACCATACCTGGCTTTTACATGGGTGATGGTGATCCCAACTGAGGTCCTTATGCTTGTGCCACAAGCACTTTACTTATTAAGCCATCTCCCCAGCCCTGGGGTTTTACTTTGTGTGTGTGTATATATGATACAACATTCTTGTGTAGAACTTTGGTGAGTAGAGTTATCCAACAGGCTATGGATTTCTGCTTCTTCCACATTCCACTGTTTTTAAAATATTTTATTTTTATTTGTTTATTTGGTAGAGAAAGGAGAGACAGAGAGAGAGAGAGAGAGAGAGAGAGAGAGAGAGAGAGAATGGGCACACCAGGGCCTCTAGCTACTGCAAATGAACTCCAGATACATGTGCCCCCTTGTGCATCTGGCTAACGTGGGTCCTGGGGAATTGAACCAGTGTCCTTTGGCTCTGCAGGCAAATGCCTTAATTGTTAAGTCATTCCCTCAACCCAGACTTCTTTTTAAATAAATATATATATATATATATATATATATATATAATATATATACATAATTTTTATTTATTTATTCACCACATTCCACTCTTAAAGAAACCTTTATCACAAACACTGGTGAGGTGATTTTTCTTAATTACAGCAGATAGAAAGTTCTATTTTTCTTATCCACTCTGTTAAATTATGTCTTTTGATGGGTGAGTTAAGACCTTTAATATTTAAGGTTTTGACTATGAGTTTCAATTTAGTTCCCTCATGATGGGATGCTTTATGGGGTTTGCTGCTTTCTTGGGCTTTGTACTTTTCTCAGCCTGCTCTAGTTTTGGTTATTGTGACCTTCTTGTAGGCTCTTGAGCTTGGTTGTTTGACTCTTCTCTATGGAGTATTCCCTGAAGTATTCTCTGTAGGTTTGGCTTTGTGTTCATAAAAACATAGATCTGACTTTTTTCATGGAAAGTTTTCCTTTCACCATCTATTATGAGTGATACTTTTGCCAGGACTAGTAGTTTGGGTTGGAAGCCTTACTTTTTTAGACTTTGAAGTGTTCCATTCCAGGCCCTTCTAGATTTTAGGGTTTCCACTGAGAAATCTGAGGAAATTCTGACAGAATTGCCTTCGTATGTAGTGAGGAGTTTCTCTTTTGTTGGTTTTAGCACTTTCTCTTTGTTTTCACTGTTGAGTTTTAACTATGAGGTGTCTTGGAGAATTTCTTCTTTGGTCCTGTCTGTTTGGTGTTCTGTGAGCTTCTTGTATCTGGATGGACCTCTCTTTTGTGAGAATGGGAAATTTTTCTCTAAAATTTTGTTGAATTTGTTCTCTATGCCTCTGGCCTGGATTTCTTACCCTTCTGGTATACCTATGATCTGGATGTTTGGTCATTTTAGGTATCCCACTGTTCTCTTATGTAATGTTCACATGATTTTTAAAAATTATTTTTGTTATTTTTATTATATTATATTTTTAATTAATTAATTAATTATTTGTTAGAGAGAAAGAGAGAGAGAGAGAGAGAGAAAATGGGCACACTAGGGCCTTCAACCACTGCAAATCAACTCCAAACATGTGTGCCCCCTTGTGTATCTGGCTAATGTGGGTCCTGAGGAATCGAACTTGGGTCCTTTGGCTTTGCAGGCAGACACCTTAACCACTAAGCCATCCCTCCAGCCCCAAATGTTTTTTTTTAAATTTTTTAAATTATTTTATTTATTTTTGGAGAGAGACACAGAGAGACAGACAGACAGAGAGGGAGACAGATAGAGATGGGCGCGCCAGCAGTCTCTCAGCTGCTGTGAACGAAATCCAGATGTGTGCGCCCCCTTGTGGGCAAGTGCGGCATTGCGCCCTTGCGTCACTTTGCATCTGGCTAAACGTGGGACCTGGAGATTGGAACCGCTGGAGATTGGAACCGGCATTCTTAGGCTTAGCAGGCAGGCGCCTTAACCGCTAAGCCATCTCTCCAGCCCCCCAAATGTTTTTTTTAAAAGCAAGTTCCTTCTCCAGTCAGCTCATTTTTTTAAAAGTTTTTTAAAAAATTATTTATTTATTAGAGACAGTGTGAGGGAGAGAGGGAGGGAGAGAGAGTGTATGGATGTGTCAGAGCTTCTAGTCACTGCAAATGAACTCCAGACGCATGTGCCACCTTGTGCATCTGGCTTACGTGGGACCTGGAGAATCAAACCTGGGTCCTTAGGTTTTGCAGCACTTTAACTGCTAAGCCATCTCTCCAACCCCACATGATTTTTTAAACTTAGCAACGTTTTTGGACTCCCAATCAATTTCTTCTGTCTTGTCTTCCAGCTCAGAGGTTCTGTCCCCCACATGAGTGACTGTTAGTGAAGGGTCCTATAGAGGTTTTTAAAAGCTCTATTTGAATTTTGTTTTCTGTTTTTTGGTCTTTTTGCCTTGAGGCGATCTCTTTTTTGAGGCATGATTTCAATTCGAGGTCTTATTTTCTTGATGCTTCCTGGAATTCATTCTTGCATTTGATCATGTCTCCATTAAGCTTAATCAGCTGGGAATTGAGGTCCTCTATTTGTTGACTCACCTTCAATTCAGTTATATCTCTTTTGAGGATTCTCTGGTCTTCTTCAATTAAATTAAGCCTAGTGACAAAAGCTGTGTGCTCTAAGAGACAATTCTGCTCAATTTAATTTATGAGATTGTTGGATTTTTTTGATTATTTGCTTTCAGTTTACCAATTCTCTTGATCAGGGTCACATAACTTGTTGTGTTTCCATTTTGGGGTTCAATTTCTGTTGTTTTCTCTATGTCTTCCTGGAGGCTTCCATCGTGGAATGAGGCATTCTTGATGGAGATCTCTCCGTTTATTTTATTTTAATTTTTTTGCATTGTGGTCTACCCATATTAGGGTTAAATGTGAACTGGATTTGAATAGGATGGGGTTCTAATGACAGATGCACAGATTGTGGTGGTTGCAAGTACATCAAGGGCACTTTGGAAACCTGGAGATGGAGAACTGGCAGCTTAGACCTACTCACTTCACTTGCATGCACACTTCAGCACAGAGGCACTGGGGTTGGAGAACAGGAACTGGGAATCTGGGGAGCCAGAAGCCAGCCCCCACAGTGGCCCATGGTCCCTCTGGCTGAGGGGAACAGGAAGTTGGGGACCCAGGTGCCAGTCAGTCAGGAAGCCAAAGGAGCAAAAGGCTTGCTTCTGCAGCACACACACAAGGTGCAGGCCACCCCATGCCAGAAGCAAAAATACTGGGACCAAGGAACTGGGAGGCAGGGAAGGAACTGGGAGCTCTGGGCCACTCATTCTGTGGGTGCACCCTTTGGAGCCTGTCCCAGAAATTCTTAAAGTACAGCCTATGGAAATATAGAAATGTAAATACTCAGGTTCCACCCTAGAACCATTGAAAAAAACTTTGAGCCAACAATTTTTGTTTTAACAAACAAGACTGTTTCTTATTCATGCTAAAATTTGAGAATCAATAATCTATTTCAGCCCAGGCTGCCTTTCTTCCAGTATAATTACCTTCTACAAATCTGTATTCCCAAAGAAACACAGTTAAAATGAAATAGTGAATGTGGAATGCTGAATTATGAAAGGAATACTCAATGTTTTGTGAAACAAATGATATAATAGGATCAGCTTAAGATAATTAAAAGTTCCTTCTTTATATTCTCATCAAAAATTGCCACTTATAATTGAGTATAGCTACTTTGTCCCCCCCCAACATTATCATTCTGCTTGAGTATAATTTGTAATCCTTAGGGGATAGAATGAACTCACCCAGCACATAGATTTATCTCCAACAGGAAATACTTAGAAAACTATAGCAAAAGCATTTCCCTCACATTAATGAGACCCCCCCTTTCCTCTCTTTTGATGCCAGAATCTAAGAAGAAGCCCCATAGCCATGAATCATGAGTTCATTTCCACAAGGGAAAACAAAAATAATTGACAGCAAACTAAATCTAATCTTAAAATGCTCATCTTTCAGGGAAAGTTTTCCATTACCTATTAAACATGGAACTGGTTTTGTTTTGTCCATGCCTTTTAAAAGGCAAGGATCTTAAATCGGAAGTCTACTTCAACCCAGGCTATCTTCCTACCAGTATAATTATCCTGTACAAAGCTGTATTTCCTAAAGGAGCCCAGTTAACATAAAATAGTGAATGTGAAATATGAACAACTGAAATATCAAAAAAATACTCAATGCAGTTATCCAGTACTCAGAACTACGCAAAGACTCACTACACACATACAGGTCAGGGAGAGCATTCACATCCTTAGATATGTGCTATATCCAGTGACCCAAAAATCCTTGGATGCATACTATCACAGTGACCCTGACATCCTTGGATGTATACTGTCCCCAGTGACCCTGACATCCTTGGATACATACTATACCAGTGACCCTGACATCCTTGGATGTATACTGTCCCCAGTGACCCTGACATCCTTGCATGTATACTATCCTCAGTGACCCTGACGTCCTTGGATGCATACTGTCCCCAGTGACCCCGACATCCTTGGATGCATACTGTCCCCAGTGACCCCGACATCCTTGGATGTATACTGTCCTCAGTGACCCCGACATCCTTGGATGTATACTGTCCCCAGTGACCCTGACATCCTTGGATACATACTGTCCCCAGTGACCCCGACATCCTTGGATGTATACTATCCTCAGTGACCCCAACATCCTTGGATGTATACTGTCCCCAGTGACCCTGACATCCTTGGATACATACTGTCCCCAGTGACCCTGACATCCTTGGATGTATACTATCCTCAGTGACCCTGACATCCTTGGATGTATACTATCCCCAGTGACCCTGACATCCTTGGATGTATACTGTCCCCAGTGACCCTGACATCCTTGGATGTATACTATCCCCAGTGATCCTGACATCCTTGGATGTATACTATCCCCAGTGACCCTGACATCCTTGGATGTATACTGTCCCCAGTGACCCTGACATCCTTGGATGTATACTATCCCCAGTGACCCTGACATCCTTGGATGTATACTGTCCCCAGTGACCCTGATATCCCTGGATGTATACTATCCCCAGTGATCCTGACATCCTTGCATGTATACTATCCACAGTGATCCTGACATCCTTGGATGTATACTGTCCTCAGTGACCCTGATATCTTTGGATGTATACTGTGCTCAGTGACCCCGACATCCTTGGATGTATACTGTCACCAGTGACCCTGACATCCTTGGATGTATACTATCCTCAGTGACCCTGACATCCTTGGATGTATACTATCCCCAGTGACCCTGACATCCTTGGATGTATACTGTCCCCAGTGACCCTGACATCCTTGGATGTATATTGTCCCCAGTGACCCTGACATCCTTGGATGTATATTGTCCCCAGTGACCCTGACATCCTTGGATGTATACTGTTCCCAGTGACCCTGACATCTTTGGATACATACTACAGTGACCCTGACATCCTTGGATGTATAGTCCCCAGTGACCCTGACATCCTTGGATGTATACTGTCCCCAGTGACCCTGACATCCTTGGATGTATACTATCCTCAGTGACCCTGACATCCTTGGATGTATACTGTCCTCAGTGACCCTGACATCCTTGGATGTATACTATCCCCAGTGACCCTGACATCCTTGGATGTATACTGTCCCCAGTGACCCTGATATCCCTGGATGTATACTATCCCCAGTGATCCTGACATCCTTGGATGCATACTATCCGCAGTGACCCTGACATCCTTGGATGTATACTGTCCCCAGTGACCCTGACATCCTTGGATGTATACTGTCCCCAGTGACCCTGACATCCTTGGATGTATACTGTCCCCAGTGACCCTGACATCCTTGGATGTATACTGTCCCCAGTGACCCTGACATCCTTGGATGTATACTATCCCCAGTGACCCTGACATCCTTGGATGCATACTGTCCCCAGTGACCCTGACATCCTTGGATGTATACTATCCCCAGTGACCCTGACATCCTTGGATGTATACTGTCCCCAGTGACCCTGACATCCTTGGATGTATACTATCCTCAGTGACCCTGACATCCTTGGATGTATACTGTCCCCAGTGACCCTGACATCCTTGGATGTGTACTGACATCCCCAGTGACCCTGACATCCTTGGATGCATACTGTCCCCAGTGACCCTGACATCCTTGGATGTATACTATCCCCAGTGACCCTGACATCCTTGGATGTATACTGTCCCCAGTGACCCTGACATCCTTGGATGTATACTGTCCCCAGTGACCCTGACATCCTTGGATGTATACTGTCCCCAGTGACCCTGACATCCTTGCATGTATACTGTCCCCAGTGACCCTGACATCCTTGGATATATACTATCCTCAGTGACCCTGACATCCTTGGATACTTACTATCCCCAGTGATCCTGACATCCATGGATGTATACTGTCCCCAGTGACCCTCACATCCTTGGATGTATACTGTCCCCAGTGACCCTGACATCCTTGGATGCATACTATCCTCAGTGACCCTGACATCCTTGGATGTATACTGTCCCCAGTGACCCTGACATCCTTGGATGTATACTGTCCCCAGTGACCCTGACATCCTTGGATGCATACTCCCCAGTGACCCTCACATCCTTGGAGTGATCCCCTGACCCTGACATCCTTGGATGCATACTATCCCCAGTGCCCTGACATCCTTGGATGTATACTGTCCCCAGTGACCCTGACATCCTTGGATGTATACTGTCCCCAGTGACCCTGACATCCTTGGATGTATACTGTCCCCAATGACCCTGACATCCTTGGAGGCATACTATCCCCAGTGACCCTCACATCCTTGGATGTATACTGTCCCCAGTGACCCTGACATCCTTGGATGCATACTATCCCCAGTGCCCTGACATCCTTGGATGTATACTATCCCCAGTGACCGTGACATCCTTGGATGTATACTGTCCTCAGTGACCCTGACATCCTTGGATACATACTGTCCCCAGTGACCCTGACATCCTTGGAGGCATACTGTCCCTAGTGACCCTGACATCCTTGGAGACATACTGCCCCCAATGACCCCTACATCTTTGAATGAATACTCTTCCAAGTGACCCCATCATCCTTCGTATCATAAATATCCATGCGCATCTTCCCTGGAAACAAAATCAAAATCAAAGAGGACTGTCCCTCAGTCATTTGTATCCGTTTATGAATGCTTCTGCTTTGGGTGATGGGAACTGAACTCAGGGTCTCATACAATCTAATCATTCATTGACCAGTCTAGCTTGTTCTACCATTGTGCTAGAAACCCAGTCCTTATTTATTTCTATTACCAAGAATAATAAAATATTTTCATTAAAGTCCTTGATATTGCTTTAAATATAGACTGGGGTCTTTTGAACGTACTTTCCCCCCGGGCTTGGACTCTTCAGCCCATAATTATTTTCATATTGCAATATATCCCTGACTATATAAGCCTATGCCACATGTTTCTGTACAAGGAATCCCACCCAAGAAAGGATGCATTGCTTTCAAATATGCAATTCCTTTTCATACCATAAATATTAGGGGTTGAGCCTTTGATTACCAAATTAAAGAACTTTCTGACTGTATAGAGTATGAACTTTTCTCAGAGTTACATTATTGGAATGAATATAGCTCTAAGTATATGTTATTTGGTTGTGGTTCAAAAATAATTAAAATCAGAACTATGAGTTAATGTAATGTTCTTATGTAATTCCTGAGCTGATAGATTTTGTAGATTCTTCCAACTAGAATAATAAGTATTAAGGACAAAGGATTGGTATCTTTAGAAGAAGACACACAAAGATATATAGTTAGTTCAATTTTCATGGAGGTAAAAATCAGTTAAGTCTGAACATCAAAACACAAGATTAAAGTAATCTAATTATTTTGAAAAAAAGTATTCTATCACAGAGTTATGATATGTTTGGATTTTCACTTGTTTATTTTTTTGAGCTGTTTCACTATTGAAGTTTTTTTATACTTAAAAGATATAATCTGTCATCTCTATCTTCTAGAGAGCTTTGCTTATCTTTCATTCAAAGGTTATATATAGGGAAGAAATGAAAGTAACATTTATTTGAGTCTAGCATGTGCAAGTAATCTGTGAATATTTTATTTAATGCAGCAGTTTTATATAAGATCATTATTAGCTTTGAAAATAAAAGTAGACAATGACTTCTGCCCTTGAAAATTAATATGATTAGCCTTTATGCTAGTTATGTTTTCTTTGGCTTTGCTGAAATTAAATTAATGCATGTATGTTTCATTATTTTAGAAATCTTTCCTTATATGAAGACATATGTTGTGATTAAAATAATACCATGTCTAATGATATACATCCAAAACAGACCTCTGGGCTGGAGTTTGTGATGGACCTTTCCCATGGTGCCCAGCTAGCCTACTCCCTCGGATAGTCAGAGGGATGTCTAGCCTCAGACAGTTACAGAGTCTGGCAGGACTTTATGGTACTCATGGTGAAATTGTTGTATTGATTGTAAGAACTGATGTCTCTGAATTTCTGTTTTATTTTATTTTATTTTTATTATTTTTTGCAAGGATAGATATATATAGTGAGAACAAATGAGTGTTCCAGGGCCTCTTGCTGCTATAAATGAACTCCAATTGCATGTGCCACTTTGTCCATTTGGATTTACATGGGTACTGGGGAGTCAAATCCAGGCTGGCAGGCTTTGAAAGTAAATGCATTTAACCTCTGAGCTTGTTCCCCAGCCCTTGGTTTTCATCTGAGTTTAGAAATTTTTATACAGTAAGGCCACATCAGTCTCAAGTTATTGAGGATACTCAAAGTTCCTACAGGCCACATCTTCAGGGAGACTTCAGACATCCTGAAGTTGAGTCAGACTTACTTTGTATGTCTATTTTCCTGAAGTTGACTGAATTATAATTCCAGAAACACTTTAAAAATATTCCTTACCTTCTCATTGCTATCAACTTTTAGAAGTATGATATACTAGCTACCTGTCTCAAAATATTTCATTATTGAACATTGTATATATTCCTATAAACAATTCTTTAAAAGTGCCACATCTTGAGTAAAGAGGAACATTTAACCTGGATTGGGTGCTTTAAGGACAGTCACAGATGCAAAGTTGAGTTTTCAGTTGTCTTACAAGAGGTTCATTTGGCTTTAAATAGAAGAGATTTGCTTGAGCTATGTTAAGCAAAAATGGAGAATTCATATTAGGATAATAAACTTTTCTTTGAACTCAAGGGGTAGAAGTGCTATCCTGTCTCAAGAAAGAAGGACTCAGAACTATCATGTCATCAGTACCTAAGGTATTTATAGGCACTGACCTTCTTATTCTCAGACCACATGGGTATATGACTGTGTTGTTTCTGTAACCCTAGTTCCTGTTTCACTCTTTCCCCACAACTCTGTACTCTGTGTCTAAAGCCAGCTGATCCATTTTTGTGTTTCTATAGCTCATTAAAATATTATTTATACATGATAGCATTATTATATGCAGGACAAATGTATCAACATACAAAATCCTAAATTAGTAGTCCGTGACACATTTTTAATATATTTTTGATTTGATTTTTTTAAAGGTTAAGCACTTTTAAAACATTTTATTTTATTTTTTTTTATTTTACAGAGAAAGACAGAAGGAGGAAGGAAAGAAGGGAGGGAGGGAGGAAGGGAGAGAGAGAGAATAGGTGTGCCAGGGCTTCCAGCAACTGCAAACGAACTCCAGATATGTGCCCCTTGTGCATCTGGCTAACGTGGGTTCTGGGGAACCAAACCTGGGTCCTTTGGCTTTGCAGGCAAATGCCTTAACCGCTAAGCCATCCCTCCAGCCCTTGATTTGATTTTTTTTTTTTTTTTTGGAATTTTGACTGGTTTTATTAATTAGTAAAGTGACACTCCTTTAGGACTTAAAGAACCACACAAAAGGACTTTTTACAACTTGAGAGCAGAGAAGTTTGACTGTAAAGTATCCTCTGCATTTGCATCTAAAGACAAGAACCAGGTTTACTGACTAGTCAATAAACACAGTGCATTTTAAATTTTTTGTGTGTGTTGGTATATGTGTGTGTGTGTGTGTGTTTTTAAGATTTTATTTTTATTTATTTATTAGAGACAGGAGAGGGAAAGAGAGAGAGGAAGAGTGAGAATGGGTGCACCAGGGCCTCTAGCCACTGCAAACAAATTCCAGACACCCCCCCTGTATTTCCTCCTCCCCATTCCACATGTTTAGAACTGCAGCCCCAATGTTTTTTTTTTTTTTTTTCCATCATATCAAAAAAAACCCCACCTGATATTTCCTCCCCTCCATTACTTTAGAACTCCGGTCTCCATCATATTCTCCATTAGTCTCTCTCCTAATTTGATGACATCATCTTTCTCTTCTATTTTGAGGGTCTTGCAAAGGTATTGCTAGGCACTGCAAGATCATGGATATCGAGGCCAATTTCTGTCTGGGCAGCTGCATAGTAAGAGGTTATATCCTTCCTTTGGCTCTTCCATTCTATCCGCCCCTCTTCCGCAATGGTCCCTGAGCCACTGGAGGATGTGACAGAGGTGTTTCAGTGCTAGGCACTCCTCCATCCCTTCTTCTCAGCACTATGTTGCCTTTGTGTCATCCCAGTGGTCATCACCATCTGAAAAGAGAAGCTTCTAGCCAGAAGTGAGAATAGCGTTAATATGTGGACATGAACATTTAGTGTAGTGTCCCCAGGGCAGCTTGGTGGGAATAATATATACATTTAGTCAGACATGAGAAGGCTTATACCCCCAAAGCTCATGACCTCACCTACCATAGACTTTTACTTAGGTTTTTCAGTACTGGTATGTAGAGAGAGGGCCTTCAGTCCAATTATGGAGCAGTTGGTTACCCCAAGAGTAGACAAGCCACTATTGCACCTGTTCAGTCATTGGGCCTGTCTGGCCAAGCTTGAATATTCAGCATCCACTATTTTCACTGTTGATGGCTTCTGTCTCCCATACGCTGCGTGCAGTGCAGCTTTTTCCAGCTTTCAGTTGGCTGGTCTACAGGGAGAAGGTTTTCTGCTCAGCACCAGCTTGCTTTCTCAGTGACCTTGCCTCTCAGGCATGAGATGTCTTCAGCAATAGGGTCTTACTATCTATTTCTCTAGGGAAACCAAGGGCTTTGGCAAAAGCCTTAATGTTTTGGAGGCTACCGGGACCTCCTTGGCCAACATCTCACTGGAAGGAGTTCCATCCCAGGTACTGAAAATTTTCTAGTAACAGTCTACATCTTCTAGACGTGACCTTATTCAAAAAAAGTAGTTTTACATATGTCTTATTGATAATATCTTGAGTTTAGATTGTCCCTCCCCTGCCCTTTTTTTGTATGCATTCTCTTCCCATGGCCTCGCTTTAGGCCATTCCCTCCCTGTACTCAGTTCTTCTATTTATATATGTGTATTACCATACACTTAAGTCCTTCCCTTTCTTCCTCCCTTATAGCCTTTTACCCGCTTACTGGTTTCTGGTACCTATTTTTGGTTCCAGTTCATACACAAGTCTATACATTGGTAGCTAGGATCCACATATGAGAGAGAACATGTGACGATTGGCTTTCTGAGCCTGGGTTACCTCACTAAGTATAATCCTTTCCAGATCCATCCATTTCCCTGCAAATTTCATAATTTCATTTTTCTTTACTGCTGAATAGAACTCCATTGTGTAAATGTACCACAACTTTATTATCCACTCATCTGTGGACGGACATCTAGGCTGCTTCCATTTCCTAGCTATTGTGAATAGACATGAATAAACATGGTTTTGCAAGTATCTCTAAGGAAGTGAGAAGAGTCCTCTGGATATATGCCTAGGAGTGCTATAGCTGGATCATATGGTAAATCTATTTCTAGCTGTCTCAAGAACCTCCACACTGATTTCCACAGTGGCTGGACCAGCTTACATTCCCACCAACAGTGTAGAAGTGTTCCTGTTTTTCCGCATCCACGCCAACACTTATTGTCATTTGTTTTCTTGATGGCAGCCATTCTGACAGGAGTGATATGGAATCTCAAAGTGGTTTTAAATTGCATTTCCCTGATGGCTAAGGATGTAGAACATTTTTTTAGATGTTTATATGCCATCTGTATTTCATCTTCCGTGAATTCTCTATTTAGTTCCATAGCCCATTTTTTAACTGGGTTGTTTGAATTCTTGTTATTCTGTTTTTTGAGTTCTTTGTATATTCTGGATATTAATCCTCTGTCAGATGAATAACTGGCAAAGATTTTCTCCCATTCTGTAGGTTGTCTTTTTGCTCTATTCACAGTGTCCTTTGCTGTACAAAAGCTTTGTAATTTTATAAGGTCCCAGTGGTTGATTAGTACTTTTATTCTCTGAGCAATTGGAGTTATATTCAGAAAGTCCTTGCCTATTCCAATATGTTGAAGAGTTTCCCCTACTTTTTCCTCTAGCATTTTCAGAGTTTCAGGTCTGATATTAAGGTCCCTGATCCATTTGGACTTGATTCTTGTGCAAGGAGAGAGACAAGGATCTATGTTTATCCTTTTACAAACAGATGTCCAATTTTCCCAGCACCACTTGTTAAAGAGGCTATCTTTTCTCCAATGAGTATTTTTGGCGTTTTTGTCAAAAATCAGGTAGCTGTAGCTGTCTGAATTAATATTTTGGTCTTCTATTCTGTTCCATTGATCTACCTGTCTGTCCTTGTGCCAGTACCATGCTGTTTTTGTTACTATGGCTTTGTAGTATAACTTAAAATCGGGTATGGTTATACCACCTGCCTGATTTTTGTTATGCAAAATTGTTTTGACTATTCGAGGTTTTTTGTGTTTCCAGATGAATTTTAGTATTGTTTTTCTATTTCTGTGAAGAATGCTATTGGGATTTTAATGGGGAATTAAATGTGTAGATTGCTTTTGGTAAGATTGACATTTTCACTATATTGATTCTTCCAATCCAGGAGCATGGAATGTCTTTCCATTTCCTTGTGTCTTCTGCAATTTGTCGCTCAAGTTTTTATAGTTCTCATTGTAGAGATCCTTCACTTCCTTGGTTAAGTTTATTCCAAGGTATTTTATTTTTTTGAGGCAATTGTGAATGGGAGAGATTCCCTGATTTCATCCTCTGCATGTTTGTTGTTAGTGTATAGAAAAGCTACTGATTTCTGTGTGTTTATTTTGTATCCTGCTACATTGCTAAAAGTGTTTATCAGCTCTAATAATTTGCTGGTAGAGTCCTTAGGATCTGTTATGTATAGAATCATATCATCTGCAAATAATGATAATTTGACCTCTTCCTTTCCGATTTGTATCCCCTTTATGAGTGCCTCTTGCCTTATTGCTATGGCTAAGACTTCCAATACTATATTAAATAATAGTGGAGAAAGTGGACACCCTTGTCTTGTTCCTGAATTTAGAGGAAAAGCTTCAAGTTTTTCCCCATTAAGTATTATGTTGGCTGTAGGTTTGTCATAAATAGCTTTTATTATTTTGAGATATGTACCTTCTATTCCAAGTTTCTGTAGTACTTTCACCATGAAGGGGTGTTGGATTTTGTCAAATGCCTTTTCTGCATCTATTGAGATGACCATGTGATTTTTGTCCTTCAGACCATTTATATGGTGTATTACATTTATGGATTTGCGTATGTTGAACCATCCCTGCATCTCTGGGATAAAGCCTACTTGGTCAGGGTGAATAATCTTTCTGATATATTCTTGTATTCTGTTTGCCAGTATTTTGTTGAGAATTTTTGCATCTATGTTCATGAGGGAGATTGGTCTATAGTTTTCTTTTTTGATCTGTCTTTGTCCGGTTTGGGTATCAGGGTGATGCTGGCTTCATAGAAGGATTTTTTAGAATTCCTTCCTCTTCTATTTTATGGAAAAGTTTGAGAAGCATTGGTGTTAGATCTTCCAGGAATGTCTGGTAAAATTCAGTAGTGAATCCATCTGGGCCTGGGCTTTTTTAATGGGGAGACTTTTTATGACTGCTTGGATCTCTGTGGTTGTTATAGGTCTATTTAAATGGTTTATCTCATCTTGATTTAATTTTGGTAGGTCATATAAATCAAGGAAATCATCCATTTCTTTCAGGTTTTCAAACTTAGAGGCATATATATTCTTAAAGTATGTCCGTATGATTTTCTGAATTTCTGTATCTGTTGTGATGTTGCCTTTTTCATCTCTAATTTTATCAATTTTTGTCTCTTCTCTCTTTCTTTTGGTCAGATTTGCTAAGGGTTTGTCAATCTTGTTAATCCTTTCAAAGAACCAACTCTTTGTTTCATTGATTTTTTGATTGTTTTTTTGGTTTCCATTTCATTAATTTCTGCCCTAACCTTTATTATTTCTTCCCGTCTACTGATTTTTGGTTTGCCTTGTTCTTCTCTTTCCAAGGCCTTAAGGTGAAGCATTAAATTGTTTAGTTGTGAACTCTCTAGTTTCTTAATATAGGCACTTAGAGCTATAAATTTCCCTCGTAGGACTGCCTTCATTGTGTCCCACAGGTTTTGGTATGTTGTATTCTCATCATCATTTGATTCTATGAATTTCTTGATTTCCTTCTTAATTTCTTCAATGACCCATGCGTCATTCAATAATGTACTGTTTAGTCTCCATGAATTTCTGTATGCTCTGTAGTTTTTCTTGTTGTTGATTTGCAGTTTAATCCCATTGTGGTCAGATAGCATACAAGGGATTATTTCAATTTTCCTGTATTTGTTGAGATTTGATTTGTGTCCTATCATATGGTCTATTTTAGAGAATGACCCATGTGCCGCTGAGAAGAATGTATATTCTGCAGTATTTGGATGGAATATTCTGTATATATCTGTTAGGTCCATTTGTTCCATGATATCATTTAATGCAGTTGTTTCTCTGTTTATTTTTGTTGGGTAGACCTGTCAAGTGATGAGAGCGGGGTATTGAAGTCACCCACTACTATTGTGTTAGGTGTTATCTATGACCTTAAGTCCGATAGTGTTTGTTTGATGTAATTGGGGGCCCCCGTGTTGGGAGCATAAATGTTTAGGATTGTGATATCCTCCTGTTGGAGTGTTCCTTTAATCAGTATAAAGTGACCTGCTTTATCTCTCCTCACTAATGTTGGTTTGAAGTCTATCCTGTCAGAAATTAGAATGGCAACCCCTGCTGGTTTTCTAGGTCCATTTGCTTGTTATATCTTTTTCCAACCTTTCACCCTAAGAATGTTTCTATCTTTTATTCGGTTGTGAGTTTCCTGAAGGCAACAGATGCTTTTTAATCCAGTCTGCAAGTCTATGTCTTTTGATTGGGGCATTGAGGCCATTGATATTAAGAGTTATTATTGAAAGATATGTATTTGATCTGTCCATTTTTCTTGTTTTGTAGTTCTTCCTGGTTTTCTTTTTACTCACTTGTTCTAACTGTTGAATATGATTTCTTTTTTCCTATTTCCTGCTGTGTGTGTTTTGCTTTTTCTTCAGCATGAATGATTCCTGCAAGTATTTTCTGTAGAGCTGGCTTAGTTGTCATAAATTCCTTTAGCCTGTCTTTGTTGTGGAATGTCCTTATTTCTCCATCAATTTGGATAGAAAGCTTTGCAGGATAAAGTAATCTTGGTTGACAGTTTTTATCTTTCAGAACTTGAATACATCACCCAGGCCCTCCTGGCTTTTAGGGTTTGTGTTGAGTAATCTGCTGTGACCCTGATGGGTTTCCCCTTAAATGTCATTTGCTTTTTCTCTCTAACTGCTTTCAGTATACTTTCTTTGGTTTGTGTATTTAGTAGTTTAATTATAACATGGCGAGAAGAGGTTCTTTCTAGGTTTTGTCTGTTTGGTGTTCTAAATGCTTCTTGTATCTGCATTGGCATTTCTTTCCCAATTTGGGGAACATTTTCTTCTATGATTTTATGGAAAACACCTACTAAGCCTCTGGATTGAAATTCTTCCCCTTCTGCTATACCTTGAATTCTTATGTTTGATCTTTTCATAGTGTCCTCATGTCTTGGAGTTCCCATTCATACCTTTCTATTAGCTTGTCTTTCTCTTTGTTGGACTGTGATAGATCTGCCACCTCATCTTCTAGCTTGGATATTCTGTCCTCTCCTTCATCCATTCTACTAGTGAGACTTTCCACAGAGTTTTTTATTTCACTGACTGTGTTCTTCAATGTTAAGATTTCAGCCTGGTTTTTCTTCAGTAGTTCTATTTCCTTGTTCATGTCCTCTAATGACCTTTTTATTTCATTAAACTGTTTCTCTGTAATCTCCTTCAACAGTTTGTTTTCTTCTCTGATTCCTTTGTTTTCTTCTCAGATTGCTTTCATTTCTTCTTTCATTTCTTTGAGCATAGATATCATCATTCCCTTGAAATCTTTGTCAGAATTTCATCTAAAACAGTCTCATTGTTGGACCTATCTGATGGATTTGCAATTTTTGGTGGGATTGCATTGTCTTGATTCTTTGTGTTTCTTGTATTATAATGTAGTGACTTTTGCATCCTGGATTGCTTTGATGCTTAGGTTTCCTATTTATCTTCAGTGTTCTTAGGTGTTGTGATCCACCTTTATATTATTTTAGGATATGAGTTTAAGGTGTCAAGTGTAGCACTTGTACTTAAGTAGAAGTACTCCTAGCTGTTGAGTTTGCTTGTTAAGCAATTATTGTAGTGGACTGGTGGAACAATTTCGATGCAAGTTCTAAACTTCAACAGAGCAAAATACACATTCAATTGACATGAACACAGAGTATACAAGTGTGAGAATTGAGACAACCAGTCCTATAGGGTTAAAATCCCTAAGGGCATGTGATGGTCCACTCCCTTAGTCCTGTCAGCTTGGGAATCAGACCCTGTCCTCAATAATAACTGAAGCAAAAGATAAAGGCCCTTTAAATCTATAAGTAGTACAGATAGCAATATTCAACCCCTCACATTCAGCTTATTTGAAAATGGTAAAGCCACCCACAAATATGTAATACATACCCTGCCTTGACCTGGAAAGAGTGGTTAGCACTTCCAATGCAGGCCTTTGTTATCTTTTGGTGTGGCTTTTAAACTCACCAATGCTGGGTGCCCACCTCGTTACCTGGGCTGTGGAGCTTGGGTCAGGTCAGCTGGGGCCGGTGTTGACGATGTGGTTCAAATTTGCCACTGGTTGTTGTTCGATTCTACCAATTCCCTGGGGAGCTGATGATTGGGGATGGGTGAATTCAGGAAGCCTGCAGCAACTCACGGTGTGTGTCTCTTTCAGTAGCTCTGCAGATTTTTCTTTGATTTCTGGGCTCTGTGAGGAGACTGATGAGGTTGAAAAGTCCCTTTTTTTTTGTTTGTTTGTTCGGGTGGCGTTTGCAGCGGAAGCTCAGCGGGGCTTAGCTGACCTGGTTGGAAGCTTTGGATCGAGAGTTGGAGTCTTGGTGCCGATCCGTTGGGGAGCCGGCTGAGTGAAGTGAAGTTGCTGGGGTGCTCTTGGGGTGGAGTGAAGCCGCTGGGAGCCCACGGATGGGGAGCCCGCAGCTGGGGAGCCTGCGGCTGGGGAGCCCGCGGCTGGGGAGCCCGCGGCTGGGGAGTCCGCGGCTGGGGAGCCCGCGGCGGCGTTGGGGAGCGAGCTGCCGGGGGCCGCACTCTCCACAGTGGGTTTCTGGCTGTCTTTTGCTTTTCCGCTATTTCCCGGAGAAAATATTCTGCTCTCTTCCTCAGATGAGTGTAGTTTTTCTTGATTCTCTGCCTGATCCGGTTTGGCGTGGCTCCTATGCCGCCATCTTACCCGGAACCCTTGATTTGATTTTTTTTTGGGGGGGGAGGGTGGAATTGGTGTTCCAGGACCTCTAGTCACTGCAGTCGAACTCCAGATGTGTGTGCACATATGTGACCTTGTGTGCATGTGTCACCTTATGCATCTGACTTATGTAGGTTCTGGGGAGTTGAACCTGTGTCCTTAGGCTTTGCAGGCAAGTGCTTTAACTGCTATACCATCTCTCCAGCCCCATGCTGTGTTTTTATTATTCATTATAAATTATATTTTATTCTTCATTATATAAAGGAAGCTATACAGTTTAGAGATGGTGAAACTTGTGATAAAAGTGTTAGAACAAGTAATGAACGTGATGAAATCCATCAGATGTCTTCAGAACAATGTGAGATCAAAATGAACAAACTAGCCTGAGTCTCATTTATGGATGGAAAACATAAAGTGAAGAGTAAACATTCTAATAAATATGACAGCAATTATTTGAAATGTGAATTTATTACAGACTGAACATATTCCCTTATGTTGAAGAGATTCTCAAATTCTTATATAAATTCTAATATAAATTCATGCAGTCTTGCACAACAAGCCAAAATTATGAAGAACACAGTAGCCTTAGCAGCCTTGTTTGTAATGTGACAGGAAGTTATGACAAGGACTGCTAACTGATATAGCTGCTGACCCAGTGACACTTAGATAAATGATGTCTGTTGACTCTGCTATAGGGACTTTTTGTTTTGATCTACTTGTTATTCAACTAATAAATTCTTTACAAGTGATTACTTAAAACTGCTGCCAACTATATATCAGATATTATAGAATATATAAAGAATTACAGCCTCTCTTCTTGGGATTTGGAGATGGTTCAGCAGTTAAAGGTACTTATTTGCAAAGTCTGCCAGCCTGGGTCCAGTTCCTCAGCTACTCATATAAAGCCAGATTTTTTTTTTAAAAAAAAAAATGTGGGCCTGGAGAGATGGCTTAGCAGTTAAGACATTTGCCTGCAAAGCCAAAGGACCTTGATTCTATTCCCTAGTACCCACATAAGCCAGATGCACAAGGTGGCACATGCATCTCGATTTCTTACAGTGGCTGGAAGCCCTGGCATGCCCATTCTCCTCTCTCTCTCTCTCTCTCTCTCTCTCTCTCTCTCTCTGCCTCTTTCCTTCTCTCAAATAAGTAAATAATAATAATAAAGAAAATATTTTTTAAAATGTGGCACAAGCATGTGGCATTCCATTTGCAGTGGCAGGAGACACTAGCATGCACAGTTACACACACATGTAAATAAATATATAAAAATTTAGAAAAAAAGAGTTGCAAAAGTTAAACCCCCAAATAACAAATCATTCAATCAACAAGTGGGCTAATGAACTGAATAGACAGTTTCCAAAAGAAGAAATACAAATAGCCAATAAATACTTGTCAAAAGCATTCACCATCCTTAGTTTTTAATCTTTATTTATTTATTTTGAGAGAGAGAAAGAAAAAGAGGCAGATAGATAGATGGATGATAGATAGATAGTTAGATAGATAGAGAGTAAATTGATTCACCAGGGCCTTCAGCCACTGCAAACAAACTCCAGACACATGCGCCATCTTGTGCATCTGGCTTACGTGAGTCATGATGAATTGAACCTGGGTTCTTTTGCTTTGCAGGCAAGTCCCTTAACCACTAAGCCATCTCTCCAGCCCAACATCCTTAGTTTTGAGAATCTATCTCACCCCAGTCAGAGTGACTATCATCATGAACAGCAGAAGACACAGAGCAACAGATGCTGGTGAGGACATGAAGAATGAAGACCCCTTACATGCTGTTGATGTGAGTATAAATTGGAGCAGCCACTAGGTAAGTCATTGTGTTATTTAAAACAACTGCCATATCACCCAGCATCCACCACTCTTGTGTATGTACCCAAAGGACTATAAGTCAACATACTACACAGATACTTTCACATCCATGCACATTGTTCTAGTAGTCATAATAAGCACTAAATGTAACCACCCTAGATGTCTATCAATACTGAATGCATAAAGGAACATGTAGGACATCTATAACAATTTTTTTCATAAAGAAAAGTGAAATAAAGGTACTTGCAAGAAAGTGGATGCTTCTAGAGATAATGTTAAGACAAATAAGCCAGACTCAGAAAGACAGTGTGTGTGTGCTGAAAGTAGAAAGGGGATCTTGAGAAGAAGAAAGAGAGTTTGAGGAAGGTGGTTGGTGGAATAGAGGTGAAGAGAGGGTCATAGAGGACAAGTGACATGAGAGCAGAAGGGAGGACTATTTGGGGAGGGGAGGGTGGGAGAAGACGGTGGGACAGCAGGAATGAAAAAGAACCAAGCACGGCTTATAAGTATGACCATATCGTAATGAAAGCCATTACTTTGTACCCTAGCAATAACAATGACAAATCAGGGTTCTTCATCAGCCCTTTTTTCTATACCTGAGTTGTCTGAGGGACTTTGGTTGTCCTAGGGGCAATTTATATAAGCTCACATGACGGCAGGGTTTTACTTTGTAAATTATTACAGCTTAAAACTTATTTATTTATTTGTTTGAACAACAAGGTATTTATCTTCTTAAAAGATGACATTGTTCCCACGTTAACCAAGGGAGATGTGATTGCAACAAATCTAAGCAGAAATGATGAACATCCACCTTGAGCAAGGTTATTCAGGTTCCTATGACCATTTCTAAACAAGCTGCTTACAGCATTATCTAAAGAGTACACTTAACATCGTAATTAAGTGCTATTAAAAAGCACTAAAAATGACTATGAGTGTAACACAAACTGAGCACGCAAAGGATTGTTTCAGGAGATGTTCAATTTGTTGGATAATAGTGATTCCATTTCAGCCAGGAATCATTTCTCTGTGTCCATTTCTTTTAGAAAAGACAGCTTAAATACCTTCTTTCATTTAAAATTAAATTCCCTATAACAATGAAGTGAGAGATCAAAAACTAGAATCGTCACATTGATGTAAAACACAACTTTCATCTGAACTAATTATTATGTTCACATTCTCTCATCAACATCGCTTAAATTGTTTTATCTTTATTACCAAGGAACTTATGTTTAGTTCCATAAGCTGGGTGTGGTGGCACACACCTTTAACCCCGGCACCCAGGAGGCAGAGGTAGGAGGATTGCCATGAGTTCAAGGCCACCCTAAGACTACATAGTGAACTCCAGGTCAGCCTGAACTAGACCCTATCTCAAAAAACCAAAAACAAAAAGCAAACAGAAACAACAAAAAAATTCCATGTTATATGACTTTTGATTATCTTATTCTCTAATTGTAATTCCTATTTTATAACATTATTATAATTTTATCTTATTTTATATATTATATCAATATAGCCCTTTTGCAAATGAAGAAACTGAGGCTCACAGAATCCAAGTAACTTGTATGAGCTTTGGTTTCTCCATTTGCAAAAGAGGTATGTTGATATGTATTGTCAAGATGGTGACTGTGTTATATTTAACATATGTTAAGGTACCCAAATGTTAGCTGTTTCTCAGGGTGTTAAATTAATCTCATTTGAAAATATGTTTTCCTAAAATAAAATGCTTTTGGCATGGATAAAGTAACATTTTCATGCATGAATTAGAAAAAAAAATCAAAGATTAGCTATAAAATCTCATTGAGATTTTATAAAGGCTTCAAATGGAATACATGAGTCAAAAAAATGTCATCAAAAAATCAAAATGTTAGGATAGTTTAAAGTGAGTACCATTTAAGTGTCTCCCATGGGACTTGAAGGGTGATATAACATTTAGGTTATTTGTGGGAATTACTTGCAGAACTAAGAAATGGATACCAAGAATTTTGACGTCCAGTCTCAGTTCTGTCACTGAACTTGGCTCTCATTTTCAAAGAGATTTCAGTGAGGCTTTTTGTTGCTGTTTGAAGTTGGAACTAACTTGGGTGTGTTATGAAGTTTCTTCTCTTCTCTGCCAGAACCCTATACACCCTGTTCCGTGTTTAGGATATGGCATAAGTGGAGAGTATTTGACAGACAGTTTAGAATTTTAGTAGAACAAAACAAAACAAAGCCTTTCGCACATTCAGCCCAATCATGGAATACAAAGATAGATTTTCCATCTTGTGCTAAACATAAAGTAGCTTCATTTTATAAACTATCAGCCTATGAAATAGATCCCAAGGTAGTTGCATATTTGTCATTGGTTAAGTGGAGATGTATAATCTTAAATACCACTGAGTTTCCTTTATCGACAATGTGAGTCCCCACTGTTCCTTGTGACAGGTACCAGGCTAGGTTGATGTATCCTTAATTCATGATTGATAAGTACTGACCCCAGGATGTCAGCTATTACCTTGGTCTTGTACTGTAACTGTCTGTGTTCTGTGTGCTGCGGCAGCAGAAGAGACCATGTACCACAGACTGAGTGACCAGGAGGCAGCCTCTGCTCTGATGTCTTCCAGACCATTGCTTTTCTCTGTAGCCTGTTAGACAGCAGGGGTTGACTGTCTGTCGGATTGCTTTTTTTTTTTTTTTTTTTTTTTTTCAAGATAGGGCTTCACTCTAGTCCAGGCTGACCTGGAATTCACTATGTAGTTTCAGAGTGGCTTTGAGCTCATGGTGATCCTCCTACCTCTGCCTCCTGAGTGCTGGGATTAAAGGCGAACGCCACCATGCCTGGCTTTTTTTTGTGTGTGTGTGTGTGTTTAGGTTCTATTATTTTTTTAATTTTTAAACTTTTTGTTTTTATTTTATTTTTATTTATTTATTTGAGAGAATGGGGGCAGAAAGAATGGGTGCACTGGGGCCTCCAGCTGCTGCAAAGAAACTCCAGATGCATGTGCCACCTTGTGCAACTGGCTTATGTGGTCCTTGGGAAATGAACTTGGGTCCTTTGGCTTTCCAGGCAAGCACCTTTACTGCTAAACCATCCCTCGAATCCCCCTTAAGTCTAGCTCTCAAGCAAAACATGTTTCATCAGTGTTTCACAACATGTGATCCTACTCCTGGGTGTCTTTCCTATTAGAATCCTATATAAATTCAGCTTCCTGAGATGGTCTTAGCTCTACACACACACACACAGGGTGGTAGATAAAACCTTAAGTATAGAATATATGAGGATATTATGAGTGACTGATTTTTGTGAGGATAATGATCATTACCATCACTATCATACAAGCTTTTCAATATCTAATCTATTATTTTTCCTAAAATACTTTTTTTCACAGTGTCTTCCTGTTATTTTTTTCCTACACAATTAAAAAAAAAACCTATTTTATTTTTCTTTTTGTCTTTCCATTATTCCAAGCATACTGACTCTTCCTCTCTGATTTCCTATTTCTGTGGGCAAATTGGATTGTCATTGTTGCTGAGCTGGGACTTGCTTCTTTTTAAAATTTTAAAAAAATATTTTATTTTTATTTATTTATTTGACAGAGAGAGAGGGAGAGAGAATGGGTATGCCAGGGCCTCAAGCCACTACAAACGAACTCCAGATGTGTGTGCTACCTGTGCATCTAGCTAATGTGGGTCCTGAGAAATCAAGCCTAGGTCCTTTGGCTTTGCAGGCAAATGCCTTAACTGCTAAGCCATCCCTCTAGCCCTCTTCTTTTTAAAAAGTGTTTATTTTATTTATTTATTTGAGAGAGAAATAGACAAGAGGGGTGGAGAGAGAGAGAGAGAGACAGAACGGGCACACCAGGGCCTCTAGCCTTTGCAAACAAACTCCAGGTGCATGCACCCTCTTGTGCATCTGGCTTAAGTGGGTCCTGGGGACTCAAACCTAAGTCCTTTGGCTTTGTAAACAAGTGCCTTAACCACTAAGCCATCTCTCCAGCCCTGAGCTGGGACTTTCTAACATTTCTTAGAATATGGAGGTCATAGCTCAGGGTGGTGGTGTCTGCCTGTAACATGTGCCCTTGGGAACTCAAGCTCATGAGTCTAGGCCACATAGCAAGACTGTCTCAAAACAAAAAAAGATAAAAAAAAAAAAAAAAACCCTTTAAAAAGGAACAAGAAATGAATAAAGTCAACATTAAGACCTCAGCTCCTCTGGCCATGAGCATTGTGGTCAGGTTTCTCATGGTGGCCCAGAAGCTAGAACAGGACCACGTCAACATTTTCTTAAAGTGGGTAAAGTGTGAAAGGTCAAACAGGGAAAGCCTGTGGGAGGAAACAAACTCTGTTACCAGAACACACCAGTGATTCCTTATGTGGAGATTCAAAAGGTGAGTTTGAAAGTCTTGCATCCACTGATCTCTGAGTAAGATACCTCCGCCGGAATCATGAAGACCTTCCATGTTCACCCGGTGTGAAATTATCTTCAGAGGTAAGAAAACCCACCAAAGACTGAAGCAAGGAGGTGATACACATGAGGTCATGATACATGTGACCCTAGTGCTGAGGAGGGATGTGATTGATGGAGCACATGACCAGTCAGAAGGTGAGAAATGTTTGGTATGTGAATTCTTACCTTGGAAGAAGGGCTGGAGAAAGAGTTATACCTGAGGAAATGCTGAAGGAGAAATCTTTACCCAGTGTGTGTGTGGGGGGGGGGAGGGTGTCTGACATGGTATAAGACAGGTTAACAATGGGGAGGTGGACAGAGTGCTTCAACTGGGCAGCAGGCAGGAAGAGGACCCACTGAGAAGATGGCATAGTTTAAGAAAAGATTTTTTTTTGAGAGAGAGACAGACAGACAGAGAGGGAGAGGAAGACAGATAGAGATGGGCGCGCCAGCAGTTTCTCAGCTGCTGCGAACAAAATACAGATGCATGCGCCCCCTTGTGGTCAAGTGCGGCAATGCGCCCTTGCATCACTTTGCATCTGGCTAAACGTGGGACCTGGAGACTGGAACCACTGGAGATTGGAACCAGCATTCTTAGGCTTAGGAGGCAGGGATCTTAACCGCTAAGCCATCTCTCCAGCCCTGAGAAAAGATATTTTGATGCATTCAGTAAATAAATTTATTTTATTGGATTTTAATACTCAATTCCTTTGCGAAGTGTCAAAGCCATGCTAGAGTACGAGTGTCCACTGCCTATTTGTGGTCAGAATTCCCTGTCACCAAGAGTACGACTTGCCACTGGCTATTTGTGGTTAGAGTTCACTGGTTCTGAGAACATTTTAATTGTCCTGTGGGTTGACCTTACAAACTATCACACTTTGTACATTTTCAGCAAATGTTAGTAGCTGAAGGATTATTATTTGTTTCAAATCAAAAGCAATTCTCTGGAGCATTCAGTGATTCTCCTAAACAGAGACTAGTCTACAGAAAAGAGCATCTTGTTTTAAATAAGTTTTGTGTTTTCCAACAACCTTTCTGTAAGGTGCAGGCTTTCTGTAAGGTGTAAGTGTGTGCGAAGAACTGGTCTTAGTCTAATTTAATATGAAAAAGAAAGTCAGTGAGGAAAGTTCTTGTAGCCTCTAGACCTGGAATTATGAGAACCATTTCCAGAGTTTGTATTAAATAAACCTTAACACGTTTTAGGTTCCCTGTACCCCCACCATTACCACTGAGGAGTGAGGACTGCATTTTAGTTTGTTTTCTTTCTGTTCTTGTCTTCATTAGCATATGACAAAGCATTTTTTTCTAGGATTTTGTCAAGCTTATAAATTATGCTGTGAAACTCTTTTTACTTGTTCAATAAGAATTTATTTAAAGGCTTCCTCCCAAATTCCTGGCACTGATAAAGAGGCCAGGAGGAATAGAAGTGAATAAAACCAAGTTTTTGTCCTCATAAAGAGGGCACCTAAGGGAAATAGGTAAGAAGCAGATAAAAGTGTAATGTGCCAGGTGGTAATGGCTCTAGTTGAAAATTAAGCAATAGTAGGGAGCTGTATTAGAAAATTAAAACAAAGAGTTAGGTGGGCAAGATTCACTGTGGGTGCCAGTAAGGGGAGACCTGAGGGAAAGGAATGAGTCACATAGATACGGGAGGGAAGAGAATGGTCAGGCAACAGGACCTTTAAAGAGAGATCCTTAGTTTTGAGTCTTAAATAAATCTGTATTTATTTAAATGTGGAATGGCTTAGCACTTTTTTGCTTGAAGCTGAGTACCCCTAGGCATCCTCAAGATCTAAGACCAAATAGTGACCCAGGTGACCAGGCCATAGGAAGCCCTGTGACTACATGTTCTTCTGTGTTTATTCTCCTTGCAGCCCACATCACTGACCATTCCCTGCAGGATGCTTTCAGGCTGAAATACTGAGCATCAGTTTGGGTGTCTGTACAGTAGACCGCACTCCATACTTTGAAGGGGGTCTATGGTTCTGTGACTTGAAATAGAGACTTTACACTGTCACTTTGAATTCAATATAAAGTATGTGATCTGCTTCTCATTCAGCGTGGTCTTGCTCCCAGCTTGGATAAGTTGAATTCTCTGTAAAGAGTATGAATTAATAAGCTGTTGAAAGTATTAGAAGAGAAGAGAATTCAAAATAATGTTGAGACTGTAATGTGTTATAGTCAACATATAACAGAACAGCCTCAAATTCATTTATTTTTGCACATGTAAGTGTGTGTATTCATGCCTGTATGGGTCCAGGTGCACTCATGCATGTGTGCATGCAAGTGGAGGCCAGAGAACAAGCCTAGGTGTCATCCTCAGCACTGCTTTTGAGATAGGATCTCTCGCTGACCTGGAACACGGCAGTCAGAGGAGAATGGCTAGCCAGGACTCTCAGAGACCTGCCAGTGTCCAATACTACAGCATTGGGACTAGAGGTTCACACCATCACACCTGGCATTTATGTGGGTATTGGGTAATCAAAATCAGGTCCCCCTGCATGTGAGGGAGACACTTTACCCACTGAGCTATCTTCCCAACACATACATGAACTTTAATGGGGCAAAAGATCCGTTAACCTTTGAAAGGTATACTCTTCATGTGGTCTTTGCTCTGAAGATTAATTCTTAAGATTCCGTGAGTTACAGTTAACAAATTAGAATTGTATATATAAGAACTGAAAGTATACAGCCTGATTTGTTGATATAGTTTGCACTATGCCTTGTGAAATAATTTATATCAAGCTAATCACCCCATTCACTCTCTTGGAGTTACTTTTTGGGGATGAGAATATTAAATAGCTATTCTTTCAGTGAATTCCTATTATACAATTCAGGATTATCAACTGAAGTCAACATGTAGTAGATGTGTAATAATTTGCTTTCCTTCCTGAACCCATAGTCTGGCATCTATGGAACTGATAAGGATTATTTATTCCATTTAAAAGAACCTTGTATCTCATTTCTCATTCCTAAAACAGCCCTGACATTTTTTTCCAGCCCTGCATCCTTCCATTGCTCTTGTTCTATCTGGAAAGCTGTTTCCATGACCCCCAATGACCTTTATGTTCAGGGTGCAGGATGTTTTCTATTCCTCTTCCATGTCCACTCTCCATCCCTCCTCTCCTGCTCATAGCAGCTGGGGGCACACCAGCTCTATATGTGGCTTCCTTGGCCTTGTATTTAACTAACAGCCTAGCCAGGCAGATCAGAAGAGAGTGAGGTCAAGGTTTTTGTTTCTCTCCATTGTTTCTAGGGGGGTTTCTGTCTGGTCATACCCTGTGTGGAAGATACCAGCTGTTGCAAGATGGCCTTCTTCATACTTCATACCTCTTCCATCTGGTAAGTGCTCCTTCCTTTCACCTCTCTATCTACAGGTGAGAGAGAACTTTCCTGTCTTTCCCCCACCTTTGCAAGCTGTTATTTTACTTAAAATTTCTCAAATTATTCTAATGTAAGAATGCCATTTTTTTCCCTGTTTGGGTCATGATTGATTAAAAATTCATGAAATCAAAATGTCTCTGACCAGCACACCAGGAAATAGTGGTCGTCTTCGATCTACTAATTCTTCACCATCTCATATTTATCAGGCTGATCAGTTCTGCAGCTTTGTCGAGGCAGTGTTGTCTGAACTGTGCCTTGCCTCCCCCATCCTCCTAGAATCAATCGTAAATACTCCGCCAATTCCCTTCCACAAATACTTACATGTTTCTAAAGCCTTGTCCCCTTTCCCATGTGTGTTACTGTGTTCAGAGTATCCCCCATTGGCCTGTTGGAACAGATTCACTTTCTAACCAGCACCACAGCCTTCAACCTACTTTTAAAACATCTCACTTAAAGTTGCATTGTGCTTTGATAAATACATCACTAACAGCTCCAGGATAGATAGACCACTGAGGAACTATGTGAAAATTGGTGCTGGGTATTAGGAGAAGATGATCCTAGCACTGAATAAGAAGATCTAGAGTAGGAAGAAAGAGAAATAGAACCTCTTGGTTCTTCACAGTTGCTTCTCTGTCATTTCTTTAGGTTCCCTACCCTTTGTCCAGCCCACTTGTCTCATTATCACTTAATGCTCTATCAGTCTTCATCTAAAAATCCATGAAGAACTCTGGGTGGGTTAGGGCACATAGGCAATCCTAGATTTAGTTACAGGCCTGCTCAAGGTTGACCTTATTACCCCTCAAGCAGCTGGGCCAAGGTCTACCATGACCAGTACACCTAGGACACTACCACTGGCAATAAGCAAGCTTCTATTTATGTTTAGCCTGGAATGCTATACAAGCATTATTATTTCCATTTTATCATGATGTAAAACGTTTATGAAGTATAGAGTACATGACATAATTCCTCAAAATAGGGTTAGGATTTCACTTAAATAAAAACCTTAACTTCATTGTCTCCATTGCTTTTTACTGTCATTTTACTTTAGCTAATAATTTCTAAGCTCACATCTTCACATTTTTTTCTTCTGTGGAAGTGCTTGATTTCAAAATTTCAAATTCTAACATACTCTTGGCAAGAAATTCCATTTTTCAGCAGTTTTGCACTTTATTCTCCATCCTGACTCCTACTGTGTGCACATGTCTAGACTGGTCACTAACTAAATGTGACGATTGAAATTTAAATTCATAAAGACTAAATACATTTAAAATTTTAATTTGTTAGTTACACTGGCCTTTATTTAAGTGCTCACTCCTCACTAGCAGTTACCACATTATATCTTCCAATATTTTATTTATTGATTGATTTGAAAGACAGTGAGAGAGAGGAAGAGGCAGATAGAGACAGAGAATGGGCATGCCAGGGTCTCTAGCCACTGCAAACAAACTTTACGTTGTATAGCTGGCTTTACATGAGTCCCAGGGAATCAAACTCTAGTCCTTAGGCTTTGCTTTGCAGGCAAGCACCTTAACTGCTGAGCCATCTCTCCAGCCCTTTTGACAAAAGCAGATATTTCATTTTTTTTACATATAAATATCATTCCTTCTTAGGCATCTTATAAAGTTACACTTCAGTTTGATAATATTAAATGGCCATACAAAATTAGTTGGCACATTGGTTAAAGATTGCATTAGTAAGAAATTGTTTTCTTAGAAACGCTGTGTACGTCTGCACAAAAAAAAAAAAAAACATTTATTTCCAATGACACCATGGCTCCAAATATCCAGGGACAAATTACTTATAACAAACTAACTCACAAAACAATAAACTATTAAAGTATTTTTATTTGACAAATGTGCAGATAGTGCTAACACTTAATTATTTAGTAGATGCATAACAAGAACATGCTGGCATGGGGTGCGGAATGTTCTTTTTTGTTCACTAGTTGTTAATGAGTGCAATTAATTTTGAACTTTATAAATTAATGTTCACATTGTCAACAAATGTATTTTTTCCTTTAGAATTATTTTATTAAATAATAAATATAGTATAGCTTCTTAACTCTATGCATGCATTTAAATTTTTTAAAGAAGAAATGCTTTGTTTTATTACATTCATGATTTTGGATGCAAGATTTTCAAATATTTGAAAAAAAAATACTTTAAAAAGTTTCACATGTCACCTCAATCTTGCAAAGTTAACATAATCAAAGAAGGAATGCTTCTACACTCTTGCAAAGACCACTGGAAAGAAGCAAGAATAAGAATGTTAAGAAACTTTCTCAAAGGGTTTCTAAAAGGTAACCCTTCCTCCACAGTAAAGATAATGTTATTAATAATCCATTCCATTCACAAAATGAATATCTGCGTGGCACTGGTGACTTCTCCCACACCTTTGCATATTCCTGCATAACTTGTTGCTTGAACAATACGAATTTATTTTCTCACAGTTCTGGGGGCTAGAAAGATCAAGGTGCCAGTGAAGTTAATATCTGATGAGGGCTTTATCCTCAGGTTGCACATGACTTCTTTTTTGCTCTTATCTCACAGTCTTTTCTAGGTGTACACACACACACACACACACACACACACACACACACACACAGCAAGCAAGAGTGTCCATCTTCCTATTCACATCAAGTTACTAATTTTATTAGGTTAAGACCTCTCTTTTTATTTATTTGTACTTTAATTTTATATAGAAGCATGTCCTGATAATACAGAGGCAAAGACAGGGAAAAAAAAAAAAAACACTGGAGAAGCAACCAGATTTCCTTCACATCAATTGGATGTAGGAAGACAATAATATGCAACACAGGCATGCTTACATATTCATAAGATATTTCTGGGACACTACACAAGAATGGTAATTTTCCCTTTAAAGAGGATGGAATGGAAACAGGGAGGAGGATTTATTTCTCACCAAATTCCACTTTTTATGTTTCAATTTTGAACCATGTTTAATGTGTCAGCTGCTCAAAAATCAAACAAATAAAAGTAATGAAACATATTCATTAGATGATTTCCAAGATCTGTCACTTATACGCACGTAGGAAGAAACATTACATTTGCTCATTCTCTAATTCACTCCAGTACAAATACATTGAGAATTTTTGTGGACCATATTATTTATTGCCTTCTGTCAACTGCAAACTTCAGGTGCTTACCAAACTGAGACATGACACCAATTCCTGATAGAGACTAAAGCAGGATGGGGGCCCAATTTTGACCAGTAGGGAGGCTCTGGGATGCATTACTTCCCAAATCCCAAATATCCTCTATGAGACCCTCTGACTGTATCCATGCATACTCTACATTAGTCTGAACCTTTAGTGAAACAATTCCTTGTAATTAGAAATATATTTTAATATAGATACCTACTATGTGATAGTAGTTTATACATATATTTATACCTATTTATATATGAGGAGGAATATATGTATATATGCAAGTGTATATATACATGTATACATCATATATATATATATATATATAATATTCTTGCTGGTATTAAAGTATTGCCTTGAGAGACAATCAAATAAAACAATAAATCCCAACTGGAGAACTTACTAGAAAGGTTATACTGGGCACCAAGAATTTACTTCCAAGCACCTCTACAAGATAATTACAGTCTGAAGTTACTCAACGCTGGGCTCCCCCTCTAGCTCTTTAGAACATGTTTTCTTTGCACTGGGAGTTTGCAGCCAAGATATATCTCCATCAGAAAAGAACCTAACAGAAGTAAGATTTAGCATGGCTATCATTACTGCTGAATACCTAACCCGGAAACAGCAGAAACCAACCCTGGTCCCTGATTGACATGATTCCCGAAGGGTGAGAAGTGCAAAATTAATACCAGCTGTTCACACTGTACTCCTGCCATCACAGTGGAAGAAAAGATTTATCTTCATTGAAAGAGACAAGGCTTTGGATTATAATGCACTTCCTCTCCCCAGAACCCTGCCACCCATACTACCACCCATGAACTTGTGGAATGCCTATTTCCTACCTTTGTATTAAAGATGATTATTTCTGAGCATAAAATTAATTTGGCTGGGTGTGGTAGCACATGTTTTTAATCCCAGTATCTGGGAGGCCGAGGTAGGAGGATCACTGTGAGTTCAAGGCCAGTGTAAGGCTGAATAGTAAATTCCAGTCAGCCTGGCCTAGAGCGAGACCCTACTTTGAAAAAACATTAATTTGGTATCCCAGAAGCAATTGGATTATTGGAAAGGTAAGATAGCCTGCTTAATTCAGAATCATTGAGATGTTTGTCTTTCAGAATCTATTATATCAATGACCAACAATCTGTATCCCTGGGAGCTGAACAACAACAACAAGTAGGCATCAAGGAGGAAACATGTACAACCTTTCATTATAAAAACTCATGGAAGTTCTGCTTTCTTAAAACTGAAATGTTATGGTGTAGAGGTCATGGTTCCCAAGGGGGCACTTCTGTCAGGACAAGATTCAGTATTGAGCCGGAGAAATTGGACACATTGTCACCTGGTCGTTCTGGGTTCCTCATGCCAGTCAGTGAGCTAACAGGCTTTTTTGGGGTGATTGATCCTGGCTGCCAAGGGAAGTTGCTTCCTGCACATGGTGGGGATATAGAGGGCAGGGATCCAGGAATTCTTTCTAAGAGTTTCTCATTGGACTTTCAAGTCCAATAGCAGAGATTAATGAAAAAGTATAGGAAAGGAAAAGTCAGGTCTCTAATGAGTATAGTTTTTTTTTTGAAGGAACATGTTGCTTATAAGAGGGGAGACTCTGACCAGCTGAAAATGAAGAAAATATGGAATGGGTTTTAGAAAAAGAAAAGGATGATTATCAGCCTTGGCCTTGAGGCCAGTCCGATAGGGACTGCAGTTGATATGTGCATTTTGTTTTATGTCATGTGTGATGTTTATATATCATTCATTATGGTTTGATACAAGTTTTGCCGATGATTAACTTTGCAATTTCATTTTTCCCTAACAGAATACTGAGGTGGGCTGTGACTAACTCTGAGGAGTAATCAGCTTAGCTCAGAAATAAATACCATGTCTGCTAGAGTTGCGCCTCTACTCATGTTGGAAAAGGATGAGAACATCTTCACTTGTATGAATCACAGTTGCATATTGTGATACAGAGAATTGTTTTCCTTATTTGTTAATGATTAGCTCATGTGAAGGTGAGTATAGATGATGCGTAGCTGAAGAGGCAGACTGTGCCAATTAGTGAGTGTTTGTGTCTCCTTCCACCCCTGCCCTTCCATTCTAGCTTTGTCATGATGGAGCTGAGTTCTGCAAACCCCATTTCTGCTTGGTCAGTCAGGGTCAATGATCTTGGTCAGCAGGAGATGGTGGTGGATTCTGCCAACAGGTGTAGTAGTATCACTTTGGAGGAAGCACCGCTTCTGTCTGTGAACTGGTTGCTCGTGTAAGTTTCGAACACTACCTCTGTGCTTCTTCACTTTAGCAGCAGTAGCCTGTTCTCATATCAGCATTTAATTGTCCACAGTTTTCCCAGCACTCACAAAACCCAGCCCCACACCGCATGTGGCCCCTCTGCCCTGAGGTCTAAACTTCAGGTTCTCTTCTGAGCTTTAGTAATTTCCAACCTATTCTTTTTTTCCTTCAGCCCTCAGTGGCAGATGCTTCTGGAACATATGGATAACCTCAACATATTGTTGTTAAGTGGGCAAAAGCTGCTACCTATGAGACAGCTGAATGTTCTCTTTAGGGCTTAATGTACCCAGTGTCCAAGTGTTTGCTTCAAATGGGTGATATAGTTCCTGTCTTCCTGTCTCATGCATTATATGAGCATATAATTAGAAAACAATGTTTAAATGCAACACAAATGATAATGATCACTAAAACTTACTCAGCTCTGACCATATGGCTAACACCTTTTTAAGCTCATTAAATTAGGGTCAGTTTGCAAAGGATCTTACCCATCAAGTTCATTTCTTTTGTACTTAGTGAGACCTCCCATAAGAGTTTTCTGTAATGGGGTTGGTGGGGAGTGATTCTTAGGATCTTGTGAAGTAGAAGACTGGCAGGAAGAAGATGCTGGGTACATTAAAGACATTAAGTTGACAGTTATAATAGTTGAGAATAAGGAGAATGAGGAGAAGAAAACTTAGGTTTAGCATTGAGGGTTCTCAATTCAGAACACATTTCTTTTTGAAAATTAAAAAAAAAATCTTTTATTTTTATTTATTTATTTATTGGGGGTGGGGATAGGGAGAGAATGGGCATGGCAGTGTCTCTAGTCACTGCAAGTGAACTCCAGATGCATGTGCTTCCATGTGCATCTTTCTTACATGGGTTCTTACATGGGGAATCATACCTGGATCCTTAGGGTTTGCAGGCAAGAGCTTTAACTGCTAATCCATCTCTTAGCCCCAGAACACATTTCTTCAGTAGAAAGGAGTAAATATAGAATGGCATGTATTTCTGGGATACTTTACCACTTTTAGTTTTAATTGATAACATCTTATTTTTCTTCTATACATTTAATTTCAACTAAATTCCTTTGTTGAAAACTAAGTTTGATTATAGGAAATTATCCTATGCCTTTTAGCTGTTGAGCCAAAGAAGAAGCATGAATAACCTCTTTGTATTTCTGACCTGCATTCTTCCCCTGTGCCCAGAGAGTGATGATAGTACTTGAGGAACCATGTCAATGAGATGAGAGTGATGATAACCCAGTACCTGAGGAGTGATGTCAATCAGATGAGAGTGATGATAACCCAGTACCTGAGGAGCCAAGTCAATCAGATGAGAGTGATGATAACCCAGTACCTGAGGAGCCAAGTCAATCAGACGAGAGTGATGATAACCCAGTACCTGAGGAGCCAAGTCAATCAGATGAGAGTGATGATAACCCAGTACCTGAGGAGCCAAGTCAATCAGATGAGAGTGATGATAACCCAGTCCTGAGGAGTAATGTCAATCAGATGAAAGTGATGATAACCCAATACTTGAGGAGCCAAGTCAATCCGATGAGAGTGATGATAACACAGAACTTGAAGAGTGATGTCAATCAGATTCTCCTAGTAGTGCTCACAGAGTTTTTGTGCATTCAGCCTTGTGTCAGTGGCTTCTCTCCCCACAGCTACCAGGCAGCTCCTTCACCCCCAGGACAAAGTTCACCTCATCTTACTAAGTTAAGGAAAACCAAAAAACATAAAAGAAAATGATTACCTTAAAAAATAGGTGGCTAGTAAAGGTCTTTTGGTGTTTTATGTGGTCTGTGTGGGACAGAAATGTTTCTTTAGAATCAGAGACACTTGTGCATTTTCACATCTATGATCAAAAAAAGTTAGCTAGAAATAGTTAGTTTAGGAAGACAGTTAAAGCATGTGAAAAATATATGTATTCAGAGTGATGCAACGTTAGGGTATCAGAATAAAATCTAAACCCTTGAATCTGAATTAAAACAAAGGAAATTTTTTCCCCAAGCACTGAGAATTATGCCAGGATCTGGTCTTGGTTATTATAAAACTCCCCATGTAAAGCATCTTGGTGTGTGCACTTTCTGATGGTCTAAAGTTGATGGTTTGCTCTCAAGTGACTTTTTGTTCAAAATTAATTCTTCTGCAAGAAATGCCAATGTCATATTTAAGAACACACACATGCACATATGCATGCACATGTGTGTGTGCATACATACACACACACACACACACACACACAAAGGAAAACTATCCGAGTTCTCTAGATGTTTCCATCTCACAAGGAAAACACTTCTTAAATGATCAATTTGTAATGAAATACTGTTTTCCAGAAAAATGAAGGTAATCTCTCCTTACCCAGAATGGTACCATATGCTAACATTTGTAATTAATGGAGAATCACAAAATTATATGTCATAATTATCCAGAGGTATTATTTATTCTTTTACTAAAAGGTTTTGATCACTTATAATGAATTACTGGGCTAAACTTTTTTTTCTTAATGTTCTCAGTGACTTATATTCCAGATAAATATTATGAATTTCATTTTACAGATGAGACATAATCAAATGAAATGGTTCCTACATATCTTCTAGCTAGTTAGCACTGGACACAGATCTTGGTTCCTTGTGTATACAATGCATTCTCTGTGGGGGTGAATTTTTGTGTTTTTACAATGTAGGAACTGTGAGTGGAAGATGGCCCTGGCAATCTTCAGGTGGTTGAGAGGATTTTACATGCCTCTTACTGAAGCGTCCATAAGCTTTCTTTTCATATTAGTGTCATCTGTTAGGTGTCCTGTCACAGGGCTCGATGTGACCCTTCAGTAGTGAAAAACATGCTATTAAAAAGTAACACATAAAAGAAAGTGACAATATTAGCTTTATCCCCTGTAGCTGTGAGAAGATGTTATATGTCAATGTCAGCAATTCATCCTATTAATTAAAATCAAGAACCACCCACCACCCTTCATTCCAGATTATATCAAGTGTGCACAATACCCTTTCCATTACCACAGCCTATAAATAAAATGTGAACATGTTTACACTGACTTGTTTCCATAGTGATGAAACAGTCTTCCCTTGAGTTAGTTGTCAAGGTGATGTGCCATAGGCTAGCAAACTGGACAAGCACAGGAACTATTTGTCAAGTAATTGATTTAAGAAAAACTAGGACAATACAGTAAGGAATTATCTAGCCAAGCCTCCCACCCAGAATGGCATAACATGAACATTTTGGTTTCAATGACCTGTTAACATTTTTTTTCTCTTTGTGAACTAAATGTGAAACTATAAAAGAAAGGATAAGGCAATGTGCACACTCAGGAGGATTTTGTTTATATCAATGATTTTTTTCCCATGCAAGGCAAGATTCACTATAGAAAAGCAGACACACTTTACTCAGCTATGAGAGGTTTATTTTTTATTTTATTTTTGAGGTAGGGTCTCACTCTTGTTCAGGATGACCTGGAATTCACTATGTAGTCTCAGGGTGGCCTCGAACTCATGGCAATCCTCCTACCTCTGCCTCCCCAGTGCTGGGATTAAAGGTGTGCGCCACCATGCCTAGCTAGCTATGAGACTTAATTGGGATGAGTGAAAGGTTTAGCAATAAATTTGATAAGGGATTAAAGGGAGTTCCAATGAAATCAGCCAAATACTTACTTAGAAAATATGTTGTAAAAAAAAAAAAAAGACTTCTTGGGCAAGTTGAGATAGCAAAAATAACAAGAACATCACACACACGCACACACACACACACACACACACACACACACACACGCATGCACACTCCTTTGAGTTCTTCTAGCTTCCAGAATCTTCATTTTGACTTTAACAGATAAACTGAAATTTTCACATCAGATAAAAGCAAAACTACCTTTTAATGTTTGTTCTACAAACCACTGATTGCAGCCACTTAATTGTGACCAAGCATGAGAGAGGAATAGATGAGAATCACTTCAGAAGAAATTCTGCGGGAAGATTTCTGAAGCTTGTATGACTAGAGCTCAGGACAAGGAGACCTCTTCCCTCATGCTTTGACATTGGGAGCCAAGGACCACGGTTTCAATGCCGAGCACTCTTCACTGGGCTAGAAGTGGAGCAAGGCGGCACAGTAGGAAGCATGCCCCAGGCCATTCCTTTTAATACTGAATAGCATGTCATAATTGAGTAAACTGAATGGGCAATTTCTACTAGTTGTCCATTTAGGTTATGGTATGGCATTGCCAAGATTAAACAGTCTGGGAATTTACAGTTAAAATTGGAGAAATTTTCAAGTACATTCAACTGAGACAATATAGACCTGTAGTAGTGTTTCAGTCTGCTCAGTGTTCTCTGCCCCCCACCCCCCATTGGATAACAGCAGACATCCTGCTTCCATTTCATGCTATGTCATCCTTGTGGGCTATTATAGTTTTGCTCTTCTGGCCATTGGTTAAACAAGTGCTGTACCCATTGCCCAAGCCAGACCAATGAAGATCTTCTGGGGTTTTATATCTGCTACAGTGGGTTCTAGATGGAGACTAGCACCCCCCAGGATCATCTTCCTCTAGCTTCCTGCAGGGAGCAGTCTTCAGTAGATAGGAAAGTCCATGAGTTGGTATGCAACAAAGCTAAGGTCAGGGAACAAGGAGAGGAGAAAATCCATTTAATGCTGTTTGAATCCAGGCTTTAGTTTCTTTAGGTAGTGAATTTTCCTGTCTTTGATGCTTTTTATTGTGATAAAAATAGGCAACAGGGCTGGAGAGATGGCTTAGCGGTTAAGGTGCCTGCTGCCTAAGCCTAAGAATGCCCGTTCCAATCTCCAGGTCCCACGTTTAGCCAGATGCAAAGTGACGCAAGGGTGCAATGCTGCACTTGACCACAAGGGTGCGCACACATCTGGAATTCATTCGCAGCAGCTGAGAGGCTGCTGGCGTGCCCATCTCTATCTGTCTTCCTCTCCCTCTCTCTCTCTGTGTCTCTCTCAAAAAAATAGGCAACAAATTTTGAAGTGTATTATACCACAATTTTATTGACTATATGTGCAATTTTGTATAGCAAATATGTAGAGTTTAATCATTGTGAGGAACTAAAATTGAATAGCAATTCCCCTTTCACTCACCCCAAGCCCGTAGTCTCCACCTCTCTCCACTCTCTTTCTAGGATTTGACCATTTTTGTATCTCAAATCAGTGGAACAAAGCAGTGTTTATCTTTCTGTGGCTGACTTGTTTAACCTAGAATAATATCCTTAAGGTTCAGCCAAACTGTTGCATATGGCAAGATTTCTATTTTTATTAAAGCTGAGTAGTATTTCATTGGGTATGTAAGCTACATTTTCTTCAGTACACTGATATTTCATGAAATTGGCTCTTGTGATTAATCTGCAGTGCTTGTGGAAGTATGAATATCTCTGAGATTCTGTTTTAGGTTTTTTCATAAATTCCCAGGGGTGGGACTGCTGGATCAGTTGGTATTTCTATCTTTAATATTTTTGAGGTATTGTTCTACTGCTTTTCACAGAAACTGAAGGATTCTCTATTGCCAACCATAGTTCACAAGGGCTCCAATTTCTTCCTCTCTTTGCTAATGCTTTTCAAGTAAGAAAGAGAATGAATTGTATTTTTTTCCTTGTTTATATGCTACTTACATTGGATTTCTTTCACTCGACTATTCCTATTATAAACTAGAAACTCCTTTCTGAATTGTGAATTCTCAAGGTAAAATACATAAAAATATATTTACATTTACATAGTAGCATATAATTTCCTTTGAATACATTTTCCTTGGTTACAATTGCATTATTTTGCATGAAATGTTTTGCCTAACTTCATCTTCAATCTTTAAATAAGGTCAAGAAATACTTTCGGCAAATGCCCTTAAATGCAACAATATTCTGTCTCCTTTGATTATGCACTTAGGGATATCTGAAATAACTTGGCAAGGTGATAGGCTGTTGTTATTTTTACCCACTGATTCACCCTAAATACAGAAGTTAAAGCGACTTCTCCTTGTCAAAATGAATTTGGGGCTTCATAGGAGACAGTGACTTCAAGGGATTGGAAATTTTAGACTCAGGATTCAAGCTTTCAAAGATGAGTCAAGGGAGGGAGAAGAGGGAAAATGTCTTAAATGATGATTGCATTCTGTTCCACTTTTGTCCTCTTTCCCAGTCAGGGTCACAGTGCTGACTCCATCCTTCACAGAAGCAGAGTGGCATCTTACAGTCCTTTATCTTCCTGCTGCATGCATGTCCTTCAGTGCCAACTGGAACAAGCCCTTCATGCCTGTCCACTCAACACTTTCCTTCACACTGCCCAATTCTGGTCACCATCATCTTTCATAGGTTACTGCAAGAACTTCCTGACCAGTGCCACTGTTGTTAGCATCTCCAACCCATTCCCTACTCTTCGACATATATAATAAATTTGCTTGTGTGTGTTAAACTTTGCAATAATGCATCCCTAGTTAGGTCATCAAATCTTGGCCTTGTTTTTCCTCTTCTTTTTTGTGGGCTGTGCTGGGGATCAATCCCAGGATGGCACATGCATGGCACCACACTACCACTGAATTACACCAGCAGACACTCAAGTCTCATCTTCACCTTCCTACCTGCCATCCTTTTTCAAGAGGTCATTTTTCAGAAAGTCTTTTCCTGTTTGCTTAAGCATGGGCTGGATGCTACTCCAGTTTGTTCATCTGTGAACTGACTCACCACACTTTGCTATTATCTTCTTACATGTTCCCTAGATATTAAATGAAAAATATAGGGTCAAGTATTTATTTTGAGAATAAATACAAATACAGTGTTTAGGCAACACACACACACACACACACACACACACACATGCGCGTGCACACACACATATATATTTGTGAGCAGAGAGTGATAGAAGGAAGAGAGACAACTCAGAGAGATCAGAGAGAATGGGTACTCCAGGGCCACTGCAAATGAACTCCATATGCATGAGCCACTTTGTACATCTGGCCTTACGTGGGTAGTGGGGAATTGAACCTGGGTTGTTAGGCCTTTCAGACAGGTACCTTAACTGCTGAGCCATCTTTCCAATCCCCCAACAAATATTTATTGGATGACATTTTCAGTGATCCTGTACTTTTATACACACACACACCCACACACACACACACACACACTCACATATATATATATTTCAATATATATAATTTCAATTTCAATGGAACCAAGTCAATTTGACATTAGGATGAAACACAGTATCTTTATTTGCATTGAGCATCCTTGATAACATGATGTTTCTATATTTCAAAATGAAGAAACACTATCATTTATGGATCAGTCAACAACCCATTGGTTCAGTAAAGTGGTCAATCTTTGGTGTTAATTATCTAATTATCTCTAATTACACAATCAACTGGGGAAAGAAATTCTAGAATAGTTGACTGTTTCCTTATATAAATGGAGAAATGTAGCAGAAGGATATATGTATGCGTGTGTACGTCATTCTTTGAGAATAAAATTTTATATTGCCTTAGAAACCTCTCGCAATTCAAAATATCTTAGTAAGCCAAGCATAAAGTACTGGATTTTCAAATTCTGCTTTAGTAAACACTTGACAATGAACACAGATTAGATTCAGAGCTTTACCAGTTCAACCTGAGGACAGACTCCCTTCAGCCGCATGGTCTACATTTGCATCGATATTTAGTTGGTTAGGATTTCTCCTACTTTTTCCTGTGCTTAGTAGAGTTTACTCACATGCTTATTATATTCAAATCTGTTCTTTACTGCCAGTGCATAAGCTTCAGTATAAACACCTGACTATTCCTTTTGAAAATCCTGTGGGATTCTGGAAGTATGGTCAAAATGCCAACATATGCCATAATTTTCCTCACAAAATTTATTTTTCAGCAAGCAGTGTTAATACCTTACCCTATACAGGTAAAATTTGTCTTTTTAGGGCATCACTTTCATAAAACATATACTTTTTGAAAATTATTTACATAGTTAGAAGAGAAATGTTCATGGAAGTTCACCCGGAATGTGACATTGTAACATAAGTACATGAAAAAACAGTCATAAAGGAAAAACATGTTCACCTAATATAGATATTCTAAAGGCTACATAAAGGTGTTTAAGCTATGCACATACCAATACTCATCTTTCTAGGGCACCAATTTGATAAATCTCATACAACCAAATTAACAGTATAATCATGTAAAGTAATTTGGGGGATTATGTGTCCTACCAGTGGCTATACCACTGCATAAAATACGTTTCAAAATCCCAGCCTTCATTAACTTCCTATAAGGCCTCAGAGAGGGGAGGGGATAGTGCTCTTGGCCATCATCCATGGCAGATGTTGACGGGCCAAGTATTCTATGGGCCTTGTGTACATTATGCCAGTCACTATGAGGTCATGGATATACAGGCCATTTCATGCCTGGATGGCTATGTCACATAGCATTGCTTCCCATCCTCTGAAACTTACTTTCTTTCCCCCTTAGCTTTAAAAAATATTTTATGGATTTATTTATTTCAGATGGGGGGTGGGGAGAGACCGAGAGAGAGAGAGAGAGAGAGGAAGAAGCAGATAGAGAGAATGGGTGCACCTGGGCCTCCAGCCATTGCAAACAAACCCCAGATGCATGCACCACCCTGTGCATCTGGCTTACATGGATACTGGGGAATTGAACCTGGGTCCTTAGGCTTTGCAGGCAAGTGCCCAGCACTTACACTCTTGTTGCCCCCTCTTCAACATTGTTTCCTGAGCCTTGACCTAGATTTCTCATTTAGTGTCGAACACCCTCGTGTTAATTATTTTCAACACTTTGATGAGTTTTGAGTCTTCTTAGTGGTCACCTCCATCTGTAAGGAGAAGCTTCTCTCACTAAAGGTGTTAAAAGCACTAATCTAAGGGCATAGACATACCTATTTGAGGGCAATTTGATAGGCACATAGCATATTCATTAAACCACATGATAGTATTAGCTTTTCTATTAGGGCCTATGACCTCCCCAGCCATAGACTTTTGACTAGGTTTTTAGTACTTGGCATTAATTCCCTCCAGTAGAGGAGGCTTCAAATCCAATCAGAGAGCAGTTACTTGTCCCCATAACAGACATACCACTATTGTATCAGGTGGCACATTTTGCCTGCCTAAACAGCCTATAGTTTGCAGGGTCCATTGCTGGTTAAGTCTGTTGATGACTTTTCTCTTCCAGCAGACTACAGATCTATGTTAGCTAGTGAGCAGGTTCAGAAAGCTTCCAGCTCAGTTCTAACTTGATACCTCAGGGTTCTACAATTGAAACAAGTGGTGTCTTCAACAATAGGGTCTCATCAACCAGGTATGGTGGGCAATCAAGAGTCTTGGCAATAGTCAGTGTTATTTTGGTGATCTTAGGAGCCTCGCTGGCCAACAACTCACTGGGAGGCACCCTATTCCTAGTATTGGTATTTTCCTCTTATAACCTGTATTTTTCTGGGGGCTATGTTATCCATCCATGAAGGCCATTTTTATACATATTTAGTTATGATTGACCCTCCCCACTCTCTCCCGTCCCCAATCCCAGCCCTACCCAACTTAAACCTTTCCATCCACAGTAGTCCACCCTTCTACTTTCATATCACATGTGTTCTGCTATCTACTCCCCTTAGGCCCTCTCATGGCCATTTCTAGCTTCCTACTTGCATACACATCTAAATATTTGAAACATTCACACGTGAGAGACAACATGTGCTGTTTGTTTTTCTGAGCTTGGGTTACCTGCTTAGTATAATCTTTCCCAAATCCATCCATTGTCCTGCAAATTTCACTTTTTTTTAATAGCTGAATAAAACGCCACTGTGTATATGAACCACATCTTCATTATCCATTCATTGATTGATGGGCATCTAGGCCGATTCCATGTCCTAGCTATTGTGAATAGAGCAGTGATAAACATGAGTGAGTAAGTATCCCAGGAGTATATAGAATCCTTAAGGTATATGTCCTGGAGTGGTTTAGCTGGGTCTTGCACTTCCACCAATAGTGCAAAAGGGTATCTCCTGATATTCTTTTCAGTAGTTTCTATTTGATGTATTTATATATTTATTTGCAAGGGGAGATTACCTTATTGACTAGAGTGTGATGGAATTTTGGAGTAGTTTTAATTTGTATTTCTCTGATGACTAAGGATGATGAACACTTTTTACTTTTTTAAAATTTTTGTATATTTTTTATTTACTTATTATCAACAGACAGAGAAAGAAAGAGATAGAGAGAGAGAGAGAATGAATGGGCACACCAGGGCCTCCAGCCATTGCAAACGAACTCCAGATGCATGTGCCCCCTTGTACATCTGGCTTACATGGGTACTAGGGAATTGAGCCTTGAACTGGGGTCCTTAGGCTTCACAGGCAAGTGCTTAACCACTAAGCCATCTCTCCAGCCTCGATGAACACTTTTTTTGATATTTATAAGTTACTTGTATTTCTTCTTGGTGTTTAGTTTTTTGGGTCCTTTCTATTTTCTAGATCATCCTCTGTCGGACATATAGCTGGCAAAGATTTTCTCCCATTCTTCAGGTGCCTCTTCATTTGGTTGACTGTTTCTTGTGCTGTACAAAAGCTTTTAAATTCCATGGGGTTCCATTTTTTTAATTGTTGACCTCATTGTTAAGTGACTAGAGTCCTATTAAAAAAAAAAAAAAAAATCCATGCCCTGCCTATATCTTGTTGTGTACTCCACAGTTTTTCCTTCAGAAGTTTCAGAATTTTGAGTCTTACACTGGGGCCTTTGATCCATCTGGAGTTTCTATGGCTAACCCGCTATCCAATTTCCCAGCATCATTTGTTGAGCATGCTGCCTCTTCTCCAATGTGTACTTTTAGAAACTTTGTTAAAGTGGCTGTAGTTGCTTGTCCTGACGCTTGGAGCCTCCGTCTTATTCCATTTAACTATGTGTCTATTTGTGTGCTAGTACCATGCTGCTTTTATTGTTGAGGCTCCGTGGTATCACTTGAAAAGAGGTATGGCGACACTTCCAGCAATATTCTTTTTGCTCAAAATTGCCTTGGCCATCCAGGGTCTTTTTTTTGTTGTTTCCAGATGAATTTTAGGATAGATTTATTTTCTTCTTCTCTCTAGGGTTTCCATATAGGCATTAAAGGGAAGGTAGTAGACTTGAGGGAACAGAGTAACTAGAACACATAAGCTGGTAGTGTTCTGAAGGATTTGGGGGTGAATCCAAGGGGTTAGGCCCATGGTGCACGCAAACCAATTTCCATTAGGGGGCACAAGATAGGAATTACTAGCATTTGTGGTGATAGTATGGTTACAAAGATGTTTAAGGTAAGGGAAGTTATTTAGTTTTTCCCCTACTTCTATTACACATAACCCTTTTCCGGTTACAGATTGAAGGGTAAGGACCAGCGACTTTCCCCAGGAGTATTTTGGTGGGCTTTTTGATGGGGCTCTCAGACTTCCTGTAGTAGCCCAGCCAGTATGATACGGGGGCTATGGGTCTAAGCAGAGCCAACAGTCTTCCCTAGTGAGGTTAGTGGTAGAGTTAAGAAACCCGTAGGTAAAGTTAAATAGCTGTAATTCAAATACAAGGGATGTATCTGGACCTGCGGGGGAGGGGGGGAGACCTGATCATGGGTATGGTCGTGCCCCTGGTTAGGGATTTGCCTGAGGCTGAAGTTGGTTTGACCGGGGGTGGGGGCGGGTAAGGCTAAGATGGTGTTGGGTATAACGGTCACTGCTTGGTTAGCCTCCTGTGACTGGGCATAGACCTTGGACTGTGAGAATGTTTTAACATCATTGGGATTGATAAAAACTATGGGGACTTTTAAAGTTGGGCTGAATGCATTGCATTTTATATCATGTATGGTTATCAGTTTATGGAGGCCAGGGGTGGAATGTGGTGGTTTGATTCAGGTGTCCTCCATAAACTTAGGTGTTCTGAATGGTAGGTCCCCAGCTGATGGCAATTTGGGATTAAAGCTTCCTAGAGGAGTGTATTTTTGAGGGTGGGTTTATGGGGATTAGAGCCAGCTTCCTCTTGCCAGTGTTTGGCACAAGCTCCTGTTGCTGTTGTCCATCTGATATTGGCCAAGAGGTGATGTCCACCCTCTGTTCATGCCACCATTTAACCCTGCCATCATGTAACTTCCTCTCAAGCCTGTAAGTGAAAATAAACCCTTTTCCCCCACACACATAAAAAGAAATTCAACCATTTCTTTCAGATTCTCCAATTTGGAAAATAAATTTGTAAAGCATGTCTTCATGATTTTATGAATTTTGTTGGTATCTGTTGTAATGTCTTCCTTTTGTCTCTAATTTTGTTTATTTCATTTTTCTCTGTCTTTGGGTTGTTTTGGCTAAAGCTTTGTCAATCTTGTTTTACTTGTCAAAGAACCACGTCTTCATTTTGTTGATTCTTTATATTCCTTTTTTTTTTGTTTCTATTTCATTCATGTTTGCCTTGAACATAATTATTTCTACCTGTCAACTGTTTGGGGTTGTTTTTTTTTTTTTTGTTTGTTTGTTTGTTTTTCCCCAAGGCCTTCAGTGCATCATTAGGTTATTTATTGATCTTCATTTTTTTAAATGTAAGCACTTACAGCTATAAACTTTCTTCATAGCACAGTGTTTATCACATCCCATAAGTTACATTCTTATTTTCATTCAGTTCTAGAAAAATTTGGATTTCCTTTTTGATTTCTTCGGCAACTCTTTCATTATTAATAGTGTGTTGTTTAATCTGCAGGAGTTTGTGTATTTACTTGCGTTTTTCTTGTTAATTTCTGGCTTTATTGCACTGTGGCTAGATAACAAGGAGTTATTTTAATTTTTCTACATTTGTTGAGAATTGCTTTGTATTGTAATATGAGAGGAAAATATGAGCATACCAGGGCCTCTTGCTACCTCAAGCAACTACAGATGCATATACCTCTTGTGCATCTTGGCTTTACATGGGTACTACGGAATTGAACCTTGGCATCAGGCTTTACAAGCAAGTACCTTTAACCACTTAGCCATCTCTCCAGCCCCAGATGTGGTTATTTTATACTAGGAATATAACATTGCAAGCTCTTCTGGTTGTTAGAGTTTCCATGGGAAAAATCAGATGTTATTCTGGTTTGTCTTTGTATTTGGCATTGTGGTTTTTTTGTCTTGTGGTTTTCAGTATCTTTGTTCTGTTAATTTAAGACTTTGATTATAATATGACATGGGGGGGGGAGTTCTTTTCTTATCCTGTCTATTTGGTGTTGTGTTTGTCTCTCTTATCTGGATGAGCATCTGTTGTATCTGGATTTCTTGTATCTGGACATCTCTTTCCATAAAACTTTTCATTGGGGAGTTTTCCACTATAATTTTAATTGGAAATATTTTCTATCCTTAAGGCCTGACACACACACACACACACACACACACACACACACACACCTTCTAAGTTGATGTCAACTAAATATTCAGATAAGAAATTGATAGACTTACAAGCCCAATAAAGCGAGATATGTCATGAATTTTTCTTCCAAACTGTGAGCTAGTGCAGTGGTGGACGCAAGAAACTCACACAGACTGAAACGACCCTTAGGAAGGTACCACTGGAACTTCATTACTGTGTGGGATTTCTACTCCAGCAGCAGACATGCTTGTCTGCCCACATACCTAGCACCAGTGTCAGTATTTGAACCAAACTCATGGTACCGCATGCATAAGCCAAAGAGGAAGGAGTTCCAACAACAAGAGTCTGAGCAGCGTAGCATACAGCCTCTTGGGTAGTTGAGACAAATTATAAGAACTCCTATGCCATTCACTTGGAAGTACTTCATGTCTACAACCACTGTCTCTACTCCAGACAGCACCCTCTGAATTCCTGCCCATCCTCAGAGATTTGGGGTTTTAGTGTCTATTAGTGGTATCAAAAGAAAGGTCAACAACCTGCAAATCTCATGTATAGTACTTGAAACCATGATGGACAGAGACTAAGTGGTTAGTAAATAGGAAGTGTTGCTTTTTTCTCTGAGATTCTTTCTAGCTCTTCTAATTGGCTCAAAAAGCATTTGGCAGAAAGGTAGCAGTGAACATTATATATATATACATACATATATATATATGTATATATATAGAGAGAGAGAGAGGAAGAGAGAGAGAGAGAGAAAGAGAGAGACAGAGAGAGAGAGAGAAATCATGAGTCTCAAAGTATGATCTTCAAGCTAAGTGTGGCAACACATACCTGTTGGACACAGGCAGGGAGCCGGCTAAAAGCAGGCCTAAGCTATCAGACATGACCAGGCCCCCAGGCTTCAGAGAGGTTGCAGCAGCCTGGACCCTGGGTGAACCTTGGGTCCCAGGAACCAGCAGGAGTAAGGCCCCTCCCCCTCTCGGGGGTCACAGTGAGCCGGGACCCCTAGATGAATCTTGGGCCCCAAGACTGGCAGGAGGAGGGTGCTCCCTCCCCCCAGCCCAAGGTGCCTGGATGTCCTGTGACCTTTGGCCAGTTATCTAGGAAACTCCTTATACAGTATCAGCCAACAACCTTTATATAGCCCCATCTCCCTATGACTCATAGCTTATACCTTTTCCTTTCACTATGTAGATCACCTGGCCCTCTCTCTATGTGCTGGAATGAATGTCCCTCTATGTCCCTATCTAGGCATTGGCAAGCAATCTTTGAACCCACCAATCCCCTTGGGACTCTCTTCCTGCTCTCTCTCTCTGAACTGCTTATAAAAACCCAGTTCCTTATTGAATAAATGAGAGCTGTTCTCTGAAGCTGTCTCCTGGGTGTTTCTTCCCATTGTACTCACAGCCGCTGGAGACCCTGCACCACAGTTGCCTGGATGCCTCCAGGGAGCCAGTGCTCAAAGGCCCCTTGAGGAACCAGAGACCCACACATACCTGTAACATACCTGTCACCCCAGCTCTTCAGAAGTCTGAGGGAGGAGAATTACAGAGTCAAGGAAGACAGCCGTGGTTACATGCTGAGAACTTCTCTCAACAGGAGGGTTCAGTGTTTCTGCCTGAGATTGTCAAGATCAAAGATCATCTACTGTCACAGCATGTTATAGATTGGTGAATGCAACGTTTAAATGCTATTAAATCAAAAGTTCACTTGGAGAACTTAAAATCACTGGCTTTGTGTATTATTCCCTTCAATATTTGTGGAGCTATGTGGGCAAGTTTTTACTTCTCTTGAATCTAGTTAAACATTTTGAATAAATGGCACAGTAGAACCACAATCAAATCAAGTTAGCATGGGGCATATCTAATTTCACTAATCTGATGGCTAAAAGTTACCAAAAAATAATTTACTCAAGATTTTCAAAACATAACTAAATATATTTTGGGGGGCCTGAAAGCAATTGTTCTTATGTAATTTTACCATAGACTATGGTTTGATGAATAGACATGATATCCCAAGTAACCTAATCTATTTTCCCAATTGCTTTGGTAGCAATATACTTGGTTGGTAACATTTACATTTTAACAGACTATTATTAGAATACTAAAAGGTAGTCATGCACATTTTATGCCATATGCTTAAAAAATCTTATTCATTTAAATCTGTAATGCAAAAGAACTATCTCGATATGAATTGTCTCAGGAGTACATAATAATTTTAATCATCTTTTAATTAAAGTCTAGTCTCATTTGCTTTTCTGGTCTTTTGACTGCTACTAATTGCTGGCACGAAGGTTGTCAATCAGTTTCAGTCTCCTTATAGCCTTGTGCCAAGCTGAGGCATTCCATTGTCAAGTGATTTAAATCCCCCCTCCAAAAGGTGGGATCTTAGTTCTCTCTAGAATATGGAGTGATACAACTTGGATTTTTTTTATCTTCTCCACAAATGTTGGTGTCGAATTGAATTCCTTGGTGCAACAATATTGGGAGGTTTGGATTTTAGGGGGTGATTCAGTCAGAAGTGCTCCACTCTCAGGAGTGGGATTAGGTGCTTTACAAAAGAACTTGGTGGAAAGTTGCTCCCTTTTAATCTTTCTATCCTTTTGCCTTATGAAGATTCAAAGGTCCATTCCCCAACAGTGGATGAGACAGCACACCGGAAGCCGATAGTGCCTGCCACAGTTCTACTGGTTGTCCCTGCCTGGGGGTCAGGTTCTTGTCATTTTATTAAACGAATCAGAAAAGAGTCACACAAAAAGAGAAGAGGCAAGATACTTTATTAAGAGCAAAGTGATAGTACAGGTTTGAACGCATTGTCAAGAGGGACAGTGGGCCACCCAAGAGAGAAGAGACTCAAGAGCCCCAGGCTGTTGCCCAAGGTTTCTCTTTATGGGGTTTGGGGGAAGGAGGGGCTGGTTGCTAGGCATGTAGTTTGAGTGGTTCTCCGATTTGATTGATAGGGTTGGGTTATATAACCTTTTCCTCCAGGCTGCAGAGATGGCTCAGTGTAAGAGTGCTTGCTGTGCAAGCATGAGGACCTGAGCGGGATCCTAACACTTGTGTCAGAATCCAGATATTTCCATGCCTGCCTGTAACCCCTGTGCTGGGGGTAGGCAGAGAAAGGAGAAACACTAGGGCTCACTGTTCAGCCAGGCTGACCAAGAAACGGTAGTTCCAGGCTCTGCATAAGGAATGTGGGTATTTTGATGAAATCTTACTTTGATGGAAATAAAGACCAAGGTATTAGAAATGAGGGAAGGTCAGCCTTGCTATTAACTGTCAGATAACATGGATGGATCATGACTACATCTTAGAACCTGGTGGAAGGCAGAATTTGAGAGTGTGGACCAGGATATTTGTCAGGAGAGATTTTTAAGCAGACAGCATTTGGGATACTGTTTGACTTCTCTTTGCCATGTACAGTAAAATGTGAGAGAAGAGAAAGGATTAAATGATGGAGTTTATAATTAAGAGGGAAGCAGAATATGAAGATATAGAAAATCTCCAGGATGGCTACGTAAAGAATGAGAGTATTTAGGAGAGAAAGTAAGTGTCAGGCTGAACAAATGTTTTGTAAGGGAATTAATATGGGCAGAGGTCTTTTATCTACTACAATAGTGGGAGAATGACCCTGAGGGGCATTTGACTGATCTATGGAGATGCTCTGTCACCAGAATACTGGTGCTTAGGGGCATAATGGCTTCTTGGGAGGAGCTCCTGCTGTCTGGGGAACTTGAGAGCTCATTGACCAGAGCTGGTCTCTGCTCCCCAAATTCCAGCCTAGCACCCCTTGGGCACCCTTTCTGTGGCCAGGGGTTCAGATATAGCGCAGATCTCAGCTCCAGAGGGCACAGGTAGTGATATTTGATGACATCCACATGGAGCTAATTGTTCAGGGTTGCAGAATGTAATAGTTATGACTGCATGGCTACCACAATGTAGATTTCAAATGATTCCTCAGGGCCCAGGTAGGCCTTGTTACATAATCAGTCCAGCCACAGGGAGCTCCCACTGAAGCAGTAGTAATGGAATAATGGATCTGTGAGGGCAGAGACACCGTCAAAATCCTGGAACTATACAGGGACCCATATGCCATCCTGCAGGAGCTGAGGCATTTGATTCTAACACATAGAAGCAGTGACATGGTTGTGCCCAGAAAAACCACCATGGTGGCATACCCTGGATCCTTGAGAGTTCAGCCCTCATCCAAGTATACTCAGGAGATGTGATACAGGGGGAGGGAAGATTGCTGTGGCTGTCAGGTTGTGCCCTGGTATTGTAGTTACCTTCACATTGCTGGATAAACCCTGGACCAGAAGAAGATTATAGGAGGAAAGGGTTTATTTCAGGATTACAGAATCCAGGGGCTTTGGGGAAACATCAATGATAGAAGAAGCTGGCTCACTGTCACAGATCAATAGCAGAGAGACACAACTAAGCAGCCAGCAAGCATGAATAGCCAGAGCTCAAGCTGGATCTGAACATATCTTAGGGCTTAGCTTAAGACCTGCCCCCAGTGACACACCCTCCAGCAGGCTGCAAGAAACTCAAGTTGCAAGCTTAATCTTATTCAAGAATCCCAGAGGCCATGGGGTACATACATTCACATTCATACCACCACACCTGATTGAAGTAGCTTTCAGGCTGTGCCTTTTCAGGGACTCCATTTCAGAGAGCAGTAGCTTGCTCCATTGGGATGCAAGGGCAGAATGACACCACATCTTATTTGTGAAAGTGAACATCTGTCATCTCTCCAGCACAATCGGTCAGGAATATTGATACTGACTTGCTTAGGCAAAGAGAACATGCCACCTATGAGCTTAGCAAATTAAGTCAGGGCATGTCAAAACCCTATCAGAGGGCTGGAGAGATGGCTTAGCGGTTAAGGCGCCCACCTCCTAAGCCTAAGAACAAAAATGACGCAAGGACGCAATGCCGCACTTGACCACAAGGGGGTGCATGCATCTGGATTTCATTCGCAGCAGCTGAGAGGCTGCTGGTGCACCCATCTCTATCCGTCTTCCTCTCCCTCTCTCTCTCTGTCTCTCTCTGTGTCTCCCCCCCCCTAAAAAAAACATTATCAGAGAACTCAGGCCTGTGAGCTTATCTAACCGCAGAGGAATGACACAATCGCTCACCTGTCATGGGTACACGGAGAGGCATCTTGCATTGGGGCACAGAGCATCTGGTGAACCCTCCTCCCAGCAATGGTCTTACGTGTCACAGGGTCCATGACAGCAGCTGCCAGTTTTGTCCCTGGGGTTTTGGTTCAGTGTGGTACTGATGCTTGACCAGTGCATGTGAACTGCTCTCCTCTGGATCCCTACACCTCGAGCAAGATCTGAGCGTTGATAGCCCTGCTCTTGAACAGCAATGTAACTGGGTTCTTCATGCTAACATCCTCATCTCACCCCCTCAGCTCTTTGCACTTTCTTTCAGTGCAGCCCTCGGGCCCTGTGCCAGCTTCAGTTCTTCCTTAGGCAGTTAGTTAGCTATGTCATTGTGAGAGGTATAATGTGTGACCTGAGGGTAACGTGAGCACTTCAGATAGGAACAGAACATTGAATATGTGTGTGCCAGTGGCCGTGAGTACCAAGTGAAATCAACAATACTCAGGGACTTGCATGATTGATGGAGAACAGAAACAGTGATTGTAAGTAAATCTCAAAAAGTGAAACATGGAAGCATGGGGGAAGAGTGTTCAGTGAAAACATGTTAGCATTTTCACCTTACCTTTGTACAAAGTCCTAAGGTGCTTCTGACATTTGGTTGATTCACACAGACTTTGATAACGCTTACTATGTAAGGGAAGTGTAACAACTCTAAACATTTTCATGAGGAAAACTAAAAATTACAGTTTTTTCTTATTAAAAAGCAAAAGCCAGCCAGGCGTGGTGGTGCACACCTTTAATCCCAGCACTTGGGAGGCAGAGGTAGGAGGATCATTGTGAGTTTAAGGCCACCCTGAGATGACATGGTGACTTCCAGGTCAGCCTGAGCTAGAGTGAGACCCTATCTTGAAAAACAAACAAACAAACAAACAAACAAAAACAACAAAAAAGCAAAAGCCATAGATTTTTTTCCCTTTCAAAGTCTTAATGATGATCTTCTATTTTTTCTATAAAATATGGATACAGAATTCATATCCAAGAGTTTATATTCAAATCTGTTTAATGTTTTGAGCTGAGTTAGGGGTTGAATAAAGAGAATGAGATACTTAGATATTTGAAAAAAAAACAAAGACATCTGTCTAGATGATTGATCTGTAGCCCTCCCTGTGGCTATTTGGAGAGGACAAGTTGCGTGCTCAACGACAAGAATCATTACAGTATAATTGTTGCCAGTCTTAATCAATTCCAATTGATTTAATCTTAGAACAGTTTTGAAGTGTCAAGAATCAGATGAAATAGGAAAATAAGAAAATGGGTTTGACCCTTTTTCTAAGTGTGGTGGTTTGATTCAGGTGTCCCCCATAAACTTAGGTGTTCTGAATGCTAGGCTCCCAGCCAATGGAGATTTGGAAATTAACGCTTCCTGGAGACAGTGCATTGTTGGGGCAGGCTTATAGGTGTTATAGCCAGCTTCCTCTTACCAGTGTTTAGCACACGGTGCTGTGGCTGTCATCTACCCAATGTTGGTGAGGAGGTGATGTCCACCCTCTGCTCATGCCATCATTTTCCTCTGCCATCATGGAGCTACCCCTGGAGTCTGAAAGCCAAAATAAACCTTTTATCCCCACAAGGGGCTCTTGGTTGGGTGATTTCTGACAGCAATGTGAACCTGACTGCAACACTGAATTAAAATTATTTCTTATCAGGCTGAAGGGATGGCTTAGTGGTTAAGGTGTTTGCCTGCAAAGCCAAAGGACCCAGGTTCGATTCCCCAGGACCCACACCCACGTTAGCCAGCTTCACAAGGGGGTGCATGTGTCTGGAATTCGTTTGCAGAGGCTGGAGGCCCTGGCATGCCCATTTTCTCTATCTCTCTTTCCTTCTTTCTCTGTCAAATAAATAAATACAAATTTAAAAAAATATTTCTTACCTATAAAAACATTTTTTTAATTTTGGAAAATTTATATGAAATTTTATATCCATCTATATTGACATAAAATAATCATACTTGAATCATGGCAGACTTGCAGTCCACACAACAAGACACAGGATTATTTTTCCCTGCTCTGCTAAATTCTACTATAAATCCTGAAGATTATAAGAAACAATCAAAGAGTTTGGAAAGCAGAAAAGGAACTGGTTATGGACAGCAGGACTAGAGGAAGTACAGGAAAAAGAAGTCTTGCCAGGACTGGGTACTGCCCTATGGTCCATAGCCTAGCAGCAGCAGCCAACAGATTATCTGTCTTAATACCATCTTCAGAAGGATGTAAATCATCTCTTCTCAGGTGTGAAAACAGAATGACTTGAGGGGTGAGCCATGAATGAAACATTTGAAGGCCTGGGGAGTTTACCCTGGATGAGAAAGCTAAATGTAGTTTTCCACCAGAGTCCAGGACATGTGAGGGTTGAACCATGAAAAACTCTGGGATATGCATATTGTTTCCAGGATGGACAGCACTTACCACTTACTTTTACGAGAGTAATGGAACAGGCTGCATAGGATGATAAGATCCCACTTCAATGATGTGTTCAGAAGTAGTAATGAATGGATTAGTGACATGTGATATATTCATCAAGTGAATTGCCACTAAGTAATTAAAAATAAAAGAGCTACTGAGCCACATAGCAATATGGATAAATCACAACAACGTGATTCTGAAAGAAATAGGCTAGGTATAAGATGGAACACACTCTGATTCTCTTAGCATTAATTCTCAGACTAGGGAAAGTCCTCATGTGGTAGAAGTCATCAAATGGCTGCTTCATAAAGAATAGACAAGGTGACTGGGATGAGAGATGTGGTTGATGAGATTGGACACACGGGGAAGTTTGGGGCTGGTAGGAATATGATTTGAGTGTGTACCACTTAATTATTCCCATAAAACTATGTAGACTTAAGATCTGTGCATTTCATAGTATGTAAATTCTATCTCATCTTGGAAATGGATATAAAACTCTGTTTTAATCCTCTTTCTCCCCCAGCTACCATCTATTTCTCTGAATTCTTTCAGATGAAAACTGAGTCTTATATCTTTTTAAATCCAATTTTCCTTTCATTGTCTCAGGCACGTTTTCCAATAATGCTTTCATCTCCATCACACTCAAACAGTTCTCTTTTAAAACTTATCTTCCAGGGCTGGAAGAAAAGGTGCACTGAAACCCTAACAAGATGCCTGGAAGCATCTAAGTTTGTTTTTTAAAATAGGCCCTGGCATGCCTAATCTCTTTCTCTCTGATTAATAAATAAAAATGAAATATTTATTTTAAAAACTTATCTTCCAGGCACTTGTAGTGTTTTGTTTGTTTTAACTTCACCTCACTGGCCATTCTTTCCTGTTGATCTTCCCTGGATCCTACTTCTTCCTGATAAATACGTAGCGTCACACTTTTGGGTTTAACTCTTAGACCTTTGTCTAGCTACAATTATGTTCTAAGTGGACACATTGAATCCAATGGCTCTAAAGGCCAGTTTTGTAAGCCAATGATTCCCAAATTTATAGGTTTTAATTTATACTCACCTTTCTCATGAATATCTAACTCACTTATGGAACTGCTTAGACACTTGCTCCTGGGATAGCCACAAAGGTGCCTTCTCAAATATGCCACATGCCATTCTTGCTTTTTCTACTCATCCAAAAATCTCCATTATGGTTATCCCCTTCCACTAATGCCCAAATAGTTTTTCAGACTGCAGTTACATCACTGAGGTTCTTGTATGGACTTGTGTAGACGATATACTAGAGACTGGGGAATGGTTGTGTTTATCCTTGAATGTCATCTTTGAATAGACTGCTTTGAGTGGAACACACCTGTAAAAATACAAAGGGAGAAAAGAAGATACATTAAGCTAGCCAAACTCTCTCTGCTGAAACAAGGTAATTGATGGATATGATATGTCTTAGCAATAGTTAGTCTTTATGTCACAAATCAGTTAAGTGTATATACATGCATACATATGGACCCGTATGGGGTGTGTGTGTGGTGTATGTGTGTATGGTTATTAGAAATGTGGAGAAGTCATTCTGCTTATGAGTTTAGCCAAGTGGATATCAGGAACACAAAGATATATGCCTGTCAATGTCTCAGTTTATAGGTAAGATAACCAATTCTTAATTTTCAAGCTTGGTTTAGTTTCATAAAATCCAAGAGCTTCTCTAGTTAGTAATAGCTGCTGAAGAAACATTTTATCTTGATACATTGGATGCTGTTTCATTGTCCACTGAGTATTTTAATCCATGTATTCTCTCACAAATATGTATTTAAAACCAGGCAATGGACTACATGGTAATTAGCACTAATCATGTACAAACTGAAAGAAAGTATTTCTCTAGGTAATATTAATAAGAAAGATGTATATTTAAACAATACTGTTCAGAGTCATGCATTTTAAAATTAATTTCCTATTTCTTTTATTTTATGGCCAATGGTAGAATTCTTGAAACAATAAGAAAGCTGCATTGTAAACCAGAAAGTCTCTTGGTTCTGTCTTCCTCTTCAGAGTTTTACTATAGTCATGTTCAAATGAACTCATCTATTCACCTTGTTGCTTTTGATTATTAAAAATGAAATAATAAAATCAAGTAAAGAAAACCAGAAAATGACAAAGATAATATCATATTTTATTCTTTTGGCATTTTTTTCTGAGATCTAAATTTCTGGACATTTTAGCTGTCTGGCTTAGCATGTCTCTCTCTTCCCAAAATCCTGCATCAGTTCTAAATGCAGCTAAGCTGGCAAGGGTGATTAACCATAACAATCATTTTTTATGAGAGACAGAGTGAGCAAGAGCATGTCAGGGCCCCTTGCCACTGCAAAAGAATGCCCAGATGCATGCACCACATTGTGTACCTGGACAGACTTTTTTTCTTTTAATCAGTAAGACAGACACAGCATTGTTCTGGATTTCATATGTGACATGCCTACAGAGCTTCAGATGATTCCATCTCAAATGTGTTATTTTAAATTCAAATTTCCAAATTTAATGTCTTTCCAAAACACAATACAGATAACTGAGGGGTGCAGTAAACCTCAGTGGTCAATTCTTAGGCAGAATGCTGGAGGAAGCCTTTGAAATAAGACTTATTGAAATTTCAAGTTGACTTTAATTCTCCAAGAAATTCTCAACTGATTTGCTGATTGAAGAATGTTGTTGATTATGATACAGAAAGCTAATCTAACAAATATAAGATCCGTGACCACCATTGTCCTCATGAATATCACTCATATTGGGAGTGAATGAACCATCCACTTCCACCATACCAAAGCTGAATTCCACTTTCATTAGCAAATGTGCTGAGTGACCAGGTCTCACTGAACACCATGCTGCTAAGCAACTACAGAATACTGGGAGGGAGGTTTCCTGCTGAGCTCAATCAATTCAAACACCTGTTAGTTTTTCAGAAATGCACTGCACTGCAAAAGAAACCCTGCAAGGGATAGGGTGTGACTTTCAAGATGAGAAAATATGTTTTTCTTCAGTTCTGAACAAACCAATGCTTTCCTCTAGAAATTAAAAAAAAATCCATGCTTCAGATTTGTATTGATGGGCATCCATGTTGTTGAATGGAAATTCTTAAATTTTCTGTCAAAGGTGATCTTTAAGAACAGCCATAATAAATTGTTTAAGTAATCAATGAGAACTCGCTTTTAAACCTCTGCTTAATCCTCTACTTAGGAAAGGTGGCAGGATTTGGAAGTTTAATTCCCTGAGATAGAAATTTTTCAATTTAATGCTTTGGCATGAAGTCAGAGTGACTTGTCACTAAATGTCTGTTACCACCAGGCAGATAACTGAACTGTAGCAAAGTAAGTCAATTCACTAGGAATTGACTAGTAGAATCATGTCACACTGAGGGAAAGCAAAGGTGTCTGGTACAGCACAGCATTGCTGATACACTTGTGTGTGCCTGGCTTTCTGCATTGAAAGTGTCTCTTGAAGCTACATCAAAATAAAAGAAAGATATGGAGGTCTGGAGGGATGGCTTAGTGTTAAAGGCATTTGCCTGCAAAGCCAAAGGACCCAGGTTCAATTCCCCAGGACCCACGTTAGCCAGATGCACAAGGGGTGCATGCGTCTGGAGTTCCTTTGCAATGGCTGGAGGCCCTGGTACATCCATTCTATCTTTCTCTCTCTCCTTCTCTCTCTATCAAATAAATAAAAAGAAAATACTTAAAAAAATAAAAATAAAAAAAAAGGTATGGAGAAGATGACAACTAACAGGACATGTGCACTGCAGTACTCAGTTTTGCTTCCTGGTAATATCCACTCTGTTACTCTGATAACTACTGATGCTAACTTAAAAAAAATTATTTTCTGTAAAGGAAAAAAAAATAAGTGAATCATTAGGAAAAAATCGCTTTGTGTATCCTTCCAGATCATGGAAAGATGGAAAATGGATTCTTTGTAGTATAGGAAATTTAAATTTTAGTTACTCTCCATTTACCACAGGAACCTTGAGACTAGAAGAAAATTAAGTTGCTTGCCTAGCATCATGTCAATAACCTAGTCAGTAGCATGACCTAAATTTAGTGTTTGTTTCATTTTATTTTGGATAATAGAAGTTTCAAGGAGATTTGGTGACTAAGGTTTATAAATAAATAGATGATAAACAAATAAGGCAGGGAAAGAAAGAACTAGGTGAATTCTGATGACATTATTTGGTGCGTGAAAGAGAAATGCTTCTCATGACATCACAAAATCTTTAGTATCTCTCTTAAATGCATTAGAAACTTCCATGTAGGAGCATGGTAAGGAAAGGCCTGACTCCATGACTCTGCCAAATGGTGCTCCCAGGACTCTATCTGTGGTTCCCAGGATGTCTCATAACCTGCTCTTCCTGCTCTTGGCCATCTGTTTCCAAACTTCTCCTCCATCCCTGGGCTCCATCCATTGGTTTGTCTCACCTCAGGGCCTGCTTGCTCAATGCTTAGGATTCTGCCAAGTGCTCCGATTCTCTTCTCTTCCCTTCCCTTCCCCCTTCCCTTCCCTTCCCTTCCCTTCCCTTCCCTTCCCTTCCCTTCCCTTCCCTTCCCTTCCCTTCTCTTCTCTTCTCTTCTCTTCTCTTCTCCTCTTGTGTAAAATATCATTCTCTTCACAGAAATCTTTCTTGTCAGTCTTTCTGAAGTAGCCCCCTTTTATACTCTAACATCTATTTATTTCATTTTTAGTACTTTGTATTATGTAAAGTGATTTGCCTATAAGATTTTTAGTGTCTGTCTTCTCAGATAGAATGTAGCTCCATGAGATTATGGGTCTTTTCTGTTACTCTTTTGTCATCCTCCTAGCTTTACTCCTGCCATTCTTAAAGCACAGTGACTCTGCATTGGATCTGAAGTGGAACCAGCGCCTGAGCTCTTCCTTATCAGCCTACCTGTTGCCTCTTGAAAACTGCAGTTGTCGACATCCTTGTTTAGTATCCTTCCCTGCTGGAAGAAAGGTGGGTTCTGTGGTGGTTTAAGCTAACATTCTGGTATATCCAGGTGAAAGTTCACATGTACCATTTGGTGGCTGTGAAATCAATTTTTCACTCAATTTTTATCACTAGAATAATTCTATCTCATGAGACTTTGTGGAGGTTAAAAATAAAATACATTTAGGGCTGGAGAGATGGCTTAGCAGTTAAGGTGCCTGCCTCCTAAGCCTAAGAATGCTGGTTCCAATCTCCAGTGGTTACAATCTCCAGGTCCCACATTTAGCCAGATGAAAAGTGACGCAAGGGCGCAATGCCACACTTGACCACAAGGGGGCGCGCATATCTGGATTTTGTTCACAGAGGCTGAGAGGCTGCTGGTGTGCCCATCTCTATCTGTCTTCCTCTCCCTCTCTCTCTGTCTCTCTCCAATATATATATATATATATATATATATATATATATATATATATATATATTTATTTAATTCAACAGGGTTTGGCATATGGCCAATTCTTGGTAAGTGATATTAATCCCATTTATATGTTGTTATTGAATATTTCATAATCTTTCTGCTCCTCTCATTAATTATGGCTACTATAAACAATTTTCTTGGCTATTCCATGCCATAATCAGTTCAGATCTCTCCCACCCAGGATCTTCAAGTGACAACATTATTCCCTAATCAAGCCACCCATCCTGACATTGGCAGAAGACATTGAATGCTGCCTCAATAAACCTGGAGATCGATCTTATGGAGGATGAACGATCAATTATATCCATATACATAATAAAAACATGTAGGTATTAGGGAAGCTATGGCAATCTCCCTTGTGCCAGGACTTGTATCTGAGCTGTGACAGAAGAATTTGATCATCCAAGTTAATCTTAATGACACTTTCCATTTCTCTCTAAACGACCCTGTGACTCTCATGTCCCCAACACTGAGGGTGCCACACATGCTCGCACTGCTGTGTCTACCCAGTGAGCCTGTGAGGATTGTTCAGAGAGGACATGAACAATGAGGGCTCCACCAGGATCTGCTTCTGTCAACTGAGAAATGATATTGCTACTGCATAGGAACAAGTTTGAAAGGGTGAGGTAATATATTAGCAGAATACAAATCTATTGAATTGAAATATGGTTGATGCAAAATGCTGACCACTGCAACCTTTCACGGGACTGGCCACTTTGTAATCATTATATTTGGCTCATGCAATAAACAGAAAAAGATTACAAATGTGAAATTTGTCCTTGTCTTCTAAAAGCTCTTTAGAGTAGACCTACATTTCCCAAAGATTTTTCTCTTATTCAAACAAGTTTAATGTTCTTACAATTTTTAATAAAATCATTATATGAAAAATGAGATGCAATCATTATATTCTATAAACCAGGTACTTCCAGTCTGGGGATTCTTTATATTTTCACATTTTCTGAGATAGTATGAAGAAAAAACATTTTTTATGAATGATGTAATGAGAAGAAAAGCTCAACCTATGCTTTCCATGCAAGTTTAGGGAGATGGACTTCATGTGCGCTATATGAATTTCTTAAATTCTTGACGTTCTGTCCTAAAATAATTGCCTTATGGATAAATTATTGCATGCCTGGTCTGTTTTTCCAGTGGATCTCATTATCAACGGGCAGATATATTTCCATAAAAAGTATGTGCTTCTCTAGGAGAATAAAAATTATATCTAAAATGGGATAAAGAAGAATTTTAGATATCATTAATAAAATACTGAAAATACAGAAACTGAAAATACCAGAAATGGATGAAGCATTTCGTGACATTTTGTAATTTGAACAGACCAGAGGTTTAAAACCTTTATGCCACTGAAATATGTAATGTGGGTCCCTCGTTTTTGAAATAGCCAAGATGAGAATTATTTGAACAGATCAAATCAATTCTCCTTGCTATTTCTGTTTCTCTATAGTGCTCTACTGAAGTCATGTAAATTGATATGTAAGGAAACAATTTTTCTCCTTTTGTGTTCTTATTATTTTTTCTTTTTTTGTTTTGTTTTCCAAGGTAGGGTCTCACTCTAGCCCAAGATGACCTGGAATTCACTATGTAGTCTCAGACTGGCCTCAAACTCACAGTGATTCTCCTACCTCTGCCTCCCCAGTGCTGGATTTAAAGGAGTGTGCCACTATGCCTGGCATTATGTTTTTATTCTTAAAATCCATCAAGACAATTATAGGTTTGTATAATGTTATCGATTACATAAAATGCTGTGAACGAAACTCATCTTTCATGACTTTAAAACAAGAGCAATTTACTTAGTTCAGTAGACTCATTGAGGTTGTGATCAGCTACTGGGTTCTTATAGTTTAGGCTGGGTTTGTTTCTGCGTCTGAGGTAGGTTGGGTGGGATCGGATGAATTTGTCTTTGAAAATGAGTTCTACCTTGTTCTTTAGTAGCTAATCAGCCAGTTTGGCAAAATGGGCATGTTCAGGGCCAGTAAGAGATCCTGTAATATGGGCAAACACAACCATACATGTGAATATACACACACACACAAACACATGTAACATTATTATGTTAATGCTTATCTCATTCCTAAATCAATTAATGAAAGAATTTCTACAAAGAATAAAAGAAGTTTTATGTGCTCATTTGAGAAATATTTAGTCACTTTTTCATTTATGCTATGGAAGTGAAATCTCTCAGTATATTGCACTAGACATAATCAAGGTTAGCTCTGGTTCAACATTAATTGCTGAAGATATTTAACCATTCCATTTCTTTGCAAATTTTTTCATTTTTAAGCTATGTATTCAGAATCAAGTACATAAAACATTGAAAATAAAAACTATGAACTAGAATGAAATATTATCTTTAAGAACCTAGTTTGAAATTTCAACATCAAACAATTTTTATTTATTTATTTATTTTAAAATTTTATTTATTGAGAGAGCAAGAGAGGGAAAGAGGCAAAGAGGCAGACACACACACAGACAGACACACACACACACACACACACACACACCGAGAGAATGGGCACAACAGGGCCTTCAGCCACTGCAAATGAACTCCAGATGCATGCGCCACCTTGTGCATGTGGCTTACGTGGGTTCTGGGGAATTGAACAGAGGCCCTTTGGCTTTTCAGGCAAATGCTTTAACCATTAAGCCATCTCTCCAGCCCAACTTTTATTTATTTTTGAAACAGGGTCTCAAAGTATACTCCAGCCTGCCTGAAACTCTATATGTAGTCTAGGTTGGCCTCAAACTCACAGAAACCCTCTGACCCAGCTTTCTGAGCTTTGGGATTTCATGTGTGAGCCACAGTCAACAAACTACTTTTAAACTATTAGACGTTTAAAAGTAGAAGTTTAACTATATACAGATGCTGAGCTACAGCAAAAGCACTCCTAATTTTAATTGTAAAAGCAGAGCTGTGGGTTGAAGTTCACCTTTCTGCACTTTGGAATTTAGATAAACGTAGAGAACATTGCAATTTTGTCAGTAAAGTACAGGATAGGAACAGATTACAGGATTTTTTTTTTCCCCTAAATTTTGTCAGCCTACTCAATTTGGTCATGAGATGACCTGATCAGTAAGTAACAGAATAAGCCAGCATGACTGATGTGCGCAGCAAAACTGCGTGAGATGATAAGGAAAAAGGATTGTTCTGCTCTTTTTCCAGCTTTAATAATCCAGGCATAACCAGGACAATCATATTTGCAGGTTTTGAATCAGATTTACCACAGCCTTCCAGATGTAGCTACCCAAATAAGATTCATGTGGCCATAAGACTATTTCTTTTCTTTTCTTTTCTTTTCTTTTCTTTTCTTTTCTTTTCTTTTCTTTTCTTTTCTTTTCTTTTCTTTTCTTTTCTTTTCTTTTCTTTTCTTTTCTCTTCTTTTCTTTTCTCTTCTCTTTTCTTCTTTTTTTTGAGAGAGAGCTAGAGAGAGAGAGCTAGAGAGAGAAAGAGTGAGAATGGGCATGCCAGCGGCCTCTCAGCCACTGTGAATGAACTCAAGATGCATGCACCCCCTTGTGGGCAAGTGCTGCATTGCTCCCTTGCATCACCTTTTGCGTCTGGCTAAACATGGGACCTGGATATTGGAACCCACCTTCTTAGGCTTGGCAGGCAGGTCCCTTAACCACCACGCCATGTCTCCAGCCCCATAAGACTATTTCTGAATATATGTCCACAATCCAATTATTCCCTGGAGAGCAACACTGTGTAATCCTCACAGTCTTGGGACATGATTTACCTTCACAATCACTTCAGAATGTTTCTTGAGACATGTAGAGTATTCCTGTTGCCCTATGTAATAGTAAATATTTTGGTCAACATACTTACTTTGACAAAATGTATAATTTTGGGCTGGGGAGATGACTCAGGTGATCACTTGCCACACAGGCATGAGGGCCAGAGACCACCTTGCTTCTATCCCCAGCACCCACACCTGTACTTGTGGGGAGCAGATAGAGGAGTATCACTAAAGGTGATGCAAACCACAGCTCTAGTTTCAGAGAAAGACTACATACAGCTCAAGGAAATAGTCACATGTGTAGTAAAGGAGGGCTCTCTGCATTTTCCTGTGGGCTCCACATTGGTGTGCCTAGAGCACATGCATCTGCACCTACATGTACTTATACCACACCATATGTACTACACTCACACACACGCTTAGAATTTTCCTAAAAATATTTAAGAGAAACTACATTTAATTTCTCATCTCATTGCCTTCAATATTTTTACAATCAAATCACTCTCTATCATAGGTCAATTACCAAATAAAAACAATGTTCTTTAGTAAAAAACTTCAGGGCTATGTATGGAGACGACTACTCCAGAGAACTTCCATTGTTTCAGATAGGGCAGATGTGATTTGCTGGGACATGTGGAACAGATGTTCCCAGGGGTTTGCCAATTACTGTATTTCCTTAACTGTAGCAACCCTTAGATATTTTCTCTGCCATGCCTAAAGGACAATGACTGAAAAATGTACTGGAAAGTTCTTTGTGTGTTCTAAATCAAATTATAGTAAAATAAATATCTTAATTTAATTGGGTGATTTCCATAGGAATGCTAAAATTTTAATACAAAAAAACAGACCCACAGCATTCTCAAATATGTGACATGAGCATATTAAAAAAATAAGATATAGATAAAAATTAAACCTCTTGAAGATGAATTACAAGAGTATAGAACATGCTATTATTTTTGACTAGTTTAATCTACATCACATTATATTAACTGCCTACTAAGGTACATGCACATAATTCAGAAATGTAAGGTCCACACAAAGCTATTCTAGTGTACATGAGAACATCTGCATATTTATGCTCTGTTATAAAGTTATAAAGACAGCTATAAAAGCAGGGTCTAGGCAGAATCAGGAAATGCAGTAATCAGGGAGTAAGGGTGTGCTTTAATAGACATATATTAGAAGATTACACAATATTGCAAGTTCACTGGAACCATCTGCTTCTATATTGCACTCTGTGTGCAATGGTGTGATTATTAGTGATCTTGTTGCTTCCCAGAATATAAAGTTGGTGATTAGCTTTGATAAGTATATAATTTCACTTTGTTCCTCCATATGTGTTACTGACATAAGATGTATTACTTATTTATACTTAAATCTGGCACCACTCACCATTGTTTTTGGTGAACAATTGAATTCACATTTTGAATGTCTCCCATGGGGTTATGAGAACTGGCACTTAAGAAACCTATCCGTGAAGGGGCAGCATCCGTGAAGGAAGAGAGAAACGCTCTGAAGTATGTAGAGGACCTTTTTGTTTAAATCGCAAAGGAAAGCAATGATCAGTCATTTACATGATATTGATTTGAAATATGTAGATGAATTATTACATGGGTGGAACTCATCCAGGTAATTTTAGAAGCTGTAATAGGAAAATGGATGCAGTGTGTTTCTGTACACTCAAATAATAAATAAATACTAAGGAAGGCTTGTTCTATGAGAAACATGATTGCTTTTACCAACTTATGTTAAATATTCTTATGCTAAAATAACACATGGTGTTATTTATCAAACGTATCCTTTTGTACGTGACAAATGTCAGCAAGCCTTTTCTTCTTTTCCAACCTCGCCCTACCTGCCTCCTTTGTTTTATTATCTGATGACTGAAAATGTAGAGATTAGAACATTATTTGATTTGGCTGCCTTGGGATTGATTTAAACTTTCTCTTTGAAGGTTTTCTTCTGATAATTTCCACAGGTTTATTGAGTGCTTGTCTTGTGTGCTAAGAAGATATTGGCTCAGTAGAGAGCCGCTCAGACACTGCACATGGGATTCAGGGGTGGGTTTCCATTAACCCTGAATGTTAGGAAAACTGCCCTGATAAAGTACCATGTAGCCAGAGACCCGTGTGCAATCATGAATTAGCTACAGAGGGAAAAGATGAAAGAGGAACAAGAGTTAACCTTCCACTTCCTCCTATATGCTCCTGCATCTCCCAAGATCACTTATAGCTGGAGAAGACAGAGGCAGGAGGGCATAATGGCTGGAACCCCAAGTGAGGTAGCTTTGATCACCCCTTCCTTCTTTTTTTTTTTTTTGATTACAAAACAGATGATGTTTTTAATATATATTTAAATATATTTATGTATTTATTTGAGAGAAAGAGAGAGGGAGAGAATGGGTGTGCCAGGGCCTCCAGCCACTGCAAACAAACGAATTCCAGATGCATGCACCCCCTTGTGCATCTGGCTTACGTAGGTCTTGGAAAATTGAACTGGGATCCTTTGGCTTTCCAGCCAAATGCCTTAACCACTAAGTTATCTCTCCAGCCCCCTATTATATATTTTATAAATATCATAAGACAGGAGGAGAAAATAAAATAACTGCAGTCTCTACACTACCACTACATGCCCAGCTAACAATTGTTGCCAGGAAATACATTTTTTTTCGCGTTTTTTGAGGTAGGGTCTCACTCTAACCTAGGCTGACCTGGAATTCAGTATGTAGTCTCAGGCTGGCCTTGAACTCATGGTGATCCTTCTACCTCTGCCTCCCAAGTGCTGGGATTAAAGGTGTGCACCACACACACCCCAGTCTTTTGGCAATGCATTTTTTCATGTTCCTATGTCTTCAGCAATAGGGTTTTTTTTATTGACACCTTCTATACCATACACAAAAAGCATATGATAGTTTTTCCCAATCTTTTGAAATTAGATTGACCCTTCTCCCCATTCCACTTTAGAACTCCAATCTCCATCATATCCTCCTCTCTCCATTAGTCTCTCTATTTTTTATTTGATGTCATCATAATCCTTCCAGATCCATTTTCTTCTATTTTGAGGGTCTTGTGTAAATGTACCACATCTTTATTATCCATTCATTTGGGTATTGCTAAGCACTGCAAGGTCATGGGTATTGAGGCCAATTTCTGTCTGCCTAGGTTGCATTGTAAGGAGTTGTACCCTTCCTTTGGCTCTTCCTACCAACAGTTCTATCCTCCCCTCTTCCACAATGGTCCCTGAGCCTTTGAGGGTGTGACAGAGGTGTTTCAGTGCTGGGCACTCCTCTATCCCTTCTTCTCAGCACTATGTTGCCTTTTGGGTCATCCCAGTGGTCATCACCATCTGAAAAGAGAAGCTTCTCTGCCAGAAGATTTGTGAGTAGCATTAATATGTAAACATGAACATTAAGGTTGTTTCAGTGATATCAAGGTCCCCCAGGGCAGCTTGTGCATGGGAGTAATATATACATATCTTTTCTCCGATTAGTCAGACAAGAGCAGGCTTTATACCTCTAAGTCTCATGACCTCACCTGCCATAGACTTTTGCTTAGGTTTTTCAGTACCAGGTATGTATTCCCTCCCGCAGAGAGGGCCTTCAGTCCAATTATGGAGCAGTTGGTTACCCCAAGAGTAGACATGCCACTATTGCACCCATTCAGTTATTGGGCCTGTATGGCCAAACTTGAATATTCAGTGTCCACTGTTTTCACTGCTGATGACTTCTGTCTCCCATACAGCTGCATGCAGTGCAGCTTTTTCCAGCTTTCATTTGGCTGGTCTACAGGGAGAAGGTTTTCTGCTCAGTACCAGCTTGCTTTCTCAGTGACCTTGCCTCTCAGGCAAGAGATGTCTTCAGCAATAGGGTCTTACTATCTGTTTCTCAAGGGAAACCAAGGGCTTTGGCAAAAGCCTTTAATATTTTGGAGGCTACCAGGACCTCCTTGGCCAACAACTCACTGGAAGGTATCCCATCCCAGGCACTGAAAATTTTCTAGTAACAGTGGCTGGAACCCCAAGTGAGGTAGCTTTGATCTCCCCCTCCTTCTATTAAAAGTGTCAACAGCTCCATTCTCATTACCATGGACTTACTATCACCATACTGTTTGATTATCATAGTGCCATGGCTAATTAGCCAAGGCTATCCCAACCCTAAGATGGCAATGGGTTAATCATGTGTGCCCAGGGGCAAAATCAATACTACCACAAAGGTTGTAATAACTCCTGATAGTCTTTGGCACTCAAAAACTGAGACAAAAGCTGGACATGGGGTGTTCACCTTTAATCCTAGCACTTGGGAGGCAAAGGAAGGAGGATTGATGTGAGTGCAAGGCCACCCTGAGACTACATAGTGAATTCCAGGTCAGCAAGACCCTACCTTGAAAAACAAAACAAAACAAACAAACAAAAACCAACTCAGATGACAGACACTGTGTTAATTTTCTACTATTGCATAACAAATTATCATGAACTTAGTGGCTTCACATAACATCCCCTTATTATTTATTCAGAATTATGTAGGTTAGAAGTCAGGCAAGGCATGGCTACACCTTCAACTCAGGGTTCCACTGGGCTGAAATTCTCATCTAAAATGCCAAGAAAACCCTTCCAAACTCATTCTTTCTAGTAAGTTCAGGTTTTTGATTATAAAGTCCCCTTTTCTTCTGGATTTTCACTCAAAATCTTGAGAAGATATCATACTGAATGTCACTAGGAAAGGAATGATCAAACTTTGAAGTACAGTTTCTGCTGAATGTGTCTGTCAGTTCATGCTCGGTCAAGTAAAAAAATCCGAACATCTAAAGTAGGGGTGGGGAAGGGCTGGAGTGATGGCTTAGTGGTTAAGGTGCTCACCTGGGAAGTATTAGAGACCCAGATTTGATACCCCAGTACCCACCTAAGCCAGATACATAAGGTGGCACATGCATCTGGAGTTTATTTGCAGTGGTTGGAGACCCTGTTATACCCATTCTCTCTCTAACTGCCTATTTCTCTCTCTCTCTCAAATAAATAAACAAAATTTTAAAAAATATTTAAAATAAAGTTGGGGACTATCTGTATTTCATTTATTTTTTTATGTAGTTATTCAGTTTTTGTTTTTCAAGGTTGGGTCTCCTTCTAGCACAGGCTGATCTAGAATTCACTATGTAGTCTCAGGCTGGCCTTGAATTCAACAGTGATCCTCCTACCTTGGCCTCCCAAGTGCTGGCATTAAAGGTGTGTGCCCCCACGCCTGGCTGTATACCATTTACTACCCTTACTTTCTCTCCAATCAATATACCAACATTTCCCAATTCCTTGTACTCATGCTATAAATTTTACCCTGGCAGTATCTCCTGTCCTCCTCATCTCACTATTAGTCTGTCTTTATGTATCAACCTTAAGACATTGAGGCTAGAAGATAAATGAAAGATTTTGGGAGCAGCTGACACTTATTGTATCCTCTCTCCAATAGAACCATGCATGTAGAACCCTGTGGTTTAATTTCCTGATTTTCAGATGGAATTACCACAGTCTATTTGATAGCATACTCTAGACAGCATAGAAGAAAATATGGTACTTCCTTTCCAGCATTTTAAACAGGAGGTAGAATAGGGAAACAGAGATCTGCATGCATGAATGATGCATTATTTGTATTTTCAGACTTCGCTTCTTTTCCTTCCTGTAATTTTATTTAGAGTATTGGATATATCTCTTTGTCTATAAGCAATTTTAGTAACCATATCTCCATTTCAAATTCTGTGTCTGTCAAAATAGAAATGTACATCACAAATGGCCTACTAAGTGCCAAACACTAATTCAAAAGTACCCAGAATGTTCTTTCTCATAAAATCTAGCTATTCAAAACTGGAATTTTTTTTTTTATTTTTTTATTTATTAGATATGGGAATATTTTGTATGTAAACAACACATATTGGTACCATCATTTTCCTCCTCCCTGCCCCTGCCCCTTTTCTAAAGAGGCCTTCCTCATTGGGGATTCAAGTCAACCCCAAGGGGATTGTGGGTCATGCATTATGGAGGTGGGAGGCAATGTCTCTGTGCAAAATGTCCCAATTTGTGGCTCTAACAATCTTTCTGCTCCTTCTTCTGCAAAATTCTCTGAGCCATACTGGGAGAATTTTAAGTCTACTTCAGTGATGGGCACTTAGGAGCCTCTGGATCTCTGGTTTGGTAGGTGTCATCAGCATCTATCTCCATCACCCTTGTGCTGATATCAGATTCACTAAGAAAGCAGCACTCTTGTTCATTTCCCAGTTCCTCTGTGGTTTCAGCTGGAGCTGGGGTGGAGTGCACTGGGTAGTTTTTCTCTGCAGGTCCAGCTCCTGTCTGAAAAAGAAAAGCAGATTCTCCAATGAAGTCAGCACTGGTTAAATGGGATAACCATTATTAATTTAGAGAGAATTAAAAGGTTGTAGACCCTCTTATAGCCCAAGATTAGTGGGAGCTTAACAATGGAAAGCAGAATCAATTATCTGGATATGATTTTGACTTGTTTCCCAGTTCCAGATATGGTTTCCTTTCCACTGAGTGGACCTGTTAGCCAATCCAAGAGCAGTTGGTTACCCACCATGGCTGTATGCCACTATTGCACTTGTGTGAGCATCAGATCAGGTTGTTTGCTTCTGAGTCACTTAGACTTTGCGTTGCTCAGACAGATGTTGACCATTTTCCCCCTGTAGCTCATGTAGTGCCTTCCAGCACTAGATGGGCTAATTGTCTAGGGACTGGCTCTCCTCTGGATTCCAACCAGGTTTCTCCATGATCTGTGCCAAGAGCATATGGTATCTTCAGTAGTAGCATCTTACCATTAACCTCTTGTGAGTAACCAAGTGCTCTGACAGAAGTCTATTTTGTTTGTTTTGGGAGATCTAGTAGATCTCTCTGATCATTGTGGATGAATACCACATCCTGGTACAGGGAATTACAGGCCAGTGCCAAGGGAAAAGAAAAAAGGAAAAGACAGAGAAGAAAGAGAAACAGTAGAAATTTGAGGTTAGGTTTCGTCTCACCCTCTCCAGGGCCCTTCGATTCAAGTGCTCCCTCTAAGGTCCTCTTGAGGGTTCCACCTTTTAGTCCGACTTGCTGGACATAGGATTCTATGGTGCCAGTTCAATTTGGGTTCAGTTTTGTGTCCTCCCATTCTTTCCCTTCTCCCAAGCCCTAACCTCCCTATTCTTCAAGCCTCAAAATGCTATTCAGTTATTTCAGCAACTTGAGCTGATCCAAGTTAGGAACTGCAGATGAGTGAGATCATGCAATTGTTGTCTTTCTGTGATTGTATGAGTTCATTTAGAGCTCCAAGTTTGATCATTTTTCTACAAATTTCATTGTGTCATTTTTTTCTTACTGCTGAGTAGAATTCCATGGTGTAGATATACCACATCTTGGTTAACCATTCATCCAATGATGGACACCTGGGTTGATTCCAGTTTTTAGCTATTATGAATTGGGCAGCTATAAACATGGTTGAGCAATTATCTCTGAACTGAGATGTGGAGGTTTTAGGGTAAATGCCCAGTAAGGGGATAACAGGATCTGTTGGTAACTCTATGTTCAACCTTTCCAGGAGTCTCCATATTGATTTCCACTGTGGTTGTACCAACTTACATTCCCACCAACAGTGAATGAGTTTTCTTCTTTCTCCACATGCTCACCAACATTTGTTTTCATTTGACTTTTTAATGTTTGCTATCCTTACTAGGGTAAGGTGGAATCTCATAGTAGTTTTAATTTGCATTTCCCGAATGGATAGGGATGTTGAACATTTTCTTAAGTGTGTATTGGCCATTTGAAATTCTTCCTCTGAGAACTCCCTATTCAGTTCTCTGCCCCACTTTTGGAGTGGGTTGTTTGATTTTTTTATTTTTTAGTTTTTTGAGTTCTTTGTAGATTCTAGATATTAGATTTCTGTCAGTGGTATAGCTGGCAAAGAGTTTCTCCCATTCAGTGTGTAATTTATTGGCTCTGCTTCTGGTATGTTTGTCTGTGCAAAAGCTTTTTAGCTTTATGAGATCCCATTGGTTGAGTGCTTGTTTAATTTCCTGGGTCTGGCCTACTCACTCCAGACCATAGCACCTGCCCACACACTGTCTGTGCAAGGAACTTCAGACCTTGGAGTTGGGAGGAGCCCAGATACAGGGGTCTGGCTTACTCATTCAAGACTGCTGCGCCCGCCCCCTCACTGTCCAAGCAAGGAATTCAGATGGGTAGGTGGGAGGAGCCTGGAAATGGGTCTGGCCTATTCACTCCAGACTTCTGTGTCCACCCACACACTGTCCATGCAAGGAGCTCAGACCTGGGAAGTGAAATTCCTGAAATTTTTGTTCAATGTTGCCTTAATTCACCATTTCCCAAGAAGAAAATTGTTATGAGCATATTACATTGGGATCATTAGCAGAAATGTTTGTCTTTTCACAATATTAGAATTTATTGGATAACAATAAATTCATCAACTACATCAGGTCTTTTGGGGAGACTGCAGCTTCCTTTCATAGGTTGCCACTGGAAAAAAAAACAACACATTAATTATTATTATTACAATCTTCACCTAGGTTACAGAATGGTTACCTACACTGTTTAAAGAGACCACTGTAGAGTTCAAGGAGGTCAAAGAGGCCTTGCTGGGAGCAGAGGTAAAGGGCTGATGAAGATGCAAACAGAATTTTTGCAGAGGTCTGTTGACAAATCCTTCTGGAGGAGCTACTACAAAGCCAGACCACAGGGTCAGAGTTGAGCCTCAAGGCTGACTTTAGCTTCAGAAGGAAGGTGCAGGACTGGCATTATAGATGTGAAGTGAGGGACTGGATCCAGACAGATGAATTTGAGTATGCTGTGGTGAATAGTGGGTCTAAGCTGAGGTCCCTGGATCAGTTAATCATTCTTTGTTTGAGAAACATACCCTGAAGTCATTTGGTCATCACAGTGTTAGGTGTCCTCCTGTTTAGGGTCCAGATGGAGATGTTATAATCTTCCTCCTCAGCCTAGCGTGTTTGAAAATTTCAGGGCCTGATTTTCCTGATATGATTTTAACACACTCTCTTTTGCCTTTGGGAGTAAGTTATTTAGCATTCTGCATCCTGAGGGTGATGCAGGACAGGTGCTGTTGTTGCCATGTCCAACAAGGTGAAGAGCCATCCTGCTTCTGCATTTGCTCTCAAGATGGCATCAAATGCTGCTTGTAACAGGGAGTCTCCCGGGACAATGCAGGCTGAAGAGTCACTGTCTTACACAATACAGAGTACTGTGGAATGGGGCACAGCCTGATCTCAAGAATGTCTTTGGATTCAGTCCTTCTTTTTTTTTTTTTATCATGACTTCCATCCCCAAATTGAGATTTGATTTGACCCTATCTACTTACAATCAGTTTCAGAATGTGAATTGTTTGCAGTATTCACATATTTCATATAACTCAAAACTTTGATTAAGACAGAAACTTTGGTTTATTCTGTTTGATGACCATGAGGACAGTACTTACAGCATGTTAAATAACTCCACCAATCAGAATAGTCGTGACCTGTAATGCACTTATCAGCATAAAATAAAATAAAACATTATCAGGATTTCTTGTATCAGTGCTATAACAATTTTATATTGAAATTGATGTTACTAGACTTATAGAGGACAGTCCTTTATTCATTGGCTACCATGTGAGTATTTGGGAAAGCCCAGATTAGTTCTATTTATTTAAATATCAGTATGTCAGGCTGCAGAGACAGCTTAGTGATTAAGCGCTTGCCTGTGAAGCATAAGGACCCCCATTCCAGGCTAAATTCCCCAGGACCCACGTAAGCCAGATGCACAAAGTGGTGCATGCATCTGGAGTTCATTTGCAGTGGCTGGAGGCCCTGGCATACCCATTCTCTCTCCATCTATCTGCCTCTCTCTCTCTGTTGCTCTTAAATAAATAAATAAACAAAAAATTTTAAAGAAAAGCAAAAGTAAATATTAGTATGTCATAAAGCCATTCCACAGATGATTAAATGCACATATCATCTTTATTTTTCTAAAGGAAAGCTTATTTATATATTATCAATTAAAATAATTACATTCTACTTTATACTTTAAATTTCATTATCTTTTTAAAAATTTTATTCTGAGTTTTTATTTTTAATCAATGCAAACACTGAATCTGGAATTTTTGTCATTACTGAGTTTTACATTGTTAATATAATGATCAAGGCAAAGAAAACGTGGTCCAGAGTTTGAGGTCTTTGCCTAATGCTCACTGGGTTTAGACATGAATATCTTCATTGCTAGCTCTGGTACATACTCATACTTAGAACTGTTAGTCAAAACTGGGATGCTAACATGTATCTTCAATTCTCGCCCTGGGAACTCAGGCAGAAGGTTCACCATAAGTTCAAGGAAAGCATGGTTTTTGTATAGCAAGTTCCTAGCCAATTAGGTTTACATAGTGAGATTCTTTCTCAATAACAAAAATATATGAGTGACAGTTCTATCATTTAATGTTCTTCAACAATTAACCCAAAGCAAGCATTAGCATAGAAACAGAAACTCTTCTTTCCTTAAAATAGTGAAGACACATAATCAAAAAGTTCCAGAAGCACTGGCAATCCAAAGTAGTGCTAGAAAGCACCGCTCAGCGCAACCTGTAGCTGCTAATCTCATAAAAGCCAGACGCAGTGCATGTGTAAAGATCACAAACATGTCAGCTATAGATAGGTAAGGTTAAAAACTTTGAACAGCTGTTTTATTATAATTCATGACCTTCTTGGTCAAGAACTTGAGTAGTATTCACTTGAGTCATTCCTTTGTCCATTTGATTTTGGTAGAGTTCACTGGATTATAACCAGGTGGGGGAAGGTTGAAGTACCCAGAATAGCTTCACTCAAGTCTGGTGCCTTAAGGACAGAGGAATGCCTGAAGTGCTGGGCTCAGCTGGGTTGTATAAACTTGAAGCTCAGAGGCTCCTTCACTATGGTGGTGTTGGAATGACTGGCTGCTTGCCTGTTGGTTCAGAGTTTGAAGAAAAGGTGTTTCATTCAGTGGAAAATAATCCATGTGGCTGTTTATGATCTCCCTTCAGAAATCATGCTGCATCACTTTCACTGTACTCCACTGGAAGAAACGGTCACAGATTCATCCTGATTTAGAGGAACTCCCAGACTCTTAGGTCTTGATGAGAAGAAAGCTCATGAAAGGCACTTTTGAAAACTGGCACAGTGTCAAAACAAGAAAATCTCCCTGGCCGTGTGGAACACATGTGAGCAGGCTACTGGGGAAAGCTCTTGACATCTGGTTTGAGGATGAGCCAAGTTGGAGCTGAGTAGGGAAACAGATAATCTATAATAATTAAGAAGATGGAGACCTTCCCCTCCCCCACCACACACATAATCTATAATTCAGAAAGATGGAGACACTCCCTTCCCCCACCACACACATAATCTATAATTCAGAAAGATGGAGACTCCACCCCTTCCCCACCAACACTCATAATCCACAGTTCAGAAAGATGAAGACTCTCCCCTCCCCTGACACACAGCTATGTGGTTATTCCTAGAGCTGCTGGTCTCAGTTTACTCGTGAGGAAGAAACTAAAAACACAATAGTTACACTAAAAACCAATATAAAGAAAACACATTAGCACACAAGATGGCCCTAGCCCTTCCTGCTTATTCTGGAAGGATCTATCTTATTTGAAAAAGGATAGTCAAAATGACCCAAGACAGAATACTTTATGAAAAAGGAAAAATAAATAAGAAAATCAATGGCAATAATAAATATTAACTTTAAAAATCTCTCTGATATTGGGGCTGCAGAAATGGCTCAGGAGTTAAGGCCCTTGCCTGCAAAGACTAACTACTGAGGTTCAGTCCCCCAGTACCATTGTAAATTCATATGCATAAAATGGTGCATGCATCTGGAGTTTGTAGTGGCTGGAGGCCCTACATAACCATTCTCTCTCTCACCCTCTCTGTCTCTGTCTGTCTCTCTCTGCTTGAAAATAAATGAGTAAAATATTTAGATGTCTGTGATATTGATACAGAAGAGAAGAAGGGCAGGGGGTATACCTCAGTGGTAGAGAGCAAAGAGAAAATGATGTCAACTCAGTGGATTGCTGTGAGAACATTAAGTATGGTGTATAGGCCAAAGTGATGCAAAAAATCATAACCAAAGTAATGAAATAAGGGAAGAAAAGTATTGAAGTATAAAAAAAGGGAAGGATTTAAATGTAAAACTCAAAGAAACATTCCAGAAAGAGAAACTAAGCACCTATTAGCTATTAAATAGCTATATCCCAGGAAGAATGATTATTGCCAAGGTGGATATCAGTACATTTATTGAATATGAAAGCTAATAGAGGGAGTTTTTTTCAGGCAAAAAATTATGTTATCTACATAGGTGAAAAAATATATGACTAATGTTTAATATTTTTCACAGAATTGTTCATTTTAAAGAAAAGCATTGTAATCTCTTACAAGGCTATCAGAATCAAGTAAGACTCACAAACACTATAGTCACACTTTTGTGTAAGAATAATGACAAAACATATTAATACACAAGATATTATCATAGGTTATCAACTTCATGGATCCTCTTGAAGAAAGTTCTAGGAAACAGTCAACTGATATTGCTCATAGAAACTAGCTGAAGTATTGAGACAGTACTGATCTGATGATTCTGATGAAAGTAGAGAATATGAAAGATACAAACCCCGAGCAGATAGACAAAACAGGAGTGAAGGAGAGAAATGGGAGGACACATAAGATGAGAATGCCAATGCTCTCATTTTTTTTATAGCAGAAAATGATCCACACATGTGGAAAAAGAGGAACCCATCTACACTGTTGGTGGGAATGTAGTCTGGTCCAGCCATTGTGGAAATCAGTGTGGAGGTTCTTGAGACAGCTAAAAGTAGATTTACCATATGACCCAGCTATATCACTACTCCTAGGCATATATCCAAAGGACTCTTCTCACTACCTTAGAGATACTTGCACAACCATGTTTATTGCCATTCTAGTCACAGTAGCTAGGACATGGAATCAGCCTAGATGTCCCTCCACAAATGAATGGATAATGAAGATGTGGTACATTCACACAATGGAGTTCTATTCATTGGTAAAGAAAAATGAAATTGTGAAATTTGCAGGGAAATGGATGGATCTGAAAAGGATTATACTAAGTGAGGTAACCCAGACCCAGAAAGCCAAATGTCACATGTTCTGTCTCATATGTGGATCCTAGCTATAAATGTATAGACTTGTGTGTAAGCTGGAACCAAAAATTGGTAGCAGAGGCCAGTGAGCTGGAAAAAGGCTATGAGGGAGGGAGGAGAGGGAAGGACTTAAGGGGATGGTATTGTATATATGTAAGTAGAAGAACAGATTACAGGGAGGAAAAAGGTCTAAGCAAGGCCAGGGGAAGAAAATGTGTAAAGGAAGGGTGGGGGGAGGGTCAATTAAAATTCAAGATATTCTGAATAAAACTCATGTAAACCTACTTTTTTGAATAATGGCACATTCAGAAGCTATAGATGGTTACTAGAAAAATTTCAGTGCCTGGGATGGGATATCTTCCAGTGAGTTGTTGGACAGGGAGGTCCCTGAAGCCTCCAAAACATTAAAGGCTATTGCCAAGGCCCTTGGTTTCCCTTGAGAAACAGATGGTAAGACCCAACTGCTGAAGACCTCACTTGCCTGAGTGGCCAGGTCACTGAGAAAGCAAGCTGGTGCTGAGCAGAAAACCTTCTCCCTGTAGACCAGCCAACTGAAAGCTGGAAAAGGCAGTACTACATGCAGCCGTATGGGAGACAGAAATCATCAGCAGTGAAAACAGTGGACACTGGAAGCCTCAAATTTGGCCAGTCAGGCCCAATGACCTAATGGATACAATAGTGGCATGTCTGCTTTTGGGGAAACCAACTGCTCTCTAATTGGACTGAAGGCCCTCTCTATGGGAGGGAATACATGCCTGGTACTGAAAAAAACTAATCAAAAATCTATGGCAGGGAAGGTCATGAGCCTTAGGGGTATAAAGCCTGCTCTTGTAATAAATGTATATATTATTCCCACCAAACTGCCCTGAAAGCATTACACTTAATGTTCATATTCATATATTAATGCTACTCTCACTTCTGGTTAGAGAAGCTTCTCTTTTCAGATGGAGCTTACTAATGGGGTGATTCAAAAGGCAACATAGTGCTGAGAAGAAGGGACAGAGGAGTGTCCAGCACTGAAACATCTCTTTCACACCCTCCAAGGCTCAGGATCCATTGTGGAAGAGGGGGCAGAAAGAATTTAAGAGCCAGAGGAAGGGCACCACTCCTTACAATGCAACTGTCCAGACAGAAATTGTCCTCGATATCCATGACCTTGCAGTGCCTAGCAATACCTTCACAAGACCCTCATCAATAGGAGAATGAGATGATGACATCAGATTTAAGGAGAAACTAATGGAGAGAGGGAGGGGATATGATGGAGAGTGGAGTTCTGAAGGGGAATGTGGGGAGGGGAGGGAAATATGTTTTATTGTCTGTAAGTATAGAAGTTGTCAATAAAAAAAAAGGAAATGATCCAGACAGAGCATTTCAAATAGTTAATAATGAAAGAAACATATAGTCAAATACGAGAGATACATATTAAGTATATAAAATTTATAGCAAAGAAACTGGAAGGGAATAGGAAATAAAATTAAGCAACTTCATTATTTTAAGTAGATTTAACAATAAAAATATCAACAGCTGAATGACTAAAAGTAAAAAGCAAAACAATCACTACATAAAAATAAAGATTTCAAAATTATTTCCAAAAATCCTACATGTACCCATACAGAGACAAACTAGGAAAATAGAAAGCATGGTATAAACTGACAACAAAGCAAATTACAAGCATCTTGCAACTCAAAGTCTAAGCTACTCAGAAGCAAACAACCTGATGTGATGCTCATACAACTGCAATAGCGCCACACAGCCATGGTGGGTAACCAACTGCTCTTGGATTAGCTAACAGATCCACTCAGTGGAAAGGAAACCATATCTGGAACTGGGAAACAAGTCAAAATCAGATCCAGATAATGATTTTGCCTTCCAATATCGTGCTCCCACTAATCTTGGGCTACAAAGAGGGTTGACACCCTTTAAATTCTCTCTAAATTAATAATGGTTATCCCATTTAATCTGTGCTGACTTCACTCTCTGTTGGAGAATCTGCTTCTCTTTTTCAGGTAGGAGCAGGACCCCAGCCCCAGCTAAAACCACAGAGGAGTTTGGGAAATGAGCTAGAGTGCTGCTTTTTCTGTGAACCTGATATCAGCACAAGAGTGAAGAAGACAGACACTGAGCTAAGAGCCCATCACTGAAGTAGACTTAAAATGCACCCAACATGGCTCAGGGAATTTTGTAGAAGATGGGGTGGAAAGATTGTCAGAGCCACAAGTTGGGACACTAGGCACAGAGACCTCTTCCTTAACTGACTGCTGCCCCCCACAGTGCATGACCCACAATCCCCGTGGGATTGATCTGCATCCCCAACAAGGAGGGCCTATTTGGAAAAGGGGCAGGGATGAGGAAAAGGATGGTACCACATTTGTTGTTTACATGCTAAGTATGTCCATATCTAATAAATATACACACACACACACACACACACACACACACACACACACACACACACACACACATATATATATGGCATAAACACAGGTAGCATATTGTATACAAAGCAGTAGTTAGTCAAATCCTTGCTACTTAAAAACACGCTTTGCTTTTGGTTACTATTGAAAGGGTGCCAGCTACTTGGTAAGATTAAAAATTAAGTAAATTTTAGATATTCATGCAAGCAGAAATAAGATGTTGTGATTTTTATATTAGATGAGATTGAATTCAGAGTGAAAGGTATTAAACATGATGGAGACCTTAAGACCCATTTCAAGCTACATGAATGTCTAACAGTGTTAATGCATCTATATCAAATAATATTTCATTAGTATACATGGGGAGAAGTAAATGCAAGGAGAAGTAGGAAATTTTAATTTGTTTTCAATCAATGATAATTCAAGTGGAGATAATATTAATAGGAAAACACAAGTTAAAAGCATGATGATTTTGAGGGTAGATCTAATTGATACACATTAAACTCAGTGTCCTAAGAACAGATGACAAGTTCTTTCTAAGAACATGGGGAATATTCATAAAAAAGCTTGTTTATATTAGGTTCTAAAAGCAATGAATTAAGTGTAGGTGTATCTGCTTCCCCAATCATAACACAACAAAAGTAAAGTTTAAAAGTTAAATTAACAAACTTAACAGCAGATAAAAACTAATATATAGAAATTTTACCATTCTTACCCTTCTTGAAGGCTAAGGACCCAGGTTTGACTCCCCAAGAACCACGTAAGCCAGATGAATAAGGGAACACATGCATCTGGAGTTCATTTGCAGTGACTACAGGCCCTGGTGTGTACATTCTCTCTGTATCTGCCTCTTTCTCTCCCCCCCTTTCAAATAAAATAAAGAAATAAAAAAATTTTTAATTCAAAATAACAGAATACACCTTTACATTAAATTAGTGTACCAAAGGCTGGAGAAATGGCTTAGCAGTTAAGGTGCTTGCTGGCAAAGCCTAAGAACCCAGGTCTTATTCCCTAGTATCCATGTAAAGCCAGATGCAGAGTGGTGCATGTGTTTGGAGTTCCTTTGCAGTAGCTAAAGGGCCTGGTTTGCACATTCTCTCTCTATCATTCCCTCTGCCTTTTTCTCTCTTAAATAAATAAATAAATAAAATATTTAAAAAATAGAATACTAAAAGTATATAGTGTTAATTTTTTATATTAAAGGAAGAAAATTAAACATAAAAAGATGTTAGAATATGAACAGTCAAAACAATTTTGAAGCTTCAAAGCAGAAAATATTTAATTGGAAGGATTAAAATGAAATAATTAATGCTACAAAGCTAACAATGTAATTTAAAGAATAATGAAACAATAAAATGGACTTAACCAAATGATGATCAAAAGAAAAACTGTCAATTCATTGTGTAAAAATTATAAAGAGGAAATATTAATAACCCATGATTTAATAGAATGAGTATCTACTATTTTTATGTCTATGTAAAAAGTAATTCTTTGAGAAAAAAGAACTTGAATGAATTAGTTTTCCAGGAAAATATAAATCACTTCAAATTACCTAACAATAATTCAGCTGTATAAGGATATCAGTTAATTTGATTGGCTAATCAGGAACAGATAGTATGAGGAACTGACACTTTCCTCAAAAGAAACCCAAACAAACTTGTTCTATAGGTGCTCAGACCTAATCTTTTATGCACTGGGAATCCTGGTGCTAATCAAAGTGTTCCAGAATGTAAGAAAGCAATGAAATTTTCCAAGTTCTTTTATTAAACTTGTTCTTTTTATTATAAGTTCATGAAGGAGATACCAAAAAGAGAGGAAGAAAGGAAGGAAGGGAAAGAAAGAAAGGGAAGTAAAATGACAACCTGTGGTTCTCAAGATGTAGTCAGACTCTGAGTTTCATTGAAGCTTTGTGTTTATAACATGACATCCTCTGACTTGTGCATGAGAGTCCAGTGGAAAAACTGTAGGGGTAACCATACTGGTCCCTTTGCATAGGTCAAAGTATCAAACTGTGCTTGCAACTGGGACAAACTTGGGTTAAAAATTCCAACATCTGTCTAAGCAACTCATGGTCTAAGCTACTCAGTAGCAAACAACGTGATGTGATGCTCACCCAAGTGCAATAGTGGCACACAGCCATGGTGGGTAACCAATTGCTCTTGGATTGGCTAACAGATCCGCTAAATGGAAAGGAACCCATAGCTGGAACTGGGAAACAAGTCAGAATCATATCCAAAAATGAGTTAGCTCTCCAATATCAAGCTCCCACTAATCTTGGGCAACAAGAGGGCCTACAGCTATTAAATTCTCTCTAAACTCATAATGGTTATCCCATCTATCTGGTGCTGACTTCCCTCTCCATTGGAGAATTTGCATCTCTTTTTCAGATGGACGCAGAACCTGAGGAGAGAATCAGCCCATTGCACCTCACCAGGGCACCAGCTGAAACCATAGAGTAATTGAGGAAATAAGAAAGAGTGCTGCTTTCTCAGTGAACCTGGGATCAGCACAAGGGTGAAGGAGATAGACACAGAGAACACTCAACTCCTACTACAGCAGAGATCCAGTGACACAGAGAATCCCAAGACCTCATCACTGAAGTAGACCTAAAACAAACCCAACATGGCTCAGAGAAATTTGTGGAAGAGGGAGCGGAAAGATTGTTAGAGCAAGTTGGGACTATGAATGGAGACATTGCTTCTTCCCCATAACTGGATCGATACCCCCACTATGAATGATCCACAATTCCAATGGGGAATAACTGGCATCCCCAATAAGGAGGGTCCCTTTGGAGGGGGGAGGCATGGAGTAGGCTAAGGATGGTACCAACATGTGCTGTTTACACACTGAGTATGTATATAACTAATAAAGAAAGAAAAAGAAAAAGAAAGTAACAAAAAAATTCTTTAGTTGCATGCAAGGTGCCCTTGATATAGCACTTAAAATTATAAATTTTATTAAAGCTTGTCCCTTTGGTATGTTCTTTTTTAAATAATATTGTTAATTTATTTGCCAGCAGAGAAAGAGACAGACAGAGAGAGAGAGAGAGAGAGACACACACACACACACACACACAGACAGACACACACAGAGAGAGAGAGAGAGAGAGAGAGAGAGAGAGAGAGAGAGACAGACAGAGAGAATGGGCTTGCCAGGGTCTCTAACTGCTGCAAATACATTTCAAATGCATTCGCCATTGTGCATCAGGCTTTACATGGGTACTAGGGAATTGAACCTGGATCATTCAGTTTTTCAGGCAAGTGCCTTAACCACTGAGCAATCTCCCCAGCCCCATGCATGGTCTTTTTAATATTCAGTGCGAGGAATCAGAAGTAAGGGACAGATGTACAGTACTCCCAGAAGCTCCAGCCCTTGTATAGCGACCTGAGAGCTGCAGTAGATGTTGTCTTTATGAAAATCTCTAATCCCCTTGAAGGTGTGAGGTATCCTACACATGCCACCTGAGAAAGTCCCTGGAATGTCAATAAGGAACAGGAAACTTAGAAAGGGATTTCTGTAACTCCACATACTAAATGTTGGACCTAACTATGGCCATCTTTTTATCCAGCTATTTTGCAGGCACAAGAACATTTCTCCAGAAGTCACATGGCTTCAATTTTGTTGATGAAGTGAATGTATTTCAAGCCAGCATAACAGCATTTGAATGAATTTTAATCATTTCCAGAAATTCTCCTGTGCATTATAGGATTGTTGCTCAACCAGAAAGGCTGACCTCAGCATTTCCCTCAAGTATCGTCAACATGAACTGTGTCCAGGTATCATATATGTTTATCTTTGAATAAAAATATTGGCTAGACATTCCACAGTGAAATTAAAAGTATGTTCACAAAACTGTCAAAATCTTCCCCTTGCCATGTTGCCATCAGTCACGAGACTTGGAGTTTTTTTGATCCTCTTGGCTCTACTAGGCTATAGTTGATCTGAGAAATAAAAAAGAACAGCCATATAAAACTGAACCCCCACTGGAAGAGGGCCGTGGGGAGAAGAAAAATGTGTGCTGATGTTCTGTCAGGTTTCTACTTGATGTTTTTGTACTCTTAGCTTGCAGGGGAAGAACTGACCAAGTCTAGAACAGCATTTAAGCATTTGAAACAAAATACCCTTATGTAGTAGACAGCTTCAGGTTGCTGGGATGAAACTTCCAAACCACGTAGTTATGGAAGAAGGGATTTACTGAAGTTTATAGACCCAGGGGAAGTTCCATAATGGCAAAAGAAGTTGGCCCCCTCTTATAGGACCAAGCAGAGAGAAAGAGAAAAGCCAGGAGCCCAAACCCAAAAGCCACACCACCACACAGCAAGCACACTTCAGGAACTCCAGGCAGAACTGAGGTACTTTGCATATCTTTAGACTGGAATTCCAAATTCGCCCCCACACCTTAGGGTTAGACCCTAAGATCTGCCCAGTGACACCTCCTCCACCCAGGTGGCTGCAAATCTAAATTACAAATTACAAACATCCATTCAAACTACTACACTTTATGTCTGCACTCTGCTCCTCCATCTATTGTATCAGGAAAATGACATTCACATCCTTGGAACAAGTTATATATATATGTAATATATGCAATTACATATATAATATATATACAAATAATATATATTTCTGTGCATATTTTATATAAATATGTATGTTTATGTGTAAATTTTACTCCCAAATTATGTATATGTAATTATGTATTACATATACATAATTATATAGGTACATATTATATATACAATTAATTCCAAGTATATAAATGCCCATATCTATAAATTATTTTTATGTATACAAATATATATATATATATATATATATATATATATATATATATATATATTTGTAATATATGACCACTATATGTGATGGTTAATTTTCAATGTCAACTGGATTTAGAATCACCCAAGGTATTGGTGAGGCACACTTCTGGTGTTTCTGAGGACATTCCCAGATAGGATTATGGTCGGAATTAAAGGGGGAAAGCAGAAGGCTAGCCAACATTAGTTTCTCCATCTGAGCTAGCAGCTCTGCCATTCAAGCTGCTCTGCCATGATTGATTCACCATGGTAGACTGACACCACAAGCAAAATAAATTCTGTTGCTTTAAGGACTTTATGTCAAATATTTTGTTCACTGTAACAAAAGCTAATGGGTACTATGTATGTGTATGTGTGTGTGTGTGTGTGTGTGTGTGTATATATATATATATATATATATATATATCCAGATATATATATATATATATATATATATATATATATATATATATATATATATATATATCTGTGTGTGTATGTGTGTGTGTGTGTGTGTGTTTGCTGAAGGCTTGAAAGCATTTTGGATCTTCTGGAAGAAATACCACCATAAACTTAAATGGGAATACTCTGTCACAGCATGTTCTTCCCTCGTCCTGAGGGGTGGATAGTCCTAACTTCAAGACAAACCCCCTCCTCATAACTCCCTTAAACAACCTTCTAAATGGCTTTAGGTAAGCTTAAATCCATTACCAGGCTCCAGTGTTTTCATGCCTTTGAGATAACTGAAGAAAATGAACCCACAATATATAATAAGTAGTTTGTTTAGGAGCTGAGAAAAATCACATATGGCAGTGGAAATGAAGCACTGCTTGGCTTTGGAGAGAGACGTTAGGAGTGTTTTGAGTCAGATCTCATTTCCACCTAAATATGGAGATTTATTTTTAGGAGATCGAATGAACTTTGTGTGGCACAGATTTATGGCAAATATGCAATCACCTGAATAGACCTCATGAGGTGTTCAGAGAAGCACTGTTCCCCCCAGCACAGAAATGATTACAGGCACAATTACAATAGCATTTCCATTTAATGAAAGTACTGTTGTTTTACTCCCCAAACCACAAAGCCTTTGTTAAAAGAACTTATTCTCCAACGAAGTTTTCAGGAAAAACGAGAGAAAAATGACAATTTACCTGAAATTGACAGGCTTAAATACAAGCAGAACTAATTCTAATTTCAAATAATTACATCAAATAAAATGTATAATTCTCTTCTAATACCTCTTCAGATGGTTTCTATTTTACCATTCAATGTTTCTAAAGGTTTATAAATATTCACTAACCTTTTAAAGTTACAATTCCCACTGACTATGTGATGCTGTACAGGTGCATCAGGACCTGTCACAATATGGTCACAAGAATAGATGGGCAGCAGTTGATGTTCATGAAGAGAGCTGCTGGGTTTCCTCACACATAGCAGAGCTCAGTTAGATCTACAGGAGCCATATAATGTTGGCGTCATTTATTTTTCCAGACAATAACACTACAGTATAAAGAGGCTCAGGAAACAGGCCAAACCTGATTCTGGATGTTTTAACTTCAAAGATGTTAATCTTGTACTGTGATGCTGTTATTGGCATTTGAGCACTGCCCAGCCTGAGTAAAGTTTTGTCTCAAAAAAAAAAAAAAAAAGAAAAAAAAAGAATAGATGATCAGGCCTCAGATACAGTATGAATCACATTGCCTTAGCATGAATAGTCAATACTAAATAAAGGACTTGTATCTGTTTTTGCCTACAGAGCAATTCAGCTACATGGACACCTCTAATCAGAAGCTTCAAACATAATGCTAAGTATAGTGACATGGCCTCTGCAGGACATCTATGATGTTTGCTTTGCTTCCTTGGTGATATCTATTGTCCATAAAAGTATGGGGGAAATGTCACCATTGCCAATGCTAACAATCCCCTTAGAATGAGTCAGAGACTTTGCCATAGAAGCTTCCAATGGCACAGTCCCCAAGGTCCACTGCTGTGTACATTTTATCTGCTTTGTTCTCCACCCTACAGTAAGCATCAACACTTACCATGCAGTGTACCCACCAGGTTCACAGCATGAATACTCTTCTAGACTCTAGATGCCAGAGTGTATTTTCCAACTTCCCAGTTAATGCTTAGTATCCCCAGAGCCTCCGGGGGCTCACAGGTAGTTTCTCAGGAATGTGAAATGACCTTTATGCATCATATAGATATAATACATGCATGTGAGACATATTAGCTACCTATACGACACTTAATGGAGTTGAAGGACATCCATTTAATTAGTTACAAGCAATGTTATTGATTGAACCCTGTACTATTAAAAAGAAGCTTGTCTTTACTTCTGATAAGTCAATGGCAAATGCTTTACACCCTTGAGCCAGTTTGTTCATACTAAGTTCAACAGCTGTTTTAACTCATCTTATTACATCCAGCTATTTCATTTGTGTCTGGTATGGGACTCAGATGAATAGATTTCATCCCATTTGGTCACTATTGTGTTCCTGAAATTCATTTTTTCAAGTGTATTTATTAGAAACCTATCAAATGTGCCACCATAAGGCATTAGTAGTACAAATGTAAATGAATGAGTCCAGGTCTTTACTGTCCTCGAATTTACATTATGTGGTTAGAAGTAGACTAGAAACCCAAATAAACAATAATATGTCACTAATTGGAGTTGTCATTGCAAAACATATTAAGGGGTGATTTTAGAGAGATGTCAAGGGATTTCAGGAAATCAAAAAGTTTCATGGTACCGTCACAACTGTATACACACTATATACATAACTAATAAAAAACAATAACTGACTGCTGCTCCCACAACGCATAATCCACAATCCCATGTGGATTACCTGCAACCCCACTGAGGCAGGTCCTCAGCAGAACGGGGGCAAAGATGAGGGAAAGAGGGTACCAACATATGATGTAACCATACAAAATGCATTGTTAATAATAATAGTAATAAAATAATATGAACTTCAAACGAAAGTTTCACTGAGGAAGCAACATTCAAGTAGAGTTCTACTCAGGTGTGTTTCTATGGTGATTCTAAATTGATTCAAGTTGACAGTGAGAATTAGCTCATTATTGCACAATCTGAACCGCAAGAGTCAGTCACGGACCAAAGCTTTAGGGGGAACAGCTTGCTAGATGAGCAAACAGATAACAAAAGTACCCTTAGGTGGGTTGCAGCATGGCTCAGAGAAATAGAAAGTCTGCCTCTTCCTCAATTCTTACTTGATCTTTCAGTGTTGGGGATTGGTTCTCAGTTTTTGTTGTGTTTTTTTTTCTTGAGGCAGAGTCTTACTCTGTAGCCAAGTTGTCCTGGAGCTCACTATGTGGCTCAGGTTGGACTTCAACTCATGCCATTGGCCCGTCTCTGCATTTAAATGCTGGGATTACTGGGGTAATCCATGTCACCCAGCTGAGTCTCATTGTATTTTTTGAGAGAGGAGACAGAGAGAGGGAGAGGGGAGAGAGAGAGAGAGAGAGAGAGAGAGGGATAATGGGTGCACTAGGGCCTTTCAGCAGCTGTGAATGAACTCCAGGCACATGTGTACCCTGTGTGCATGTGTAGCATTGCATGCTTCCATTTCTTTTCTTTTTTCTTTTCTTTCTTTTAAAATGAGTTTGGCTATGTGGGACCTGGAGATTTGAATATGCATTCTTGGGCTTCCCAGGCAAGCATCTTAACTGCTAAGCATCTGTGGTAGTTTGAATAGATGGCCCCCCAATATATTCAGTGTTTTATTAGTTTGCTGTTGACATCTGCATCCACCTGGCTGGAGGCAATGTCACTGAGTGGATCTTAAGGTATGGTGGTGGGTTTAGGATTTCAATCTAAAGATTTGCAAAGTGTGCCTAGCTGGAGTTCCTGAGGTGTGCTGTGCTGTGTGGCTTTTGGCTTATGGCTTTGCTTTCTGTGTTTGGTTCTATGAAGGCAGGCAAGCTTCTTCTGGCATTATGGAACTTCCCCTGGATCTTTAAGCTTCAATAAATATCCTTTCCTTCATAATCGTGCCTGGTCTGGAAGTTCATCTCAACGAACCTGAAGCTGTCTGCTACACCATTTCTCCAGCCTGGTTTTTTTTTTTTTTTTTTTTTGAGAGAGACAGAGACAGACAGAGGGAGAGCAAGGAGCAAGGAGGAAGACAGATAGAGATGGGCGTGCCAACAGTCTCTCAGCTGCTGCGATGAAATCCTGATGTGTGTGCCCCCTTGTGGTCCAGTGCGGCATTGTGCCCTTGGGTCACTTTGCATCTGGCTAAACGTGGGACCTGGAGATTGGAACCGCTGGAGATTGGAACCAGCGTTCTTAGGCTTAGGAGGCAGGCGCCTTAACTGCTAAGCCATCTCTCCAGCCCCTGATTCTCATATTTTTAAGGCAGAGTATGCTTGCTTCTTTTATTTAAATACCTATAGATGAACTGCAAAAATATATAGAAGTAGCCTTGTTAATAAAATTTCCTTTTTTTTTTGAGTTAAATAACAGTAACAAGTTCTAAGCAGAAATCATTAAAGAAGGCTGAGCAAGTGAACAAGTTGTTTCAGTTCTTGCCTTACACGTTGCCCTGTGGGCATACCTAAAGCCCCATTGGAAGGAAGTACAACCTGAAGCTTCAATTGCCACAACAAAGAAGCACTGAAGAGCTTGTGATCACTTTTAAACTCCAATTTCAGGCAAAATTCCTTTAAAATCTTTCACACACTTGAACATACTGCATGTGCTCTCAGAAGGTCAGCATCTCTTTAGATTCTTGTATGACCTCTGCACCAGGCTGCCTCTGGCCAAATCTTGTATTTTCTGGTTTCATCTCTGATCTGAAGCTGTCTCTTTTCTTCTTTTTAACAGATCCAACATACTGTTCCTTCACAAAGTATCTACATTTTCTTGATTTAAAATTATCAGCAAACATCTTTTTTGAATTAATGTTATGTGCCAGAGAGAGAGAGACTACTCAGAACTATGCTGAAAGACACAAAAGTTTGGTTCTAACTACTCTGAGATGCCTCGTGGATATGACTTTCTCACTCAAAGTTTCTTATGGGCTAGAGAGATGGCTTAGTGGTTAAGATGCTTGCCTGCAAAGCATAAGGGCCCATGTTCAACTTTCCAAATCCCATGAAGGCCAGATGCACAAGTTGACACATGTTTGCAAGGTCTTACCTGGTCACTAGGTGGTGCACGTGTCTGGAGTTCGAGTGCAGTGGCTGGAAGGCCCTGGCATGCCAATTCTCTCTCTCTTTCTTGCACTGTCTTTCATTAAAAAAATTACAAAAAAAGCTTCTTACAAAAGAATTCAAGAGTTATTGGCCCTACTTTTCATACTGAAGAGTCGAAGAAGCCTAACACATTCCACTAGGCTCATGTCTACTAGCTCCACTTTTAGCCAGTTAAAGTATTTTCAAAGCATTGACTTTCTGATGTGTTTAGCCAAAATGATGAGGTTATTGAATGAAGAAATAAAAGGTGTCCATATTGATGAACTGCATTTGGAAATGAATATTATGAGCCACTCATCTTTGCTAAGGTCTATTTTCCTAAATTAATTAAAATAACAAATGAATTTGAGTGGAGAAAATAGGAATAAAGACAGCAGTGGAAAACAAACTGATTTTAAAAATGGACAAATAACTCAAATAGACATGTCTGAAGAGTAGGCATACAAATAGCCAAACAGGTATATGAAAAAAATATTGAATATCATCAATGATAAGAGAAATGAAAATTAAATCCACAACTTCACCTCATACTTGGGAGAATAGCTATTACTAAAGAGAAAAAAATTAACAGTAGTTGTCAATAAAGTTTAGAAAAGATAACTTTGGCACTGGGAAGATGGCTCAGCAGCTAAAGGCACTTTCTTGCACAGCTTGCCAGTATGAGTTCAATTCCCCAGCTGTGTATAGAAAAGATAACTTTGGATAGCACTGAAATGCAAACCAGCGTGTCCATTGTGGATGACAATATGTGGTGACTAAGAAGTTCTTTAAAAACGCTATAGTACAGCAATCAACCTTCCCAGTTCTCTACTCAACTGATACAATGTCAACATGTTGAAGGGTTAGAGATTTTCATGAAGACACGGAGTCAAACTAAATATCCACTCTAGTGGATAGTTCCACGCTGCTGCCGGGATGAACAATGAAACCCGACACAGTTTGTGGGAGAAAGGGATTTACTTCAAGCTGACACAGCCAGGGCAAGTTCCATCAAAGGAGGAGGAAGCTAGCTCCCATTCATAAATCCAAGCAGAGAGAGAGAGAGAGATAGAGAGAGCGAGAAACCACCGCCAGCCAGCAGACACCAAAATGCAGCTGACAAACACAAACCCGGCAGCAAACAGGACCCCCAGAGGTCAAACCGCTCTCTTACATTTTTTGGCTGGAATTCAGATCTGTCCCCAGTGATGTCTTAGGGCTGGACTCCAGGATACACCCCCACAGTGACACCTCCTCCACCTAGGCAGCGGGAGATCCAAGTTACAAGTTTAATTTCAACAATTGAGTCAATGAGGGACAGATGTTCAAACTACCACATCCACCAACAGACAAATGCATAGAAATGTAGCTACAGATGTAGAATTACATTACCACTGAGTCTTCAAACAGAAGGAAATCCCATCATTCATTAAAACCCAATGGATCCTAGCGTAGGATGATATAGCAAAGGAAATAGGCCTAGCAAAGACAGACCAGCACCGCACAATATCACTTCTCTGTGGACTATAAAAAATATCCAACTTGTAGAGGCAGAGATAAAATAGTGGTTGCAAGGTGCTGAGACTGGAAAGAAATGTAAGATGTCAAACAGTCCAGTGTCAGTTATGTTGGGTGAGTTCACACACAATTTAAATCTGACTATCATACAGAATTAAATTGAAGGCTATTTTATAAAGGTCATAAAGATCCAGGACAAAACTATGAACAGCTCCACACGGAAGATACCAAGGAGACATGACAGCTAAACACAGGGTACACTCGACTGCATCCTGTGGCTATAAAGGATGCTACTGGGACAACTGGTGAAGATTATATGGCGTTTGGCAGTTAGAAGGTGGCAACATATTAATGCTAATATCCTGATTATGGTCGCTATTTAGATAATAATGTCCTTGTTTGTAGGAAATATGTACTACAGCAGTCAAGGTGGTTAAAATCATACTAGCAACTTCCAAATGTTTCTGGGTGGGGTGGGTTTTATTTGTTTTGTGTTTGCAATTATTATGGGGGTGTGGTAATTTGAATATATGGCCCCCAATATATTCAGTGTTTTATTTGTTTATAGTTTGCATCTGCAATCACTTTGCTAGAGGCAATGTCACTGGGGGCAGATCTTAAGTTGTGGTGATGGTTTGAGATTCCATTGTAAAGATATGCAAATGTGCCTAGCAGGAGTTCCTGAAGTGTGCTGTGGCTTTTGGCTGTAGCTTTGCTCTGTGTGCTGTGCTCTGTGGTTGGCTTTTTCTCTCTCTTGCCTGGTCCTGAGAAAGCAGGCCCCTTCTCCTGTCATTATGGAACTTCCCCTGGATCTGTAAGCTTCAATAAATAATATCCCTTCCTCCATAACTGTGCCTGGTCTGGAAGTTCATCTCAGCAAACCCGAAGCTGTCTGCTACAGGGGGCTTACACATTTTTCTCAATATAAGAATTCTGATAATAAAAGGCATGGTTGCAAGTAGATCCTACTCTACTTGCTTCAAAGGCTCTATTAGGGTCCAGAATTGTTGCAGTGGTGTTTTGATTTGAGAGCGGATACTAACTAACCAAGTTCAGTGGTCCCTATACATGGGTGCTCTCTGGCTCAAGTCATAATGCCAAGACTATCCTGCTTACATCACGGAGATCTTTCCTTGGAAGATAATTAAGGCTGTATTGTTTGATTAAAAAATAGTTTTTAAAAAAGCAATGAGAAATAAAGATAGAAAAGTGTTCACCAGGTAAGAATATATACAATCTTTTCTAATGCCAACCAATGCATTATTGTCAGCCTGGCCTGCCAGTGCACCCCTGAAATCCCTCAGTGCTCAGAAGGCTGAGGATTGTGAGTTCTGGGCCAGTATGACCTACATACAGACACTCTAGACAACACTGGAGAAAGTCATTCAGTGTTAGACTTCTGGATTTGGATTTTGATAGGTTTGGGGGTAAGGGCAGTCACAGTCATTTGGGTGAGCTTCCTCATTCTGCCTTTGGTCTGCAGAGCTGGGGATAACACATGAGCTCACAAGTATGGACTTGCCATGAATGGAATAAGGATTTTCCCAGCTCTGAAGGCAAGATAATGCTGCAGATGTGGCCAGAGGTACCTGCCCTGCAGGAGAATGATTGTTCTTTGATATTGAAAATGATGTGTAAGAGAATTGAGATGAGATGATAGAGCAAAGATATGCAGAATGAAATTTCCTTTGACAAATATATAAACTAAAGACAGGAAGAAAAGGAATTCATTTATGTAAACCAGACCCACCGCATGATAAAGCACTGTTTCATTCACTTCTAGCTGGAAAGCATCAGATTCTGGAGTAAAATCATAAAAGAATCTATGAGTCCTTTCATTAGCTTTCATTTTCTACATCACTAAAATTGATCAGCTAAGCAGACAGTCCACATAGTTTCTAAGACCTTAGAATCAAATGTCTTTTCATTTTCCCAACACAATCATGACAAAAGTCTTACCTTCAATGGAATATGGAAGGTATTATGTTTGGAATATTTGCCTCTTCCAAAGCTCATGTGAAGTTTTGTTTGCTGTTGTGCTGACATTGGGAAGTGGGAGCTTTGAGAGGTGGTTAGGTTATGAGAGCTCTGCTCTTCTGAGTAGGATCAATGCAAACATAAACGGGTAGTTTAGAGCCCCGTGTGCTTCAGGGCCCTTCTACATCCTGCATTGCGAGATGCAGTCTCCCTTCCCTCCAGAGGATTAACAGCAGTGTCCTCTTGGAGTCAAAGCCTGAGCCTGCTAGTGTCTTAACCTTAGACGTGCAAGCCTCCAGAGCTGTGAACCAATACATTTCTGCTCTTTACAAATAACTCGTTTGTAGTACTCTATTAGAGTAGCACACAAAGGGCTGAGATGGAAGGTTAGGTGTGTGTGTGAATGCAGAGATCCCTGATGTGTGAGTGAGCTCAACCTGCCTCTACTCCCATGTTACCCACAACCAGAAGTTAACAGGATAGATTACAGAGAGTTGATTTGAACTCTGATTTTGGTCGGTTTCAGCTGGGTGAAATTCAACTGACCCTACTTTGCTGCTGGTGGTTACTATAGCATGAGCATGATAAGTCCATTTTTCAATTCTCACATATGTGTATCCATTATATTGGACAGAGAGCTTGATGTCTGTTGTGACACAATGGGAAGGAGTCTGCTCTATGAAATCCTCTTTCTGTTGTTGCACCTCCCAAAGCCAAAAGACCCAGGTTCGATTCCCCAGGACCCAAGTAAACCAGATGCACAAGGTGGCACAGACTTCTGGAGTTCTTTTACTGTGGCTAGAGGCCCTGGCATGCCCTCTCTCTCTCTCTCTGCCTCTTACCCTGGCAATGAATAAAAAAAAAATTAAAAAGACAAAAAAAAAAAGAAAAGAAAAGAAAAGAAAAAGAAAAGAAAAGAAAAGAAAAGAAAAGAAAAGAAAAGAAAAACATTTTGGAATGCTTTAGCCTACTTTAAAATTTCAATTGTCCTGTAGTCACTTTGCATTTCTTTCTAATAAGAATGTAAATTCTCATTTTTAGAACGTTAAAAATAACACCTTGCTTTAAAAAGTATGAACTTGAAATTAGTTAGCTAGTAGACGTGTAATTTAGAATTTTCACTACATCATAAAACCTTGGTGGTGTGTGTTTTTCCTTTGTCACAGTTGCCATGGAAATCAAATAGGCAGCCCTGGGCTTTCACAGATTCACTGTCAGTCAGGCTGCATTTTCCTCATCATCATTTTTAGCAGTATATTTTAATTAAAGTGCTATTATATTTCACTGCAAGTTAAGAAGGATCCAGAAACTATTAATTTCCCAAGTATTTGTTTTTAATGGTTATGAAGTTCATCTCGATTGTAAATGCCAGGATATTATCTTCATTGAGCCCTTCTGGGTGAGTCCTCACAGCTGCAGAACAGTACATAATTACATTTCTTAACTGTGAAGTTCGTGATTATTAACCTTTTGGCAAGGATCACTGGAGCTTCCATGCTGTAAATCACCTCCTGGCCTCCTTGGATCAAGAAGGTTTGGAAGAAGCACTTGGCTGTGGCAGGCTGGCATGAGCAACCAGCCCAGCCCAGTCCAGCCCAGCAACTAGCCCCAAACCAGCCCCACCATGTGTAGCTTCCTCCTGGCTGACTCTTTTGACTAATTTCAAAATGAAGTGCTTGAACTCTTTAATCAGCATCACACCACTCTGCAGAGCAACTCTAAAATTGTGTTTCCATGGTAACAACTGGAGAACTCACAAGTCCTCACATTGCCTACATAACCTGCTTAATTACACAGGAACCAAGAAACTATGTATATGTGAGTTGGCTTCACATTTCTTAGATTAGAATTATATGTTAATATTAAATATATAAGTAACAGGTATATATTATATATACAATATATTATATTGAATTTATATGTGTGTGTATGTGGGTATATTATTTACTTCTTCATAGAATTCATTGTCAAATGTCATTTCTTTAATAGTATTTTAAAATGCAAATGCCAGCAAAATTACCAACATGTATGGACAAGGATGGATAAGAAAATGAAAAAACATATATGCTTATTTTGAGATCACACCTTAATTGATTTACTAATGGCAATCTAGACCTGAATTTCTAGTTAATACACACACACACACACACACACACACACACACACACACACACACACTTTGGTATGCATTATTATCCCTAGAAACATTACATTTTTATTTACCTGAAACATGGAAATCAATATTCTTGCCTTTCAATTCACCTGAATGTAAATGTAAACATAAATAAATAAAGAAAGCAAAGATGGGAGTTGGAGAGAGTGGTAGGTAACCTATTTATCTTTCCTCCAAAAACATGCATTCCCTCTTTCAGCCTATGTTGATTTTTCTCATTCTGTTCCCTTCTAGTAGGCTTGCCAGTGTGTGCATGCTTTTCCCTGCAGGGGTCTGTCCCTGTTTGTTGTGCAGTCTATGTCCTCTCCTGCATTAGCAGGAGAATTCTAGCTTCCAAGTTTCCATCAGCCTCCCCATTGGGAACCCATGACCCTCCTGCTTTCTGGCTGGCACTATGGGCCAGCAATATGCAGGGGACAATTAAGGTCACATACTCCATAACTGGAGTGATGAGAGGCAGAACTCAGTAGTTAAATAGAGGAAGAGCACTAAGATTATATGTGATGAAAGATGAATGAACAGTATGTTCTCTGAGAATAAAGACTAATCATGCATTTAAAGAGGCTGCAGGCATGACTTCCAATACAGGCTGGGTGTCCTCCAAACTCCAAAGCATATGCTAGTACAGTGAATTCTCCTCCCAGGTCATCTACTCAACTTTCTATCTAGCATTCTTCCCCTCAAGAAGAGTCCTTTATCAAATAGAATTCTGATGTATAGATAAATGTTGATTTAATTAATTATTAAGGCTGTAGATTCTCCCACCCTCCCCCCAAATCAACAGGTTGAAAAATGCCTGCAAACTTAGTGTGGGTTGAAGGTTCCAGAGTTTTCGTTTCTGTTAATACAGGTTTCAATAGAACACTCAACCTCTGACAACTGGAGAACAATTTAATTTATGTACCACAGCTGCAGAAAAGCCGAACAATGGTGCTATCTGATGGACTTCCACTGACATGCTGCAGTCATGTGAGTGAGACCTCAACCAGAGGTTATAACCAGCTCTTACTGACTGCTCAGATGAGGTGAATGTTTCTTGAATTGGATATTGCATGCTCAGCTACACTGTTAAATAGCTAAAAGGGATCTAATGGTTTTTTTAAATTTTTTAATTTTTATTTATTTATTTATTTTTTTGTAACAGAGTATGTTTGCTTTCTTTCTGTCATGGACATATATTTTCAGCACACGTCTCTGCAGGCAAAGACTATACAATGAAGCATCTAAGACACTAGCAGGCCCTACTCAATTAAACTTTGGAAATATATGAGAATAGAGTTGCCATAATTTCTTTCCTTATCATCTGGTCTACCAGAAACAGGGGATTACAGCAATTGCTTCACATAATTTTAGTATGGTCATGTCTAAATTAGATTGAGAACATCTATTCATCATATGATCCAGCTGTGCCAAAGAAGGATCCTCACTGACACAGGACACATTACAGGGAACATACATGAAAGTGACCCACTGTAAATATGGAAGAATAAGATTTCAGAAAAGCCACAAACTGTCATGTTTTGGCTATAATTGAAAATATGCCTAATATTAAACTAATTTTCAGTGAATGAAATAAATATTTACTTATTTAACTTTTCTAATAAATATATATGGGATACATGGTATGAGGAGCTACCAATCCAGGTCCTAGGAAATCAGAATTAAACTAAACAGAAAAATCCCTCAACATCACAGAACTTATTTCCTTTTGTAGAAGAAAAACAGATAACAGTTAAACCAGTTATAAAGCATGAATTTCACTGGTCAAGATGAAGTAATAGGAAAGCATTTCTGTGTCTCATGTGAAGTATCATAAAATAAACAAGATATATAAAATCAGCAGTTCCTATGACACTGAAAATTATGCAATGAAGAATCATGAACCATGGCCTGAGATTTTTTTTTTTTTTTTCTCCTCATTGGGTTATTCTCTCCAATACAACACAAACAACTTATGTTTTTAGTTATTTACCTGTTTAATTAACAACTACTATATGCCTGACAACCCTCTAGGTACTAATGATATAGCAATTGGGGTAGTGGACACAGATGAAAATGGAATGTATAATCTATCAGAAAGATAAATAAGGGATAGGTCTGGTTGTCTGTGAGGAGAGTGCCCGCCGTTTAAATGAGGTCAACAAAGAGAGCTTGGCTTGAATGGTATTTGAGCAAAGATACATAGATTGTTAAGGAGAAAACTACGCATGTGCCTGAGAACAGCTGAGCTGGCAGTGGAACTAAGAGAAAATGGCAAATGCCTGCCATGTGCTTTGAGGAATTTCTCAGTCCCACATGATCAATGCTTCCATGTGGATGCAGCACAACTCAGTGGCTCAACAGTCCTCAGTACATGAAAAGAGGAAGTTGAGGAGATAAAATGGAGAAATCTCAGAAGATCCCTATACAAACCCCTCTACTGGCAAAGTAATGGCAGGCAGTGGGGCAAGTAGCCAAAGCAAACACATTCAGAGCAACAGGGATTCCTCCCTGACTGAAACAAATCTACAAGCTGTGATGTGTGGCTTCCTTCCAGAGCAGATGTCACCCACAGGCAATGACACACAACAAAGCCGGCGAGGAAACAAAATGCCTTCCTGTGATTATCTTCCAATCTCTGCTGGTCAGTGACAGAAAGCTCAGGTCTTAAATCTATTGCAATGGACTTGGAGGAAAACAGCTTCTTAAAAATAATAGGTTTGGGGGATAGAAAGATAACTCAGTGGGTAAAGTGCTTGCCTCGCAAGCATGAAGACCCGCGTTCAACCTCCAATACCCATGTAAAATGCTATGGTGTACTGTGACTGTGTTCCCAGCACTGGGGAAGTAGGAACAGGAAGAAATGAGTGAGCTTCAGGTAAGTGAGATTCTTTCTCGAAAAGAGATGAACAAGGGCTGGAGGCACTTGCTTACAAAGCCAAAGGACCCAGGTTCAATCCCTAGGACTCATGTTAGCCAGATGTACAAGGTGGTGTATCCATCTGGAGTTGTTTGCAGTGGCTGGAGGCCCTGGTGTGCCCATTCTCTCTATCTATCTGCTTCTCTCTCTCTCAAACACACACGCACACACACACATATTTTTTTTTCCAAAAAGAGGTGAATGCCATATGAGGTTGTTGGCTGTCCTCCACATTCATATTCACATATATCCCACCACACACAAATTTATGCCCTCATGCATGTGAGCATGCACACACACACACACACACACACACACACACACACAGCAGGAATTTGTTCATTGAAGGTATGGGTATCGCGTTGATCATGCTTTTCTTCCAAGAATGGCTACAAAAGTTTTCATATTTACACACCAGTGAAGACCTAAAAATCATATTGGATGACACCAGAAAGTCTAAGTGAGCTAGAATTTGAGGGAGAAGGATCCAGGAGGGAAGAGATGCTCATTGGAGACACCTGAGCCTATGATCCAATTTTTTTTGGTGCAATACGTGAGTGGTGAGACAGGGTGCCGAGCTCATCCCAAAGTGGTAGCCACAGACTGGGGCTGTTACCCATCTTGTGGGCGTGCAAGGACAAACGCTGCAGTCCAGGACGCACATGCATGTATTGGTAATTACATCAATCAGCACACTTTGAGAACACTGCCGGAAGAGGAAGGACACCTGGAAATGGAACAACCCCAGGAAGAAAGGGAAAACCAGTTTTCATTGGATTCAGAGTGTTCTAAATGAAGGTACTCATGCTTCCTCCCACTTCCAACAATGAAGAAATTCATCCGTAACTGAAGGCAATGCAGCCAGAGCTTCAGATAGCTCCACATTTGCTCATGCATTGTGTCTGATATTCAAAGAAAAAGCATCATGTTTCCAGAAAACTAAACAAAAACCAAGAGAAGCTGGGCGTGGTGATACACGCTTTTAATCCCAGCCCTTGGGAGGCAGAGGTAGGAGGATCACCTGAAGTTTGAGGCTACACTGAGACTACATAGTGAAGTCCAGGTCAGACTGGGCTAAAGTGAGTACCTACCTTGAAAATAAAAACGAAACCTGATGGCCGTGGCCATGTACTATAGGGTTTGGTAAGCATTTCGTCCTGCAGGCCATATGGTTTCTTTCATAATGATGTGGCTCTCTAGTTATACCACAGACAATTCATGAATGAGCAGGTATGCAAACCTTGAAGAGTTTGTGCCTACCAACCAAATCACACCAATTGTACATGCGGCTAGGCTTTCAAAATAGCTGCTATAGTTTTTAGTCTACAAAGTCTGGAAGATATTCTTGTGTAATAACAGCCTTGGGGTCATGGTTGAATAAAGCCAGGGACAGAGGCTCAAGGAGAACGTGATATCAAATGTTCCTGGCTAGACTAGAAAATGGAAAGGGTCACTTTCCAATAACTGACCTTGGAAATTTTTCATGGGCTTTTCCCAAACCATTGCTCCTACCCTTCCCAGGCTGGTGGACCCTTTCAAAGCCTGTACACCTTTTCTGTGTGCTCACCAACCGGCCAGGATCTCTGCTATGCACCTGAACCTGACTACAAGACACATCCCAACTAAATTTCTCTTACATTTCTAACCAGGCTGCCACAGGGCAACCTCATCAAGACCCCTCCCAGCTTCCCAGCTACTCAGCTTGGGAGCTTTACTTTTCTCCCCTTATATTCTTTCTTTCTTTTTTTTTTTTTAAATTGCATTTATTTTTTGTTTTACTTTTTATTTTTAGAGACAGACACAGAGAGAGACAGACAGAGAGAGAGGGAGAGGGAGACAGAGAATGGGCGCGCCAGCAGTCTCTTGGCTGCTGTGAATGAAATCCAGATGTGTGCACCCCTTGTGGGCAAGTGCGGCATTGCGCCCTTGCGTCACTTTGCATCTGGCTAAACGTGGGACCTGGAGATTGGAACCGGGATCTTAGGTTTAGGAGGCAGGCGCCTTAACTGCTAAGCCATCTCTCCAGCCCAAATTGTATTTATTTTATTTATTTTGAGAGAGAGAGAGAGAGAGAGAGAAAGTGGCAGGCAGAAGGAGAGAGAATGGGCCCACCAGGACCTTCAGCCACTGCAAACAAATATCAGATGCGTGTGCCACCTTGTGCATCTGGTTTACTTGGGTTCTGGGGAATTGAACCTGGGTCCTTTGGCTTTGCAGGCAAGCATCTTAACCCCTAATCCATGTCTCAAGCCCTTATATTCTTTCTTAAAATAAATCTTTAAAAATTTTACCCTTCATGTCTATGTTTTTCATTTCTTTGCTAAACATGAATAAGGACTTGGGTTAGAGTTCTAATTTCATTACAACCCGAAGAATCTCATATCAGAAGCATGGACTGACGAGGCTTCTTAGGTTAGAAGCCCAGATAAAGCCCTGAGAACTGAAGAGAAATAGATGTAATTCAGTATCTTCCAGTTGACATCTTGACAGCACATTGCAAGATGGACTTGTAGATGTTTTCTACACCCAAACAAAAGGCCAGAGAACTAAAACTTCTCTGGACTCTCAATGGTGGTTTCTGTTATGTGGATGAGATTTCTGTTATTGAAGACTGCACCCCGAGGAAACTCATCAGCAATACGTTTTTCTCTGTTGCAGGAGAGATCATGCAGGGAGGGAAGTGGTAAAAGTTTACACTTACCACAAGTTCCTTTGAATCTTGGTACTAATGCATTTCCCCTTCTTGAGTCATAATGTCACTGCTAATTTTTCTTTTCTTCTTCTTCCTTCCTCCTTTTTCCTCCTCTTGCTTCCTTTTCTCCTCCCTTTTTGTGTTATAAACATAATAGAATGTACTTTATCCTAAACTCTTGAGGTAGGAATTCTTGTCCTAGGCAAGGTAAATCGAATGGAAGGCTTTCATTACAGAGCTGCATAGAGGTACATTCTAGTCTATTTATTAATGTATTACAAAGTTCCCTGTAAGACAGCGGTTCAAAAAGTAGCATTTTTTTTTCTCATAAATCTGTAGTGTGGGCATACTTGGTGGGAACTGCTTATCTACATGATAACTGGAATAGATGAGGCCTGGCAACCAAAATCACCTGAAGACAAACTCACAGGTCTGGCAGTTGATGCTACCTTCAGCTGGGACTACACTCGAGGCCGCTAAAAAGAGCACGCTGTTCCAGAGGTCATCCAGGGTTAGTGTTCTGGTTCTGGGAGACAACCTGCCTGGGGTTTGTGTTTCTGGGTGACTTATTTATGGAGACATTGGCTAGAGTGGCAGACTGCTTTCTCTGCACATTCCATTTCGTCTCACCTGAGGCCCAAAAAAGAGGACCTGCTCAATGACCTTGGTGGCTCAGGAGCATAGAAGGTCCACCAGGAGCAAGGGGCCTGCATCGCTACTGCAAGCCTAGAGGCAGAAGATAGCTGATCTCGAAGTTCCAGTTTGGATCTGAAGGTCCCAGAGCCACAAGAACTAATGAATGAGGTTCACCAGGTCAAATGCCAGCCATCTCCAGACCCAAAGAGAAGCCCATTGTCTTGGGTCAGAGCAGTCAGTCCACAAGGATTCCTCTCTGTCCAATCTCTTGAGATCTACTAAACACCTCTAACTGATTAGATGAATATTATCAAAGAAAATATGTAATCAAAACAAAGTGCCTGCTTTCTACATGCAGTGTGAACACAGAATCAGGAAAATTCCTATATATTAGAAGTAAATATCCAGAAATGGCTAAAAAATACAACCCTCATTTAATACACTGACCTAGGAGATCAATTTGGCTTACTGAATAGACAATTTAAATGGCAATTTTACCCAGATACATCTTCACAGACATACAAAGAAACATGTTTGACCAACTATCTGGGCCTTTCATGGTCCAGTAAAGTAATACAGTTTTCAAACACAAGTCCACCACAATACATGTATGCAAACTATAAATGAGCAACAATATAGTCATGTGTTAATAACCAATCTCTTTTCCACATAAAAATGGAAGTACTTTTAAAAATATTTATTTACTAGAGAGAGAGAGAGAGAAGGAGAGGGAGAAAATGGGGCACCAGGGCTTCCTACCACTGCAAACAAACTGCAGACACATTCACCACTTTGTGCAACTGTTTTACATGAGTACTGGGGAACTGAACCCAGGTCATCAGGCTTTGCAAGCTGGTGTCCTTAACCACTGAGCAATCTCCACAGCCCTGCAGATACCTTTTTCTATAAATGGCAGAGAGACTAAATTACCAAAGTTCATCCCATTTCTGTGTTGTAGTCTGGTCCCTTCCCCATGCCTCTTCTTCACTGTGACAGAACTTCTGGGCTGCAGCTGAGGATTCCCAATGGGTCCACAGTGGTTCACAGATCAGATTTTCAGTATAAAGCCTCCATCAATTACCTTCCTACAGCTCTCCCAAGCCCTAGTCTTCATTAGCATTGCACAAATATTTGCAACCCCAAAACTTCAGGGAAGCTCATTGCTGTTGCTAAGCTCTGAAAAATGTCCACAGCACTCCACTTGCCAGCCACTGCTGTTGTCTGCGACAATGGTGAAGAAAACGGGCTGGAATTATACAGCTTTGGCTTCAAACGCTGGCTGCTTACAATTTGCATCGCTTTAGAAAATAAAATTAATCACTCCGAGATTCTGTTTTCTCACCTAAAAATGGACTATTTAAGACCTTGAAAATTTGGTTGTTAATGAAATAAGATGATGAATGTTAAATATTTAGCCCAGTACTTGGCCCAGAGTATAAACTCAAGCACTTTCAAACAGTTTTGTTCTTGTGGCAATTCATGGCTCCTGTTGTTACAGTTGCTGTGTTGTACCAGCTCTGGAAGAGTGTTTATATCGACCACTTTAACTTTGGCAAGAACTGAATGGCTTCTAGCCAAGGAGCTCACTAAGCCCCACACAGCATGCTGACTGTGGGACTTTCCAGCATAAGAGAACTAGCAAGTAAGTTCCTGGCCTGTGGGATAGGCCCAGGCATAGTGCTGAGTACATGTAAGGGAGAAGTAAGGTAAATTACATCAACAGAACTGAACAGAAGTGGGCCACATTATTAGGGACTTAATAGTCAATAAATTAACACAGTTAAGAGTTTTATGTTAATATCTGAAATGGAGATGAGTGTTGCTCATAAGTGTTTCTGCGAGAATTAAATTATACAATTCATGTAAAATATAACAGTTGAATAAGTAATTATAGATTATGAGACATTTAAAGGTAGAATACATACATACAAAGTGATGGGTTTCATGAGATTTTTTGGTTGAATATATCCTGAATTTTGACTATATTCATTTCCCATTACCTCTTCCTGTCTCCTCTCCTAACTTCTGTTACTCTCTTTCCTCTTCCCAAATACTTTCCCTTCTGTTTCCATTATATACAATGTTATATATAATATGTGTATATTTCATGCACAAAACCATGCACAATCACAAAATATAAAAGAAAACATTAAACATATCATTTATTTCATTTATGTGATTTAATATGATTTCTAATTCCATCTGTTTTCCTGAAAATGCTATATATTTTTTCCTTTATGGCTGAATAAAGCTTCATTGCGCATATACAGTACATTGTCTCATTTCACTGATGGGTACCGAGGCTGATTCCATATCCTGGCTATTGTGATGAAACCACAAGAAAATGCGTGGGCATGTAACTCTGAAATAGCTGATCTGGATTCCTGTAGTTATACGGCCAGGACTTTCCACTAGACCTACGTAACTGGTAGTTCTGTTCTTAGTTTTTTGAGGCATCTCCCTTCTGGTTTCCACTATAGATCTCTAGTTTTGATCCCACCCACCAGCACTGGATAAGGGCTCCTTTTACCCTGCATCCGGCATGTTTCACATTTAAATCTCATTCCTGACAGGGTGAGGTCGAATATCAGTGTAATTTTAACATGTATTTTCCTGACGGCGCTTTTTCATGAATCTGTTATCCATCTGTATTTCATCATTTGAAAAATGGCTGTTCATTTCATTTGACCATGTATTGTTTGGATTATTTGGCTTTTTGGTGTTTAATTTTTCAAGTTCTTTATGTATTCTAGATATCATTTCCCCTTTGGGTATATATTTAGCACAAATTTTATCCCATTCTCTATTCTGTACTTCATTCTGTTAATTATTTCTTTGTGCAGAAGCTTTTTAATTTTTTGAGGCAAGCCTAATAGACTGGCCTTTTTAAATGTGTGTGTGTGTGTGTGAGAGAGAGAGAGAGAGAGAGAGAGAGAAAGAGAGAGAGTGAGAGAGAATTGACACACCAGGGCCACTAGCCATGGCAATTGAACTCCAGATGCTTGTGCCATCTTGTGTGCATGTGCGATCTTGTGCATATGTCACTTTGTGTATCTGGCTTATGTGGAACCTGGAGAATCCAACATGGGTCCTAAGCAAGTGCTTTAACCACTAAGCCATCTCTCCAGCCTTATGCAGAAACTTTTTAATTTAATGCATTCTCATTTATCAACTCTTGAAATTATTTCCCAAGCTTTATATTCATAAAGTCCTTTCCTATGCCTATACCTTTTTAATATATTTTATTTATTTATTTGAGAGAGAGAAAGAGGGAGAGAGAGAGAGAGAGAGAGAGAGTGTTCCAGGGTTTCCAGGCACTACAAATGAACTCCAGATACATGCGCCCCCTTGCTCATCTGGCTTACATGGGTCCTGGAGAATTGAACCTAGATCCTTTGGCTTTGCAGGCAAATGACTTAACTGCTAAGCCATCTCTCCAGCCCACCTACAACTTTAAAAAAAAATATTTATTTGAGAGAGAGAGAAAGATAGAGACAGAGAGAAAGAGGCAGACACAGAGAGAGTAAATATGGGTGCCTGGTCCTCCTGCCACTCCAAATGAACTCCAGATGCATGCAACATTTTGTGCAAGTGGCTTTATGTGGATGCTGGGGGATTGAACCCTGGAGCCATTAGGCTTTGCAAATTAGTGCCTTTAATTACTTAGTCATCTCTCAAGCCCCATACCTATATTTTGAAGCGTTTCCCCTACTAGTTGGGGGGCATCAGGTCTTACATTAAAGTATTTGACTTACTTTGTTTTGATTTTTATATATGATGAAAGTTGTCGATCTAATTTGTATTATTATTTTTGTTATATCTATTAGCATTTACCCTGTCATATTATTATTCAATTAATCAGAACTGTGTTATTGTCATCCATCAAGGAGTCTCTGAAAAGACCCTTGCTATTCACAAGAAAGTGAAAATGAGGGGCTGGAGAGATGGCTTAGCAGTTAAGGCACTTGCATGCAAAGCCAAAAGACCAAAGTTCAACAACCCAGGACTCATGTAAGCCAGATGTACAAGATGGCACATGCATCTGGAGTTCATTTGTAGCAGCTGGACACTCTGACATGCCCATTCTCTTTCTGTCTGCCTCTTTCTCCCTCCCTTCCTCTCTTTCTCAAATGAAATGAATAATAAAAAATATTTTTAAACAAAGAAAGTGAAAGTGAGAAAGGGAAATTAATATGAAATCTTGGGATAAGCCTCTTTGTCATGATGTGCTTTTGTTAAATGTGATTTGCAAGCACTTGAGGGTTTGGGACTTTTGGAATTAATTGAAATGCTACAATATTTACTGTAAAAAATGCACACATGCAGATTCCTTCATTTCAAATAAATAGATTTACAAGAATGAGTTTTATGCTGTAGGCTTTTTCTTTCTTTCTTTCTTTCTTTTTTCTCTCACAGAAACAGAAATGTTTTATTGGCTAGCATCACTCAAGTTTTTTTTTTTTTTTTTTTTTTTGAGGTAGGGTCTTGCTCTAGTCCAGGCTGACCTGGAATTCACTCTGTATTCTCAGGGTGTCCTCAAACTCTTGGCCATCCTCCTACCTCTGCCTCCTGAGTGCTGGGATTAAAGGTGTGCACCACCATGCCTGGCAAATTTTTTTAAATTTTTATTTTTTATTGGCAACTTCTATACTTACAAACAATAAACCATGATATTTACTTCCCCACCCCCATTTTCCCCTTCACAACTCTGCCCTCCATCATATCCCCTTCCTCTCTCCATTAGTCTTTCTTTTAATTTGATGTCATTATCTTTTTCTCCTATTATGAGGGTCTTGTGAAGATATTGCTAGGTACTGCGAGGTCATGGATATCAAGGCCAATTTCTGTCTGGGCAGTTGCATTGTGAGGAGTTGTACCCTTCCTTTGGCTCTACATTTTTTCCACCACCTCTTCTGCAATGGATTCTGAGCCTTGGAGGGTGTGAAAGAGATGTTTCAGTGCTGGACACTCCTCCGTCCCTTCTTCTCAGTGCTAAATTGCTTTTGTGGATCATCCCAGTGGTCATCGCCATGTGAAAAGAGAAGTGTCTCTAAACAGAAGTGAGAGTAGCATTAATATATGAATATGAACATTAAGTATAGTGCTTTCAGGGCAGTTTGGTGGGAATAATATATACATTTAGCCAGACAAGAGCAGGCTTTATACCCCTAAGGCTCCTGACCTCCCCTGCCATGGCTTTTCATTAGGTTTTCAGTACCAGACATGTTTTCCCTACCATAGAGCAGACCTTCAGTCCAATTAGAGATCAGTTGGTTTCCTCCACAGCAGACATGCCACTATTGCACCCATTCGGTCATTTGGCCTGTCTGGTCAAACTTGAGGCTTCCAGTGTCCACTGTTTTCACTGCTGATGACTTCTGTCTCCCATAAGGCTCCATGCAGTGCAGCTTTTTCCAGCTTTCAATAGGCTGGTTGCTGTAGGCCTTTTCAATATCCTGTCACATTGATTTCCTGAGAGGTGGAAATAATTCAGTGTTTCTTCATTCTACAAAAAGCATTTTTAATAATAATTTGACAACATTGAATGGTACATCTATATTTCTTAATAATTATTATAAAAATAATATCAGGAATCCCTAGTACTTAACAGCTCACATACAGTGATTTAAAACCATATAATTAAAGTCTTAGTAGGATGTTATAGAAAATGTTGATCTGCTAAAACAAATAGCAGAAGTTAGAATTACTATTAGAGAAATGTAGCATGAGGACTATTTCTATATTTAATTATTTTTCTTGTTTGTGTTTTAGTTCCATAGAAAATGAGTGCCTATTGACATTAGTGTGACTTATATAGTGGTGTTAATTCAAGGTTGTGATAATCAGACTCCATGCTGACCTATGGTCCTACTAGTGATTCCACACACAAAAAAGCAAGTTCTACAATAGTGTTTTTATATCTCCACAAAGCTTTAGTGTAAAGATCACTTCATCATGCCACACAAAAGCAGGTTCTACTGTTGTATCTCTATATCTCCTCTCTACTATGAAGATCACTTTATCATGGTGGTTCTGCAGCACTAAGTAAAAATAATGTTTTTTTTTTTTTTTTTTTTTTTTTTTTTTTCTGGCTTTTATTTTCTTACTTACGTTGGTGTATATTTGCTGACCCTTTTCACTGCCAGAATATAAAATTTATTTGTGTATCTACACTTCTAACCCTATCTTTGGTCAAATGAGTACTTTGGATGTATTGATATGCAAGATAAGAGGCTGAAACTAGTTCTTATCCATTGACACTGCTAGATGTTAAATATGTCAATATCATGCACACAAACAACATCTATTTAATGTTTTTTTTTTTTTTTTGTAAAATGTAAAAATAATACTGACCACTTCAGTGGTTATAGAGCAAATACCACTTGAAAAATTCAACCTTAGGTCAAAGACAGACAGGAAACAAAAATTGTATGGTGATCTATGGCACTCCACCCTGAACATGCTTGGTTACATCTGAAATTGCATGTGACAATGCTCCACAGTTAGGTGAATACTTAAATGACTCTGAAAATTTTTATATTATTTTTTTTATGAGACAGGAAAGCCAAAACACAAACAAACAGCGAAGGTGTGGTGGTTTGAAATTAGGTGTCCCAAATAAACTCATGTGTTCTGCATGCTAGGTCTCCAGCTGGTGGCAATTTGGGAAATGGAGCCTCCTGGAGGTGGTGTTTATTGGAGGAAGACTTATATGTGTTACAACCAGCTTCCCCTTGCCAGTGTTTGGCATGCTATCTTGCTGCTCTTATCCAGCTGATGGTGGCCAGGAGGTGATGCCCAGCCTCTGCTCTTGACACAATTCCCCTGCCATCAGGGATCTTCCCCTAGAGTCTGTAAGCCAAAGGAAACCCTTTTCTCCCCTCTGCTGCTTTTGATCAGGTGCTTTGTGCCAGCAACGAGGAGCTGACTGCAACTGAAGGAAAAGATAAAAATAACAAGCTTCAAAAATAATTTTAAAATTCCCTAGAAAACAGTGGAGAAATATTGGTGTACAATACATATGTGTACTGGCATGAGTCTCTGCTGGAGAAACATTATTCTTTCCTGTTGAAATGTACAGATTCCTTTAGAAGTAGGTCCTTTGGGTCTGTGTATAGTGTTTATGGGGTCAAATTAATCTTGGAGATTATAGGTGGTAAGACTCAGAGGAAGGAGACCAAGAGCAATGGTAACAGCCCTGCAGTGCACAGTTCATCTGAAGGTTATGATCCTTTCAGACATATATTCCACTCCTGGGAATGAAATTCTTGAAGATTCATAGACATAGTACTTAAAAATGAGGGAATCCTAGAGATTGTTTTTTTTTTCATATATGTGAAAATTAACTTTCTTGACTTATGAAATGTGGATGAACTCAATAAACCTTTCAGGCCCACCCTAGTTCTCTAGAATTACATGCAACTCTGAGTATATTTGTATACAAATTCTTAGAACTGCTAGTAGTTTGATTCTAAATTATTTTGTTGCAAACATGAAAGTCTCAAAATTCTTCACAAAACCTAAATATAAATTTATATATATTTGAAATGTTAGAGCACTTTCCTTAAAAAAATAATTCTTACCATATAAAAGGTAGCTTATTTGACTCTCCTTTGATGCCTGAAAAAAGTGTAATATTTTCTATTTATATCCTAATGAGTTTCAATAAAATTGTTATAAATTTTCCTATATGTTCTGAAGACTTTTAATGGCATTGATACCTTGATAGCTTGTGGTAATCTCATGTCCTCAATGCTGGGCATCTGCCTGCCTCTAACATTAATAACATAAAGTAAATTATATGAAGACTGTATCTAGCATGGGTAGCACTGTATTTCTGATGTGTGTATATTATAGGTTCTCAGCCTATTTTTAAAAATGTTGCATGAATGACAGTGACAATGACATAAAGATAGAATATCTTCAAGGTTTGAGAGCCACTCGGCTACCAGGAATTATTTCTGGAGTTCATGGACGCAATTTTTAAAAAAATATTTTAATTTTATTTATTTATTTGACAGAGAAAGAGGGAGAGAAAGAGAGAGAATGGGTGCACCAGGGCCTCTAGCCACTGCAAACGAACTCCAGACATGTGTACCTCCTTGTGCATCTGGCTAATGTGGGTCCTGGGGAATCGAACCTGAGTCCTTTGGCTTTGCAGGCAAACACCTTAACTGCTAAGCCATCCCTCCAGCCCTCATGGAGGCAATTTTAATGGGTCATAAGTGCGAATTAAAACCTGGTGACTAGCAAGCCGGAAATAGAAGTTGGAGGATGGGAAAGATCTCACAGACACCCAGTCTGCCTCCTTAGATGTTCCCCAGGAATCCTGTGTGCCTCCGTCAACTGTGGTGGGCATCCTCAGGTCTAGCCAAAGAGCTCCCAGGAGGGCAGCAGAGAACTGATAGTCATGGCTAACTTCAAGGTTAAAAGCAAGATGGACAGAGGGAAGGGAAATAAATGTAAGGTCAACATTTCTTTTGTTAAGAGAGTTTCACTACTTCTCTCTACTTGGAATGGCCTCAGAAAGGATGTCTTCAAAGTATGTGAAAGGATTGTTTTATTCTATTTAAACTTGTCTCCTTAAGAAAAAGGACTTTCTTTTTTTTCCCGGAAGAAGACTCATTTGGTGAGAACTGTCAAATTCCCTTTCTTTACATGTCTTTCCTGCTTGACCACTGGAGCGTCAAGGACATGGTAAGGAAGTGATGAAGTAGGAAGACCCAAATCCTCCCTAAGTTTATTTGGCTGGGGATCAAATGTGTCATTAAATGATTCCTAACAAATATCCCTTCTGTCCAAATGACCCACTCATGACAAGTGTTTACAATCCCATCCTCTTTGTCTAGAATCCCTCCTGGCCCACAGAACTCTGATTCACTTCATGCCATTCCTTACACTCTCCACAAAGTCCATCATTGACTAAGGAGCTAGAACTTCATCTTATTCTGTTTTTCTCTCCTGGTGACAAGTTTCTGAAATTTCCCCCCAAATCAAGTTTCTATTTTTCCAGCACCGAACTAGATACTATCATATTCTTCCCAAGCAACTTCTCATGTGCAAAGTTGACACTCATTTCTTTTATATCTTTATTCAAGTCCAGCCTTAAAAAATCATCTAGTTATTGAAATATTATTTAAATTTCATTTAAAAAAAAGCTCAAGATTTTAACATTATAATAATACCTATCTATCCATTTGTAGTGAGCATATTAACGTCAACATTATGCAAAGAAAAGGAAGCAATGAAAGTTTCTGTAATTACAGCCTGTGATAGTTGCATTTGGTGCTAAACCTCCTGGCAGTAAGAGAAAACAACAGAGGAATTCTAAACACTGTAATTTCCAAATCTGCCAAAATGAAACATACCAATTCTTTAGGCGAAATAAACATTTTCTTCACACTGAGACTTCATTAAAGTATTCTACACGGCAGCCGAATGGCTTTTAACCTCCTTAAAAATGAGAAGTATTTTTGGTCTTCTATTTTCATCTTTCCATGACTTCTATGGTGCTTAATCACATAGTATTGTGGTGGTAATAGATGGATTGTTTTGACAAGAACATTAGGCATGTGGCTTTTTCCTACAAGTGATGCAGCCATGAGGAAAAAGAGCTACAGTTAATGAATCTGGAGATTGCAGAAGAAGTTGAGTAGGTGTATAAGATTTTCTAAATAGACCAACATGGTAGGATAAGAAAAAAATCAACCATTGGGCTGGAGAGCTGGCTTAGCCATAAAGGCGGTTGTCTGCAAAGCCAAAAGACCTGGGTTTGAGTCCCCATGACCCATGTAAAACCAGATGCACAAAATGTCATATGTCTGGAGTTTGTTTGCAGTGGCTGGAGGCCCTGGTGCACCCATTCCCTCTCTATCTGCCTCTCTCTCTCAAATAAATAAATAAATAAAATATTTAAAAAATCAATTATCTATAGAAATAGGGAAGGAAGAAGATGGTAAAAGAGTAGGTTACCAGAGGGAAAATGATGTAACGAGTCTAGAAGGAAAAAATGAATGCCCTGGAGTTTGGCACAAGTGTCAGGAGGCCCTAAATGGCATGGCCAGTCAGCATCCATCTTTCTTTCTTTCTTTCTTTCTTTCTTTCTTTCTTTCTTCCTTCCTTCCTTTCTTTCTTTCTTTCTTTCTTTCTTTCTTTCTTTCTTTCTTTCTTTCTTTCTTTCTTTCTTTCTTCCTTTCTTTCTTTCTTTCTTTCTTTCTTCATTTATTTTTGGTTTTTCGAGATAGGTCTCACTCTAGCTCAGGCTGACCTAGAATTCATTCTGTGCACTCAGGGTAGCCTTGAACTCATGGTGATCCTCCTACCTCTGCCTCCCGAGTGCTGGGATTAAAGGCATGTGCCACCACGCCTGGCTAACATCCACCTTTTTATGGGGCACTTCTGTTTAAAGAGTTCATTTGACCTCATTGCAATGGTGCTGACTTTGCCCATCTTCCTACACCAAGTCAAAATTTGTTTCTTTGCCAAAGCTGTGATTTTGGCCTGAACAACACGTCCTTGTGTGTGGGGGGGTGCTCACACACTGGATTGTAATGGGCATCTGGGCAGACCCTGGGAGAGAGCTGCATTCTCACAGCGCAAGGGCAGACTTGATGCTTTCAGTGGTTGGCACTGCTCACAGTAGGTAGTGTTCTCGGGAATAAGAGTGTTAGAAAACCTCCGTGTGTGCTTCTGAGAGTGTGTGTGTGTGTGTGTGTGTGTGTGTGTGTGTGCTCTGTGCACAGAGGATTAGCTGCCAAAGAAAAGTTCAATTCTCTTGTTTCTGAAAGCAATAAAGAAGGTTCCAAATGACTTCCTCTTGTGCACTTGGTAAGCTGCCCTTAAGAACTATTATTTAAGCACCACAAAATCCAGGCATAATTCCCTCCCTTTAATATCTGCCACTATCAGTAATGTTTACTATTTGCAATAAAGAAAAGTGGGTTAGTACATTTCATCATAGTTCCCATTTGAGGGTAATAGGGTACCCCTGAGAAATCTTGGCAGAAGAGGCTGAAGAATGTGGAAATCCCAGGGGAAGTCCCTGTGTGGTACTTAACTCAAAGCCACCCAGCAGAGTCACTCTGATGTGGCAGGTGCAGTGATGTGCCCATGGGGTCCTCTCTGCTTCCCCAGCAGAGGAGCATCACCACCGCTCACCACCGCTCACAACCACTCAGCCCATTCTGTGACTTCAAGTATCCTGAGCTTTGCTGAGAGAACTTCCCCCTTCTTATTCTAGGCTCTGGTTTATTTTAAACTCTTACTAAGCCACGAAGAGCCCACCTACACTTCGCCACTTGTATTTCCTCTGGCAAGGCTGTATCCCTTATCGTGGCACTAAGTCTCAGGTGCTGCCAAAACATTTTCAGAATCAAGCCTCAACTGACGGCCTTACATATTGCACCGTAAGTGCTGTTTAAGAACCTCTTAGGCTGTGTGTGAAGTATCTTAGAAAATTTGGTTTCTTTCTTTTCATTCTCCTTCCTGGTGCAGTCGATAATTCTGCTGAATGAATTGATAACTGAATGGAAAATGCAGGGTAGAGAGGAGCAAGGGAAATGAAGCTGAAGAGATGAGACAAGAGGAGGAAGGACAAACAAGAAAGTCAGGACGTGAGGGGCTGGAGAGATGGCTCAGTGGTTAAGGCACTTGCATGCAAAGCCTAACAATGGGGTTTTGATTTCCAAAACCCACAAGATGACAGATGCACAGAGGGGCACATGAGTCTGGAGTTCATTTGCTGTGGCTAGAGGCCCTGGTGCACCTTCTCTCTCTCTCTCTCTCTCTCTCTCTCTCTTCTCTCTCTTTTTCTCTCTCTTTTTCTCCTCCCCTTCTCAAGGAAATAAAGTATCAAAAAAAGATAGGCTTGGCACAGGTGAGTACTCCATATCAGAGACTGTGAAGAGTCTCTCCTCCAGTGAACGAGATAGGAGCATAAGAAGACGTGTAGGACCTTATCAAAGAATAATCCATTGGTATCATGGTCAAAAATAACAGGAGCCATAAGGTAGGAAAATATCCTGAAAGCTCAAAGCTAGAGAGGCCCTGAGATGGGGCGAAGCAGAATCAAAACTCTCAGAAGATCTGAGTTCTTTATAGGCCTCAAGAAGACAGGATGTAAACCAATGATGTTCTCTAGGCACTAAATACATGAAGATCTTGGCATGGCAACTCAGGTTTTCAAAGCAGTTACACTGAAAGGAAAATGACTCATTTTCAAAGGCACAACAAGATGCACATCAAACAGGATACAGGGGTGGGGGGATGAATTTAACACTTTGTGCCTATACTACATTGTAATTTTCTTTCAAAGCCCTTAATCCCAATGTAAATCCTGTGCAGTTGCAGACTTCTCTTCAAGGCTCCCACCCTTCTCCCTGTATCCAGACCTCTGTACACAGCCCCCATCCTTCTCCTTGTATCCAGACCTTCCTACATAGCTCCCGTCCTTCTCCTTGAATCCAGATCGCCTTACACAGCTCCTGTCCTTTTCCTTGTATCCAGACCTCCCTCACAGCTCCCGTCCTTCTTATAATTGTCTTGTGTACTTTCTCTCTAGGGTCCCAAACACTCCTTTTACTGGTCCGTCTATCCCTTCCTTGCTGTCTAGTCTATAAATTTCTGCCTGTATTAGTCTCATTCTTAGTTGGCACTGTATTTTCTTAACTGTCTCGACTGTCATGAGGTTTCTAAAAGAAGAGTATTTGCATGTTACTTTTCTTAATTTGATTATGGTCATAGCGTGTCTTCACTCTCCATTTTCCTGGTTATGCTTTGGATTCTAGAGCCAAAAACACTTCCTCTGAAGTCACTGAAGACATTGTCATTGTGTCGCACTACCTATGATGTGGAAAAAATTTCTTAGCCTGGTTTGATTACCATCCTTCAAAGTATAACTGTTTTCACTCTTAGATAGCTTTACAAGATATCAAGCCGGGTGTGGTGGTGTAAACCTTTAATCTCAGCATTCGAGAGGTGGACATAGGAGGATTGCTGTGAGTACAAGGCAAGCTTGGGACTAAAGAGTGAGTTCCAGGACAGCCTGAGCTAGAGTGAGATCCTACCTTGAATCCCCACACACCCCACAAATATTTGTAAAATATCTTGTCTCTTGTTTGTGTCCTTAGATTTCACACTGCTATGGAGTCTAAGGAGAAGTCCAGGGAGAAGTCAAGGGTGGAGCCTAGAAAGGATTCTGGGGAGATGTCCTGGGAGGAGAACTCCTTTTCTATGCATAATGAGCAGGAGAACATGCATATTTAATTTCAGTGTGAGAATTTGGTATTCATTTCTGTTGTTCTCCTTCTCAAATTTACTTTTCATTCTCCTTTTCTTTGACTTCTATCATCATATTGAATTCTGGAACTTAGTTTTTGTGCCTTTTGTATTTTTTAATATTTTATTTTTATTTACTTATTAAAGATAAATGAGACAAAATGGGCATGCCAGGGCCCTTAACCACCGGAAATGAACTCCAGATGCATGTGCCACCTGGTTTATGGCTCATGTGGGTTTTGGGGAGTTGAACCTAGATCTTTAGGCTTTTCAGGCAAGTACTTTATCCACTAAACCATCTCTCCAGCCTTGTGTTTCAGTTTTGATTTGGGCTGTGTTTTTCATTGGTTTCCCAGATACTTATATTCAATTCTCTCTCTTTCTCTCAATTTTTAAAAACCAAATATTCTTAAATTAGCAATAGCTCATCTTATTCTTTCAGTGTTTACTCATGAACTTATTCTTTGTTCCATGGCTCTAAAATTTTCTCAAATTTGTTTCTACTTATCAGGGTGTCTGAATGTTTTATTAATTAATTAATTAATTTACATTTTATTTTTATTTTTATATTTTTGGTTTTCTAAGGTAGGGTCTCGCTCTAGTTCAGGCTGACTGGAATTCACTGTTGTCTCAGGGTGGCCTCGAACTCATGGTGATCCTCCTACCTCTGCCTCCCAAGAGCTGGGATTAATTGGAAGTTAATAAAAATAATTTTATGTTTCCAATATTATATTACAAATTGTTTTAAGAAGATATAATTTTTTGACAAAAAGTTTTATTTTAGTTTGAATGTATGCCCCCATAGACTTAGGTGCTTTATTAAATCTTATAACTTGGGTCTTCAGCTGTCTGGCTGGAGAAGGTGTCATGGAGGCAGATGCTTGGATTCAACCCTAAGGTGTGTTTGGGGGTGGATCTGATTTCCTGTGCAAAGGTGTGCAGAGAAGTCTGAGCTCTGGACAGGTCACTGCGGCTTGCTGTCCATTGGTTCCGGCTCTTGTTTTTTTTTTTTTCTTCCTGGCTGGTAGTTTTTCTCTCTACTTGAGTTTATGAATGTGACCCAGCTTCTTCCACCATTTTTATTTTTATTTTTTTTGGAGAGAGACACAGAGAGAGACAGAGAAAAAGGCAGAGGAAGACAGATAGAGATGGGCACGCCAGCAGCGTCTCAGCTGCTGCTAACAAAAGCCAGATGCATGTGCCCCCTTGTGGTCATGTGTGGCATTGCACCCTTGTGTCACTTTGCATCTGGCTAAAAGTGGGACCTGGAGATTGGAACCGCTGGAGATTGGAACCAGAGTTCTTAGGCTTAGGAGTCAGGCACTTTAACCACTAAGCCATCTCTCCAGCCTTCTTCCGCCATTTTTTAAAACTTTTTATTTTTTTATTTTTTATTTGAAGAGAGATACAGAGAGAGAGAGAGAGAGAGAGAGAGAGAGAGAGGGAGAGGAAGACAGAGATGGGCCCACCAGCAGTGTCTCAGCTGCTGCGAATGAAATCCAGACATGTGCGCCCCCTTGTGGTCAAGTGCAGCATTGCGCCCTTGCGTCACTTTGCATCTGGCTAAATGTGGGACCTGGAGATTGGAACCAGTGTTCTTAGGCTTAGGAGGCAGGTGCCTTAACCCCTAAGCCATCTCTCCAGCCCCTTCCACCATTTTTGAAGGAACTTCCTCTGGATTTGTATCCTTGAAAGAAATCCCTTCCTTCCATAAGCTGTCTCTGGTTTGGATGTTCATCCTAGCTCTGTGAAGCTGTCTACTACACTCATGAGTGCCAGCTTCTGTCATCCTTCTTCTTCTTCTTTTTTAATGCAATCCATTTCTTCCCTACTCCCTAAAAATTGTATTTGTAACACACTTGCAGGAAGTCTGGAAGAGAACTGTTTAGTTGCTGTGGCAACAGCAGAGTAAAATGAGGTGAAAATTAAGTGTTTAAGCTTCATCATGCACTGGCAAGAATGGAGACAGAAGGGAGTTTCATTTATATCTGATGCACAAACTAGCTAAATGACCATCTCTGGGGATATTTTAGATGTTTCAGGCTACTCCCTTATAAACTTCATTAATTATTATAAGAAAAATAAGCCAAAGAGGAAATACACTTCCCATTAATTGTTTACTCTCCAGAATATGACTACATATATAGTTGACATCTATCTGTTGTTCATTTAAAAAGAAATTCTTCCCATGTTCATGTTGAAAAATATAGTCCCTCCATAAATACTTCACGTAGTAATTTTACTGGGGTTATTCGAAAGATCAATCAATTGATGTGAAGCATTAAGAATGGAATGTGTGGCATTGCAAGTGTTATACAAGTGTTAAGTGTTGTATGAGTAACAAATTACAACATGGTCATAGGACTCAGGCCCACATGGAGGGAACCAGGGGATGCTGAAGAGGCATGTGTGGGAATGTTGGTGAGTAGGGTCCACCTGTTATTGAGGCCATGGTATAATAGAGACTTTCTATAGGCTTGTGCAGTTTTCACAGCTGTTTGTACTGATTGGGTGGAATTCAGAGAGAAGGTGGATATAGACATACTTCTGAGGCCTTTCAGCTTCTATTCCAGAACATCCCAGTGAAGTGACCACAGTAATAAAGTGTGTGGCATGAATGCTTTTATTTCCCTGATCTTATTAAAGTTATTATGGTCTATTAAGAGTGTAGTAGCATTTTGTCCAAAGACATACATCTCTCGATTTAAAATACTTTGTTGCTAAACAGTACCACCAGTAATCTCAACCTCAGTGAATCTTAGCCATTTTGTTTGGGGAAGATCTGCCTGGATGTTAATGGCTGATGACTGATTGAGGTGGTAGTTACTGAAAGGTGTGATTACTTTAAACATAATTCAACTATAATGTTTGCCACAATTAACTTTTTTATTGAGACAATGTCCCTCACTGAACCTGGAGCTCACCAATTTGGCCAGGCTAGCTGTCTAGCAAGTCCTAGAAATTCTCCTGTTTCTGCTTTCCCAGTGCTGAGGTCACAAGTGCCCACTGCAATACCTGGTTTCTATTTATGGATGCTGGAGATTCTAAGCCCAGGTCCTCATGCTTGAACAGTGAACACTTTAACCATGGAACCATCTCCACAGCCCTTTCAGGTTTGCATCCTATGTCTAGTTCTTTGACTGTTTCTTCCAGGAAGATATGTAGTCACTTCCTCTGATGAAGTCCAGAATCCCTCAACGTTATTCATGGGGCTACAGTCAGTTTCTTCCAAACCCCTTGTAGCAGACAGCTTCAGGTTCACTGAGATGAACTTCCAGACCAGGCAAAGTTATGGAGGAAGGGATTTGTTGAAGCTTACAGATCTAGGGGAAGTTTGATAATGGTAGAAGAGGCTGGCCTGCTCTTACAGGACCAGGCAGAGAGAGAGAGAAAAGGCCAAAAGCCAGAAGCCACACAACACAGCACACTTCTCGAATTCCAGCTGCACATTTTGCATATCTTTGATTGAAATCTCAAACCCACTATCATACCTTAAGATCCGCCCAGTGACACTGCCTCCAGCCAGGTGGCTACAGATGCAAACTATAAACTAATAAAACACTGAATATATTGGGGGCCATCTATTCAAACTACCACACTCCTGTTATATGAACTGTTTGTTCTTACAAGATGAATACACACATTTCAGAAGGTTTTTGATGCATATCCATTAGAAGAATCATTATCTACACAGGCAATGTAGTCTTACATAATATATTTCTTAACTAATAACAGTTGAAAGTTGGACTCACTGCTTATCTATGGACTGTAGAACAGATGTGATAGCAAGCATGGAAACATTAATGCCACTAAGCAGCTCCATCACAGCTCCTTGGTGACCAAGTGCCTTGTTGGTGAGCAATAACATTTGAAAATGGATCTATTGGGATGGAGAGATGGCTTAGCGGTTAAGGTGCCTGCCTCCTAAGCCTAAGAACGCTGGTTCCAATCTCCAGAGGTTCCAATCTCCAGGTCCCACGTTTAGCCAGATGCAAAGTGATGCAAGGGTGCAATGCCGCACTTGACCACAAGGGGGGAGCACACATCTGGATTTCGTTAGCAGCAGCTGAGAGACTGCTGGTGCGCCCATTTCTATCTGTCTTCCTCTCCCTCTCTCTCTGTCTCTCTCCAAAATAAAATGGATCTATTGTTTTGAGCAGTGGATATCCATACTGTGCTTAAAGTATTCAACACACCTTGTTGTATAGAAGATGTGCTGGCACCCAGGCTTTGTTGTCTAATTTACAGAACCCAACAACGTAAACTTAGTACAGTTCTTGGGTACATCAAGAATTGGAGAATGGTAAATGATCATTTACTTAAACTTAAAGTCACCAGCTTTGTTTTCTCCCCAAAGAAAGTCAGCTTGTTCCTGTAAAACAATTAAGGTGAGGTTACTGAATACTCTGAGTCTATTAAAGTTCTAGAGAGCAGTTCTAATCTCAGGGTATTTCATGCACTAGAGTAAGCAGATTGCTTAGTGCAGCCACCTACATCAAAGACCTTAGTCTCTTCCACAACTTCTATACCTTCTACATCAGCTCTTGTTGCTTCACTGTTCAGTTTACTTATGGAAATCACATCTTTACTTCAGCTTTGTGAACCCACATCTGTATTCCTTTGTACCTTCCCCAACTCTCACATACTTTGAAAAATTGAAGAGAGTTGGGGGTCTTATTCTGGATTTGGTGTTGGCCTATTAAGGGAGTGCTGTGGCAGGATTAATCTATCCTAATCAAAATACTCTCTTCACATCCTTTGAACTCACAAGTTGCCTAGCTGATATAAGAGACCTCGCTTCCATCTCACTGACAGAGATAGAGATCAGGAGCAGGTAGCTTGCACTGTAGATAGTGTGGTCAGGGTCAGAGGCCTTCAAAGAAAAATCTACATCCAACACTGGTTCATCAGGACACTGCCGACTACCATGGCTTGCTGATGGGGTTGTAAAATGCTATAGCTGAGCTGGAGAGATGGCTTAGTGGTTAAGGCGCCAGCCTCCTAAGCCTAAGAACTCTGGTTCCAATCTCCAGTGGTTCCAATCTCCAGGTCCCACGTTTAGCCAGATGCAAAGGGGCACAATGCCACATTTGACCACAAGGGGGTGCATGCATCTGAATTTCGTTCGCAGCAGCTGAAAGGCTGCTGGCACGCCCATCTCTATCTGTCTTCGTCTCCCTCTCTCTCTCCCTCTGTCTCTGTCTCTGTCTCTCTCCCCTCCTCCAAAAAAAAAAGATAATGAATGTAAAATGCTATAGCCATGTTGGAAGACAATTCAGCCATTTTATACAACCTAAAGATATTTCCATCAAATAGTCCATTACTTGTCCCTTCTTAGTATTAACCCCATAGACTTAACACATCCACACCAAGAATCATCACCTGGATATTTTTACCAGTTTTGCCCATAATTTTAGGACTAACAATGTTGAACATCATTACATGACACAGCAGAGAAGAAAGAGCCAGTCTGAAAGCCCTCATATGGTACGATTCCAACTGTATGACATTATGGGGAAGGAAAAACTATGAAGATGAGACCAATGATGGCCAAGTACTAGGAAGAAATAAGGGCTGAAGAGTCAAAATACAAAGATTTTTAAGATCATAAACCTATTCTATATGACACTATAGTTGTGGATACATGTCATTTTATCCCATTTTTTCAAACCCTTATGCTGTATAGCATCGAGTGAACCCTCATGTAATCTATGGAGGTTGTGTGACATGTTTCAATGTAGGCTTACTGGTGTAATAAATGTGCATTCTGGGGTGTGTGGGCCATGGTTAATGGAAACCATACGTTCTGCTCCAGACTGTGAATGTCAATAATGTCTATTTAAAAATAAAATAAATCTGTTGGAAGTCACTGAGGTGTAGAAATATGAATCCCCTTAACTTTTTTAATTTATAATTTATTTTTATTTACATTATTCTGATTTTACATTCATAGTATTGGCTCCTTTATCCTCCTCCCTATCCTCCCTCATCCAAAGAGACCCTCATCAATAAGGAATGTGGGTCATGCATTGTGGGGGTAATCAAGAGTTTTTGAGCATGAGCTGGTAATCCACAGCTGGTACGACATGATGTGTGTCATCATCAAATAAGCTTTCCAAAGTGAATGTGACATGAACTCTGACCAAAACTACAAATACTGTCAAGCATACAAATGCTGATATAGTTTGGAGTCACTTTAATCTTCCTCATTTTGGTTTCTACCAATGACATATTCAGAATATGTGATTTTCCTTAGCAAGAAGTCAGTGAAAGGTTGTTTGAGCTATGGCAGTTAAAATTTAACCAAACAAATATCACTTCCTCAATTTATCTAATTATCTCAACCAATACATTATGAACAAAAAAATTTCATTTAAACTAAAATGACAGTAAAAGTAATGAGTTTTGACTTATTTTTAATATTATTATTATTATTATTATTATTATTATTATTATTTTGGAAAGAGACAGAGAGAGAGGGAGAGGAAGACAAATAGAGATGGGCATGCCAGCAGCCTCTCAGCTGCTGCAAATGAAATCCAGATGTGCTCGCCCCCTTGTGGTCAAATGCGGCATTGCACCCTTGCATTACTTTGCATCTGGCTAAACATGGAATTTGGAGATTGGAATTTCTGGAGATTGGAACCAGCGTTCTTAGGCTTAGGAGGCAGGCACCTTAACTGCTAAGCCAGCTCTCTAGCCCTATCTTTTTAAATATTTTTTAATTTTATTTTTTATTTCTTTTGGAGAGAGACACAGAGAGAGACAGAGACAGAGACAGAGAGAGAGAGAGAGGAAGACAGAGATAGGCGCGCCAGCAGTGTCTCAGCTGCTGTGAATGAAATCCAGATGTGTGTGCCCCCTTGTGGTCAAGTGCAGCATTGCTCCCTTGCCTCACTTTGCATCTGGCTAAACATGGGACCTGGAGATTGGAACCGCTGGAGATTGTAACTAGCATTCTTAGGCTTAGGAGGCAGGCACCTTAACCCCTAAGCCATCTCTTCAGCCCTCCAGCCCTATTTTTAATATTTTTTTGAGTCCTGTGTAATAGTTATAAAACTGACCCTAATTTTTTTTTGTTGAAACATGGTACTATATTATTCATGATTAGTGTACAATTCAGAAAACTTGAGGCTGAGTCACCTGAACTGAGCAGCTGATTTGATCTATCTGCCCACTACCAGCCATTCCTTTGATTCTCATAACAAGATCAGTTTGCTTTAGAGTCCTAAATAACTTTTCAATCTTGTGATTGATAGAATCATAGTTCGAGAACAGCCTCTAGACCACACTGTGAGGAGCAATGCTGAGCATCTGGCTCCTCAAACTCTTATTAATGGCAGGCTTGGCAAGATTTTTCATCTTCACTAATCAACTAGGATGACATGAATTGATTTTAAGTTCTGCCATGTTTCTAAAGTAGAGAGATCATTTTTTTTCTTATGATTGTGAGACATTTATGTTTTCAGAATATTATTTCTGTCTTCATTCTGTATTATACCCATTTTCCTCACTGTAATTTTCCCTTCCATTTGCTTACATGTCTCTGATGTAGGAGTCCACAGTAGTTCGAGACTGTAGCTGTGAGGATTTAAGAATTTGCTCTTCAGTCTTTTGGGTGCTTGGTTGAATCCAAAGAGTGACTCAATTTCTCTAGGTATTGTAGATGAAAGCCCACATTTTCTCCCTTTCCCAGTGGACTAACTTCCCAGAACTACTATAATAATATACTATAGAATCAGTGACTTAAAAATATAACATGATTTTTATTTCTCTTGTGGTTCTGGAGGCTAGAAGCACTGTCTCAGAATGTTCAGAGAATTATTTGCCTCTCTGGTCCTTGATGATTGGCTGCAAACCTCATTTTTGGATTTTAGATGCATCACTGCAATCACTACCTTTTCTTTTTTTCTCAGCCATTTTCCTTCATTGCCTGTCTCTGTAGCTCTTCTTTTCATAAGGACGTCAGTCAAGATCTTAGTCTCTTACCCATTAATTCCATCTTTTAAATAACTTATCATTCTAAAGTTCTGAGAATCACAGGAATTTGAGGGAGGGGCACCTAACTAGGTGCGTGTGCAGCATTCAGGGAATCTCCTTTCCCTTGCTTCCAACGAGGCTTTGATCTTTTCATTAAGCATTCTAATATCTATTGGTGTTCATTTGCAGCACTAAGAGACCATGGCATGCCCCCTGCACATGCAAATATATAAATTATATATATGTATATATTTGGAGAGAGTCAGAGAGAGAGAGACAGACAGAGAGAGAAAGAGACAGATAGAGAATGGGTGTGCCAGTAGCCTCTCAGCTGCTGTAAACAAACTCCAGATGCATGTGCTGCTTTGTGGCCAAGTGCAGCATTGCACCCTTGCCTCACTTTTCATCTGGCTAAACGTGGGTGTTCTTAGGCTTCACGGGCAGATGCCTTAACTGCTAAGGCATCTCTCCAGCCCAATAAGTAATATATTTTTTTAAAAGTATAGGTTAGAAAACTAAGAAAGAAAAAAGGGAGAAAGCACATGGCACACTTGATAGTCCATTATGGCTGGGAAGAGGAAGAAAAAGAATCAAAGAAGCAGAGAGCAGAAAGGAATAATATTAATAATAATAATGATAATAATAATAATAGTATAAAGGAATATAATATGATATAATATAATGTGCTTTAACAAAATTAAAAAAAAATCCTTTTAACCCAGAAGTCACTTTCTTGTTCTCCATATTTGTTATATACATACTTGTGAGTCTGGAAGCTTTAGGAAGCTTATATCACCCCAAATGACTGCCAATACAATTTAAATTAATAATAGACAACTTGGGTTTTATGGAAAACGCCTCTTCAGAAATAACAAAACAATCCTCGAAGTGAAGAGACAATCCATGCAGTAGGAGGATGTACTGTGATCATTGCTCAGAATGTGCCCACTTTTATGTAGTCAAAATATCCTTTACCTCCTAAGGTTTTCTACAGCCTGCAAATAAGTGGTTAGTAGAGTTTTCATATTATAAATATTAGCAAGTTATACTCTTGTAGGAGTTAAATTAGCAAACCAGACTGAGGTATGTTAGGTGGACCATTTTCTGACAGGAAGGATAAAGCCTGGAAGCTTTAACTCAGGTAATGAAATGATCCATTCTAAAAGTCTATAAAAGGCATTCTTCATCTGTGCTATCTATAATTTAAGAAAAACCTGGGTTCGAGAGATGACTTAGCAGTTAAGGCACTTGCCTATGAAGCCTAAGGGCCCATGTTCCACTCTCTGGATCCCACATAAGCCAGAGGAACAAAGATGAGGCAAGCACAAGGTCACACATGCCCACTAGGTTGCACAAGCTTCGGGAGTTTGATTTCAGCGGCTGAGTCCCTGGTGTGTCAATTTTCTCTCTCTCTCTAAAATAAAAAATAAAAGTAAAAACAACCCGACCTGAAGGTAAAGTCCCTGATCTTACGTTTTGCTATTTTCCTCACTGCTTTAACTCCATGTTCACTAGAATGTTGTTACAACTGTTGAAAGCCAATGAAATGTGTCTTATTATCATTTACAGGACAGAATTCATACTAATTTTGGAAGAACATCAGCATTTGTTATTAACCTGTACTGATCAAATTAATCAGAAGTGCATTCAATAACTAATGATCATATCCCAACACATGACACTCAATGTAAGAGAATGTCGGGGTTCTTCATGAAAATGAGTTCTCAAAAAAAAAAAAAAAAAAAGAAAAAAAAAAGAAAAAAACAAAAAACAAAACACTTCAAAAAGTATGGTTGCCTCACCTAATTCCAAAGACAAATGGTGTTTTCTCCCTTGTTTCCACATGATCTCTGCTCTGTGATAATTCACTCTCTGCTGACACGTAAGTACCAGTTTCTTAAAAAAAGTCTTTATATATAATTTCTGCTCATTTTCTTATTGTCCTGATGAGATAAAACCAAGTAGGTTACAATAAAATTGGGGAAAGAGAAAGTAGGAAAAAGGACCTCCAAAAGAGCAGTACCCTGAACTTGGGCCCATGGTATGCTTAAAGAGTCACGGTTCACTAATGATGGCTTGTGACAATCAAACAGGACCATGCTCTACAAGGTCTCCATTAGCACGCTGAAGAGCATAAATCACTAGCCATGTGACTGGGGGCACAGCCATTTGCCAAACAGCTGTTTTCTCAGTTCAAATATTGAAGAGAATACAAACAGCTGAAGCCAATTAGAGTGGATAAGCATTCATTCCCACAAATCTGAGACAGTTGAGAGGTTTATTTTGCCAGCTATGTAGTTACTCAGATCCAAGGAAGAAAGCTCTTTTTATAAACAATTGAGGGGTCTACATTAACCCTTGTTTGTATTGGGCTCTGCTCCACAGAGCGAGCAGAGAATTGGGGAAGCAAACAGACAAAAAAATAAACAAACAAACAAGCAAATAGCTAATTAAGATCTAGTGTTCCTGAAAGCAGTGCAGTGAATTATTTACTTAGCCGTGCCTGTTTCTTTGCTCATGGAATATTTGAAGCATTCATAAGAACTAGGGTATGTGAATATAAAATTTCAGTGAAAAACAAATGTCTGATTTCAAGCAGAAGTTATGTTTAAAGAAATAATCAAGCAACAACGGACACTGGTGAAGACTGAACACCCTCTATATGTGGAGGTGTGAAAGCAAGTCTACTGTCAGCAAAGGAGCAATTTCAAAAACATCACAGTTTAGGTTGGAACCTATGCCATTCTCCATTAAATAAGGCATTAGTTGACCCATGTCTGAACAGAATAAAGATGTGCCCCAAAATATAAACAGAACAATAATAAAGCATGTCAGAGCTGGATAACAGTGTGTTGCTGCTGGGCTACATTCTCTATATAATATATACAGATGTATACACACGTTTACAATATGTAGAAATCAATAGATGCAGATACACATGTATAAAATACACAGACACACACACCTATATTATATATTATATATATATTATATATATATTATATATATATTATATATATATTATATATATTATATAATATATATATTATAATATAAGTATATAATATATATAATATTATATAAATATATATATACATAGATAAATGTATATACAGATGTGTATATATATATATATACAGAATATATAATATATACAGATGCACACACAATATAATATATATAAAGATATACACACTTTTTAAAATTTTTAAAAAATATTTTTAAAATTTATTTCAGAGAGAGAGAGAGAGAGAAAGAGGCAGATAAAGACAGAGAATGGACATTCCAGGGCCTCTAGCCACTGCAAATGAACTCCAGACACATGCACCACCCTGTGCATCTGGCTTATGTGGGTACTGGAGAATCGAACCTGGGTCCTTAAGCTTTGCAGGCAAGCACCTAACCCCTAAGTCATCTCTCAAGACCTTATACACACTATATTTATATATATATATAAATCTTATACATATATACATATATGTACAGATGCAAACATACACATATAATATATATAAAGATGAAAACTCACTTATATAATATATATGTAGATGCATATACACATATATAATATACACAGATGCATAAACAAATATATATGAAACTTCTATATATACACATATGTAAATATATATACAGATACATACACATATGTAACATGTATATGCATACCCATATATGTACTAGATGTATCAGATGCAGACACAATATAAGTATCCAAGAAAGAGTTCTAGCGTGAAGACTCCCTGTTGCCCATACATAATGTAGCATACACTCCCATACTTATAGAGCATGAGATGGGGCCACCCTGTGTTGCTCCTGTTTCCTCGCTGTACTAAGCTGAGTTTTCCTCCTGTTTCAGGTTTCCAGTGTCATGACAGCAGGCCTACCTTCTTCCAGCTGGGCGTCCCCAAGCATCTTATCCTTCCCTCCTTTGGCCCACAGGGTACACGTTCTGATTCTCTCCACAACTCTTTCTTTTTCTGTTCTTTTCTTAGACTCCTTAGCAGTGAAACTATCAGTTCTCTTGGTGTGAATCCTATATCCCTATGTATAGAAGGTGGACTTTTCAAGACGTCTAGGACAAACACCCTGTTATAAGACAGTGCCTAACATTTTCTCTGAAGCAACTGTGTTTTGCTTAATTTTCCATCTTTAAGTCATCCCAAGACAGCAGTCATGTACTGACCTTACGTCAGCATAATTAATGAGATTCCTCCAGGAACTAGTTTCTTTAAAAAAAAATACTGTCTTTATCCTAGAAAATTTAAGTATTCATAGTTTTTTAAATTATCAACCAATTGTTTTCCAGTCATAAAGGTGTAATCTCACTCAGATTATATGTAGCACTGTAATGCCATGACCAACAATTATAAAAGCTTCTATTCTTTTTGAGTGTTCATGTATAACAGGAAAATTGTTAACCATTTTTAAAATACAGTTTCCCATTTCACTAGACAAGAATGGAGCTCTGAGCAAAACATGGTGTAATATTCCAACTTCACAAAAAAGTAAGCAGCTTATTTAAATTTCACAACCCAAACTTGTGAGCCTGCGAGGAAAAGGAGCGAACTATATTATGTAAATGAAGACACAAACTCAGAGGGATTTCAAATTTTTCAAACTACCAAGTGCTGCCAACTAGAAAATGGCCCAGTCAGAGTGTTACTGGTCTAAATGCAATGTCTGCCATCTTTCCTGTCTGTACTGATGCAGTCTACAAGAAAGACTGTGTTTTCATACTTTGGTGGGTAATGGTATGTCATGGTTCTGGAGTTTTATTGGCAGTTGATATTAATTAATGTGGATATCCCAGCAGACACAGCAAAGATATCCAGATTATGCCTGTATTGTAGCAGCAGGTATGGCGTAGAATATTTCATTAGATTCCAAATAGAAACTCAGTTACTTTGCTATGCAGTTTAGTCACCAAAATTTTTGCTTTCTGTCCAAAATAATGTCTTCACGTTTGAAAGTCCTTATTTTCCAGCCAGACTTTTCCCTCTTCTTCCTTTGGTCACTGTTTGACAAAGCTTATGGGTGTCGATACTGCATGAAGGAACTCTGAGGTAACACTCCTCTTCTGTCATGGTTCTCTGACCACTGGTGAACTCTGGCTGAGCAGAGCAGGGCTGGCGGCAGGGGTGGTGGCCACGGGAGGGTCCCTACTGTGTCACATCCAGGTTGTGGGTGAACAACTCCTTCCTGAATTTGCAGTTTGATTATTTTTACAAATGGAGATATTTCTGCTTGCTGCCATGTATTCCTTTTTTCTTTTTGAACTTTTATTCACTGTGGTTTTCAGTTTCAGTTTGTGTCCAAATTTTATATGCAGAGGATATTAATGTGTAATAAAGCAGCTTCTGATGAATAGGGTCTCCCACTTCTTGGTTTGCCTTTGAGTTTATGTTTTGGCATGAAGAAGAAAATATTTCTTTTGTTATTACTTTCAAATTTGAAAGCATTTTATTAAACATGCGAACACTTTAAGGTTCATAAACCTTAACTTTTCCAAAGAAGTAAAATTAACTTCTTTTCCAAATTTATAAAACAATAAAAGCTAAATAAAACAGATTAGGAAAAGCATTCTTATTTAATATTAGAAATAGTAGATTAACATCATAATATACTAATTCATTTAAAAGATAAATTTAGGACACAAAAGATAATCATAATATTGTAATATATAACAAAAATATGGTTTTTCAATAGATATAATGATATTCCAAATTCCAATAAAATTTTATTTCATTTACAAGTTCTTTTTTTTTGTTTGTTTGTTTGTTTTTGAGATAAGATTTCACTCTAGACCAGGATGACATTTAGAATTAATATGAAGTCGCAGGCTGGCCTGGAACTCAAGGGTGTCCTCCTGCCACTGCCTTCCCAAGTGTTGGCATTAAAGGCATGTGCCACCACACCCAGCTTTTACTTAGTTTACTATTATTTGTATAAATAATTTCTCGGTAGTATGGTAAAATTCAAAGAAATAAATCTAAGTTAAAGAAAATAGCAGTTTATATGTAAGATTATATAATGTATGGCAGTGACTATAAGGAAAAACAAGTAGAAACAATTATTACTTTTTTTATATTATCTAGCGCATGATTTTCCAACAACAAAACTGACTAGTTGTATCTCTTAAAATATTAGTGATAAAACAGTGATTGTGAAATTGACAGTAGCAGAAATTATGCTAGCAGTATTATGTTTGCCATTATTTTAAGTTTCTCAAAAATAATAAGGTGTATTTTAGCTCACAGTTCCAGAGCTTTCAGTCACTGATGACTGTTTTGTGCTGTGGTGGCCTAGCCTGTACCAGGATCCATTTTCCTGATGGCAGGGTGTGGATGACAGAAATAGGAAGATGAAAGCACTGGCACCCCACAGTCTTTCTTCATGGACACTCCTCAGTGACCTCAAACCTTCTGCTAGGCACCACCTGTTAAGTTTCTACCACTCAATTGTGGTCCTCTGGAAACAAGCCGCTTACATACAGGTCCTTGGGGTACATTCCAGATTCAAACAAAGGAAATGTAAAAGAAAACTGTCAAATACAAAGTGGTTTATTAGGAAGATGCTGAATCATGCAAAAAAAAATGTGTTTGTGTAAGAGAAAATTGCTGGGCTGGAGAGATGGCTTAGTGATTAAAGTGCTTGCTTGTGAAGCCTAAGGATCCAAATTTGATTCCCCAGTACCCACATAAGCCAGATGCACAAGGTGGCACATGAGTCTGGAGTTTGTTTACAGTGGCTAGAGGTCCTGGTGCACCTATTTTCTCCCTCTCTACCCACCTCTTTCTCTCTGAAATAAATAACTAAATAATAAATAAAATATTAAAATATGGCCATAAAGTGTCTTTTTTAAAAAAGAGAACATTGTTAACAAATACACTGGCATTTGGATAGTTGAAAAAAAATCCTTTTAGTACTTATGCTTCACTTTTCCTTTAATTTCTTTCATTAATTTAATTTGTATTTCTCCAATGATTAGCAAGAGGCCTATCTTACTAAAATGTCCGAACAATGGTGCACGTATAAATGTGTACATTCCCCTATGAACACGACACTTCCTGAGCCTTGTCTTGGCATCTCTTCAGTGATTAACGTCTCTCCATAGGAATTTCCATAATGTGAGGATTTGTAATTCACCACATACTATCCAGCTTACTTGTGTAAGGACTGTCTTGAGCCCCTTCCTCCTTTCTTGGGGCAGACCTCTTATGTGCATGTCCCTGGGGAGCATGGTCCAGGATTCTTGTTTTGGTGTTTGCATTAGAGGATAAAGGCTTCAAAAGGAAGTTATTTATTTGAAAAATCTTCTTTTGTATTCCACATAAAAAGCACAGAAATGATCAAAATAGCATCCTACAAGAGTCCTTGGCAAGGCTGAGTTATGGTGAAGTTTGCTTTATTCTTAGACTCGCATTTTTTTGAAGAGCTTTGCAAAGACAGAGGACACATTAAAGAAAGAAATGCTTGTAGCTCCATTGCATACACCATTAAATTAATAAGCCCGATTTTCTGACCTCTGGACTGGCATAGGGATGGCCATGACCTATGAAATCTTTTCATATCCTCTCTTGAGGAACAAACAAACAAACTTCCAAATAGAGCATCAGAGAAGTTTTGAAATGTTATTTGTTCTTTATTTTTGTGGAGCTCTTTGTGGAATTGTAGCTATCACATGGACAAAATTTCCCAAGTCAGTTTAAAGTTACTGTATTTTAAACCAAATGACCTTAGTCATTATTATTTCCTGAAAAGGGATTGATTAAAAAACACACACACAAGAACCCTTTTGGTAGCTTGGCTGTTGGCTCTCCTGACTGGCTTTACTTTAAAGGCATTTCTCCGGTCAGAGCCGCTGTGATTTATGGTCATTTGAAGTGATCCCTGAAGCACTTTCTTTGTTTCTATTTCCTTTTTAGTTGCCAACACTCCCAGCATAGTCTATGATTCTGGACATGGTTTAGCTGTGCTTGAAAGGAAGTTTATTTTGTCTCATAGTTTCTCAGCTCACTGTCACTCTGTGTGTGTGTGTGGGGGGTATGTATGTGTGTGAGTGTGCATGCGTGTGTCCATTTGTCTGTCTGTCTCTTGAAAATATAAAAAGGACTGGAGCTTCCTCTTGCACGATGTGTAGCTTTACTTTTCTTAGAGACCTTTCTTTCTATGTGATACTATTTTTTTGATTAAATACCCAAATAGAGGCAAACGTAATGGAAAGTTTGGAAGCTTGAATAAACACATTTAAAACTTTAAAGTAATGACTTTTTAATTAGATTTCATTGGTATTGTAACTTTGCCTTTATGCTGAAAAAAAAAAAAAAACAACTAAAGGAGATTAACCCAATTTTATTGTTTTTTTCCCCCACTAAAACCTATAAATGTAGCCATTGAATTTCTTTGTATAATTTGAATAGGTTGCTGTCTAACCATGTTTCCAGAAGAAAAAAAAAAAAAAAACACTTGAACGTGGGTTTTAAGAAGGAGAAAAAATAGAGTTCAGGAGATGGCTTAGTGTTTAAAGGCGCTTACTCCACAAAGCTTGCCAACCATTTTGGATCTCAGACTCTCACAAAAAAGCTGGACATAAAGTGATATAATTCGAATGCACCTATAGCAATGGGAGATGGAGTTAGGGGAGAATTCCAAAGCCCACAGACCAGTTACTCTGGCTTTCTCAGCAGCAAATAACAAGAGATCCTATCTACCTTACACAAGGTATATTGAGAGGACCAACACTCTGAGGTTTTCTTCTGACTGCTACATTAATGCCATGGCACATGTGTAAACACACACACATATGCACACATCATACACACATCCACATATACAAAGATATACACAAATGATTTAAAGAAAAGAAGGAATAAAACTATTCTTAGAGGCTCATGTGGCAATTTATTGGTTTATGTTTCAGGATTGTACTGTATAATAAGCAGGAGAAATCATTAATTCAATTATACCCCACTCGGGAACCATGCTGATCATATATATATATATATATATATATATATATATATATATATATATGGCCACTTATTAAAAAACATGATTCAGATCTACAAGAAGACAACATGCTCTCTTCTTCTCCTCTACAAGCAAGCAAAATGAAGTAAATACATAGCTGCATTGCAGAATGATTTACGACAACCCTGGAAATCAGTCCAAGAGAGTCTAGAACCCTGTAAGACATGGCGTCCTGGAACAACATATACAAACAAAAGGGACCCCTGATTTGGCTCTCAGAGCACCACAGGGATGTGATGTAAATCTCCACTTTGTACAGGTAAGAGTCCTGGAAAACTTAACATGCTGGCAATTGGCAAGTTGCACAGGCTCAGTGTCTACTTATTTAAGTAGATGGGATCTGCATGATAACCTTGCTTTGGCAAAGTGTATTATCTCCTACTAAGTACTCAGGATGTTGTAGCCAGGAGCCACTTTGAGAAATGAACTGCTGAGTTTGGACTACCCATGATGCTTCTCCACACCTCTCCAACTACACAAACATTCTGCATACTGGCTTAGGTGGTGGGTGTCTTGAAAGCAACTTAAACCATCTGAGTGATTGTTACCCAGGTTTGCTGGGTACTGTGAGATGGACAGGAACAGAGAACCCCACCCTCAACAACTAACCTATCATGGTGTTTTTTTGTCTGAGACCATGGGCACAGCTTGCTGAGTGTGGACTTTAGCAGGATCCAGGACTGAAGGTAAGTGTCCACCTGATGCCTGTTACCCCTCTCCTGCTTCATCGTGCTCTGACCCCTGAGAGTGAACAGTGCATTCCTATTGCCCCTGCCCGTAGTGGTGTGCTGAAGGTGTTTTATCAACTCTGTGACTCCAGTGGGCTCTCTGTATCGATTTAGTTATAGCTGAAGGAAAGCTCAGAGTCCAGCCCTGCTCTGACCTGAACAGGTGTGGCTAATGGTAGAGAGAAATACTTCAGTTCATACTGTCACCCCACCTGTACAGAGCATCATCTACACTCCAGCAGCATGGATATCCTTGTCTCTCCATCTCTGCTGTGAGTGTAGCAGGAGTGTGAGCTTTTTTTTTTTTTTTTTTTTTTAAGAGAGAGAGAGAATTGGCATGTCAGGGCATCAGCCTCTGCAATCGAACTCCCGGTTCTTGCACCACCTAGTGGGCATGTGTGACCTTGTGCTTGCCTCACCTTTGTGCATCTGGCTAACATGGGATCTGCAGAGTCAAACATGGATGGGTCTTTAGGCTTCTCAGGAAAGTGCCTTAACCACTAAGCCATCTCTCTAGCCCCAGTGTGAGCTTCTTGATCACATTTTGTTTCAGTCAGGAAACAAAGGCAGGGAAAGGAGTAAAGCCAGTTTCTAAAACCTCAGGGCCTGTCCGCAGGCATACACTTCCTCCTGTGAGTTTTCATTTCTTAAAAGTGTCCAAATATAGTTACTAGCTGGGGGCAAGAGACCCAACACATGAGCTTTTTCATATTCAAACCATAACAAACGACAAAGGTCACTATATATTGATTAAGAAATCAATTCAAAGGAAAGACATGTTAGCATTAAATCTATATGCAGATAATGTTTGGGCAACAATTTTATTTAAAAAATGCTCAGTCAACATAAAGGGAGAGATGGGTGCTAATATAATAATAATAATAACCACAAAATTCAATACTCCACTTTTACAAATGGAGAGATCATTCAGAAAAAAATTACACAGAAATAGTAGGGTTAAAGTATACTATTGTTACAGTTATTTTTCGTTGCTGGGCTACACACCTGACCAGAAGTAGCTTATGGGAGGAAAGGGTTTATTTCATGCTTACAGATTCACGGGAAGTTCAAGGCTGAGGAAGCTGGCCCATTTCATGCTATCCACCCATAGCAGAGAGAGTAAACCTACACTAGCAAGCAAAAACAGCCAGATCTCCAACTACTCTGAACACTCTTACGGCTGGACTTAAGATCCACCCCCAGTGACACTGCCAGCAGGCTGCTGTAGACTTAAGTTGTAAACTTAATAAAACATACATGGGGCCATGGGGCACATACATTCACATTCAAATCTTCATAGCTATCAGCCAAATGGTCCTAAGAGATACAGAGCTGTAGAGATGGCTCAGTGGGTAAAAGCACTAGTTTACAAGCATGATTATCTGAGTTCAGACACTGAGACCCTTTGTAAGCAGCCAGTCTAAGTCTAAGGTGCGAAGTCTAAGGACCCAGACTCAATTCTCCAGTTCCATGTAAGCCAGACCCACATGGTGGCACATGCATCTGGAATTCATTGCAGTGGTTAGAGGCCCTGGTGCGCCCATTCTCATCCTCTCTCTCTCCTTCTCTCTGTCTCAAATAAATAAATAAAAATAAATCTTTAAAAAAGAGAGAAGGTAATGACAGGGGATTATGATCAAAATACAAAATACATGTACAAAAGTTGTCAACAAAAATGAAAGAATAAGTAGTTAAAAATTGAGATAATTGAAATCACACCCTGTATTTTTTCTGGTCATAATGTAATAAAGGCAGAGGTTACCAACATGGCCTCATGGCCTCACTCCAGTCCCTTCATTTTAAAATAAATTTAAAAAATTGTATAAAAACTTTGAGTCTGAATAGCATACTTTTAAACAAGAATAGGTCATTGATAAAAATAGAATGGAAGTTTAAAATTTTCTTTTTTTTTTTTTTAAATTTATTTTATTCACTTGAGAGAGAGAGAGACAGGCAGAGAGAGAGGGAGGGAGGGAGAGTATTGGCACGCCAGGGCCTCTAGCCACTGCAAACGAATTCAGCATGCATGAGTCAACTTTTGCAACTGGTCTACGTGGGTCCTGGGGAATCGAACCTGGGTCCTTTGGCTTTGCAGGCAAGTGCCTTAACCACTAAGCAATCCCTCCAGCCCTAAAATTTTCTTGAAACAAATGAGAATGGAAACAAAATATATCTGAACTTTGGGTTAAAGTAAAAGTAATGATAAAAGAGAAGCTAGTTACAATGAAGGCCTGCATAAAAAGTAGAAATATTTCAAATAAACAACCCAATATTCCTGGGGATACAACTCAATGGCAGAGCATGCATGAGGCTCTGGGTTCAATCTTAGTACAGCAAAAACAACCAAACCCTAAATGAGCAAGTGTGCTGCTTCCATAGAGAGCCTGACAACCTGAGTCTGGCTAATGGAGACAGAAATTGAGGATTCTCAAAACGCATCAGAGAAGAATTCCAGAAGCTGCTGAGACTTCAACATTCAAGTAGACTTAAAGCACACCCTCCAATGCTCAGGGAAGTTTGCAGAAGAGGGTACAGTAAGAGCCACAGGGTGGGAAGGAATATCCAGAGACATAGCCCTCCCCACAATGACAGACTGCTGCTCTCACAATTCATAACCGAACTCCATGGTAAATACCAGCAATCCCACCAAGGAGAGCACCCAGTGAAATGGGGGCAGGAAGGAGGGACATGAGGTGTCCATACAAAGTTTCTACTTAATAATAAAAAAAATAAAACTGATGTATCTCAAGGATTTAGAAAAGCAAAAACTCCTAAGCAACACACACACACAACCCAAACCTAAAATATCAAGGATCAGAGAAGAAATAACACAAAGGACAAAAAAAATACAAAAGATCAATGAAATAAAGTTGTTTTTCTGAAGATAAGCTGACAATTTTTTCTAAGGATAAGCTTGGCTAACCATGAATAAAAGAGACTAGACATCAGAGAAGAAAAAGGTGGAATTACAACCAATTCCACAAAACTATGAGGAATTATGAAAAACACATGTCAATAAAATTTTAAAACTTAGAAGAAGTGGGCAAATTGTGGATATAAGTGATTTATTGAAGTTGAGGGTTAAAAAAAAAAAAAAAAGAAAAAGTAAACTGACCAAGAATGAGTAATAAAAAGTCTTGCAACAATGAATGCCCAGCATTGGATGGCTTCACAGATGAAGGTTATTGAGCATTTTTTTAAATATATAATTTATTTTTTATTTATATTATTCTGATTTTACATTCATAGTGTTGACTCCATTATCCTCCTCCCTGTCCTCCCTCTTCCAAAGGGACCCTCATCAATGGGGAATGTGGGTCATGCATTGTGGGGGTAGTCAAGAGTTCTGGGGAATAGGCCAGGTCTCTGTGCATAACGCCCCAACTTGTGGCTCTAAAATTCTTTCCGCCCCCTCTTCCATGAATTTCCCTGAGCCACGTTGGGGTCATTTTAGTTCTACTTCAGTGATGAGGTTTTGGGAGCCTCTGTGTCTCTGGATATCTGGCTTAGCAGGAGTTGGATGTTCTCTGTGTTTATCTCCTTCAGCCTTTTTCTGGTGTCTCCAAGAACACAGTACTCTTGCCCTTCCCCCACATTGCTCTATGGTTTCAGCTGGGTCCCTGGTGAGGTGTGATTGGCTGATCCTCCCTTCATGTTTGTTGTCCATCTGAAAAAGATGAGCAAATTCTCCAGTGGAGAGAGAAGTTAGTACTAGATAGATTGATGGCCATAGATATTTTGGAGGGAATTGTATATGTGTAGGCTCTCTTCTAGCCCACATTTGGAGCTATTTTTTATAAATATTTTATTTTTATTTATTTATTTGAGAGAAACTCAGAGAGAGAATTTATTTGCATGAAGGGTTTGAGAAGGAACATGTGAGGTTATTCATTTTTAGTAAAAACAAAATCTTTGGCAAGACATTTTTAAATAAAATATCTGTTAGATTATGAGTTAATATCTCATTCTATGGTGCCTTTTGTGAAAAGTGCTGACATGTTGGTAGATGGATAAACATAAGTCTATTGTAGCACTGGGAAAAAAAAATTGTACTTTTCCAAGTATGCACAATCTGTTTAGGTCATAACTCCTAGCTTCAAGCATGCAATCCAAAAGAATGATGTGATGAAAAGAAATGGATATCTTGCTAATAATTATCTTAAAGAATCTAAGCTTGGTTTATAAATTATGTCCTTTTTTTACATAATAGCATTTATACAAGGCAGAGCTCTTTCCAAGTTAGATTTCTCTAAGAAAAATCCAGGCTGGAGGGATTGCTTAGCAATTAAGGCACTTGCCTACAAGTCAGGGGATCCAGGTTCATTTCCCCAGGACCCACATAAGCCAGATGCACAAGGTAGCACATGTGTCTGGAGTTTGTTTGCAGTGGTTGAAAGCCCCCCTCACCTCTCAAATAAAATAAGCGAAAAATCCTGTCATGTTAGAAAAAACTAATGGGCAAGGAAGATTGGAATAAAGACAATTTTAAATTATATGTGCCTCTGTGAGTAAAACTAAATCACCACCAAAACATTAATATTTTCTTCCAAGTCTCAATGTGATTAATATTTACACTTCAGAAATATGTGCCTGGAGAGAGAATTTTTTTCTAGTGTAAAGCACACCATGGAGGAAGATGCTTCTGTCGCAAAGTAAATTAGGCATGCTGAAGGACGTGAGTATATTGAGTTTGGATGATTTATTCGGCCTTTTGCAATTCAATCTTGGGCCAACATAAGTGAAATATCCATCAGTAAGGCTGTTTGTACTCACCCCCGATGGCACAGAATCACTTTGAATATTATTTCTGGTTTCTTGCCAGAGCCAGGTGTTGGTATTCACAAAAATGGGGCCCGAGATTAAAGAACATGTGGCCACAAGTGAGACCCAGGAACTTCAAAGTGCATTTGGATATTAGGTTCCTGATAGCGACATATAGCCATAGTCATCTAAAAGGTAGGAGTTTGCTATTTGGTCCAGGCTCCTGGAAAGTTCTAAGATGCACATTTTGTAGAATTTGTGAACAGACTCTACCTTTCACTTGAAATATGTCTGTTGCAGAGTGATTGCCCTGATTCATCAAAAGAGTAATTTCCATAAGTGAATTCACATGTGAATGTTCAAAACCCCCTGGCTCTTCTATTCCACAGCATGCTCTCATGAATTCTGCCCATGATCATGTTTGCTCTTGGTCAGAGGTCACGCCTGTCTGTCACTTGCTTACATAATCCCTTCACCTTAGAGTGGTGGGTGGGGGCCACGTGGCTTCTACTTATTGAAGGATGTCTGTTCTGCCTAGTAGCACAACTGGGAGAAATAATGTTCTCATAGTAAATGTTAAAAAGAATTTAATGCTTTTAGAAAAGTCCAGTGGCTCCAGAAGAATAATAAATATGTCCATAAAGCTTAATCAGCCAAATTCAAATTTTTATCACCTAAAATACTGAGGCAATTTGAAGTAGACTTGTCCATAGTAACTTGAAATTGTACTGGTTTGTAGGTATGTTATTGCTATGTATTTTCATACCTCTTATAAAATGTAAATAAGATACAAAGGTTTTTTGTTGTATGTTTTTGTTTTGTTTTGAAGTAGGGTCTTACCCTAGCCCATGCTTACCTGACATTCACTATGTAATCTCAGGGTGGCCTTGAACTCATGGAGATCCCTCCTACCTCTACTTCCCTAGTGTCCTGGGATTAAAGGCATGCACCACCATGCCTGACTCAAAGTTTTTTTTTAAAATATTTATTGACATATTTGCATATTTATGTGCGTGCACACATATGGCATGGCCGCTCCAGGGTCTCTTGCCACTGCATTTAAATGCCAGTTCAGCATTATGTGGGTGGCTGAGATTGTACATGGATCAGCAGGCTTTGCACAAGCAAGGGCCTTTAACTGCTGAGCCATCTCTTCTTCTCAGGCCCCGGACACATAGTTCTCTTAGTGCTATGAAATAAAACTTATTTCTTAGGTTTTATTGAGTTTTTTGTTCATTTAGTAGGTATTTATTTATTCCTTACTTATTATGAGTTAAGTATACAAAAGGCCATCAAGCAGACAAGGTCCCTGACCTCCAGTGATAAGACAATCCAGCTCATTGCAAGGATTCTTGGAGAGAGTTTTACCAGGGTGGGGCAGGGAGAAGCCAATGCCTGAACAAGCCAGAAAAATTGAGAAGAGAAGTGCAAAGGAGGGAAGCACAAATGCAGACTCTTCCCGCAAGTATGTAGTAAAGAAACGAAAAGAAGATCCCGTGTCCAGTGAGCTATGGGGCAGCTGGGTTAGGGTGGGGCGAGGGGATGAAGCAAATGAGAAATAGAGGCAGAGCCCTGTGGGCTGTGGGGAAGGTCTCTGGTTGAATTCTGGGTAAACTGCCTCTCAAACACAAACTATCCATTGGGACTTTTATAGGGGGACACTTTCAAGATCAACTTTGGAAGGTACAAATGACACAGGGTGGGACAAAGGGAGATATCATGCACAGTAGCCCAACAAAGGGGTCAGTTGAGTCCATGGGAGCTGGAATGGCCCTCTGGAGTTGGCCTAATTCATGTTGCCATGCTAATAGGTCAGAGACTATGGGCTGCTCCTGAAGGCAAGCAGGACGATGGGAGAGGATGTCTTCTGCCAATACTGTCCTCCATGAAGGGAGACACCTGAGGGGTGACTTGGCACAATTCCCAGCAAGTGGTGAAATAAGTCCTTCATTCCTACAAGGAGATTTGGCATATGGGTTTTATTCAGGCCCAAGACACTGAAGAGTTTTGAAAATAAATGGTGGAATCTGATTTACATTTGCACATGATGGCTCTGGTTGCATTATAAAGCACGGACTGCATAGAAGGCAGGGGTAGAATCAGAGAAGAATCATGTTTGTGTAAGAGCAATACATTTGGTTAGACTTATTGAAGATTTGTCTTAATTACTGAAAATCCGAAGATTTGAACAAATCAAAGAAAGCAGTATTTACTGCAACTTGGTGATGCTAGGCCTAAGAGAGCTAATGTGAGAAATCCTATCCATATAATTGTTGAATTATAACTGTAGTTTTAGCAAATGTGTGCGTGCCTGTGTGTATGTGAGGGTGGGGTAGTAGAAGAAGAAACTGTGACAGAATCAGTTTTCTTCCTAAATATTTATTTATTTATTTGAAAGAGAGAGAGAGAGAGACAAAGAGGCAGATAGAAAGAATGGGCATGCCAGGGTCTCCAGCCACTGCAAACGGACTGCAGACACATGCACCGCCTTCTGCATTTGGCTTATGAAGTACTGGGGAATCTAACTTGGGACCTTAGGCTTCACAAGCAAGCGCCTTAACTGATAAGCCATCTCTCCAGTCCCCGAGAGTCAATTTTAATTAGTCTTTCTTTCCTCATAAAAGCTCAACACTAAAGGAGACTTATAACAACCCCTCCAAGGCTCAAGGAACATTGAGGAAGAGGGGGCAGGAAGAATCTAAAAGCCAGAGTGGGAAGGCATACTCTAAGGCATTCCTCACCCTCACAGAGTCTGACTGGTGCATTTATGACCCCACAGTGAATACCAATAATCCCACTTGGGAGAGTCCACAGTGGAATGGGGTGGAGGGGGAAGGGATGTTAGACTATCACACAATGGTAATATGACCAATTTGCAATATGATCATATATTAAAGTTTCCAATAAAAAACTAAAAACAAATTCATCCCCTTCAAATCTCTAAATTTGAGACTGCACTTCAGAGATTCATGGTGGGGGTCACAGTGGAATATGAGAGTTTGTGCTCAGCTCCCCTCTATTCACTGCAAAACATCTACTCACTGGCTGACTGACCTATTGATAGAAGTGAGGGTGGGCACAGTGTATAACTTTCCAGAAGCATGGGGGGAATCATCATGGTGACAGAATCATTCTGTACCTTGTGATTGTGATTGTAGTTTTTTTAATCTACATGTGTGAATAAATTGTCACTTAACTAACTATTCAAATCCATTCTACCTCTATCAATGGCCCAGTATGGCTGTTATATTATAGTTACGCACATACAACTACTGGGAACAATACAGTGATGCCTAAATAGGGCCTCTCTGTACTACATTCCCAACATCCATTGGATTATAATTAATTCAAAATAAAAATATAATAGCTTATCTTCCCCACATGGCACATATGCTGCACAAGCCACAGCTCACTTTCTTTGGATCATTGCACACCCTCATGATGTGTCCTGCAGCCTGGACATTGAAGCCCGAGCTCTAGACCACTCTACCTGCTGACTGTTTCCATGGATACATTAGATGCAACAAGGCCAGAACTCATGCTCTTCTCACATCATAAAATGGATCCTATATTAAGAACAAAATGTGTTAGATGTATTTTACTTCATTAAAATCCTTTGGTTCTCACACATCCAACCTAATTGGTTGACAGGCATATTGTTATGCTAACTTGGTAGGCAGAGGAATCAAAGAGAGATGTTACAATGATTTGTTCAAGGACAACAGTTAATATAGTGGAAGAATAAACATTAAAACGCTCATCTTCGCATTTAGACTCCAGCCTTTTCTGCACACTCTTACTAAATGGACACTATTCAACATATGACATATTATAACACAGGCAAGTGATTTGAATCATGTGGTGTGTTTATGCTTTGTTTCTTTTATTTATTTATTTGCAAGGAGAGAGAGAGAGAAAGAGAAAGAGGAAGCATGGCAGTGATGGAGAGATATAGTAAGAATGGGCTTACCAAGGCCTCTTGTCACTGCAAATAAACTCCAGATGTACCTCTTTGGGCATCTGGCTGTACATGGATACTGGGGAATCTAACCCAGGCAAGCTTATCAAGTGAGTATCTTTAACCACTGAACTATCTCCCCAACCCTATACTTTGTTTTCTAAAGCACCTGATTAAATGGCTCTCAAAGCAAACTATCAGGAAGTAGCTCTATATTCCTGGGCATTTCAAATAAGCAACTGAAATGTAATGTTCCTGATAACTTGTTCAATCTGAATTATTTTTACTTTATCTTTGATACTGTCTGTTTTAATTCCCAGTGATAAGGGCACATACTCTGATAAAAATAGCATGCAGTTTAGCATACAGGTTTTTTTTTTTTTTTGCTTTCTTAAGGCTTTATGACCAATAAGAGAAATTAACATTCTTACAGAGGAGAACTATTTTGAAATACAGTCTCTGACATCTGTTTCCCCCATTTATTTGGGTCTTTTAAGATCTGCTTATCTCTCTTGGCTCTTGGAGTCTTAAATTGAAAACACTGCTGTGAGTTATGCATGCTGCCTTGAGTTATGCACTGTTAAAATGAACATCAGATGGTTTTGGACTTTTGCAAAGGCAATAGCTCAAAAACAGGTAATCTCAAAGTTTGTCTTAGCATCTGAAAATCATGACGTTGAGACATGAGTATCGAATAACATTGCTTACTAGTTTTAACTCCCCCAATACTTTAGACTCAGCTTTAACAAAAAAATAATAACTGAAGTTGTAAGATGTAGATCAAAAATATTAATTCTGTACCTGGATGAAGACATAGGGAGCTACAACTGACTATCTTTCCATGAAGGATAAATTTATTAAAGAGAAGCAGATGACTGGAGAAAAGGCACGGCCTAAGTCAAGACTGTGCTTGGAATGAACTATGAAATCAGCTGTGCAGGGCATGGATCCTTCAGGAGGAAAACTATAATCAAATGGAAACTAAACATGGAGCCACCTCTTGAGGAACACTATGTAGGATTCTTTTCTGAAATTTAATCCTGGTGAAACACCGTGGAGTCCACAGAGGAGCTGATGAATCATGGGTCCCGAGAATAGCCATGTGCTTTTGCATGGATGATTTGATGTCAGGAAATCAGAAGCTGCCAGATCACTGTGCTGTCCCTTAATCCATGGCTATAGTGGCAAGCTTGTTCCTGCTTACCTGAAAGTGACAGATGAAATAAACTCAGCCAAACAGATAGCAGTTCATGACCACCGTATCTGAAGTGAGGAGGATGTGTGTGTTGGAAGACCTAGTTATCCAATAACTTAGGTGAAGTTTTGTTGTGAGCACCCCAGATCTTATCAAATCATATGAAGACTACATTTGCATGTGTCACACTTCATAGAAACCCACATTAGGAAGGTGCTTTCCAAGTAATATAATAGAGCCAGTGTCCCCACTATCTCTTCAACTCAATGATTTGTAGCTCTTTGAACCAAACCTGGCCATACTTTCAGTACAACAATTGCTCACCAGAAACATGGGATACATCTTTTCCACCCAGACTATGAAGCCTGGAGACTGTGTCACACACTGATCTGGTTTAACTTCTGGGAAGTATTATAAAGGACTTCCTTCCCCTTCAAGGCTAGCCCACACAAATTTCTACCTGGGAGTGGTATAAGTGAAATAGGGTGAACGGGTCAAGCAGAGGAGGGATAAAGAAATGGTATCACTCCAAGCTTTGCACATTTAGTCAGAATCTTCTAGAGTAGAGTGTAGAGTGCTACTCTGTAAAGAAGACTGACAGGTGAGTAGGAGACCAAATGAGTCTGGTAAAGTCATCCAGTTGGCTGTCAGTCCCTTCCATCCTCTTCCCTGTTACTCCTTCAATCATGGGAAGAAGTTGGTGTGATTTTGATTGCTGACTCAGTACTGTACCAAGATCATGAATCTGAAGATTGGGAATGTAAATTTGTATAGCCATGGTGACTATCAATATGGAGATTTCTTAAAAAAAACAAAAAACTGAGCTGGGTGTGGTGGCACGTGCCTTTAATCCCAGCACTCGGGAGGCAGAGCTGGGAGGATCACTGTGAGTTTGAGGCCAGCCTGAGAGTACATAGTGAATTCCAGGTCAGCCTGAACTAGAGTGAGACCCTACCTTGAAAAACCACAAAAAAAAAAAAAAAAAAAAAAAAAAAAGAAAAAGAAAAAAGAAAAAAAGAAAGAAAGAAAGAAGGAAAGACCTGAAATAGTGCTGGAGAGATACCTTAGTGGTTAAGGTGTTTGTCTGTGAAGCCTAAGAACCCAGGTTCGATTCCCCAGTACCCACATAATACAGATGCTCAAGGTGGCAAATGTGTTGGGGTTCCTTTGCAGTGGCTAGAGGCCCTGGTCCACCCATTCTCTTTCTGTTTCTTCTTCCTTCTCTTAAATAAATAAAATATTAAAAATTAAAAACAAAACTGAAACTAGAGGAACTCTAAGTCAATATGCCAAAGAGATCATTGCACATCCATATCTCTTGTTATTCTGTTCATAGTAAACAGGAAATGGAATCAGCCTGGGTGTCCATTCATCTGAATGGATAAAAACAGTGGAATTTTGTGGTGCCTTAAATAAACAGTGTAGAATACTAGCCCTCCCTTTTTTCAGGTAATATAATCTTGAATAACTGGTTCCTAACTTGATTTTGGAATGTTACTTAAATTTCCTGATTTGGGGGAGCAGTTCTCTTATAATACAGAAAATAAGAGAACAGAAATATAAATTAAGACTAAAAATAAAATGAAAGTAATAAAGCAACTAGCATCGTCTCAGTTTTTCTGTAAGTGCTGTAGACATGTAATCATGGGGATTATGCATGGAAAATCTACATGGGTTCTGCAATAGAAAGGGAAACAAAACTATCATGTTTCATGAAGCCGCTTAACATGCACACATCCTTAGCCTGAAAATTAATTATTGGTCTGAACATTACAGACTAGAATAAGATAATGTTTTCATGCTACTATTTGGATTTTATTTTTCAAGATTGATGGCTAACTATCAACGGAATCACACTAAACTGTGTGGCAAAGTTAACATCTGCCAATCAGCTTGACACTTGCTGATGAGATTCTGATTGGCACGTATATATGACAGAAAAATGAAAAACACTTGCAGAGGAAGTGTCTTTAACATCACAAATTCAAAGCTCAGATTCTATAGCCTAGTAGTCAAATGAACACAAACATTTTTTAAAAATCAAATTTGAGTAGAATACGGATAATGTGACTTTATTTATTATTTTATTTTACTTTTCAATCTGTGCATGTGTGGTGTATGTGTGTGTGAGTGGACATATATGTCTGTGATGCATGAGGAGCCCAGAGTTTGACTTAGGGTGTCTTCCTACATCAGTCTTTATTATTGTTTTTTGACATGGTCTCTCCCTGAGCCTGGAGTTTAGTGATCTGGCTAGACTAGCTGTCTGGCAAGCCCCAGAATCCACATGTCTCCATCTCCCTAGCACTGTGATTTCACACCCAGGTTGCTGTGCTGGGCTTTTAAAACGTGGGTACTAAGGATTCCAACTCAAGTCCTTATGTTTGTGCTCTTCACCAACTGTACCATCTCCTGCCAGTTTTACTTACATTTCCCAATGTGATTTATAATCTAAAAGCAAATTTCAGCAATATGCTCTTTTTCTGTTTCCACAAAGAACCATCGTTTTGAATTTGACATTGTCAAAATTAAGTTGCTTCTCAAATTAGGAAACTTTTTGACCTAAACATTTGACTTACAAACATTTAAATATACTTATTTTCTAAGAATTGATTTGAATCCTGTCAAATATTTGTATTTTGATAAAAGATAATACTGTGGGTATTTTGGTACTCAATATTTACTTCCTATGTTTGCCTTCTATATTCTAATTGTCTCATGTTTCACTTGTCTGCACTTATTTTCCTTTCATTTATGTCTTTAGGCATAATGTTCATACTATCTTGTTAAAGTATATTTAAAAATTATTTATGTGCAAGCAAAAAGAGAGAGAACACACACACACACACACACACACACACACACAGAGAGAGAGAGAGAGAGAGAGAGGTGGGGGGAGAATGTGCATGCTAAGGCCTTCAGCTGTTGCAAATGAACTCCAGCCACTGTGCATCTGGCTTTATGGGGAAATGAACCCAAGTCATAAGACTCAACAGGCAAACACCTTAGCTGCTGAGCCATCTCTCCAGCCTTCAAATATATATTTTTGTTATAATTATTTTAACAAATAATTCTCAATATAAGATACTACACTATCTCTTACAGAAATTCCTTACAGTAAGTGCTACATATTTTATTTCTCACCATGAACAGCAGGAGTTAATAACAGAAATGATTGAAAATGCATTGTTTGAAATGACTTTGAGTTACTGGAAGTACATCCTACTCTCTCTTACTTTTCATATATAATAATATAACCAAAATATTATAATTTCTTACTTTACATTGGACAAAATATTAAAATGCAATATGCAATGGGGTAGTTTTCATTTTCAGGAAATAATAGATGTTTCATTTGGATTTACACAATGAATGAGAAATGAATATTTGTTTATTTTAAGTGTGCATGATTAAAAAGAGGGGGAAGGTCATAGACTTCAAAGCAAATGCATTATGTTATCATATCTATCTTACAGTAACCTAGTTTCCATGGTATTAGAAAAAGCATAATGAAAAGGAAAAATGATGGAAGAGTCCCTGATTAAATCCTCCGTGAATTACTCCCGGATGCATTTAGAAAATAGTATTATTATACCAATCTTAAGGCAGGCCTGACTTGAACTTCAGTATTCAATCTCTTTGGATATCATTATTTTTCAAAACATGCAGAAGTGGGGATGGGTGGAAATTAATTTACTCTGAACATTCTGTCTATTTAACCACTTGCACTGCATGGAGATTGTTAAATTTCCTGCTTTTCCCATGGTGATTTAGAGACAGCTAATGGGGAGAGATGTTTACATCAGAATCCCTGGTTCTGGGAGTATTAGTTTGTAAACTATAATTCATTTGACATTTCTGAGACGATTGTCCATCATGAGTATTGAAGAAACCTTAATGTTGATTCAGCCCCTGCTCATATACTTCTAACTGTGACCCCACATTTAGTGAGCAGTGTTCATGGCAGAAAGTGAACCAAGAGATACTCCTGTGTTGTTCCCATGCTAATCAGGAACCTTTCATTACAGATGGCTCAGAAATAGCATGGAGGGGAAATTCATGCACATTTACATGCATTAGACTAGATAGAGTGTGATAATACTTCTCTTTTTCTTCTTAAAATATAACAAAACCTACTTACATGGATATAAGTCTGGTAACTGTTATACAGAAATATGATAACTATTTACTTCATTTGATTCTGACAATAGGAATTTATTTCCCATCACTGAGATTGTGAGTTTGAGATAAAAGTAGTTGTCTAAATAGTTTCCATGAAGGCTGACACTAGGTGAGGAAAGGGACTGTGGAATGTGGGGTGACTTGGCCATTTTTATTTTTATTTTTTGCATCAAATGCTTAGGTGATAGAGGGCTGGGTGTCCTTAAGTCAGAACCATTTTATTGCCTCTGCTCATGTAACTCATAGAGATCTCCAGAAGTCAGAGGACAGTATATGCTTTACTTGAACTGGATCCCAAATACTTTCTTTTAAATAACCTCAAATGAGATTCTCATGAGAACATAATTTGTTTGAGGTCTTTGTCCTGGGAATATAAATTAAAGTAGACATTTAAAATTGTATGTTTATTTGACATGTGAATATAAACAAACAAATTACTGTTAGATCTTTTTCCAACATTAGAAATATGCACACATTTTATGCAAGTGAATAACTCTAGTATTACAGATTTATTTTAGTTTGCCAACAAGGAAAAATATGTCTTAATTACCTATGTGAGGATTTAAAAAGTCCTGTGATATATTAGCCCCATAAATTTATATTTGGAAAAAATTTATTTTAATTTAAGAGGTTAATTTCACTTTAAGATTTTAGTTAATCTGTCTGAAGTATAGCCACCTAAAATCATGTCAACACTGAAGTAAGATTTAGGGACTAGTCCATACAAGTAGTGAAACAGCCCTGTCTCATGAGAAAATCACTAGTTTTCACTCTGCGGGCAAGAACCATCTAGCTATTGAAGTCAAAACTGTAAGATCTTGCATGACCCCCCCCCCCACCTTGTTTGGCTGGTCAACAGTAAATACCAAGAGCCACTGTAATGTTTATTCATGTGGGAACCATGAAAGAAATGCAATGGTTTTTAACTTTGTCAATGTTTAATTTTTATGTAGTCTCCTGCTATATTCTGATTCACTTTGTAAAAATCTTTAAAAATCAGATTTTCATTTCAAAAAGTTAACTGAGACCAAGTAAAGATTCAATAGGGTTTTCTTGACGGACGAATGAAGGAAAACATAAAGAATAAAACCACATTAACTCCCACAAGTGTTTTCTGCCCTGTGTAAAAATGAAGTAAATCTATGGCATAAAGCACCTCATATATAATAGACACAACTTGCCTTTCCTTAGAGGGAGGGAGCCAGACTAGGAGAAAATTTAACTTCTGAAAACTCAGGAACCATCACAAAAACTCACTTGTCCTTTACTTATTCAGCCACGTCATGACCATTGCCCCATGGTCTGTTGGAGACTCTGCTAACACTTCCAGTTCTCTTGCCTCCTAGAGATGACACTCAGCTAGCTGTTCCTTCACACAGACAGCAGATCAGAGCCTTTCACAGGTCGAAGCAGAGACATGCTCAGTCCTGAAGGGGGTCCACAATTGTATGCCCTTCCAAAGCCACACCTCTCACCTGCCTCTGACTCCCTTCCTGCTGACTTGAGGCAGGCTCTCTTGTGCATATTGTCTCAGAATAAGAATGTTCACATTTACAGTACCAGGTGCACCTTGGGAGTTTTCTTAGTCATTCACAGGATGTTAGGACCAGAAATGTAATGTGTTTGTCGGCAGAGTGCACACATATGAAGCCAGCTCTTCAGAAAGACACTGCCAAGGAGATATTCTTCCAGCTATGAAAGCCTGGGGATTGGGTTTCTGTAACCCCCATAGCTCAGTTCACCCTGAGAATGTTCATTTCCTTATAGAAGAACAGAGGAAAATCGCCCACAGGAACATGTCCGCCGGGCCGAAATCTATGCATCTTCAAAGTTGAAGAAAATGCTTAGATACAAACACAGATGTTGTATGTCCTCCCTCCGATGTGAGGAATTGTGTGCCAGTTACTGTTAAGGCCAGGTTATTGTCATTTTTGGTTAAAACATTCTTTTTTTAAATCTATTATTGTTCTTGTTTTATTGTGTGTGTGTGTGTGTGTGTGTGTGTTCCACAGCACATGGGTGGAGGTCAGAGGACAATATTCAGATCAGTCCTCTGTCTTTCCACCTCGTGTGTGGCCGGTTTTAAACTCTGGATTCTTACTCTGCGGCTGTTTGCTGTGATTGCCGGGAGTTTGTGGGAAATTTTCCTATCTGTGCCTTTGGGCTCACTGTGTCAGCGTCAGCGTGCTGGGGTAACACCAGCCTGCCACAGATGCTAATCTTTTTATGCAGAGGTCTGGGGGATGAAACTCAGGTACTCCAGCTTGAGTGGTGAGCACTTCATCCACTGGGCCACCCCCCAGCTCTGGTTAACACTGACTGGTACCATCTTCTATGTCTTCTTTTTGAGTGGAAAAATGCAATGGGCTAACATTTCAGAAATCATCCCCATCATATATATTTGGAGTTGTCCAGTTATTGCCTAAAGACCCTGATCTTTGACCTAATGCACATGCGTGGGTTTGTGCATACGCACACATGAGTGCACATTCCAGATTTTGAGCATGGGTGTGGAGGGGAAAATGCAGCACATTTATGGAGGTACCAAACACACAGGTACACATAAACATTTAGTGGATTAACGCAATCCAGTCTCCCGTTGACCTTCCGTTTTATAATTATTTCTTGTATAAGTCATTGAATTGTGAGTATGTCACCCTGTGCTTAGTGAACTTGCATGTTGTAGGAGAAATTTAAAAAAAAAAAAAAAAAGGTTCAAAAGTCTACCCCAAACATCTCCTTGAAGCTGTGTGTGCCTGGTATGTGGTATCTTGGGTCACCACTGCAGATGAAAGTGGTTCTATCCCATCGAGCTTCTGTATTGACCTGGAAGCACTATCACTGTAACTCAAAACCAGGTGTTCTTGGCTTGGATTTCCTGGAAGCTGGTCCTGTGCCAAAGATGTGAATGAAAATAATTTACTTCAATGCTGAGGGAAGCGTTGGCCTCGTATTATGTTGAGGATGCTCTGCAAAAGTTACCACACACAGGCCGGCTTCCAAACAAGACTCCAGTTCTCATACTTGTGGAGGCTGTGAAGTCCAGTGTCCTTGAGCTGACAGATTGTTTTTCTGCCTAGGTGCATCTTTCTAGTTCAGACACAGCCCTTTCCTCTGTTCTTGTATAATTGAAAGCAATAGAAATAGGCTCTCAGTGCTTTCATTAGGACACTGATAGCATTCCTAAGGGTTTTCTCCTCATGCCCCAAATGAATCCTAATTACTTGCCCAAAGCCCCTCCCCCAATATCATAATTTCCTCCTCATGCTCCGAGATTGGGGTAGAGCTCTGATGCCTGACTCAGGCAGGACAGGGACTCATACAGATACAATTTTCTGTGTTAATTCACAAGGCAAAAAAAAAAAAAAAAAAAAAAAAAAAAAAAGACATGAGATCAGAAGGAAAGATAATAGAGGGTGCTTTTTTTTAAAGTCAGCAGCCACTTGTACAAATTGAGCATCATGCCCTTGGGGGAACTGTTGCAGATAGTATATGAGATTTGATGCATGAAGAGATTAAGATAAAATATTATACAGAATGTTCAGTAAATCAAATTGAGTACTGCTCTCTAAGGTATTAATACCTGAGTTTCCCTGCTTTTCCACAGTCTAGAGATAAGAGGGCACTTTTAGGCTAAAAAATGTAGCTTGGGGGGCTGGAGAGATGTTAGTGGTTAAGTTGCTTGCCTGTAAAGCCTAAGGACCCAGGTTCAACTCTCCAGAAGCCATGTAAGCCAGATGCATAAGGCACACATGTGCACAAGGTCACACATGTGGACAAGGCCATGCATGCGCACAAGGTGGCACAAGCATCTGGAGTTTGATTACAATGCTAGAGTCCCTGGTTTGCAATTTTTTTTCTCTCTCTCTCATAAATAAATAATAAAATTTTAAAAACTTAAAAAAGAAGAAATGCAGTTTTTGGCAGTTAAAGGTCAAGTCTGTGTGCTCTCAAGTGTCAAGAGTGATGGGCTATGAGGAGATCAGTATCATATCAATCACCAGGACCACATTCAGGTCCCCTGTGTCAAATTGTGTGAGTGGGTGATCAAATAATTCTTTCTCTGCTCCCCTAATTTTCTTAACAGAATTCAGACATCCGATTTTAGAGCAAAAGCTTGGCTATGATGCCAGCATATACTTGGGACTGAATAGCTTCTTCCCTGGAATCAATTCCATCAGTTCTCAATTATTTTTGCCTCATTTGAGCTGCCTTCCTAGACTCCTTTGTCCTTGGAACCTAGGAAACAAATATATATATATTTCCAGAGGCATATTGAACTCAGTTCTAGTTGTGTCCACCAGGAGGTCTCAGGGGTTATGGTTGGAAACTGTTAGGTTTGCTAAGCCTTCCATGATTATTGAGCTTCTGGAGTTTTCTATGATAGTGAGAAGGCTAAATTTAGCAAATCACCTAGAATACTGTCAATACTATGGTATGATAAATTTGTATCCTCCTATTATCGCTATCTTTGTCCTCAGGAATCAAATCGTGAACTGAGTAGGGAGTCACATGCTCCCCCAAGAGGCTGTATTTTCTACCTAGGTGTGGTCATGTGACAAAAGTATGGCTCACAACATAGAAGTGATAGACGTGAATGTATTTCTTGGAACTTCCTTTTTTCTTGATTTCTCTTATGCCCCTTGGGAACATAGAGTAGTTGGGACTGTAGATACAATGTTGGACCAGGAGTTAGCCTTAACAATGGAAGGTATGTTGTGGATACTGAGGGGGATGAAACAGAGAGGAAACTAGAAAATCTAATTTTCACATCTGCCAGGGCTCAGGAGAGCTTGCAGCGGAAGCAGCACCATGAATACTGCTCTCACCGCACGCCTGACAACCAGCTCCAGGGTGATGGTGGCAGACACTGTGATCAATCAAAACCCCAAGCAGAAATCCAGAGGCTTTGTAAAGAACTCAACATTAAATCAGACTTCCAAAAGGCCTGCCATGGCTCAGGGAACAATGCAGAAGAGGGGATGGAAAAACTCTTAAGAGCCACAGAGTGGGTAGGAATACTCTGAGGCATGGTCACCCTACTACTCCATAGACCTGACTGAAGCTTTCATGACCCACAGCGAATCCCATGACTCCACTGAGGAGATCCCCAGGGAAAGGGGACCAGGGACAAAGAGATGAAGAGATAAAAAGAGTACAATCTGTTACCATAAATATCCTAATCTTTATATAGCTATTATGTTGTTACACTACATTGCAGCGCATACTATTCTGTGTTCTGATTTTTCATTACTTGTACTAGTATTTTACAAATAATTTTCTTGTTAATATTTTTCCAATGTTATCTTGGTTCCCACTTTTAATTTATATATGCATATGAAGTCATCAAGTTAATTTGTGGCATTTCAATTTAACTTTCACCTCCTATAATGTAGGACACAATAATATTTCTGCTTCTTCATAGTTATAAGGGATACTGTGACATACAGTCCCATGCGTAGCGAATTTCATTTTATTGTGATTTCTTGTTCACACATTTGTTTCTGATATTTTATCAGATTTCTACTTTTAGAATTGTATTTCTACTAGATTTATATTTCTACTATGAGTAGAAAATCTTACAGCCTGCCATATGCTTTCTTATTTTAAAATACAAAGTCCTGGTTATTTTTTCACTCGATTTCAAAGAGGAATGTGTCTCTTCAGATTGTAACATGGCAGCCTTCAATTTCACCTTTGGTCAGCTGATTTTCACTTGTCCTATTTAGTCCTATTCCAACTACTTTTGTCAGAAAAGTTTCCAATATCAACATATTCTTACATAGAAATATGTCACCTACCCAGATAAGGCATTTGCTTTTAATTCACATAATATTTGAATGATTCAATCATCAAAGTGCCATAGAGGTGCACTCAGATATTGACTATGTCCACCTGCTTTCCTGACTAAATTCCTGAATAAAATCAATGAATGCTCTCATAGCTTCAATTATAGTGCATTCGCCCGACTCACAGAGCTGGGGTGGGGTGAAATGTGTGACTAAGACTGGCAGTTTTCACATCTGGCTGCTCACTGAGGCCACCGTGGTAAAGCTCCAGATGCTATCACACACGTAAGTGAATCTTGTTTAGGAGGCAGTGTGACCTATCTTCCTTAATCTCTCTTATAGTACATTAAAATAATATTGTCTTCTTTGTCTGGCATTCCTATAATTCCATCATCTGATTGCAGGTAGCATGTCTAATTTTGTCTTTCATCACAGGACTGAGGGTACCTATCCCCTGACCTCACACCTGTGTCCTCTCTTCCTCTCACTCAATCTGCTCTTTCTTGGTTCAGCTGGTATATCTTTTGTACATGTCCCATATGGCTTTGCTGGCCTTGGAAAAATCTAAGATATTCTGTGTAATCACATAGACCTAGTTAATTTTCTATGCTACTGTGTCAATTTGTGAATCAGAGGATGTGGCATCATATTGTTTACAAACATCAACACTACCAGGAAGACTCTCTGAGACTTTAAAAAATATTTTATTTTTATCCATTTATTTGAGAGAGAGAAAGACAAAGGGATACAGAGAGAGAGAGAGAGAGAGAGAGAGAGAGAGAGAGAGAGAGAGAGAGAGAATGGTCTCTAGCCACTGCAAACGAACTCCAGATGCATGTGCCACCTTGTGCATCTGGCTTATGTGGGCCCTGGGAACTGAGCCAAGGTCCTTTGAATTTGCAGGCAAGTGCTTTAACCACTAAGCCATCTCTATAGCCCACTCTGAAACTTTTTAACCACCCATTTCTAAAGATGGAAAAATACTCTTTGGAAGTTTCTACTGTTATGATTCAGCCTGTGGTAATCTTCACTACCAGTTAAAAGGGTTGGGGAAACTTAATTGAAATTGATGAGAACATCCCAAGAACACTGTAATAATAAGTAGTGCTCTTTTTGTTGCTAAGACATCATCCCCTCACTCCCCAAGACATAATGTAACTTGTAAGGACACAGCAGTGAACAGATCCACATGTGGTAAGCTGACAAGGAACTTATTTCCAGTGGCAAAAATAAGACATATTAATTCTGTATTATTTTGTTGAATAATTTGTGTGCTAAGTCCTGGGAAGTAATTTAAATGCAATGAAAAACAGTGTGACTTTGAATCCAGAGGCACAACTTAATCAGTAGTGTGAACTTGGGCTCATTACTTGATTGTATAGTTTCTTTATTCAGAATGTCTGTTTCTTTGGAAGAACCAGGTCACTCATGAAAAGTACCTGATATATGCAAATCCACAGAAATTAAGTTATCTGTCATAATATAGCAATAGCAACCATGCAGAATTGTTGTCAGAGGGATAATTTTCATCATTATTTTTTTCAGGTACTTGTTCTAAGAAATTGGGCAACATCATTTTCATTCTCCATTCTTGCACACCCAGACCTTTTCACAGTTTCACAGTGTTTTCTGAGAATAACAATGTTTTACATGTAGAGTGATAGTTGTGCTTTCCTTTGATGTTCATAACCCTCTTATGGTCCTTTATAAAGTTCCTTGTTTTAAGTGATAGGAGTAGGTTAAAAGGATTTAATATCTTGCTCAAAATCAAGTCAAATATCATAAATATTGCCAATTGTTTTATTCTCAGCATGACTTGTGCTTCCTATCTTCTTTGTAAAGACAGACATTTCTAAGACAGAAAAAGGAATGCACCACATAGAAATGTGATACAAATATGCTCTTGAGGACAGATCTATGGCCTTGGTGTTTACAGGTCTCTACACTGCTAAGTATGCACACAATAGGCAAGTTGAGAGTGTGAAAAATGTAGCAGACACTGCAACTTAATATACCCCAAACCTAAGTTCCTTGGCTGTTGTACTGTAAGAGCTTTTAAAGTTTTTAAAAATGTATTTTCAGCTGGGTGTGGTGGCGCACACCTTTAATCCCAGCACTCGGGAGGCAGAGGTAGGAGGATAGTCATGAGTTCAAGGCCACCCTGAGACTACATAGTGAATTCCAGGTCAGCCTGAGCTAGAGTGAGACCCTACTTCGAAAAACAAATATATATATTTATCTGAGAGTCAGAGAGAGAGCGAGAACACATGCATGCACATGAGACACACACACACGCATACACACACACACACACACACACACAGAGAGAGAGAGAGAGAGAGAGAGGAGAGAGATGGAGGGAAGGAGGGAGAATATGGTCATTCTAGGACTTCTAGCCACTGCAAATGAACTCCAGACACATGCTCTACCTTGGGTATCTGGCTTACATGGGTCCTGTTGAATAGAACCTGGGTCCTTTGGTTTTTCAGGCAAACACCTTAACCACTAAGCTATCTCTCAAGCCCAGTAAGAACTTTTAATTTTGCATTTGCTTCATAGCATGATTTATGCAGATCTTTTATTAATTCTTTCAGTATTTGTGAACATGTTCAATCTATGATGGTGGAAACTAGAAAGAACTCATACCAGCCATACTTAGAAGAATTAATTTGGAGAGACTTTACCTTAAAAGCTCATTTATGTGTGCATGTATGTGTGTGTCAGTATGTATGTGTCCCCATTTGAACATTGATTACTAAAACATCAATGAAACTTAGGACTGAGACAGATTCCAAAAACTTCCTAATTTTGTAACACAACAACATAGTAGACTATTAGTTATTGAAAGTAAAGTTGTTTTGAAAGGGTCAGATAGAGCTACTTTGGAAATGTGGAATGTTAAGCATTGTTGAGTTTGGTTATGGATTCTATCTGAGTTTGAGTTATGGTTTCTAATAAAATTACTTGCATTTATTCCTGTGGTTTTAAAAAGCACAGAAAATGGTTTGGGTTTAACCTAAGACCATGGGTTTTCTGAGCTGTGGGACCAAAAAGAGGGAGAGGGTCCAGAGTATTTAGAACCAAAGCAAAGAGGGCTTGTGAACTGGTGCAGCCTGAAATCTCAGACAGGAAAACAACATGGAGTAAAAAGGAAGAAAGGTCCTTGCTTTGGGAAACTGTCTAGGCTTCACTAGACAGAAAGTTCCCATGTGGTCAGAAACAGAGGGAGAGCAATTGAAGACATTGCTGGATGGAGGCTAGAGCCAGAATGGAATGCTTTAGGAAAGTAAATTCTTACACTAGTGACTAAGTGAGGGACATGGTTAGGGAGCACAGCAAAGCAGGCATGGTTCTGGGAGGACTGGTCCATGTGTTCTGATCAGCCACCATGAAGGAAGGATGTATGTGAAATGGTAGATGGAGATGCATTCAGAGAATCAGGAAATATTTCTTGAGTTTGGTAACATGAAGAGTAAAATATCTCCAAAATCAGAAGGTGTAAGGAAAACTCTGTGGTCCTGGGGACATGGAGAAAGAAGTGGAGTGAGGAGGACGAAGATGTCCTATGACAAAGCTTGGAGAGGGTGATAATGTTGTGGTTAAAGTTTTGGTTCATACACAGGTGTATAACCTAAGGGTTAGACATGAACTCCATCTTACAGAGTTGCCTCTACCTACCAATTCATACCAAGATACTATAAAGAGCAAAAGGGGCTCTAGGGGAATTTGTACTTTGTGCATTTAATGATGAGAACAAAGAAGTTTAAACTCAGATGTCTCTTTGTAGGCTCGCTGACAGACGTCTTATTTATTTGGAGGAAGATGCTGATAGATACAGACCATAAGGGTTCTGTCTACCATCTTAGCTTCTACATCAAAAACTAAAATAAGATCCGGGTGTGGTGGTGCACACCTTTAATCCCAGCACTTCGGAGGCAGAGGTAGGAAGATTGCCGAGAGTTCGAGGCCACCCTGAGTCTACATAGTGAATTCCAGGTCAGCCTGAACCAGAGTGAGACCCTACCTCACAAAACAAAAAAAAAAAAAAAAAAAAAAAAAAAAAAAAAAAAAAAACCAAAAAAAAAAAAAAAAAAACTAAAAACTAAAATAACAGTAAATTATATCAAAGAAGAGTAGAATAGTAAGTAGCAATTATCAGCATGATATTTAATAAAGAAAATAATACAAAATAAAATAAACTAACATTTATATAGCAATGATAAAAACAAATAGAAAGAAAATTCATAAACAAAATGAAACCAAAGCCAGCATGAGTCTGGAAGTAAAGAACAAGTCAAATGACCATATTAAGGAAAAGATCTGAGCTGGGTGTGGTGATGCACACCTTTGATCCCAGCACTTGGGAGGCAGAGGTATGAGGATCGCTGTGAGTTTGAGGCCAGTCTGAGATTACATAATGAATTCCAGGTCATCCTGGGCTACAGTGAGAGCCTGCCCTGAAAAACAAAGCCAAGAAAGAAAGAAAGAAAGAAAGAAAGAAAGAAAGAAAGAAAGGAGGGAGGGAGGGAGGGAGGGAGGGAGGGAGGGAGGGAGGAAGGAAGGAAGGAAGGAAGGAAGATCTTGAAGGCACTGAAAGGAGAAGAAATCCCTATTGATACATTATGCTAATAAGCATAAAATCATAGATACACATGGAACCCTGTAAAGTATCTGCAGAGTCCTAACTATACCCCCACATTTTTTCTTAGAAAGAAAATTTGTGGTTCAAACATCTTCTCTGCAGAATTCTGCCAGACTTTTACGAGAAATCACATGAATTGTCCTGTCTCTGTCAGAAAACTGATGAGGGGAGCACTTCCCATCTCTCCCCTCAAGCCCTGGATGGCTTCTCAAGTGGCTATCAAGTGCAGAGATTCAGTGTCATTCCCCAAGACTTGAGGACACAGGAAGTGGCACCAGCTCGGGGGTTCTTCCCGCTCAATTCACAATAAGACCACTTACAGATGGAATTGTTTGCCACAGGTGTCTCCCAGGTCTGTGTGGCTGTCCAATGGAGACAAGCTCTGTGTTTTATACACCCTGGGGACCACACAACCACCATAAGTGTGGCTAGTGCCTGGATAGATTGACCCTGAGGTGCAGGCTCTACAGAGAGCAGAGAACAAGGCTCATCTTTTGCCTTGCCAGCTTGCATTAAGACCATCTCAGCACCATGGCATCACTAACCTGCAATTACTCATCTCATACTTATTTGGGAAGAGTTACAATTGAGGTGTTAAGATTAAAATGCTCTTATTTCCCAGCTACAACGTGAACCCCTCCTACCAACTCTTCTGCCCAGAACTGTGGGATTCTCCAACCCGAGGGAGAAGGAAGTAAAGAACATGTTGGAAGGAGGCCCAAATCACTATTTTCTCACTCAAATGCAACTATCGAATGAAAAGTCATGATCCAGAACACATTTTCTTTTTTCACTCTTTGGTTATTAACATATGTATTGGATTCTTCAAAGATATTTCTCTTTTAAACAAATAGTGATGCTCTACATGATTGACATTTTTGTTTACCAGAGAATTGCAACTTCCTTTGACTGAGCATGTTGCCCCATGGTGTGAATCACCACATTATAAAACTAAAATATTTTCAGAACACTGGTGGTTGATGTGATTTTGAAATTTTATTTCATTTATTTGAGAGAGACAGAGAAAGAGACAGATAGAGAGAAGGAGAGAGAGAGAATGCACACCATGGCCTTCAGCTTTTGCAAGTGAAGTCCAGACACATGCACCACCTTGTGCATCTGGCTTACATTGGTTTTGGGGAATTGAACCTGGGTCTTTTGGTTTTGTAGGCAAGTGCTTTAACCGCTAGGCAATCCCACCAACCCAGTTGATGTGATTTTTATCTGGCTATTTTTAGTACCATAAATATTCCATTTTATGTCTGAATTAACCGCATTCCATGCCACTTCAGCAAGTATATTCTGTCCCTTCCCATCCCAGCCACGTATGTTTTTCTGTCATTATCCAGTTCATCTTACTGTGCCATAGGCTTCTTGGAGGACTGATGACTCCTCAGTGACCTACATGGACGATTGATTTTAGGATTCCCTGCAATGCTAAAATAAATAAATTTATTCACACACACATATGTCTGTGTATATGCCAATGTATGTATTGTAGGGATATATACATACTTTGATACATATATGCAATGTGCCTTTAAATTACTAAAAACTAATTAGAAAATGTAGAAATAAGACTTGGCTGAAGAAGCTTCAATAAATAAACAAATCTTTTTTTTTTTCTATTCTCAAATATACACTCAAGAAATCCTGTTAAATGATTTTAGAAGAAATATGTATAAAAATGTGACTGTACATTACACACACATCCACAACGTATACATTCATGTATTTGGGATAAAAATCTAACCTCAGAAGTTTCCTACTGAAAAAAATAATGATTTGCTAAATGCCTACTATTGTTCAATCCCCCACAGGAATGACCGCCCAGGTTGAGAAAACAGACTGGAAAGAAGTCCAAATAACTCACAATAAATTGAATTCATACATTCTTGTGAAAGTGGCTTGAGATCAGGGAAGAAGTCAACATATAACTTCATCTCCAGATGAGCTCTTGCATAACACTAAACCAGTTATTTAATTCTAATTTTTCATATTAAGAGCTACTAAATTACATTTCATGCAGCATTTTTGAATGCAAAGATTTTTTTTTCTAAATAACCTAAGTTAAAAGATATTTGACACTGAACAAGCTAAATTACAGCTGGAGTTCTACGATCATAAGACTTTACATCAAGTAATGGTCACGATCAGCAGGCACTAGTAAGTCAGTCTGGAAGATTGTCCCCAGCAGTCGCCAAGTTGCATTTCTCTTTTCTACGAGAAACAAGTGGGAAGAGTAGCTGAAAGTGAGCCAGATGTTCTTTTAGTTTAACTCAAGATGTTTTTAGTACCCCAAATAAAAGACTGGAGGAACTGTTATTATTATTTTTTCTTTCTTTCTTTCTGATCCTTATAATGCCCTTTGAATTAAAAACTAAGCTGGAACTTTTAACTGTGGTCAGTCCAAAGCAGTGTATTCATAGACTGGAATGAATGCTAATTTGCCAGCCAGGCTAAATTATGCATGTCTTCCTATCTTTCCATTTCCCATGACTGTTCACAGTGGGGGGCAGCCTCTCTATCCTGGTATCCTGGGTTTCACTGCTTTCTCTGGAAGTCTTTCCAACTGAATCCCCGACTGAAATACTTCCTGTTAGCAAGGGCTCTCCCCCTCCTCCTCTTCTACCTCCTCCTCCTGCCTGCCTGCCTTCCTTCCTTTCTTCTTCCTTCCTTTCTTTCTTTTTCTTTCTTTTTTCTTTCTTTCTTTCTTTCTTTCTTTCTTTCTTTCTTTCTTTCTTTCTTTCTTTTTTTCTTTTTCTTTCTCTTTCTTTCTTTCTTTCTTTCTTTCTTTCTTTCTTTCTTTCTTTCTTTCTCTTTCTCTTTCTTCTTTCTTTCTTTCTTTCTTTCTTTCTTTCTTTCTTTCTTTCTTTCTTTCTTTCTTTCTCCTTCTCCTCCTCCTCCCCCTTTCTCTCTGTCTGTCTCTCTCACACACACACACCCTCTTTCTCTCCTTTTCCCTTTTTCTCCATGCCTATCTATTCTGAAGCTTCTTTTTTTTTTCTGTACAAGGATTTCTGAGAGCTGTGCAAAAATAATGCACTGTATTACTTCCAAAAGTGAATGTCTGAAATTAAGGTGGATTCTATTTCTACAACCAAAAGTTTCTGAAAGCAACCAAGATACACACAGTAATAGTCACTGAACAACATGGGCTGCTTCTCAATTTTTACTAAAAAGGGTAAGGGGGATAGAACACATTTTAATTGAAAGTTATCATGTTTTTATAAGGAAGTTGTGTAGAATTTTATTCGGAAAGAATTTTTCGCCTATTGTCCATACCTGTTGGAGTCTTCAAATTATCTCCCACCAGTTTATTGGGACTCTAAACTGGCTGAGGGAATACCAAGCAATGGAACTTCATCCCAAATCAGAATCAGCTGCCCTACCTTTGACTAATTTATCTCTTGGGATTTCCATTTGTTTCTGAAAGTAATGTACCGGCTGCTTTATAACGAGGCAAATGTTTTGAAAACCGCTGAATTCACTTGCAGTGATAGGTTCCTGCAGGACGTCTATTATTTCTTGAGGATGAGTTTCCGTTGTGCTGGTTTTGGTACAGTTGACTGTAACCAGTGCAGCCCCAGAGATGCTCCCCCTGTATGCGCATGAGATGTACTGACCCACCCAGGGTTTCTATGATGCAAGGCTCATCATGACTTCTCACCAGCACTTTTACCTTCTGGTCCTGTAGCACCTCCCTTTGCTGCCTGTACTCTTAAGGAGTTCCTGAATCAGTCATGTGCTGTCCTCCCATTTTGTAAATGGAAATAAAATACATAGAAATAAGCACATATAATAAAATACATATAAACACATAATATATAAAATAAAATACATATAAATAAAATACATGTAGAATCATTTTATGTAGAAAAAATGTATGTACTACACACACTAGGCCAAATGTTCTCACTCAAACATGGTGGCTGAAAAGGTTCATTTATAGAAATAAAAAGCAAAATCACTGCCTGCTAGGACAGGGAAAGGGATGGGAAAGAAAGATGTGGCATGATGGGCACTAAAATATGGTTAAATAGAAATGTGTTGTGTTCCATAGGACAGCAGAGTGAGTACAGTTTGATTATATGTTTTATGAGAAACTAAAATAAAACAGAAGAGTGTGAACACTTTCCTAACACAAAGAAAATTAATTAAAGAAAACTGAAATATTAATTACCCATTTGATCATTACACAGTACACACATGTATTAAATTAGCACAGTATACCTCAGTAATGTGTACAATCATTGTGTATTGATTTAAAATAAAATGGAATTTTTGTGAAAACATACCTAACTTTCTATTCCTAGTTATATATTTATCATCTGTTTATGAATACATCATGCATGATTCATTAATAAATGAATTATTTATGAGCTTATAAAATAAAAATAAGTTTTTATATGGCCTTTTACCAAATTTTTCTTTGCTAAGCTACATCCTAAGCCCTACCTGGTTAGGCCTTTGGACAGTATAAAGGTTGGTATACTCTGACTTGTGGGTTGAATTTATTCCACACCATGCTTTTGAAGGGCTTGCTACTTAAGAATGTTTTTTACTTTTAAAAATATTTGAAGAATAGTGAAAGAAATATGCTTCATTGCATTTGAAAAAGTATAATTTTATATTTAGTGTCTATAAATAAATTTTTATTAGAACATAGCTGCACTCACTTGTCTAGGTATTGCCTGTGAGTCTTCTTTATACAATAATTAACTATATATATTTAAAAATATATTTATTTATTTGCAAGCAGAGAGAGAAAGAACAAGTACAGGCATGCCAACGCCTCCTGCCACTGCAAATGAACTTCAGAATCATGGGCCACTTTGTGCATCTGGCTTTATATGGGTATTGGGAATCAAACCTAGGCCAGGAGGCTTTGCAAATAAGCACTGTTAACCCCTGAGAATTCTTTTTAGCCCTCACATGATAATTCAAGTTGAATAGTTGTGACAGAGAACATATGGCCCACAATGTCTGAACTATTTCCTATTCTTCACAGCAAATACCAGTTGACTTGGAATAAGGGATTCTTTTATTGATAGCTGACTCTAACCTAAACTTTGTGTCATTTATGTGGTTTCTCCATTTGCGTTCCAGTTTGAGAGCATCTTATGTCTGCTGGACTGTCTTCCAGTGTCCTGATAAGATTATATTCATGTTCTTAGACGTGATCCCACCTGAGCTGGCTCATGTTAAGTCTTTGTTTGGCATGGTGGCGCATGCCTTTAATCCCAGCACTTGGGAGGCAGAGGTAGGAGGATCAAGGTGGGTTTGAGTCCACCCTGAGACTACATAGTGAATTCCAGGTCAGCCTGAGCTAGAGTAAGACCCTACCTTGAAAACCAAAAAAAAAACCAAAACAAAAACAAAACAAAAAACAAAAACAACAAAACATAAAACATAAAATAAAATAAATATTAATGGGGAAATGTGATGAAAAGGAGAGAAAGCATGCTAGTTTCTCTCTGCTTTTGGTGGGATGTAGAATTGCAGGTAGGATTATAAGATATTTAAACACTTTCTTCTTTAAAAACCTATTTTATTTATTTGATAACATGATAGAGATAGACAGAAAGAGGCACACACAGAGAGGGTGAGTATGGGCACATCAGGGCCTCCAGCCACTGCAAACAAACTCCAGACACATGTGTCACCTTGTGCATCTGGCTTTATGTGAGTGCTGGGGAATGGAACCAGGCCAGTCAGGCTTTGTGAACAAGTGCTTTTAACCACTGAGCAATCTCCCCAGACCAGACCCTATTTAAAAACTTCCAATCAGATCTGAGAAAGTCTACTGTACTTTTTTTTTTTAATTCTCCTTTAAGACATCAAGGAAAAAAAGACATTTTCTTCTCTCCTGTTTTGTTAGGCAGCAGTTCTCCAGTTCCTCTATAGTAGTGTTTGATTCAGAGAGACCTGGAGATACCTGAGGCATATGGAGAGAGAATAGTATCAATTTAGCAGTGATGTAAGAGCTCCCTGAGGATGTGCAGTGGCCTATTCTTGTTGTTTCCCTGTAGTTTAAGGCACAGCATTGCCATTTGAGGGGATGGCTTGGTAATCTGCGATTTCCAGTTTATATTTTAGGGATGTGATTTCTTGTCTACCATCTCCCTGGACTAAGGCAATGCTTTATTAAAATCAGTCTTGTTTCCTAGATAAATCAGTGTGCCACAGCAGCTATTTGTAACGCCTTTGGAATCCATCTGCAGGACAGCAAAGCGAGGGGATGAGAAGCAGTGTGGAGGCATTTCCTTAGGTGCTTCATCCACAGGAAATGCTTTGATGCTGAGGAGCGCTTCAGTAAGTGTTAAGATGTGAGCTGGCGCAGTGTGTTAATTATTCCCTAATTACATATAGAATGCTTCTTGCCTCACATATACTTGGAGGAAAATAAATTAAATACACACACACACACACACACACACACACACACACACTTATAGACATTTTAAATAAGTGTTAGAGTGGATTAAATTTCATAGTACAATTAATACCTACAGTTTTTCATAAATATGACATTCTTTTTTTGATCTTAACAAATTTATTCTTCCAGGAACTTTGAAATGCTATTTAAATAACCACAAGGGAATACAAATAAATTTACTTATCTTGCTGAATTCTCTTGCAATTAACATTAATTCAATGTGATTACTTAATTCCAAATTAACAAAGCATCAAAGCTAGGAACTGTAATACTTTTTAGTACTATGGATTTATTCATTACTTAGGAAGTTCTTAGAGAAAACTTCCCTTTAATTTTTATCAATTTATAAAAATGTTTATCAAAAATATGGAAATAAATGTTGTTACAATTTATTGTTAGCTTTTAGACAGTTTCAAGTATATGAGCTATTAACTTTATTTTTCATTTTTTAATTTATAAATCTAACTTTCATTTTTCTTTAAATAATGTACTACAGAGGGGCTGGGAAAATGGCTCAATGGTCAAAAGCACTTGCTTGCCAGCATGTTGACCAGAGTTTGGATCCCCAGCACACTTAAAAGCTGTATACACTTAAAAGCAGCACACACATTGCAATCCCCATGCCTACATCAGTGGGAGGTAAGGTCAGGAGATTCCTGATGTTTGCCTGCCAGCTTGTCTGGGCTGGGGTTCATAGCAGTAAACAAGAGACACCCCTCAAACAAGGTGGAAGACTAGGACTGCTACCCCAATAACGTCCTCTGACCTCTCCACACATCCCGTGGCACACATGCTGCCATACATGCATACAACAGACCACATACAGAATCCAACACCCACTGCAAGTAAGAAATCTGTCATGGGAATGACGATTGATGACAGTTCTTATAACACACTTCCTGCTAACTGTCTTTGCCGGAACATGTCACACATGCAGTGTATTTCTGAAGCCTATAAAATTTAACTATAAAATTAAAGTTTATCAAAATGTATACTTTTAATTTGGTATTCTTGGAGAATGCATGTAATTGAATATTGTTCATCCAATTAGAGGATTTCTATATTTTTTTGGGTTATTTGGATCACTTAAACCTAATGCTATTGTTTGTATGTTTATATGAACTATCTTACTGAATCTTTGGTTACTTGATCATTTTCTTGTTTTTCCTAATATAATGTGCTTCAGTCATGGTTTTCTGATGATATTTTCATCTGCACACTTTGTGTATTAGCACATCACTTTGCTGTGCATTTTTGCTTTTATCTGAAATGCTTTGTGATGTATACCTTCACCTCATCATTTAAGTGCCATTGCTTCACTCATAATTGGCTCTCCTGGGCTCGATGGTGATGTTCTCATATATGTTAATTCAAATATGCTGTAAGCCCCATAGTAAAATATTATTTTGTCATAACAGCCAGTAACACTGATCAATCTGTTCAGAAGATCCACACTTGTATCTGGTAGAAGTTTCAATCTTCTTATAACGGTCTGATGACAATGTTTCTCTTCCTTTCTTTTTTCCCTTTCTCTGAAATATTTTTTTACTGTGCCTTCATGTATGAAAAAACATCTCAGTTGTTATAGAACTGAAAATTGATCATTATTTCCTTACTAACCCAAAGGAGCCTTTTCTTACCTTCTGGTCTGTATCATCTCTGCCAAGCAGACACTGTCAGGTCTCTGTCTTTTCTGTATTGTGACTTTTTCTCTGGCAGCTTTTGAAAATGTGTCACCATTTTACATTTGATTTTAATGTGCCTGAAATACTTTTATGATTATGCTTTCTAGTGTTTTGTTTATGTATTAATTAATTTATTGATTTGAGACAGAGAGGGAAAAGGTAGATGGAGAGAGAGAGAGAGAGTATGGGCTTGCCAAAACATCTTGCCACTTCAAATAAACTCCAGATACATGAGCCACTTTGTGCATCTGGGTTTATGTGAGTACTAGGGAATTGAACCTGGGCCATCAGGGTTTATAAACTTTAACCGCTGAGCCATCTCTTCAGTCCCCTTTATGATTATTTTTACTGGAGTCTTTCTGGGGTTCTGAGGGTTTATACTTTCCATCAGTTTTTGAAAACACCTCAGCTGTTGTTTCTCACATTTTTGCCTTGCCTTCCAAACCATTTCTTCCTCTCTCTCTCTCTCTCTCTTTCTCCCCATGCCTTCTGGGTCATAGTTGCACATTGCTTAGCTTGATAGCAAGCCCCACAGCTTGCTGATAACGTGTGGTTTTTCTTTCATGTATTTCTGCTCTGAATTTCACTTTGAATAGTTCCTCTTTTAATATACTCAAGTTCCCTTTCATCATTTCCCCTTATGCTGTTTAATTTGGTGTTAACACTAGTGTATTTTTACTCTAGATACTCATTTTTTTCATTGTTAGTGTTTCTACCGTCTTGTCTTCCATTTCTAACTTCTTGTTCATTTGCCTCTACTTACTTGAACATGTGTATAATATTCCAATTTCTGTGTCATAGTTTAGCTCAAATTTCATCATCCATCATTTTGGACATGTTTATATATTCATTAATATTTTTACTTTTCATAGGTTTTATCTTCCTGCTTCTTTTTAAAAAAATATTTTATTTATTTGAGAGAGAGAGAGAGAGAGAGAGAGGAAGAGGCAGAGACAGAGAATGGGCATGCCAGGGCCTCCAGCCACTGCAAACAAACTCCAGACACATGCACCCCTTGTATATCTGGCTTACATGGGTCCTGGGGAATCACACAGGGGTCCTTAGGCTTTGCAGACAAACACCTTAGCCACTAAGCCATTTCCCTAGCCCTCTTTCTGTTTCTTTATATGTCCTGGAGTTTGAGTTGAATTCTCCCTCAGGGGACTTTCTGTTGCCTGTTATAGGTGTTTTGAACTTTGTTTATGATGCAGTTAAACGATTCAGGACCATGTTGACCCTTTCAAAGTTTTCTTTGAAGATTTGCTCGGGCTGATCAAAAACAGGCTTTAGTCTTGGGTTTTCTTGCCCCTTTATTAGGGTTGTGCCCTTCTTGGGACTTCCCAGTATTTTATGAAGAGGGGATGGAGTATACTCATTCTGACTGGATATAAATTATTTTTATTTCTCTTTGAGCTTTGTGCCTATCAGCTTGGTTCCTGGTGTTGCCATCCTCCCAGTCTTACTTTCATTCCACATGTGCTCAGAGAAGCAAAGGCTCCAAGAGCCTGGCCTCTCCTCTTGATCATAATCCTTTCTCTCTCTGTCCAGCTCCTGGTCTTGTTGGCCTGTGGCACACAACATAAAGCCATCTAAGTTCCCATGAAATTCATTATCTGTGTTTGAAGCTCAGGGAGGTTTATGTTCTACTCACCTGGCCAAAACCTGGGCATCAAATCCAACATGGCCAGGGAAATTCACGGAAGAGGGGACAGAAAGGTTGTTAGAGCCACAAGTTGGGGCATTATGCACAGAGACATTCCCTCTTCCTCATAACTGATGGTACCAACATGGCTGTACACACTATGTACACAACTAATAAAAATAAATAAATGAATAAATTTTTCATTTATTAAAAAAAAACCACCTAGACATCAAGGGGATCACTTCCTTTGTTTCCCTCTCTAGGGACCCTCTACTTTCTGCCTGAAACATCTGAAAATCATTATTTTGCAATTTTTATTTTTAAATTTTAAAGGTTTTAGTGTTTTTCTAATAGGAGCAGAAGTCCCTCAGCAGATTAGGTAACTGTCTCACAATCGTTTACGTCCCTTACAGTCAGTATTTCTCAGCATGGTGCACACAGCATCACCATCAGATTAGACTGTTGTTAGTGATATATCTGGGGTGCACACACAGCTGAGGCTCATGAATCACAATATGTGGAAGGTTGTCCCAAGTATGATTTTTTTAAACAAAAAAGCTCAACTTAAAAAAAAGTATTTATTTATATATTTATTTATGAGAGAAAGAGATACAGAGACAGAGACAAAGACAGAGAATGGACACACCAGGGCCTCTAGCTACAGCAAACAAATTCCAGACATATGTGCCACTTTGTGCATCTGGCTTACATGGGTCTTTGGGAATTGAACCTGGGTCCTTAGGCTTCACAGGCAAGTGCCTTAACTGCTAAGCCATTACTCCAGCCCAACTGTTTCTTTTTTAAAAAATTATTTATTTTCAAGGAAGTTGAGGGGAATAGGCATGCAAGGGCCTCTTGCCATTGCAAACAACTCCAGATGCATGTGCCACTTGATGCATCTGGCTTTATGTGGGTACTGGGTAACTAAACCCAGGCCATCAATCATTATAAGCAAGTGCCCTTAACAACTGAGCCATTTCCCCAGGCCAAAATGATTGTAATAAGAAACTTACACAACTGACCTTAGAGCATTTACACTCATCATCTCAGTCCTGTGGAGTTTCCATGGGGCTGCGTGTGTGCATGTGTCTATTCAGTACTCATTTTCTCTGACTATTTCAATAGAGCTTCCTTTTCAGTCATCAGTAGACTGGCTGGCTCCTTAAAAATAAGATGACATTTATAGTAAAATTATAGCTTGGACTCTTTTCAACACAGTGATATTAAAGAAAGTCTTTTTTAAACTACAGTGATTCACCCAACAGGAAAAGACATACATACTGAAATCTCCAGAATCTGTCTACTAGTACTACTGAGGCTAACCCACTAGATTTTAAGGCCAGGAGATGAATGGTTCATTCTGTCTTCTGTAGAAATTTTATAGATTTTATATAAATTTTATAGATTTTTGTAGACTGTGGCTGTAACATGTAAGCCTTCAGGAAAAATTTGTTGAATGAATGAATAATAGGAAGATATCTGTTAGGTTTTTTTCTTCAAAAATTTTTTGTGGAGGCTTAGGCATACATCTAAAAGCAAATAACTTCATAGAGTACAAATGGCCTCCAATTCATAAAACCTTAATCACTACTGAATTTCAAAATTAACTGAAAATTGATAATATCTATTTTTTTTTTTTAAAAAATATATGTTTTTAGTTGGTGTGGTGGTTTGAATCAGATGTTCCATGCATTTTCACCAGCATTTGCTGCCAGTATTTTTGTTGATAGCCATTCTAACTAGGGTAAGATGCACCTCAAAATAGTTTTACTTTGTATTTCCCATGTTGCTGGGCATGTTTAATACTTTGTAAAGTACTTATTGGCCATTCCTGTTCTTCTATGAATTGTCTGTCATGCCAACTTCATGACTGGCAGTTTTACATTTTTAGTATTTAATTTTTGAATTCTTTGTAAATTCTGGTTATTAGCCCCTTGTCTGAAGTACAGTTAGTGAAGGTTTTCTACCATTCTGTACACTGTTCGTTTGCTGATTTCTTTTTGTTTTTTTCAAGGTAGGGTCTCACACTAGCCCAGGCTGACCTGGAATTCACTATGTAGTCTCAGGGTGGCCTCGAACTCTCATCGATTCTCCTACCTCTGCCTCCCGAGTACTGGGATTAAAGGCATTTGCCACCACGCCCGGCTCTGATTTCTTTTGCCAAGAAGAAACTCTTTAATTTCGTGTAGTCCTATTATTAATTTTTGGGGGTATTTCCTGTGCTTTTGGGAGTCCTGTTCAAAAGTTCATGACTATGCCTATATCTTCAAGAGTGTTCCCTTGATGTTACTCTAGCAGTTTTAGATTAAGGTCTTTGATCCACTTTGAATTGACAACTATACTGGCTAAAAGATATGGCTCTAATTTCATTCTTTTACAGGTGGACATCCAGCTTTTTCAACACCATTTGTTAAATAGACTCTCCCCCACCCCCAATAATGTCTTTTGCTTGTTTGTCAAAGATTAGGTGGCAAGGCAGTGTGGATTTATTTCTGAGCCTTCTCTGCTTTTCCATGGGTCTGTATGTCCGTTCTGTTGCAGTACCACTCTGTCTTGTTGTATGACATCTCAAGCTGTGTTCTTTCTCCTTACGATTTCTCTGGCTATTTGTGGTCTTTTGTGCTTCCATATATATTTTGGTGTCATTTTTTCCAACTCAATGAGGAAAATTTTATGGAGTATTTTAAAAAGTTTTAAAGTACTTATTTATTTGTGTTGGGGCGCAGGGAGGAGAGAGAGGTGTAGAGGGAGGGAGAATGGGCATGCCAGGGCCTCCAGCTATTGCAAATGAATTTGATGCATACATCACTTTGTGCATCTGGCTTACATGGGTACTGGTGAGCTGAATCTGGGTCCTTAGGCTTCATAGGCAATGCATTAACAACAGAGCCATCTTTTTAGCCCATTTTTGGAGTTTTGATGGGGATTATGTTAAATTTGTAAATTACTTTTTTCAAGATAGCCACTTTCACAGTATTAATTCTGTCAATCCAGGATCATGGAAGTTCTTTCCATTATTTAATATACTTTGTGATTTCTTTTGTGTGTCTTGACTTTTTTTTTTTAGAGAAAGCATGTGTGACCATGTGAAAGAGAGAAGATTGAGAGAGAGAAAGAGAGAGAGAGAGACAGAATTGACACACTAGAGCCCTGGCCACTACAATTGAACTCCAGATGCTTGCGCTACCTAATGGGCATATATGACCTTGTGCTTGCCTCACCTTTGTGCATCTGGCTTATGTGGGATATGGAGAGAGATAAACATAGGTCCTTAGACTTTGCAGGCAAGCACCTTAGCTGCTAAGCCATCTTTCTAACCCTTGACATTTTTATTGTAAAGATCTTTCATGGTTTTAGTTAGGTCTATTCTTAGGTATTTAACTTTTTATAACTATTGTGTGTGTGTGTGTGTGTGTGTGTGTGTGTGTTTTCTTGATTTGTTTCTCTGATATCTCATAATTGGTGTATATGAAAGCTACTGACTTTTGTTTGCTGATTTTGTATCCTGCAACTTTACTGAAAGTATTTATTTACTCTAGGAGTTTTCTTGTAGATTCTATTGGGTCTATTAAGGGTAGAATCATGTCATCTGCAAATAGGAATACTTTGACTTCTTTCTTTTATTTCATTCCTTTTATGTCTTCTTCTTGTCTTACTGCTCTAGCTAGGACGTTGACTGTGTTATTGAGTAGAGGTGGTGTGGGCTGGAGAGATTGCTCAGTGGTTAACGCCTGAATAGAAGTGGTAAAAGTGTGCATCATCGACTCATTACTGATTTAAGAGGAAATGGTCTCAGTTTTTCTCAATTAAATATAGAGTTGGGTGTGGATTTGTTATATATAGCCTGTATTATTTTGAAGTATGTTCCATCTCTTTTTACTTTTTTCAGGACTAGTTTTGCCAGCCTTTTGCATCAGATGGTTTAGATGCTGTGTGGGGAAGGGGTGACCGGGATCCCTGAGTGTCCCGTAATCTCCAGTGGTAGCTCTGGTGCTGTCTTATGGGGGAGGGGACTGTGAGATGTTGTCTGGAGCTGTTAAGCTGGTCTCTATTGTCTTCTGCTTCACATTATTTTGACTTTGCAGGGCCAGTGTAAGCAGAGAGGGAGTCCCTTTTCAGTATTACTACTGATCTTGCTTGCTCAGGGAGGGCAGGGTGAGAAGTAATTCCCAAAGGCTATCAGCTGGAGTCCAGTCTTCCCTGATTCTGTTTGACATGGTCTTATTGAGAATTTTTGCATCTATGTTCATCGGGGAAATTGATTTCTAGTTTGTTTTGTCGTATCTTTATCTCATTTAGGGATCATTTATAACTTGCATCATAGGATGAATTTGGAAGTATTCTTTTCACTTCTATATTGTGAAACAATTTAAGAATAATTTGATAGTGAATCCATCTGTTCCTGAGGGTTTTTTTTTGTGAAGAATTTTTAAATTACAGATAAACTCTTACTGCTGGTAATGGGTCTGTTTAAGTTATTGCAACCTTCAAATTTTAACTTTGGAAGATTATGTCTGTTTAGAAATTTGTCCATTTCTTTTGGGTTGTCCAACTTTTTAGAATATGTTTTCAAAGGCTGTCATTGGGCTCTATTGTAACAACTACTTTTTCATCTCTAATTTTGTTCCAGATCGTCTCTCTACTTTTATTTATTAGTTTGGTTTATCAATCTTATTTACTTTCTCAAAAAAACAACTATTTATTTATTTTCCTTTTTTTTTAATGAGAGAGAAAAACACAGACAGAGAGAATTGGTGCACCAAGGCCTCCACCCACTATAATCAAACTCCAGATGTGTACCATCTTGTGTTCATACATGGGACCTGGAGAGTCAAACATGGGTCCTTAGGCTTTGCTGATAAGTGCCTTAACCACTAAGCTGTCTCTCCATCCCCATTTTGTGTGCTTTCTAGTCAATTTTAGTAATTTATGTCCTGATTTTTATTATTTCTTGCCATCTACTGGGTTTAATATTGACTTCTTGTTGGTTTTTTAAAGCCTTGAGGTGTATCATTATGTTTTGTATTTGAAATCTCTTTAATTTCTTGATATTGCTGCTTCTGACTACAACCTTTCCTCTTAGGGTAGACTTACCTGTATCTCAGAGAAGCTGGTTGGTTATGTTATCATTTTCATTTGTTTCTAAGTATTTCTCAATTTTCTCCTTGATTACTTCAACAGTCCATTGTTCATTCAAAGTTGCGTTGTCTTGTCTCCAAGAATTTGTGTAGTTTCTATATTCCCTCTTGTTGATTTCTACTTGTAGTCTGCTATGACCTTAGAGTATATAAGGGATTGCATCAGATTTTTTCATTTGTTAAGTTTTGTTTTGTGGCCTATTACATGATTGATTTTTGAGAAGGTTCCATATGCTACTGAGAAGAATACGTGATCTTTATTTGTTGGGTGGAATACTCTACATGTATCTGTTAGGTTCTATTGATCTATAGTGTATTAGTCAGGGTTCTCTTGAAGAGCAGAACTGGTTAAATGAAGTGTATTAAAAGGGAATGTATTGGATTAGCTGAAGGAAAGTCTAACAATAGCATTGTGCAGGCCCAAGAATCAAGGAACCCAGTGGCTGTTCAGTCCACGAGGCTGGATGCCCAAGTAGTCCCAATCAGGCACTGAAGGCCTGGAGGCTTCCTGGAGAGCTGTTTCTTCAGTCTGAGTTGGTCTTCAGTTCATGCTGGAAGGCAGCAAGCAGCGCCTGCAGCCAGGTGGGAGGAAGGGATTCTTTTCCTCCAGAGTTTCCTTAGATCAAGCTCCCTTTTGAGAGGGACTACCCACTCTGGGGGAAGAGCTTCCTCTGGGGAAAGGACTTTCTCCTTAAATTAATCCTTCCAGGGAGCAACCTCAGGGACTCAACGAGAGGAATGTCTATGGATTCCTAAACAATTGACAATTGACAACAAAACAATTTGACAACAAAACTTAACCATCACATATGGTGTAGTTTAGCTCTGGAGTTTCTTTGCTGTTTTTTAGTCTGCAGGACGTATCTCAGTATGAGTTTGGGATATTAAAGTCTCTCAGTAGGATTTTGCCTGGATCTGTGTGTATTTTATATTAATTTTAAGCTTTAAATTAACATACAATATGGCATACAAAGGAACTGGATCTACTTGGGTCTGGAAAGGAGATCATATACTTTGTGAATGTGAGAGGATGCGGAGGACCAAGTACATGTAGAGGTGTGTTGAATGTGCTGTTTGAGATACAGGCTCTCAGCTTCTGTCTGCTGTCTCTCTCAGTAACCTTCCTTCAGGCAAGGTTTAGGAGATGACTGAGCCTTCAGGAATAGTGGGCATTGCCAGTAGCACCCAACTTATCTTTAGATGGTCCTCTCATACACTCTGACAGGCACTTAGGCATGTTTTAAAATATCACAAGGAGTCAATCTTAGGTCAGCAGAATTTGCCTAATTGCTTTTGCTAGCTGCCTGTGGGATTTTACACAGAAACAACACAACACCAAACTTTCCTAACAAGTTCTAAACCTCAGTGACCCAGCTGACAAATGACTTTCAGCACTCTGCTGTCAAACACCTGAAGAGGAACTTTTTCTTTCATTAGTAAAAATTAGAATAGCTATGAGTTTGAAATATGTTGGACTTCACTAGTAGATTTTGGCCTTTCAATACAATAAATGATCACTTAGTTAGAAGCCACTTGTTCACATACCCCATCTCTACTGCTCTAATTGTATTTTTTTTTCTAAAACCATAATATAAATACCATACAATATACTTCCTCTATGACTCCCTGAATATTAAACATCCAGCCACTTCGTAGTTACAAGGAGAGGGTAACAGAAATAAGTAAGGAGATCCTAAGTATGGTGAGGTAAGTTAAAAGTGACTGAAAATCACTCCCTAAAAAGCAAAGGTAATGAGCTTAATTAATCTAATAATGAAAAGGTTATTGGCACAAAAGTTCCTTCAGGCAAACATGAGCATCTTGTCATTGTAGATACGACAGTATATATCTCTCACACAAATACAAAATAAAAATTTCATTAATGCCAGACCATAAAATATTCTCAAAATAAAATTGTATTTGCTAATTTAATTCCATCAAAGAACACACTTTCACTTAAGGTTATAATAGATCCCTGAATACTCAATAAGAATAGTTTCATTGTTGTTTTCAGATAATTGCTTCTAAGTTTATAGATTCTTTCTATTAATTCTATTAATGTGAGGTTAATGTTTACCATTAACTTATTTGATACATCTTTTTCATAAATTTGTTCTGACAGCATGGATAGTACTTCAAATGAATCATTTTAGCTGTTTTCACAGAAACACATGTTTTTTTGCAAACCTTTGTTGCATTTTAAAAATTATAATGGATTTATTTTCTCCAATAAAATGAGCTTAGCAAAAGGGAAAAAAAGAAGCAAAACCTTATAAAATAGGTAATAAGGAAGAAATAAGAACCATCATCCACATTACATTTCGTTGGTGGATACAATGACTGAACATAGAAAACTCATATGACAATGGAAAATGTACACACATGAGAATTAAAAAAAATACATGGAATTGTGGCTCTTTTGTACAAGTATACTCAAGAGATTCACTGTCCTGCTATATTATCAATATTCAGCATAGGCAACATATGATACTTATGATAAAATGCTATAATATTTTATCTTTGAGGTGGGTTTGTGTATATATATATATATATATATATATATATATATATATATATATGCATACATATTATCTATATCTATATGTGTAACCATGTACACACATATATCCACCCAAACATCCATTTATATAATACACCCCCTCATAAATTCACACCATAAATGTCCATTATGTTCCCTGGAGAAAAACAAACACATATAAGACATATTCACCCTAGATAGAGAGGATACACCAGCAGACCAAAGGGTGTACTCTGTCCAATTCTAGCTTGGTGAACCAATGAGTTTATTGTGTTTCCTTATAAGAGGATGGGTGACTCATAGGCAGTTACATCATTGGGCAGTCCTACCTCTGCCTTGTATCTCTTACACAGTGGTGAAAGGACTATTGGGAGAGAGGGGCCTCATGATGATCTCAGTAATGACTTGAACCTGCAGAGCACCCTCCCTCTCCAAGAGGGGATGATAATAAACCCAAACTCACCAGTGATTCATCTTCTCTGCATCTAGATAACAATGGTCATATCCAACCTGAAAGATACAGCTACACTATATACATTAACACAATGCATAAAACACATAGCAGTCTACTTACTACTTGTGCAACTAACCATTCATTCTCAGAAGCAATATATACATTTTAACATAAGGCTTTATGAATGCAACAGTTATGATTTGGGATTTACTTCCTTTTACTCTTCTTTGATGACTTTGAAATATCAAATGCTCAAAAGCAATTCTCAACAACCCATGGTTCCTTCTGCTTCTCTGTAGTTCAGGAAGACCTTGAATTTACTGTCCTTCTACCTAAGCCTCTTGACTAGCTGGGATTTCAGGTCTGTGTCACCAGGCCTAGTCCTTCAGTGTACCCATCCTTTTGTTAAACTAGAGCAATCATTTGTGTCAAGTTATAAAACGTATGTTTTCTTGAAACAGCAACACTTGCAAACTTACTACATCATTTCCTGACTATGTTATGGAATGCTCACACCACTGTCAGCATTTATATTCCAGTCAATCCTGTAGTTATTAACTGAAGGTTTAAAAGATTAAAGCAATAAATGCTTTGAAACCCTTATATCTTCATATAAGGATTTCTCTTACAGGGAAATACTTAAATACTTAGTACAATAAACTAGAAAGTAAACATTTTTTCTCTTGAATATGTGGAGTCTAAAATCATTTAAAAGAGAAATAAAAGTAGAAGGAAGATATTGCAACATAGAAAGGGTATCAGTGGAAAAGGAGAAGAGATATATGTACAGATAACATGAGGGTAAATAAAACCAAAGTACCTTATAAATGTATATGAAAATATCATAATAAATACATTATTCTGTACAATTAATATATGCTGATGAAAATTTTTCTCCACTTAGATATTAATCTCTGTTTTGGTTCAGAAGAGATTTCTAAAGTCAACTGCAGAAATGAATCACATATCCAAGGCATATGAAATGAGGATTATCAGATGAAATACAGAATGTCCAGTTCAAATTAAATTTCTGATAATAAATATGTTAGTGTATGTCTCAATTGTTATATAGTACATACTTACACTAAAACCTCCTCGCTTATGAAATGTTCACATTTGGTTGTGCAGGCAGTTTGCTTTTGTACTTAATTTGCTTATTCTGATTCATCTACAAAACTGCTCTCTAGCATCATGACAGTGGCCTGAGAATCCTCTCAGTGGACTTTAACCAGAAAACAAAATAAATGAAGAGTGATATTGATCCTGAAGCATTAGGACACATTTCTCATTTTGTTATCTAGGAGGCTGCTTGCTTTCACTGAAGAAGCCCAGAGTTCTCATTAATTGGACCATTACACCCCAATCAGGGGAAAGGTGTGTGGGTGGGGATGACATTTAAGGTATAAAAATCTAAATTAAGAATTGAGTTAAAAATCTTCCTCATTTTCCTTCTCTATTTAACTTCGTTACACTACTCAGGCTTATACAAAGACCTTACTGAAGGCCGAGGGCTGTCAGTGAAGGCAAGCAGGGTCACCTTGTCTGGGTGACAGGTGCCTCTGGCAGCCATAGCAACATGACCACAGCTGTGCAGCCCAGACTTCAAGGCCTAGTCCTGGCCTGGCTCTGAGGTGCGGAAGCCCTGAGGGTGAACTCATTGGGGCATTCAACATCTGGATCCTGAGGAAACTGTGGAGCAAGATGATACAAATACGTGTTCATGACAACGTTTGCTGGGTCTAGAAAAGATGAATTCGGGTCAACCATAGATTTCACCATTCGCTTTAGAATACATCTTTATGCCTAGGAGAAACACTTGCCATCTTACTAATACTTAGGAATCTAAGAAGGGATAATTTGCATAGAAGCTGTTAGAGTTTAGCCTGGAAATTAAAAACCTTACCACCAATAGCAGTCTAGGTAAGTAAGACAATTTGCGACAGAAAAATACTAAGAGAATTGTGAGACCTTTATCATATAAAACATATAACAATATGAAATGAATGAATACCAATGACTGCATGCATCCTAAGCTTGAAAGAAAAATTCAGCCAAATACTAGTGGCTAAGTGCTGGTATGTAGTCATTGATTATAAATTCTGAATGTGTTGCCACATTTTGAATCATTTTAAATATTAAATATTTTTGCCATTGTTGTATCCCTTAATGCTTTAATCCCATCCTAAATAGAATGGGTAATTATTTTACCATTACAGTCTACAATCTATGGTTTAAATTATTAGCCATAATGGTACAAATAATTATCTGACCAATTTAGAAAGGTACAGATTCATCTTACCTAATTGTTTATATGTCAGACAAATTAATTATTATTACTGTTATATAGATCCAAGAGGAATTCTTATAGGCCCTTCTCTTTGCAAAATAAACATTAAGAGCTCTAAGGGTATAAAGTAAAATTGACTGACACATCATGCTATGGCGATGTCAGGAGAGACTTAAGAGTTCCCACTTTGCTTTGGAACTCTCCTGGACTCTGGACAGGAATGTCAGAAGTCCAAGGGCTTCGGAGACCACCATTCCAATGATGTCACATGCTGCCGCTTCCTCTGACATTCCCAGCTGGATGTGGCTTTCCGGTCATGCCCACCAAGATGCCAGACAAGTGAGTAAAGCCATTGTGGAACTTTTAGCGGAGCCCTGCATCAAAGGAGCACTACTAAGTGATGCCCAGGAATGCCACATGAAGTGTGAGAGTCAGTCAGCCACATCCTTCCCAAATGTCTAACCCATTAAGATCATGTGATTCAATACTCATGGCTGTCACCCACTGAGCTGGTGGGCCTTTGTTTGCAGCAATAGATAACTAGAGTGCATGGCCAGAAACTAGAGTTTGTTCTTTAACAGGGCAATTCTCTAAGTGATACTTCAACCCTGTTGATTTTGGTGGAAGTGGCTGGACTTATTTCCAGCAATTGGAAATGACTTGTGTATCGATATATGACTTAGAATGCCAGATAAGAGGCTAGAATGAATCTGGCTTGCTAGCACCCATATAAGAAAACATCATTTTTGAACTATATGACTTTGAGATCTAGTCCTCTCCTGCCCTTTCTGTTTGAGAAATTGGAGCCATGATTCTGCTCCTCAGATCCATATCTGAGCCAGGGAGGTTGCTGGTAGACTTTATTGATAAACTGGCTGAGACCACATCATGGCTGTTCAATAGTAACCTCTCCCCCTGCTTAGCTTTTCTGACAGGTATGCATGGCAGCCAGAAAACTGTTTTAAAAGATGTTAAGACACAAAACAGAAAAAGCTACTTAAGCTGTGTGGTGTGCAGAAAAGAATTGACATAGCAGGTTTGGGACTGACATCCTTTGAAAGACATGTCTGTGAACTTGGTCTATGGATGGTGTCTGGGAGCAGACTCACAATGTCCTAACTGATGAGAAAGGCTGACCAAGCCTAGGTTGTTTTCATAATGTGATTTATGCCAAACATTGGCTTTTCTCTTGGGAGTCCAGAATTTACTGTGTTAGAAAGAGCATGCAAATATAACCAGCTCCCTACCCCCCCAGCCCCTCCCCCCCCAAAAAAAACATTAGGCACTCAATCTCTTATAAGCTCTTCTGCCTGACAGTATTTCAGACATGTCACAGTTTGGTGCTGGGAGAACTAAGAATGCCCTGTCTGACTCCACTGGGAAAGGACTACTGGGGACTTGAGCCTGGCTTCCTCTAGACCGGCCTCATCTGCTATTTCCCTTTGCTCACTGTGCCTTGCATTGTTACACTGCAATAAATCGCAGCTGTGAGCATGGCTGTAGGCTGCATCCTGAGACCTGGTGAGGGGCCTTCAACCAGTGGTGCTCCAGAGGCCCCAGAGATGATGAGTGTGGAATCAAAGGAGAACAAACACATGTGCTCCAAACAAGACTTCCCTGCTGAAAAATTTCACAGTCACAGGATTGACATTTTCATGGAGTAATACTGGTAACATACATGAAATAAGAATAGTCAAAACTCAACTTAGGATTTTATTTTTCATTACTCTTAGCCTGTCCAAGCCCTTCAGTATGTCTTTTTAAATAAATGGCACTGCATTCAATATTTATTTTCCTTCTTTCTATATGTATTCATGCACATATATACATACACACACACACACACACACACACACACACACACACACACATATATATATATATATATATATATATATATATATATATATATATACTTACATGCATCTATCTATCTATCTATCTATCTATCTATCTATCTATCTATCACTGCTATGTAAATACACATAACTTCAAATATATAAATTACAAATACATGAAAAGAAGATGTGAGAAAAATTCAAAATTATAACTAGTGAGATATAATGATACGTAATATAGTTTAGTATGTGTGAGGAACAAATTAGCTCCAAGAGTTACAATATTTTTATTTTATTTTTTGACAACTTCTTTAATTGCAGGCAATATCCCATGATACTTCCCTCCCTACCCCCACTTTCCCCTTTGAAACTTCACTCTCCATCATATCCCTTCTCAATCAGTCTCTCTTTTCAATTTGATGTCATGATCTTTTCCTCCTATTATGATGGTCTTGTGTAGGTAGTGTCAGGCACTGTTAGGTCATGGATATCCAGGCCATTTTGTGTCTGGAGGAGCACATTGTAAGGAGTCCTACTCTTCCTTTGGCTCGGACATTCTTTCTGCCCCCTCTACCACATTGGACCTTGAGCCTTGGAAGGTGGGTTTGAGATGTCTCAGTGCTGAACACTCCTTTGTCCCTTCTTCTCAGCACCATGGTGCCTTCTGAGTCATCCCAAGATTGCCATCATCTGAAAAGAGAAGCTTCTCTAACCAAAAGTGAGAGTAGCATTAATATATAGGTGTGGACATTAAGAGAAGTGCTTACTGGGCAGTTTGGTGAGCATAGTATATACATTTAGCGAGACACCAGCAGACATTACACCCTTAGGGCTCATGACTACCCCTGTTGTAGGTTTTCAGTAGCAGGGATGTATTCCATCCCATGGAGTGGGCCTCTGGGCCAATTAGAGAGCAGTTGGTTCCCCCCACCCCCACACCATAACAGACATGCCACTATTGTACCTGTTGGCACATTTGGCCTGGCTGGCCAGATTTAAGGTTTTCAGTGTTCACTGTTGAGTATCTTCAGTGGTGATTTCTCTCTCCCATTGAACTGCATGCAGTGTAGCTTTTTCCAACTTTCTGTCAGCTGGTTCTCATGGAGGAGGCTTTCAGTTCAGCTCCAGCAGGATTTCTCAGCAACCTTGCAGCCCAAGTATGTGGAGTCTTCAGCAATAAGGTTTTACCACCTATTCCTGGTGGGAAACCAAGTGCCTTGGCAATGGCCTATAATGTTTAGGGGGTATCTATGACCTCCTCAGCCAACAACTCACTGGTAGGTATCCCATCCCCGGCACTGAAAATTTTCTAGTAACGATCTATGGCTTCTGAGTGTTCCATTGTCCAGAAAAGTAGGTTTTCATATACCTTATTTATATCCTCTTAGATTTTGATTAGCCCTCCTTCCACCTTTCCTTTACTCAATCTCTTCCCCTGACCTCACTTAGGCCTTTTCACCCCATTAATATGTTCTTCTACTTACATATATACAATACCATCCTATTAAGTCCCCCCTCCCTCCCTTTCTGGTCCCTTTATATCCTCTTTCTAGCTTACTGGCTTCTGCTACTGAGTGTTTTTTTTTTTTCTTTTTCTCACATAGAAACCCAATCATTTGTAGCTAGGATCCACATATAAGAGAGAACATGTGACATTTGGCTTTCTGGGACTGGGTTACCTCACTAAGTATTATCCTTTCCAGATCCCTCCAAATCCATTGATGGTTTCAGAATTTGTATCTCTTATCATCTTAAATATATGATTGGAATGCAATCTAGCCTTAGTCTCAGCTACCATCATCTCCTATATGTCCCACATTTGAACTGCTCCAAAATACATTTTTTGTGCCAACATAATGCAAGAAGTGCAAAATTCCGTACCTGAGCAAATGTGACAGGTCACAGTCAAAGCACAGACATACTAAAATGGCTGTGGAAAATTATCTTCAGGCTATGAGTATGAGGTATATAGGAAAAACATCAATTCTTTCCTTATACTTGGGCCCCATTCCCAAAATAACACATACAAGGCTTGTGTGTATTATGTATTAAGTATGTATATATCTTTCTAAATATCTACATACATATACAAGTACACTAAAATCCAAAATTTCTGAACTATTAAGTGATTTTGGTCACATGTATTTTGAGTAAGGGACATTCAACTCATCTATGGCTCTTCTGTAAGTGAGGTTATTTCTAAATATTCTACTCCATTGATTTTTTTCTATTATTTTTTAACTATTACTTGCATTTAAAAATTGTTATTGTCTTCTATTTGTAAAAACCTATTCCATTGACTTTTGGGTCTATACAAAAGTCAAAAGTTGTGTGTGAGAGAGAGAAGAGAGAGAGAGAGAGAGAGAGAGTAAATGGAATGTAATGAACACAAAGAAGTGGAATTGGGAGAGTCAATGTTCATTCCTTTAGTTAAGAGTGAGCACAGTTTCCTGAGTTGAGTAATTAAAATGGAGAGCAGAGAAAAGGCCAAAAAAAGAGCCAATTGCTTAATTTGGACTTGATGTGCAATTATTCTTGAAAAATGATCAATTCTTTTTAATGAATACTTCCAAATAGTCAGTTTTTAATGTTGGAACAGTAAATATTGATTTCATCTCTGATTGTCTATTAATAAAAGTACTTTTACAATTTAGGTACATTATAATGAGTCATCATCTCTTATCATTTTGGCATTTTGGGACAGTTGGACTTTAAATATGATAACACAATGGAAAGTGTTAGAAGTGATTTGTTCCAAAGAGCCCCTGGTACTTAGTGTGAGAATACTGTGAGCTGTCTCCTTTCTCCTTCACCTTGCTTCTCTTCACAATTTCTCTTAAAAGGCTGAGAAGGGGCTGGAGAGATGACTCAGTGAGTTAGGTTCTTGCCTGTAAAACCTAATGGACTTGAGTTCATTTCCCCAATACCCCACTTAAAGCCAGATGCAAATAGTGGCACATGCCTTTGGAGTTCATTTGCAGCTATTCGAAGCCCTAGTGCACCCATTCTCTTTGCCTCTCTTCTCTTTCTTCTCTTCTCTTCTCTTCTCTCTCTGCTTGTAAATAAATAAATAAATTTTAAATGGTTGAGAAATGTCCAGGTATTTCCCAAGAAGACGTTTCCACATGGTAATATACAAGATCAGTGTTCCTAGAAGTTTTGAATGTTGGTGCAGCCAAAGACTCATCTTATATTAGCTTCACTCGAAAGCCACAGATGCAGCAGAGCATAAAGACCATGACCTTGCTGACTGTCACCCACAGCTCAGTGACACTGGTGCCCAGAAGCCAAGAATGGAGGTTGATATGTAGTTAAGAGGAGAGGAGGAGGGAAGGGACAGTGCAGAGGACAAGGGAGAAAGGAGGAATAAGAAGAGCATTCTTGATGCTTTTAATAGTGGGGTCCTTGGGCTAACCAAAGGGCAGCCAAGCTGGCCAAGTAAGAAATGTGAGTGACATCCTTGGTGCTCAACAGTGCTCCTAATCTCCCCGAGAGGAAGGACAGTCCTTCCTGGTAAGGGATGGAGCAAAGTGGCCTTTTTGCTCCCTAGTGATGCTAAATCTTAAACTGCTTTCAGAGCATGCCCTACTTCCTGCTGAGGTGACCTTGGATCTGTGGGTGCTGCAGCATGGTGCTGGATTTTGAGAAGTCCAAGATACAGCTAAAGATATCAACTTGTCCCTGCAGTGAGAACATTAAGCTAAATTGGGTCTTTGTCCGTGACTATAAATTGATTTAAGTGTTATGAAATTATTGATTATTTTAAAGTGTTATTATGACAAATTAGAGAAATAGACATGTCTAATGTTATGTAATGTGAAATAGGTCCCAAGATTTTGCCACAAGAAGTGTTTTAGTTAGGAATGGAATGCTAGTATCATGGAGGACAGTTCAAACACTCACAGGATAGCCTCAATCAAACCAATCCTGATAGACTTTTTTTTTTTTTTAACAGAATGTCAAATGAAGTGACCCTATTCCCAACTTTCACTTATATCAAATCTTGTCTGAAATCTTTGCTGAGAATTCTAGGGTGTATTTGACATTCCAGGCACATGATAGTTCAGTAAACACTCCTTATTGTTTCCTTCACCTTCAAATTTCCTGGTGTGTGGCTCTGGCTGGAGCATTGGTTCTCTGTGTGGACAGGAACATTGTCACATCCAGTCTCAAAACACTTCATGGCACATCAGGATTTTTCCAGTTCTCTCTCTTTAGCCTTGGTTCTGGAGGGCAGGTGTTCCAGTTTGACAAAGTATGAAGCACTGGAGGTCTCTTTAGACTTTGGCAGGGAGCCATCCTGGACAGTCACTAGGCCCATGGTCATACCAAGTGAGACAAAAATGCATTGTTACCTACCTACTCAGTTACTAGGATTTGGGAGCCCACTGCCACAGCCTTGCTTATCCTAATCTAGAAGGTTCTCAGATGAAGTGGCGTTGCCTTCAGGAGGACTTTCAGATGCTTCCGGTGTTTCCATCATGGTGAAAGTGTTTGTAAAGATATATCCCAAAATAGGTGAGTTATTAATGAGAACTTGATTTCAAGTGTATTTCCCTAAAGGCCTGAGAGACTATTCCTGTAAAGCCACAGCCATGTCAGGCAACATGCCTGCCCTTTGTATATGTTTGTCACCTAACACACATGAGGCAGGTATTGTTACTTTTTTAATATTACCACATTTAAGATAGGTCAAACTCCTACATGTAGAGAGAGTACAGCAGAGATGGAAACTCAGTCCTTATGTCGACTTTAGACTATGGATTGTTTCATATTTAGTCTTTTATAAATCAAATAGAATTGTCTTTTGAATAGAAACTGGTTTTGTTACTGAGTAAACAAGAGTTCCTCCTGTTCCTTTGTTATTTAAAGCAATTTATAGCTCAGCATGTTTACAAAACAGATATTTGAAAATCCACTTTTAGAGAAAATAAAAAGAATATATATTAGCAAAATAGTACAACTATGGATTTTAAAATTATATCTGAAAAAAGATATCCTGAAAATTGATTGAAATATAATTGCCTTTCTTCAGATACATGTTTTAAGCTAAGATGTTAAATGATAGCAAAGTACTCCCAGGTGTAGGATCAAAAATCCAATAGCATTTTCTTTTCAATAGTGTTCCAGTTTTTACATTATAACTTCAAATATATTTCATGTCATGTATGTACTTGGCATCCTCACCTCTCTAAGTTTAATAAAAATTGTTGAAAAAAATGAAATTTAATCCCAGGTAACAAGACTGAATCCATATTTATTTTGTGTTGATTTTCCAGCTGGCTTTTCTTTCTAATTTAAAAGAGATTTTGATTATCAAATACTGTGTTAATCTATTACCTATTTATAAGCATTTTCCAGGCAGAAATTATGATAGAGTTTTTATATCACTTAAAGTAAAATATGTGAAATGAATATATTCTTTATTTGTTTTGATGTGTGTTAAATAGACTATTTAATTCTGAAATCAGTTTAAAGTGAAAATAGAGACAAAATATTTTACTTCTGATTTACAGTTGTATACCAATGGCATTATGTATTATTATATGAAATGTACATTGTACATCATAATTTACATGACATGAACTAGATATTCAGGTTACTTAAGGAATCTTGCATAATAGAAAGATAGTTCCATCCAGTGGCTTGGTTTTGTTATTCATGACGTTTACCAAAGATTTGGAAATATAAAAATAAACTTAACATGCACATAAACACAGAACTCAATCTTGCAAATAAAATTAAAGCCTTAATTCTATTTTACCATGTTTGTCTAGGGTAATTAAATTTTTTCTAAACTCAGTACCTAACCTGCCTGTCCACCTTTTCTTTTCAGCAGAACATTGTAGAGAAAGAATCAAGATTTTGCTCATCACTTTCACAACTGACACGATCATACACAAGCCATTCAATGCTTTTATTTATTCATGTGACACTTTTCCCTCAGCCAGCATGCATCCTTCAGGTTATAAACAGTTGTATATTCCTTCAGGGCGAACTTTTGTGGCCTGAGTTTGAGTGGATTCTTAGAAGACTTCTGATAGCTATCTTTTGTTGTGCTATTTCAATTGTGAGATACTATCACTGTGGCATACACTTATTCAAGATGTACCTATATAGCATGGTCATTTGGGTTCATGGTGGACAGCTGTTATTTTTCTGACCCTCTGTGGCTCACTTTAGAAGGACACAGAGAGATAACAGAAGGCAACAGGCAAATTAGTGAGTTCTATTGTAACAGGAAATAGAATTTCCTTTATGTTGGATTGCAGGTCATTATTAAGAACTAGTTCTTGGCTCCTGGTTTCTTAATCCCCATTAATTTGCTTGGATCTTCTTAGAAATGTCTTCTGTTCTTCTCATTGTCCTTTCCCGACAGTAGCAGACAGGACCTGATTTCTACCCATGGTCCATGAAATTACCAATCAAAACCAAATAAATGTCTATCATTGAGATAGATTTATGGTCACATCTTCTTCTGCTGTGTCGAATCACGTGATGTGAGTGGTGACCAGGCAAAGTAAACAGAGACTTTCACAATGCCGTTGACAGCCTTTACTCGCTGGCTTACCTCAAAATAATCAGGTTCTTATAAATGCCATTTTATAGCAAGTGTCTGTATAACCGTTTTTCATTAAGGAAGTCCTCACAAATCATGAAGATAAGCAGAGAAGATAAGACATGATTGATATTGTCATTAAAAATGAGTGTTATGAATTTTAAATTGAGAAAATTCTCTTTATAGAGTTGGAAATCAAGATTTTACTTTTTATTTTGATTATTTTTTCATATTTTTGTAAACAATATTTCTCTATAGAGTTGAAAATCAAGATTTTTATAATGTTCACATCCAAAAGATGATATGACACAATGTATATCCCCCTCTACCCACTACTTCTGCTGCCCTTCCCAGTGTATGACAACCAGAGACTACGGATATTTCTAAAGGTCCCTTCAAATTGTCCCTAACTGAAAATTACTACTGTATAGCCATGAATTTTTTTTTTAAACAAGAAAACTAGTTTTGAGAGTTCTGTTGCTTATAAGTTTTTGTCAAAGTCACAAGAGTCTATTTGCTAAGAAATTAATGTTCCAGAAGATCCAGAGGTTTTGTGTCTTTGTTAACATGAACACAGAAATCCATCTGTTACTTGTATGTGCCGTGAAGTACACACATTGCCTCCAGTACATCAGACAAAGAAATGCCTAATGGCATTTCCAAACTTATCAACATATCTATAATTACATATGACATGTATGTTTGTTTAGAAGATGACTACACCACAGCTTTCAAACAATAGTGATTTGCTTGTGTGTATGTGTATATGTATAATGTAAGCATGTTCTTTGTGTGTCACCACACATGTATGGGGGGTGCATGTGTGTATGGTGTCTTCCTGAAATACTCTCCACCTTACTTTTTGAAACAGGGTCTTATACTGAATCTGGAATTCATCAATTTAGCTGTACAAGTTACCCAGCAAGCTGCAAGGATCCTCCTGTGTCTGCTTCACCAGTGCATTAATTGCCTGTCTTTTCCCTGAGAGCTGGGAATCAAAATGAAGGTCTTTATACTTGTGTATCAAGTGCTTTGCTGACTGATCTATCTCCAAGGCCAAGAGTTCTCTTGGGGCATTTTATCTACTGACATGGAAATCCTTCAGCCTGCTCTTCAATTTGAAGATGAAGAATATTAGAATATGACAAAAAATATACTATCCCTCAAATTTAAAGTGTTTTGGATGTGTATGTATGTATGTATGTATGTATATAAGTATGTATGTGTATATGCATGGTCATATGTGTGTGGGTATACCTGTGTGCATGTGGAAGCCAGAAACTGATTGTGGGTGTCTTCCTTGATTGCTCTCTATTTATAGAGGCCATGGCCTTTCCCTTGAGCCCAGAGCTTGCTGATTTGGCTAGCTACATCTAGATCTAGCCAGCTTGCCCTGAAGATGCCCTGTCTCTGCCTCCTGAGCACTGAGATTACAAGTGAGCACTGAATGTCCATTTGGTATTTTCATATGTGTTGAGGATTCAAGCGCTTGCCCTCATACTTGCTGGGCAAGTGCCTTCTCCACCAGGTCATCTACCCAGCTCAAGTTTTGATATTATGAAGAACTAAAAATGTGATGCATGAGTTAATAGAGAATCTTCACGATCTTCAATTCTGTTATTTTAATGGTGCAGAAATGGAGGTTTAGGGAGGTTTAAGTGCCACGCTAAAACTTGTGCAATGAAGTGCCAGGACCAAAATCCGGGCATCTGGAACATTCCTCTGTGGCTGCTCCACTGCATGTGTCATGCTAATAGGGAAAACATACCACCTCGGTTCTTGTTGTGACTGAATACATTTTTATATTTGAGTAGAAGAATATGACTGCAGAGGGGACTGGCTTGCTTGGGCAAGTTAATGCATAGTTTTTAAAAACTTTGCTACCTGTAAATTTGTATTTGTTGTCTAGTTTTTCCAAATCCCTTGTCCTCTCCACTTTTGCCAGTCTTTGGTACCCCCTGTTCTGCCTTTTACTTCTGTAGGATTAAGTTTTATTAAATTCCATAGACGTATAAGGTTGTTTGCTTTTCTGTGTCTGTGTTATAGCTTCATTTATGTCCTCCAGGCTCCTTCTGCATATTGCATACATGTATTGACACCTATATCCCATGCAGACATGTAAGGCAAGCAATGTATGGTTCCTGTTACCCTTTTCTTTATTTAAATAAACTGCAAGTAATCAGATGGTGAACAGTTAGTACTCCAATATCTGCTTGTGAAATTATTTGACAATTATCCAGAGCTATCCTGCTAATGATGTAGCAATATTAGAATTAATGGATGTCTGGCTGATTTTCTTATAAAAACATGTTTCATATTTATCGCTATGCTTATCAATAATGAATTATCACTAATTGGCAATGCAAACCTAGAAACAAGGCAATCCACTCCCTCACATGTGACAGTGCTGTGTGCTGATATTTGGATCTATAATCTGCACTGTGATTACTCAATTACTCAAACACTTCCTTCTCCCTAAATCAAAGTATTAGAAAATATCTGGCCACATAGCTCTGAAAGTAAGGTTATATGCTCAATTTCAAGAAATGTAATGCTGAAGTAACTGAAAATTGTACCACTAGGTCATCCAGAACAAGAATGAATTATTTGTGGGTGCTCATAATAAAAATTGATGAAAAGTATTCTTTTTTTTTTAAATTATTTTTTTGGAGAGACACAGAGAGAGAGAGAGAGAGAGGGAGAGGAAGACAGAGATGGGCGCGCCAGCAGTGTCTCAGCTGCTGCAAACGAAATCCAGATGTGTGCGCACCCCCTTGTGGTCAAGTGTGGCATTGCACCCTTGCGTCACTGCATCTGGCTAAATGTGGGACCTGGAGACTGGAACTGCTGGAGATTGGAACCAGTGTTCTTAGGCTTAGGAGGCAGGCGCCTTAACCCTAAGCCATCTCTCCAGCCCAAAAAGTATTCTTATAGAGACCCTGCAGGCCTTTGAAAGTGTTCTCAAACCTCAAATTGAGACAAATTTACCTAATAGCCATTACTTCCCATTTATAAAAGATAATCTACCTAGATCTGATCATTCAGGTTACCATTTAAAATGTGTGTTCCAAGCAAATTATTCTGTTTCTTCCTACCTGGAGCTCGGACTGAAGGTGTTTTTTAGATGTCTTTATGTGAAGTTCATAAAAGTCAGCCTTAAATGTTATGTTATTTGCCCCCCTCAGGGACTTAATTAAATTGTAGGAAAGGAGGATATTGCAAACATAGTATATGGTATTTTGAGATTGGCAGGATGAAATTTATAAACATGTTGAAAAGATGGAGTGATTACATAGCAAATTCCTACATAGTATTTCTAACACCATTCAACTTTCGATTAGAAAACTTTCATGTCAATTGCAATCTATTTTTTTTCAAGTCAGAGCTAAATAGTCCATGGCATCAATTACCATGTACTTGATGCAACAGTTCTGGGGCTGGAAATGAACTCCAAGAGTCACTGTGAACTGAGAAAGTGTTACTTCACAGTGGTCATTTGAGAAGTGGAGTCTCAAAGCACCTTCTATTTGTTTTGAAAAAAAAAATCTAAAATATTTCTTTACCCAAACAAATGAAAAACAATTACTTGTCAATGCTCTCTGAAAAAACTTTGAAGCAATCTGAGATGAAAATGAGATGTTTGTAAATCAGGCCATATGGTGGGGATCAGAGTTGTCACTCCGCAGATGTTTCTTCATTCCTTTCTGGCAAGGGGTTGCTTTTTGACCTTGTGATCTGATCAGATTCTCCCAGATTGGTGGTGACCCTGCTTACTTCATCTGAGAAGAAAACAATTTCAAAAACATTTCCCTAGAAGGGGCGTGCATGAAAAAGAATCCTGTGCAGAATGCGATGTTAGAGGGAAGGAATGTCTCTTCTCTGCACTGTCACAGTGTGCAGCTGGGCATTGTCCTTTTAGATATGTGGAAGATGGAGACTCCTCTGAACTGTGAATTAAGGAGCTATGTTTACAGCATGATAGGGTCAAATGACAGCTAGAAAAATCAAGGAATCTCTTTAATTCTCTTATGTTATGCACCACAGAAAATAGAATACTTGTCTAATAATTTTTTTAGTAAATAAGAAAAAAGGGGCTAAAGAATTAGAAAGTGTTAAAGGACATGTGAATATCAAAGGTGTTTGGTGTCTAACACAGGTGCACAAGATGAGTTCATTTCTTTCTTTCATCAGTTCCTTGGAAGAACTGTCTCTTACCAAAAGAGGCTTAGATTTCATCTTTCAATTTTACTACATCATAAAGAACTTTCCAACCCCTGACAAGGTCCTGGGGACACAATTCCCTTCCCAGGACTTGGAAATTATGTATTTCACTCTCATAGAAATTAAAAAGGCTCAATAGAGACCACTCAGGTGACCATCCAAGGTATGCAAACACAGAGGTGTGAGCCAGACTAAACACATGCATTCCTTATCCCTTTCATTCTTTCCTGTTGACTAATATACACAGCTGTCCACTGGTATTCCACTTGTGACCTGAAATAGCCTGAGTATCTGAGTTCTGCTTGCCCTGGCCATGTGCATGACAGGAGTTCGAGTTCATTCACGACTTAGCAACAGCAATAAGGATATCATTATTATTTCCTTTCCCTTTATTTGAAATGGTTGGTTATCATTTCATTTTAATACAGGGAGAAAGAAAAGACTTCCAAAAACAACAGAAGTTCCGTCTTACCTGTTTCTGATATAACCCTTAACAATAACAATTGACATCTATATGTTTTCTGTGTGCAAGTTCTGGAACCAGTGTAACCATGTGAAGTATCTTAATTTACACGGTCATTCTGTGAACTAGATACAAGTTCTATCTCCAGTTTAGAAATGAGAAAAATTTTGAACAGTAAATGTTCATTAGCCCATGTATTATCAAAGGTGTTTTCTACCACACATTTCATGGTAGATACACTTATTTTATTTGCTTTTTTTGGCTTGATAATATAAACATTTTCTTGCTTATTGAAAATATTTCTACAATAAGTCCAATGATTTCCACAGTATCCTAAGAGTTAGATGTACAATGTTTTAGTCAATTTCTCCAGTGTTCAGCACTAATTGAGACTTCTCTGTAATGCCTTCTAAGGCTCAAGGAACATTGTGGAAAAGGATGTGGAAAGAATGTAAGAGCTGGAGGGTGGGGCGGAGTGCTTTGGTACTGGATCTTCTCAAAACTAATTGGCTATTGTGTTTATGACCTCATGGTGGCTGTCAGTACCGCACCAGATATGCACAATACTGGACTGATCAATGTTTCTACCTGGATGATGAAGAGGGACAAAGAGTGAGAGAATTGGGATAGGTTATTTTACTTATCTATGCTTTCTTTCATTTTAAGCCAGTTTTGCATATTAGTGATATTGTGCTTATGACTTTCTATCACAACTTAGGAAACTTAAAAAAGACAAAATGCTCTCTGTATTTGCACCTATATAAATATTCATGCTGCATAGTTGGAAAAGAATGGCAAAGATCTCTTCTGAGGGTGATGTTTGGCAAATGTTTTGTAAAATAGACTGGATTTTACCATGTGAAAACATGTCTTCTAAGTCAAATCCCCCTGGTAAAGAAACCATGAGTGCAGTAAGATGAAAACCAAGATATTAAATAAGAAGATATGCAGACCTAACGAAGGCCACTGCTGAGACTCCATCTCAAGGAAGCTGGACAAGGGGAGATCATTGTTTGATAAGGCAATTAGAATGTAAATATATGGGCTGAAAGTCCCTATCTGCTTGAGTTTAAATAAGAATTTTAGCTGGAAAAATCTGACGTGATTTTAAGCTAAACCCCCCAAATGATCTGGATCTTGTCTGCCTTTTATTCGTGTGGTTTCTTCTTGTCACTAAGGAATGTGTTGTTCAATCTTAAAGCTGAACAGAAAACTGATTAATGCTGACACTGTTCTCCTATGTCTCTGGGCAGTTTTTACCTGAAATACAAACCCCAATTTCAATAAATGTACTTGTCAGATAAAAACAAAAATTAAATATGTCTGAAAGTTCTAAATACAATGTAAGCAGTATGCCTATTCCTCCTTTGTTACAGGAAAAGTGTGCTCAGGGAATATATTAAAAAAAAACAGTTAAGAAATGGCTGGTAACTTAAAGAATAAAATTAAACACCTCAATTCTGTGATGTCAATTAATATTCATTTTAGAGAACCTTTTTCTTCTCCCACATGTAACTTCTAATTTATTTTTCCCTGAGTCAAAATATGTGATATTTTAGGCAGCTGTAACTCCATAACCCTTGTGGTTCTCCATTGCCTGGTTGAGTGGTATGATCTGAGCTATTTCCTGGGCACTGGGCAGGCCATGCATGTCCACATCGTTACCTCTCAGCTTGAATTCCACATGCTGTCAATTGCTGTGTTTTCTTGATGTCTGGGTTCTGATGAGGCTGTCTTACATCAAGGCTGCTCTGGAAGCAAAACTCTGCTGGATATGCTCTGCTGCATTTTGGTCTTGGACTGTGAGAGCAACCTATGGTTTTCTGTGAGCCAAAGGAGACTCGTCTCCGCACATGAGACAACCCAATGCAGCACCTGTGGCTAACAGTTATCGAAAATCACTTCCCAGAGTGATCAGAAATCCAGGAAAACAAGAACACAGAACTGACTAATCAAAGTGTGCACATTAAACCAGCCATAATGATCTATAAGAGTACTTTACATGGTGGTCTGCATGTGGTTTGGGGTATAGAGCATGGGCACAAAAATAGGGAGACCATGCTAATACCTTCAGAATCTTTACTCGAGACAGGCAGTCCTGCAATTGTCATGTATACAATGAAGAAACACTGATTTAATTTTAAGCTATATTTTTAGCTAAAGTCTACTGCCTTGACTTTATTAAATTGTATGCTGAAGGAAAATATGTGAATATAATGGCATAGAAACTAATGCTTTGGGCAGCATAAATCTTAGTTTTAAACAATTTTTAAGTCACTTATGAGGCAAGCTGTGGATCTTATTGGCTCTTTGATATTAGAGGATGACTGAGATGGTGTATGTGCCAGTTGACAACACTATTTCAGATGACAAAGACTTCTGATGAGTTTTTTTTTGAATGGTAGTAAAGCTGAGTATAAATTATGAACAGTGTTACAAATTTCTAGCTCCCATCTTTCATCTGAATATGCAAGGACATATATGTACTACAACAATTGGGATATAAATTAAAACAAGTATTGTTGAGAGGCATTAGAAAAAACTCCATGGTGTTTCTCAAGACTTACCAATTTTACTCAAAGGATTGCAGAGTAGATTTGTCATTGGGAAACTGGCTAGAACATATTCTCAATGTTGTTTGGAAATGGCACATTGAACCCCACTGTTCATCATTGGGGTGATGAAGTTTAAAAGAATGCATTATCATGTGACACTTGGAAATAAAAACCAGTTTTACAAATGGGAAATGGGTAGAAGTCAAAAATGTTGCTGAATGGATTAAAAAACAATGGTATTTAAAGCAGTAGCTCATATATGGAAACGTCCATTTGTTTATTTGTAGTTTAGCTTGTGGTTGTAACTTTACAAATATGTGCATTAGTCATGCATTCCTAAAATAATTGAAAAACAATTAACTCTGGCAGGAAGTGCAAGGACCAGAAGGATGACAGGAAACAATACTAACAGAAAGTGAAAGTTTTGAGAATGATTGTAGAATGTTCTAAGAGAGAGTTAGCATCAATTGTGTCTCTCAATACCTAAATGGAAATGGAAATTAAATAAGTGATTCCAACATACATTCATACATTTTAAAATAGTATCAGATACTAAGCTTCTATTCTTCTGAGGGGCAGTCAAGAAAGAAGAAGATAATTTTTGTCATTTTCCATCTAGTTGATTGTTCTCAACCAAAACATTTTGCCCTCAGGAGGATGTAATACTAGTCATTAGCTCAATATTATGAGGGAAAGGAGGGGTGGAGAATGCAGGCATGGTTCCTCTTGTTAAAGAAAAGCAGAGGATTAACCAACAAAACATGTAGGGACTCTGCAGTCACTGTGTGAGGAAAAGGAGGATGGAGTTTCCAATGTAGGCAACAGACAGTTCACGACGGGCATAGAAGGCTAATCTGGAAACTTTTGGGGAAGAAGAAGGGTCTTTTCACAAGTTTGAATAGAAAAGCGTTAAGGTCAGATTTCATTTTAGGAAAGTCACTGTGGAACTGGAGGTAGAGGAGCATATGGTGGGTGAGGAGCGAGGTAGCTGTGTGTGATGTGGAGAGGCTGCCTTGCAATCCTGTGCAGAGACTGCCTTGCAATCCGCAAAGAGGGTATTGAAGCCAGAGGCTCCACAAAGCCAACAGGGAGATGAACAGGTAGACAGAGAAACGGAGGAGTCAAATTCACACAAGCATAGATGGAGGAGAAATAAGAGATGAGAACAAATGTTTAGAAGCTTCTCTTCAGGGGGAGAGAGACAAAGCAGGAGGAATTACACATGAGACCAGGGACACAGTGGTTGGTAGTTGCCTATGAGATAAAGATGTGGTTAATCATTCCATACAGTGAGGTGAGGGGTTCTGACACCAGACCTGAGTAGAGCATTGAGACTTGGTGGTCAGCCATGTTAGACACAGTGGAGATAAGATGCCCTTACAATGGTATATGTGATATGAAACAACACTATGAAACAGGTAATGAAATCCAAGGGACCTGTTCACATCAGACAGTGAGAAAGATGTGGATAGCTCCAGAAATAAGAATTGTGCCGACAATGTAGACTGGAAGGTCCTGGAGCCCCAGAAGGGAACCGTGGTCCTCCACCACCACTCTGTCAGCAATCCTGTGAGGTGATGAACGAGGCTTCTACTTTGCTTAACCTCCAGCCTAGAGAAACTGGGAGGATTTAAGGTTGCTAATCTCAGGACAGTTTCTCATGCATCAACAGGAAGCACATAATACAACTTGGTGTTGACTTTCTTTGCTTGCATCTATGTCACAAATTCAATCATACAGCAGGAGATGCTGGGAATGTGAGAATGTGAATTACCTTGTTATTAGGGTGAAAGTAAATTAGTGATTCATTAGTATTTACTGGCAGCCCAACTTAACCAAGCCATATTCTCTAGGTCCTTTAAGATAGACATTCAGATATTCATACAGTATGTAATCTGATTCACATTTCATTTTTCTCATGAGAATAGTAAAAGCAATAGCATAACATAGGATCACTGGACAGAAATGCCAAGGATGAAATTTTTTTGACCTGATTTTCATTGCTTTTAATAGTTGAGCTTGAACTAGATTTTAGTCACTTCACTTCCTTTCTGTTCCTCTTGTAAAAGAGCAGATGGGAAATCCAGATCATGTATGGAGGGATAAAAGTGATCCTCTCACAGGACGCTGGGACAAGAGTTTAGGTACGGCCTCAACTGTCAGCATGGCTTCGGGACCTATGTCCATGCACCCTGCCAACCTCCACAGGAAAGTCAACATGACCCAGGCCTGCATCCCTTCTCTCTTCCCCTTTTCTAAAGAAGCATGTAAGACATGGTCAATGGGTGGAAACAGAATTTGAACTGGCCTTTGGATCATCTTATTGCCAGAGATCTTACCCACCATCCGTGTTCTCTCTAGCTCAGGCTTGCATATTGATTTCCAGAACTACATTTTCAGCTTCCAAATCCACTTTTTTAAAACCAGCTATTCAAACTGACAACATTTCAAAAAGTGTTAATATTTCAACCAAATCTATGGTACTTTACTGTTGGATCATGATATTCCTATGTTACAGAATAGTACCACAGCCCATCTATAGTGGGGGACTCCTTTTCTCTTATTTCATCCAGGTTTGTTACCAAGTTCTGGCTTTCCCATTTTCTAAAAATCTTCTAAACCTTTCCTTTGTGCTTCATCTCACGTACATTCTGTTGGCTTGGGCTTGCCTTGTTTCTTACCTAGAATACCAAACAAGCGTTCTAAATTAGCTGAGCCAAATTCACGAGATTATCCACCCCAAGATGGCCAGGGTGGCCTCTCTAAAATACAAGCCTGTTACTAACCTGCTTGGAAGTCACACTTGGCCTCTACTTTGTATTCAAGCAAAAGTTTATCAACTTAGGTGTGTTTACAGATCATTAATGATCTGTCCCTTTATGAATTTCCATTTTCATCTCTTGCTACAGGCTCAAAAGAGAATTAATCCAGCACTGTGGCAATTTCTGCAGTTTCCAGAGTGAGCATGTTGACTTGAATAGCTGATTTAAGTCAGAAACTGCTCTGCTTCCCTGAAATGTCATTGCCAACCTACTTAGATAATTTCCATTAATGACTAAGTCAAGGTATTACCTTTTAAAAGAAGGCTTTCTAACTTTCTGGGATAGCATGGATGCTCTATAGAAAGTTTGTAATGGGGCTGGAGAGATGGCTTAGCCGTTAAGGCGCCTGCCTGCTAAGCCTAACAACCCAGTTCCAATCTCCAGGTCCCACGTTTAGCCAGATGCAAAGTGACGCAAGGGCGCAATGCGGCACTTGACCACAAGAGAGCGCATGCATCTGGATTTCGTTCACAGCAGCTGAGAGACTGCTGGCGTGCCCATCTCTATCTGTCTCCCTCTCCCTGTCTGTCTGTGTCTCTCTGTGTCTCTCTCCAAAAAAAAAAAAAATAATAATAATAATAATAAAAAAGAAAGTTTGTAATGGTCTCTACCATGGGCATATCTGATGATGTCATTGTCAATTCTTTGATGTCTTCTACAGCTGCTGTAAGTCCTGTGAGGAGTGGTGAAACATAATTGTTTTGCTCTCTAAGGTTCTTTAGAATTTTTTAGCACTTAAACATGGAGAACACTTGAAAAGAGTTCTGAAAAGATGAATGGATAATAAATAAATGAAATCCAAGGAGGAAGTTAATTTGATATAAAAGATTGGAAAAATCCAAAAAATACTAAGTAGTAATAGATTCTATTCTTTTGTCTTTTATTAGTGGGATCCTTTCGTTTTATAGTCCATAAAATGTACATAATAATTATAAAGTTAGTGGTCAAATGCAAAGTTGCTCTATTTTTTTTAAAAGAAATTGTTGACTGTGATGGTCATTCAGTGGTTAGAGGCATTTGCTTGCAAAGCCTGTAATCCTGGGTTCATTTCCCCAGTTCCCATGTAAAGCCAGATGCACAAAATGGCACATGCATCTGGAGTGCATTTGCAGTGGCAAGAGGCCCTTGTATACCCATATTCTCTCTTTCTCTTCTCTCTCTCTCTCTCTCTCTTTCCACTCTCAAATACATGAAAATATTTTAAAAACAGAAATCATAAGAAAGCAAAAGTAACAGGCTAAAAGTTCAATGAATTATATGAAATTTTATGTAATTTCTTTTTAAACTAATTTATATAGAGGTGGGGAATAAGAAAAACATACATTCAATTTCTTATCCAATATAGCAAAATATTTCATGAAAACTTTTTAGGGTAAATCATTCTCATTTCTCTAAAATTCCTTTCAAAAGTAAAGAAAACTATTCCTTTAGAGGGTCTTTTATTTTCTTGTCTTTTACTTCACTCAGAGAGGTCTGGAAAAATGCTGTCAGATCTAGTTAAAAGAGCCTTTTACCACGAATACAAACTGTACAGCAGTCTTCTATTTCTTTCTGATATTTGAAAATGGATATACCAAGGGTGGGTTCTAGTAGAAAAGCAACATCTGCATTTTATCCTCCTATCAAACTTAGCCCTCCACAGCCTATAACATGCCCCAATCAAATTACAGGGCAACATGCATAAGCAAAGGGAAATAGATGTCCCCATGTTGACAGCGCAACAGATCCTGCTTTGCACGTGATTCCATTTGCCTGAAAGCTATACAGCTTGGTTCTAAGACACACACACACACACACACACACACACACACACACACACACACACACACACACACACACACACACACACACACAGAGAGAGAGAGAGAGAGAGAGAGAACATATGCACTCATTTGTGTAGAATTTCCTTACTTTTTATAAATAATCCATAAAGTCATACTTACCATTTCAATTAGTTCTTTAATCTGCAGAATGTCTGTTAACTAAAAAATCCTGTCATTTTCCTGTCCCTTTGCTTTCCATATTTAGAAGTTGAGCTGCAGCAGTAGTGCAACTTGACTCAAGGATTATCCATTTGCACGTCCATCTTCTCCCTTTGAACTAATTCAATATGCCAGAGGTGGAAGAAGCTTGGAAATCTCTTAGTGACTTTAAATATGGTTTCAGGTCTCATGATTCTACAAGTTCTGTCTCTTTTGGGATAGGACGAACACCTCAGCATCATGACCTGCTGTGAGCAATTCCCCTCCCTGCCTCATGCCTCTGCATTCCTAGAGCAGGATGAATCCTGCTCTCTCTCAGTTTACAGGCATGGGGAGTATTTGTGGGTCATGTCTGAGAATTTAAAATTGTAGAAAAGACCAAAGTTTATTTAAGGGGCTTCTTCATTAGAAAACCTCTGAGATTTCAGAATCAGAGGTAGTTGTTTTCACTCAAACAAAATTATTTCCTGCATTCTCTGAATATCACATCCATAATAACTTGGTCACTTATTTTGTCCTTTCTTTTTATGAAGAAAAATAAGCATTATCTTCCAGTAAAAAAGATGCATTTAAATAATTATCTGTTGAGCCGTATGAACAAACTTTTAATGAATGTCTTTTCTTTTTCTTTTTTTTTGTAATTTTGTTTTTATTTTTATTTATTTATTTGAGAGTAACAGACAGAGAGAAAGAGGGAGAGAGAGAGGGAGAGAGAGAAGGGGTACACCAGGGCCTACAGCCACTTCAAATGAACTCCACATGCATGCGTCACCTTGTGCATCTGGCTTATGTGGGTACTGGGGAATCAAGCCTTGAACTGGGGTCCTTAAGCTTCACAGGCAAGTGCTTCACTGCTAAGCCATCTCTCCAGCCCTCTATTCTTTTCTTTTCTTTTCTTTTCTTTTCTTTTCTTTTCTTTTCTTTTCTTTTCTTTTCTTTTCTCTTCTCTTCTCTTCTCTTCTCTTGTCTTGTCTTGTCTTGTCTTGTCTTTTCTTTTCTTTTCTTTTCTTTTCTTTTCTTTTCTTTTCTTTTCTTTTCTTTTCTTATTTGAGAGACACAGAGAGAGAGAGAGAAACATAGAGAGAACTGGTGCCCAGGGCCTCAGCCACTGCAATTGAACTCTATATACTTGCACCAACTATTGGGATGTGCAACATTGCACTTGCCTCACCTTTGTGCATCTGGCTTAAGAGGGATCTGGAAAGTTGAAAATAGGCCCTTAGGCTTCACTGGCAAGTGCCCTAACTGCTAAGCCATCTGTCCAGCCATAAACAAGGTTTGAATATCTATTGAGGGCAATATTTCTTTCTTTTTTAATGTTTTATTTTTATTTATTTATTTATTTGACAGAGAAAGAGGGTGAGAGAGAGAGAGAATGGGCGCGCCAGTGCCTTAGCCACTGCAAATGAACTCCAAATGTGTGCGCCCCTTGTGCATCTGGCTAATGTGGTTCCTGGGGAATCGAACCTTGGTCCTTTGGCTTTGTAGGCAAACACCTTAACTGCTAAGCCACCCCTCCAGTCCTGAGGGCAATATTTCTGTTTAGCTAACTCTATATTCTATCACTTTTCATTTTATGACTCCAGGATGTTCATGAAGCCTTTCTGATAAGTTAATGGATACTAAAAATAGTATTGCTTAAACCCCAAGTAGGGAAATGATACAAACACTGAAGTTGCAGATTTATTCAAATAAATTAAGCATACTTCACAGTTGCTAAGTTGTTTCATGATGGACTAGTTAGCTTGACAATTATTATAAACCTCTGGTAACACGCCTGAAATATAAACTATGAAACTGGCGTCGCCCAGTCCGACCAGCAGAATAAGGCAACGACCACAGGAACTCTTCTTGAAGCAGTTTATTCAGGAACCTTTTACAACAGGAAGCCCCCGACTCCCAGCCCTCCACCCTAGATATAGCCTCGCCTGATCCAATCAGCAGTAGCCACGTAGGCGTTAGCTATAGGGCACAAACAACCACCTGCTGGTGGACTGATCTTACGTAACAAGGTACATGCGCACATCTGCAGTGTGAACGTGACTATACAAGGGCAGAAGCAGGAAATGGCGCCTAGTCATAAGACTTGGCAGTCAGCCAAGGCGCCATCTTGGAATGGCCGCCACACTGGTTCCCCACATGAAACTATGGTGAGTTAAATTTGCATTAACCCAGATGCTACGGAGTTTACTAAGTATCTAGTCATTTCTTGCCTTCATGAGACTTACAATGTATTAGCTGATAAAAGACAGGACAGTGAGAATATCATTATGTGTGGTGCTGTATTTAAGTAGAACTTTAAAATATGATGCACTCTTTGGTACAGAAAAGTAAAGAATAAAGCAGCATGTAGTAAAATAATATGGGGCTGGAGAGATAGCTCAGAGATTAAAGGCTCTTGCTTGCAAAGCCTGACAGCCTGGGTTCAATTCCATAGTACCCATGTAAAACCAGATGCACAAAGTGGCATATGTGTCTGGGGTTTATTTGCAGCAGCATGTGGCCCTGGCACACCCATCCACTCTATCTTATCTTACAAATAAGTAAATAATAAAAATACTTTTAAAAATAAAATAACATTTGTAGTACAGTAATAGAAATCATAGAAAGGATGTTGTTGTCATCAGCAAGAGTAAACAATGGAGCACAGACATGCTTTGAACATTTAAATTGCTCCCTCTGAAACATGCCATGTTCACTATGATTGGAATTAGAGAATACTTCAAAATGAAGATGAGTAATATATTTTGGTTGTAATTCACTAGTAATGACCTTCAAATGACTTTCTAATAAACCAGCATTCACAGTTTGGAAAACACTGGCAATGTCAGTGGTCTGGGGTTCTAGAGTTGACAAAATCAGATTCACAATTAAGTTGACCATTGGCTGAGTCATGTAAACTCTGGCAGATCTCTATCTCTCCATCCGTCTCTTCATCCCAAAGACAACTTCTTTCTGCTGCTGGTATGAAGAATAACGGTACTTAACACTTCAGGAAGAGGATCAGAGAGGCTGTTACTTAGATCACTTTGGGAAGAGGATCAGAATGTTTGTTTCAACTGAAACTACAGCCAACGGGATGTGTGTAGTGATGCTTTGAACTATAACGTGTTTTCCTAATTTTTCATATCTATATCCCACAGTTAATTCCACCACATTCTTGCACTTAGCTTTGTAGGCTTAGAATTCTAACTCAGCTGGCTTCAAAAGTCAAGAGGCAAATTTAAACTTGTGATACAGTGAGATAGTCCCCTCCGCCGTAATGAACACACATACAACTGCACACTCGCTGTGTTGATTGACATTGGCCTGTCACTAGATCCCTTTGCCAAAGTTTCACCTAGAAGCCCCTGATTTGCTTTTTATAACACTCATCAATATTTAAAATGTTTGTTGACCATCTGCTTCTCTCCAGCAGACGATAAACTCCATGTGAATAAAAGTATTATTGTTTTTTCTCTTTCGTCTATGTCCAAACACAATGCTCTGCATATGGTATTTCTAAACAGAGTACGACAGAATGGAGGGCTATGCAGTCTGCATAGTGTCCCAACATGATTCTCATTGCTTATTTGAGCATGCAATAGGCCTCCCCTCTTTGGGATAAATGCTTGGCATCAAATTGCCTAAGCTGGCTAAGCAGATTCTAGGACAATGGGCCAAGTTGGAGGGAGAGGGTATTGATGAGAATAAGTACAATTGGTGACTGCCATGGCATCATCCTGTGCCCTCCATCTTTATGGATTTGTACTTAATTTTGGAAGATGAATCTATAATTAAAACAGTTTTATAAAAATCTCCTTGTGAGATTGAAAGTGCAAACCAACATTATTGAGTTATGCAAAGGTGGTTTCAGAAATTTAGATAGCCTGAGAAGAAACATTGTTAGCATACTATGGTGCTGTATGGTCCTTCAAGTGTTGGTAGCTTGAAGGAGGCTCCATGCTATATGAGGGCTGTCATAGCATAGACCAGAGGAGACAATGGGATGTCTATATGAGGGCTTTCATAGCATGGACTAGAGGAGACAAAGGATGTCTATAAAAGGACTATCATAGTATAGACCAGAGGAGACAATGGGATGTCTATATGAAGCTCTCAAAGCTTGGTCCAACGAAGACAATAGGATGTCTATGTGAGGGCTCACATACGATCCACAGCAAGGGATGTTGGCTTTATAGGATCCTTCCTGGATCCCTGATTTCTGAGTTTGAGAATAAGTATGTGGCTTCTTGAATAATTTCAGATATAAGTTAGGGAGGCTTTGAGGATTTCAATTTGGCTGAAATTTTAGAAAGTGTGGGCAAGTTCAGTATGATACAAGTATAGTTTGGAAATATATTGTGATCTCAGTTTTATTCTCAAGTTAGAAAACATAAAAATGGTTATGATTATTAGTTGAAATTATAAATAATATTTTAACTCTTCTGAAATTTTTGTAATACGGTTTAATATTTCTAAATGGAGAAATATTTTAAAGACTAACATAGTGTATATTGTTGGAATAATTCAGTGTATTAACAAATACCCTATGCATTGAATTACATATAGATATATTTATATACATAAGAGAATATATATATATATATATATATATATATATATATCCACATATTTTGTGTGTATTTATGTTTTTAAGTATTATTAGCCAAAAAGAGTTGCTAAATTTATTTCAACAAAGAATAATTTGACAATTTTTTCCAGATTTCTTCATAAAAACAAAAATTAAGTGTGGAGTAGTTCGTAGAAAACTATTGCTTAGCTCTCAAGATAGGATCTTTAATGCTTATTAGAAAATGGAAATAAAATTCTATGTACCGGGAAGAAAATGCTACTTTTATTTTATTTTATTTTATTTTATTTTATTTTATTTTATTTTATTTTATTTTATTTTATTTTATTTTATTTTTTTGAGTCAGTGGGTTCTCACTTTAGCCCAGGCTGACCTGGAACCCACACTGTATTCCCAGGTTGGCCTCAAACTTAAAGTGATCCTCCTACCTCTGTCTCCTGAGTACTGGCATTAAAGGAGTGCACCACCACACCAGGCTACCCACTGCAATTTTTTTTTTTTTATGACAATGAAAAGCTGAAAGTCACTGGAGCTGGTTGGGAGCAGAAGAGAAGTACTGGAAAATGGAAGCCAAAGCAACAGGTCTAGGCAATAACTTCCATTTCCTATTCCAAAAGAAATTATTCAAGTGTGTTTTATAATTATCTTGATTTTTACCTTGTTGGCAACAGGCACACATTGCCAGCATCATTTCATGTAGAACTATGTGTTAGAAAACAGAATTTTATATGTCAGAAAAGAGAGATTTATATGTGTTATGCATTACCAAAGTTTTAGAAAAAATAGATTTATATGTTATATGTGTTAGATAAAGGAGATTTGAATGAATCCAAGAAACTTTACAGGGTTAAAGCAGATAATGTCCACAGAGGAGTCAGACTATCAGCAAACATTTTCTCAGTTAAAATGGAATTAAATTCCTTATTTTTCTCAGTGGAGTTAAGCCTATAAACCCAATAATAGCAATTTTGTGTATCAGAAGTGTCTGAGTTTGGAGATGAGAGCTTTAACAAATACTCTTGCCTCCCTTTTTTATTATAAAAGTCATCTGCATGTTTTCACATGGGCTAACAGAAAACTACTTAATGCTGGAAAAAAAAATAAAGTGGTGCATTTGAATTATGATATTACATGATTTCTTTTGGTCCTTGGGTTAGAAAACAATTAGTGCTTGGTAAATGTATAGGCAAGTAAATAAATAGCATTTTGCAACACTTATAATGGTCTTCTTCAAGTATATATGTTTTGTGTATGTACATTTATCTGTAATGGTTATTTATTCTATAAAGTCTTGAAGAATTTTAAAACAAATCTTGCTCCTCTAAGGTATTTAAAATATTATTAGTCTGCAGTAATACAGTGAAAATAGTTTCTCTGGATGGGTGTCAAGTGTGTTCCAAAGAATGGCCCCACATCCATGTGCCAGTAGTTGGAAAATGATTGTCATGCTCCAGAGGGCACCATCCATTAGTTCCCGCCCACTGCCATTCGCAGTTCCTTTGGGTCAGCATTGTGATGATGCTGAGTATACTCTTTGATAGTAGCTCTTTAAACCCTGATTGTTGCAAGCTCATCACACTTCTGGCTGACTCTGTCACATGGCAGGTAGGGTTAGAGCTAGCAATGAGAGAAGAATGCTTAAGCCCTTCCAAACTATAAAGAATGTGCTAAGTCACAGTGCAGTGTCACACAAAACCTGGGCCTTATTGGAGTATTAATGGCAACCAAAAAGTAGAAAAGAATAAATGACTGAAAAGCACTCAAGAACAATTCAGTTTTTCAACTTATACATTCAGTATATGCAAGTCAATACCTATAAATTACATATGGACCCTTTCAGATCGCATCAGTTGGCAAAGAAGTATGGCATGCAGGGCTGGAGAGATGGCTCAGGGGTTAAAGGCTCTTGCTTGCAAAGCTTGATGGTCTGGATTTGATTTGCTAGTACCCACATAAAGCCAGATGCACAAAGTGGCATATGCATCTGGAGTTTGTTTGCAGTGGCAGGAGGTCCTGAGGAACTGAACCTGGGCTGGCAGGCTTTGCAAGCCTTTACCCACTGAGCCATGTCTCTATGTGTTTCACTGAGTTTTTAAAAATTTTTATTTATTTACTTACTAGAGACAGAGAAAGAGAGAGAGAATGGGCACACCAGGGCCTCTAGCCACTGCAAACGAACTCCAGACGCATCCACCACCATGTGCATCTGGCTTACGTGGGTACTGGGGAATCGAGCCTCGAACCGGGGTCCTTAGGCTTCACAGGCAAACACTTAACCACTGAGCCATCTATCCAGCCCACACTGCACATTTTTATGGAGTATGAGTTGCTTGGATGGAAAAGTTATTTCCTTGGATTGTGATGAAAGTACTTTATGAAATTAACTATCATTACCAGAAAAATATTAACAACTAGAAGATTGTCTAAATGAGGTGTCAATAACCCAGGAAGGTGGATAGGCCGGAAAGTCATGATGTGTTGGTTAAAGAGTAGCAGGCACATTGGCATTCATTAAGGAGGTGAGGAGATAAGGAGTGCATTTTAACCAGCTTGGTTTTGGGCTTTGTTTGAATCTCATTCATGCATTGAACTGTCATTTACATAAGAAGACTGAAAAGGAAAGAGATTAGGGTGGACACTGGAGGAAGTGAGCCATCTCTGTGAGGATGGCAGTCAGAAGTGCTGGCTTGGAGAGATCATCTGGAAGAACCTTGCAGAACTAAGGTTTAGTCAGCAGACATGTCACTGCCAAATAGAAAGAATAAGGAGCCTTTGCAGTGTTCTGTGATAGGTGAAGGACAGTAAGACCAGAGGTGTCATTGTTGCGGTGAACAATGGGAGAAGCACACGTAAGAAGGTTACCTCAATTCCTGTTTTTTTTTTTTTTCTTACGTGTTATTTAAAAAAAGATGATGTAGTATAATGAAAACTACAAATTAAGGATTTCTAAAGCTAAATGCATGAGAGGCATTTAATAGAATTGTCCAATTATTTAAGACAACATATGCATTGAGTGACTGAGGAAGTTAATGCCTAACATATCTTAATCATCATTACTACTGTCCTTTTTATTTACTAATGTAATATAATTATTCCTTTTGTAAGTTACAAGTTAGTACCTGTGTCATTAGAGGACAAAAATTACATTAGCCCTAATAAGATTGAATATAATATATGATGCCTACTTAATGTGTGTACATGTGATTTCAACAAACATTCATAAAGAATCACACATTAGCAGTTCTGGAGATTGAAAATATATAAATATTCAAATCCATGTAACTTATCAGCTGCTCGCATTTCTTTATTTTAAGGTAGGGTCTCATTCTAGCGCAGACTGACCTAGAATCACTTTGTAGTTGTCTCAGGCTGACCTCGAACTCACAGGGATCCTCCCTACCTCTGCCTCCCAAGTGCTGGAATTAAAGGTGTGCACCACCACCATACATGGCTCAGCTGCTCTCCTTTCCTTTGTTGGCTAAGTTTTTTTTTTTTTTTTTTTTTTAGCAGTTTATTAGCAGTTGTAAAAAGAAGTGATGATATAATTATCAAGGCTTACTAATTGTTTTGCAAAACAATATCTGCTAGAAAGAAAGAGCTGACATTTCTTTCCTTTTTTTCCAAAAATGTTATGAACTCCACAACCTGGGATAGAGCTCTGCAGGAGAATGTTTGCCTACCACCAATGGAGGCCCTAGGTTTAGTCCTGGATATTAGAAAAGGTATCCCTTTTATAGCTCTTCTCATTAAATTAAAAACTAATGTCTACTTAAAAGAAAATAGGGTTGGGGAAATGGCTCAGCAGTTAAAGGAACTTGCTTGCAAAGCCTGACAATTCCCCAGCACCCACAATTCCCCACACTGGCACATTCATCTGGAGTTTTTATGCTTATCAAGAGACGTTGTTGTGCCCAAATGCTCTTTCTTTTTCTGTATTTTCTCTCTATCTTAAATAAAAATATTAGAAAGAGAGAACAAAAACTGTGACCTGGAAAAAATGTTCCCAGAGCCAAATTGTTAATGATATTTTTTCAAAACAAATCAGAAAACATATTTCCCTAAAATTAATTGAAAGGTTGTACCAGTAGTTCGTAATAATGAAGTTTAACATCTGTACATGTTTTCACAGTATAGTCATGCTAAAAATAAACCAGAGCAAGGCAATTATCAGATGGCTGATCAGGAATATTAAGTCTCTACAACACGAACACACTTGGAGTTATAATGAGTTAGCAGTGCAGTCATATTGCTGCCTGTACCTGACTCCATCCACATAAATGTTCAGAATACTACTGTGCTTTTAGGGCATGTGCACCATTCCAGTTTTGTTTTGATCCCTTGGGATATGTGTATCAAATGACTTAATATTATGGGCTTTCCATGAACTTTTTGGGGGAAGAATGTTGAGATTTGCAAACAGATCTTCAAAGAGAAGAATTTTAAAGGGCCTCCTCTTCCATCATGCTTATCTTTCTGCAGTTATCCACTTTTCCTTTTTATCGCTTGTCCCTCTGCATGAGTACAATTTAGAAGAATCTCAAAACTTCAAAACCAGCCATGTAGATAGGACTTAAATCAAATCCTAGAACCTGTTTCTGTGTAATTCTATTCTGTGTTAGTGCTTCAAATGATGACTGAGTCCAGGTTTGACTTCATCTCAGGAGAACATATTTTATTTCTTGGTCATCTGAACTTTCAGGAAGTGGTTCCTCATCAGCGTACAAAGCAATCATCCTGTCACTGGTTTAATTCATATCCGTTGACATCTGATTTGATCATTTTTGCCCAACCCTGAGGATCAGTACCATGGAGGCTTATGTATGACTTACTAGCTGTTTTCTGCTGCCGGCAATTTTGGAAGTAGTCTTGTTATAATTCATTGTACTTTGATGTATAATGAAATTTGTTTTCTGAGTATGTGAACTCTGAAGGTGGAAGCATTCAGCTTTTCTCATCAGAATTTTGGGTTCTTTCAAAGCCATGTTGTAAATTCAGTGGCTTTTGTGAGAGAACAGGGTAGAAGGACATGAGTTACTTGGCTCAAAGAGCTCCATCTGAGAGGTGAGGAGTGGAGCCCTGTTGGAATATCTCTACAAACTCAGGTTTCTGCAGTGACAAATACTGCTGGTCATACCATTGCAAGGTTGATTCTGAGCATAGACCAGGCTGCCACTGATCAGCTGACCTTTTCGGTGTGTTGCTTCTAGAAGGCTGAGGTATTAACACTCCCATTAGGATGTCCATGAGGATTGTAAGAGGTGAGCTGGTCATGCTACACAGCACACAGCACACCTTTAATCCTAGCACATGGAGGCAGAGGTAGGAGTATTGTTGTGAGTTCGAGGTCACACTGAGACTGCATATTGAATTCCAGGTCAGCCTGGGATAGAGTGAACCAGCCACCCCCTGCCCAAAAAAAAAAAAAAAAATGTGGTGTTGTGATTAAAAGCAGTCTGCAGTCCAAGGTAGCTCTCACTTTGGCTTTTCAAGGTGCATGTCTACCATCTGTGGAAGAGGAAAGAAACATAAGTTCATAATTGGACTTTTTCTCTTTGCTTCCTTTTGTTTCTTCTTTTTTTGTGTGTGCTTAAGTAGTACAGTTAGAAACTACTCTTGCACACATGCCTTCTATGTGTGTGTGTGTGTGTGTGTGTGTGTGTGTGTACATTTGCTGCGATGGTGAGAACAAGTATGTTCCCTTCTTAACAATTCCAAGTGGCCCAGAACAGCATCATTAACTATAGTCACTATGCAAATTATGTCACTATAACTTTCATCTTGAAACTGAAAATTTAGATCCTTTGACCTCAATATCTACCCATTTTCCCTCTCCTTCCCCAAGCCCTTAAAAACCAGTAGGCTAATTCTACTCTAGGTCTCTATTAGTTTGACTTCTTAAGATTATACACATAGGTGAGGTCATTCAGTGTTTATTTTATTTTATTTTTTGGCTTATCTCACTTAGCAAAAAATGTCCTCACCGTTTATCCACTGTTATAAGTGGAAGAGTTTCTTTCCTGATTAATGCTGAATGATATACAATTAATTAAATACCTAGGTATTCTTTACCTTTCATGCATGGATATTTGGGCCATTTCCCTATCTTGGCTACTGTGATAGCCCAGCAAGGACAGCAGGTAACATTGCTGTGAAACGTTTACTTTGTTTTCCTCAGACACAAAACCTGAACTGAGATTGATGGATCTGGATTGGCTGGGAGCTCTATTATGAATATTTTGCAAAATTTCTATACTATTTTCCATAGTGTTTGTGGTAATCTATGTCTCCACTAATAGTGCACAAATGGTCCCCCTTTGCACACATCCTTTCCAATATTCATTATTGAGAGATAATAAATTATGTTATCACAGCAATCTTAACAAGTGGGAGATAGGCATGGTGATGACAAAAACCATATTAATACCACAAAAGAGAGTGAGACTGAATCCCTATCTTGTTCTATCATTAAAAACAATGGGATGGGTTAAAGATATAATGAAAGATTAAATATTATTAGAAGAAAACAAGGGAAAACATCCCTGGCATTGATTTAGATAAATTTTTAATTTTTTAAATGTATTTGCAAGCAGAGAGAGATAGAAGAAAGACAAAGAGAATGGGCATACCAGGACCTCCAGCCACTGCAAACAAACTATAGACAGCTCAGGTGGTCCTCTACCTCTATGGTATAACACAGCTCAGGTGTTCTCTTACCTCTATACTATATCACACGCAGCTCAGGTGTTCTATTACCTCTATACTATATCACAGATCAGGTGTTCTCTTACCTCTAAGATATAACACAGCTCAGGTGTTCTCTTACCTCTGTGATATAACACAGCTCAGGTGTTCTCTTACCTCTGTGATATAACACAGCTCAGGTGTTCTCTTACATTTATGGTATAACATAGATCAGCTGGTCCTCTTCTATGGCTTTTCATTTGGTTTCTTCCTATACTGTTTTTCTTCCTACCTCAAGTGAGGGCACCACATTTCCTTGCTTAGCACATCCATTTCCTACTCCCTATAATCTTTCTGTTGTTATATCAACCTAATTCCTGATGTTTAAATAAACCTAGCGAGTAGATGGCTGTCAAATATACCTATTTAATCAGAAAGTTACCCAGAATTTTTCACATGAAGAGTCCTGGTAGTCATCAAACTCCCTATGGAATTGATTTTTTTATTTTTCTTAGTCTTACTTCCCAGAGTTTAAATTCAGACTTAAAAATTACAGGTCCTTATTTTATAATAATTAATATTTTGGTAGATATTTGGAATAAGGCAGGTCTGTGTGACATTAAAATCTCACTTAAGCTACTTGTAGTAAATTGAAACTTGAGGAAGCTCTTAAATGAGTGGTTCTACCTTGTCCCAGATGCAAAACAGAAGCAATAACATTAATCTGGGAACACTGCTGTAAAGATGTCCTAAGCCATATTGAAAGCATATAGAATGGTATGTGATACATAGAAGTCATGTAATAAACAAATAACAAAATATATAACAAATAACTAAATATATACTAAAACTTGAGATAGGTTTTTTATTTTTATTTATTTATTTATTTATTGAATTTTTGAGGCAAAGATGAAAGCTTTTATTCAGGAAAAGCACAAGCTGCCAGGTCTGACTTTCAAGAGCAGAGCACAGCCAACCTGAGATTTTAGCTAGTGGGCTTTATAGGGCTTTTCAGTTGGGGGAAAGTGTGGAAGGGGAAATAACTTGTTTCTTAAGTTTAATTTAAAAAGTTCTTTTAGGAGAGATCTTTACATTAGCCATTTAAAATAGCTAGGGTCATTGTGGAAGAGGGGGGCAGATAGAATGGAAGAGCCAAAGGAAGGGTATGACTTCTTACAATGCAACTGCCCAGACAGAAATTGGCCTCGACATCCATGACCTTGCAGTGCCTAGCAATACCTCCACAAGACCCTCAAAATAGAAGAAAAAGATGATGACATCAAATTAAAAGAGAGACTAATGGAGAGAGGGAGGGGATATGATGGAGATTGGAGTTCTAAAGTGGAATGGGGGGAGGAGAGGGGAGGGAAATATCAGGTGGTTTTTTTTTGTATGTAAGTATAGAAGTTGTCAATAAAAAAATAATAATTAAAAACAAACATGTAACTCGGGCTGAAGAGATGGCTTAATGGTTAAGTGCTTGCCTGTGAAGCCCAAGGACCCCTGTTCAAGGCTCGATTCCCCAGTACCCACATAAGCCAGATGCACAAGGTGGCGCATGTATCTGGAGTTCATTTGCAGTGGCTGAAGGCCCTGGTGTGTCCATTATCTTTCTCTGCCTCTTTCACTGTCACTCTCAAGTAAATAAAAATAAAAAAAATAATAATAAATAAAATAGCTAGGGTGTGAGACCAGAACAGTGACCAGAACAGTGACTTAGGAGATAAGGGGGCAGGAAATAATGACCTGGGGACATTTTAGGCAAGGAAGGGATAATGGCTGGGTGGTTTCTTGAGGAATGTGGACAATCCACTTCCTCATGTCTCTGTCTGCTTTGGACATGTCCCCAGCCATTCTGCTGTCCCTGGTGACTCCATTTTGGGAGCCCAACCCATCTTAATATTCTAGCATTTTGGTAATGATAAGAGATGAAGGTTAATTTCTCTTCTGTGATATTTCCATGCTGACCATAGGGGCGATGAGTTCTTATGGGAGAGGCTGCATAATGTGGTCAATAGGTCTCCCTTCAGGGCAGGTGATGAGAAGGCAGTTTCATGGTAGCTAGAGGTGGCTAAGTAGTGAGATGGATAGTGAGCACCCTCCATCAGTGCCAGTGTAGCAGGCTGTTATGACTTGGACCTGAACGAAACAGAGACTTCTCTCATACCATGCCTATATTGAGCTGGCTTTGGGGCAGTCTCTGGCGACATCTGTTATAGAGAAGGTGAGGGAGATGGGCTCTGTGTACTCTGTGAGAGGACAGAAGGAAGAATTAAGGAGCTTGTTACCCTTGTCAACAGCTATGACATCAAAACGCCAGGCTCAAGGGGCGGATGCGCACTCAGAGGTGAGGGATTGAGGGCTTGGGGCAAGAGAGAGGAAGCAGAGGGGCATCAGTGTATTCAAGAGGAGCAGATTGGGATCAGAGGAAGAGTAGGAACATGAGAAAGTTTAAGTTTGAGAGTGTCCGATGGGGTGGCAGTGTACTTATCCCTGGATGAGGTAGGGTAAGGGCTAAGGAAGGAGGGGGCCTGAGGAATAGATCTGCTTCTGGCTAAGGCAAGTGGGAGGAGCTGGGACCAGGGTAAGTGAAGTTCAGAAGTCAGTTTAGACAGGTGAGTTTTGAGAGTAGAATTTATTTTTTAAGTCTGTTGGGGGGGGGAGAGGACAGTGAGTTGCTGCCCCAAAATAAAGTTCTTTGCCTCTTGGGCCAGAAGAGCAGCTGCAGCAAGAGCACATAGGCATGGTTGCCAACCTTGGACAGAGCGTTTTAGTTGTTTGTTTAGAAAAATAAGTTACATGGGCAAAAGATAGACCCTTCATTTGGCCCAGAGATTCCAATACTATACCCCCTTTTTCTGTGGAATAAAGAAGGAAAGATTGCTGAAGGTCTGGAAGTGCAAGGGCTGGAGCTTCCAAGAACAGACAGGAGAAGGCAGCATCTGTCTCTGACTGAGGGACTAGGAGCTTATGAGGGTTTTCCTTAATTTTGTCATAAAAGGGCTTTGGCAGGACGGCAAAGTTTGGATTTTTTTTTAAAGACACCAGTGGCTGACTAATCAGGGACAGGCAGAGGCAGAAGATGTGAGTTAATGTTAGAGCTTAGTATTGTAAGCCAGCATCAGACAGGGGAGCCTATTAGTTTGAATCTTTGTTTATATTGTAGTTATATTTTTCTTACTGGGTTATTAAGAGCATGTAGGCTTCCAGAATTAACTGTATAATTTGGAGGTCAATAATGGTGCTGTAGGAGAGACTTTTAGGGACCTGTGTGGAGTTCTATGATTCTCAGGATTGTCATCTGTTAGGATAAGTCAAGGCTGTACTGATCAAGTGGCCCTCCCTCTTTTGGGAAGCGTGGATGACTGATTTTCCCTCTGATGTGACTCTCCTATTGCAGATACACTGACTTGGAACTCATCTCTGGGTCTCCATACCTTCTCTGATCAAGAAGACAGGTAACTTACCTGAGGATAGACGTTAACAAGTGCCCCATCATCTCCTGTGGCCTTTTGACCTGTGGGTGGGAACCAAAATATAGCTTATCCTTTTATCTCCAACATTTCTAATTGTTTTTGGCTTCTACATATGGTTATTAATCACTCAGAGAGACTGTACATATTTGATTAACAAAACACACTAGTTAAAATGTGCAGAACATATCTGGTTAGCAAAGCAGAACTGGTTAGAGAGAGAATGACACAATATTTTGAAATCATTCTGATTAATATTTAAGTTTAGTTGTTAGGTGACAGTGTAAGCTATATCTGGAATGTAGAAAACATACACATTCTATCTTTTAAGTATCTGTCAGTTATAAGTACAGACATCACGTTTTAGTAGCCTGAAAACAATATTTTACCAATTACTTTATCAATAACTGTAAGCCACTTGATTTAATCTAGGAATTGTATGCCAGGAAAAGACAAGACAGTATCTGTGTTTGAAAACAACTTTGGCTAGTCTGTATACCAATATAGGTACCAATTACCCCCAAACTGGAAGCAGAACAGCAATTTAAGATTATTTTTCTAGGGCAGGAAACATGTCTTAAATATCAATATCCCTATAAGCAATGAACTTAAGATACCAGAAATGAGACAATTAATTAAGTGAAACCTTGACTGAGACTGATTATATATAGCTTAAGAATAAAATAAAATCTGGTCATTGTTGAGTTAAGCAAGCCCAATTTTAACACACATTAGAGACAATATGACAGACACAAAGTACTTTTACCGTTGAATAATTTTAAGGCTTAACTAAAGAAATAATTATGATTGTTATATGAAGCTTAAACAAACTATATTAACGTTGGATACAGTGGATTTCCCTAAGACATGGGGAGCTTCCTCAGTTTTCCTAAGAACAAAATCACAATAAATCACTTTTTATCAGGCTTAGATTATAACCTCAGTGATAATCACCCAGCAAAACCAGCATGAACAAGACAAGAACCATCTTAAAATTATAGAGTTTTAGCCAGGCATGGTGATGCATGCTCATTGAGAGCCAAAACATCATGTACTTTGTATAAACCAAATTACAGTATTCTGATATCTGGAAAAGTCTGATATTAACAAAAAGTAGAGTTTACATGTATAAGGCACATGAGGCTACAGAGAGCAAACTATGAACAAAATATCTGCTAACAGAATTCAAAATAAAGAAATCTATATTATGTAGTAATATTTTGGCTTAAATATGAAGGCATGAAAAATTTTACAATTTTAAAGCTCATCAGAATCAGGATACCTTTTATATAATTATTATATATATATACATATATATATATATATATATATATATTCTTTATGAGGACATTTAGCACTTTTAAAAGCTATTAAGATGTCAACCCAATCTATAAATCAGTTTCTGAAATTAATTTAGCTATATCTAACATACCCAAAGAATAGAGGAACTGGACTAAACTGCCATGATCTAATGAAAAAGGAGACAAGTTTCACGGAAAAGAGAGGGAATGAGCATGCCAGGGCCACTTGCCACTGCAAGCAATCTCCAAATGCATGCTCCACTATGTGAATCTGGCTTTGCAAATAAGCATGTTTAACTGCTGAACCCAAAAGAAATATTTTCAATCCCCTCCAAATCATACACAAAACATACACAAAATTTCATAACACAATCTATAACTACTCAAACCTTAATCAACCCTATACCTCCATCCACATCCTTTACTCATACCTTCATCGACATAATCACTCTGTAACAATCTTTTTCATCAAACATTTAATATCCAACATTTAAAGTTTCCTCTCCAGTTTATCTTCTTTAGTCAGATCATCTCATAACTACCAACAAAAACTTTCATTGTTCTTACCATAAGACTTCCAATATGTCCATTTAAGTTTCTTTTGGTCCCCCAAAGGCCTTTTGAAATAACCTTTTTATAAAAGACTAGACCAGACTTGACTTATATTATTTACCCAGAATAAACATACAGATGTTATCATTTATTGATTTTGGAACTTCATTTTTTATAATTTTCCTGAAACATATTTTTTTAAAAATATGAAAGCAGATTTGAACATTATTAGAAATTTTAGAAATTTTCTTACAAACTCAGTATCCAGTACTTCTAAATTTAAACATAAATCTTGAAGCTGTTGTCTGTTAGTAGTTTCATAGAAGCATAGAAAGATAAAGTAAACATAAAAGCAGTTACAAATTTCTTTTTTTTTAATTTTATTTATTTTTATTTATTTATTTGAGAGGGACAGAGAGAGAGAGGGAGGGAGAGAGAGGCAGTTAAAGAGAGAGAGAATGGGTGCACCAGGGACTCTAGCCACTGCAAACGAACTCAAGATGCATGTGCCACTTTGTGCATCTAGCTTACGTGGGTCTTGGGGAATTGAGCCTTGAACCGGAGTCCTTAGGCTTCACAGGCAAGCGCTTAACCACCAAGCCATCTCTCCAGGCCCAGTTACAAATTTCTTATATGAAGTCCCTGTCTGTTCACAGCTACTTGGCACTCACCCATCATCATGCTGGGGCCAGGATCCCAAGATTCCTTGTACCTGCAGCCCCCTGGCTCTGCAAGGCAGGGAAGCTAAGAAAGAGCCTTAGGGATTTTCCTGGTGCAGCATAAACACCAGAGAGATCTGTGTCTTGTCTCTCTGTCCAACAATGAGATTAGTGTGTTACGCTGGCTCCCCCTCTTATTCCCAGGGCCACCTGGCCATCTACAGATCAAGCCCTTCAGGGGAAAACACTAAGTAACACATTACAGGTACATCCGCCTGGACTGGTCCAGAACTTAATTATTTCTGATCTACTTTTTGTCCCTGGAGAATACAGTTGGATAGTATAACTACCCTCCCCCTTTTTTTCCTGCCTAAATTCCAGTGAGATTTTGGACTTCCCTCAGGGCTACAAGGCAACCTTTGGACCCTGCCATTTTACAACTCTTTGAGAATCTTGCATTTTTCCTTGCCTATGATCTTAATTACTTTCAGTGTTCCTTCTGGGAGACACTCAACAGTAAAAGTTGGCTATACCATCTAGTACAATGGGCCTGGTGGAGCATATCTCCCACAATGAAATGGCACTGTTCAGAATGGAAATCATTCTACAGCCTTAGGGCTGTTAGCCACGTACATACTCATATACACGCATTCATTTCAAGTGCACTTTTCATACAGACTCCAGGTAACCATTCTCCCTCCCTCCCGCACACATTCATTCATTCATTAAGAAGTTATGTATTCTCATTTTAAATTTCTACTCTATTTACAACTCTGGAGACCAAAACCAAACCTTGTTAGTGGGACCATAGTATTTTCAGACAGGATCCTCCCTGGGGATAGCAAACATCCCCACTGGCAAAGTGTTATCAGTTCAGGGGGCCTCAGGTTAGGTCATAGACCTGGGTGAGGTAGCAAAATTTTTTAGTATAGTGTGTTGGATCAGTGGTGAAAGACCTTAGACATTTTTCAATCTGGGATAAATCAGATGTGGAAAAAGGAACATAAACGTGAACGATTCCTTCAGCGTCTGTGACCTTACATAAAGGGTACATTCCATCCCTGCAAGAACAAGTACTCCAGGCAGGAGGGGAAATAGGAGAAGAGGAAATGGGAGATGGTGGTGGCAGGGGCCACGGAGATGGAACAGGAGACAGATGAAGCTGTTGGGGTCAGGTCATCTATGGTGACAGGGTTAAATGCAGAAAGTGAGGACAAGTATGGGGGAGAGGTGGAATGAGAGTGCATTCCTGAGACCTTGGCTAGAAGGATCTAGTGAAAAGAGCAGGTAGAGCAGAAAGAGATACAGAGAGGGAGAGAGAGAGAGAAAGAGAGAGAGAGAGAGAGAGAGAGAGAGCTGTACACACAGAGTAAAAAGTGCCCAAATATAGAGTATTTCAGACCACCTGACTGTGCATTGGCAGAAGTTTTTTAAATCAGTGAGAATATGGAAATCAAAAGTACCATTCTCAGGCCATTTGGACCCATTGTCCAGATTATATTGTGGTCAGGCAGAGTTGCAGAGAAAGAGCAGACGATGAGGTTTGATGTCATCCAAGAGTTGTAGAGGCTTCAAGTTCTTAAGGAGATGGGGAAAGAGCAAAACAAGGGTGAGAGAAAGGAACCAGGGCTTAAGCTGGGTTTACACAGAATGCCAATATGACCCCCTGTCCCATTAGGGTTAATGGGGCCTGCACCTCCCATGTGGGCAGAAGATGTACAGGTCGCAACTGTTGGCTTTTTATCCTGTTGGTGGGCAAGGCGGGCATCTCTGCTCCTGATGGCATAAGCAGCTGGCAGTGAGATGAGACCTCAGGTGGGAGAGGGAGAGGGATAGGGAGAGGAGAGGGGGAGAGTGTCCTGAGATGGTGAAACCAACCCAAAAGGTGCCCCTTAGGATGCGGTAGACCAGAGTGAGACACCCAAGGTATCAAGAGTGCCTTTCTCAAGACCTTGGGTTGGGCCCAGCAGTGGGTGAGGGGTGTAGCCTGGCATGCCGGCTCAGCTTCCACAAGGAGTGATGAACCTCAAGGGCAGGCCAATCCAAGAGGGACACTTACCAAGAGGAGGGAGGAGACAAAGAAGGGAAGAAGAGCGGGGATGAATTGTGGTGGATGTGAAAGCCAGTATCAGGCAGAGATGGCCCAAAGCCTTCAGAGGGTCAGTGGTAGCTAGGTGGTCTGGTCAGGGGAAAGGAGGTCTGGCCACCCAAGAGGGCACCTAGAAGCCTCCTATCTGAGTCAGGGAACCAGATGGTAAGGTTTGGGAATGACCAAGACCATGTGAACCACTCTGAGGCAAAGATAAAAAACTTTTATTCAGGAAAAGCATAAGCTGCCAGGCTGACTCTCAAGAGTAGAGCACAGCCCAAGATAGTTTTTTTTTTTTTTTTTTTTGGAGAGAGTCAGACAGAGAGAGAGAGAGAGAGAGAGAGAATGGGTATGCCAACGGCCTCTCAGTCACTGTGAACAAACTCCAGACACATGCGCCTCCTTGTGGGCAAGTGTGACATTGCATCCTTGCATCACTTTGTGTCTGGATAAATGTGGGACTTGGATAATCAAACAAGCATTCTTAGGCTTAGCAGGCAGGTGCCTTAACCACTCAGCCATCTCTCCAGCCCCTAAGATAGCTTTTTAAGTCCGTATTAATTTCAAAGTCCTGTTTTAAACCTTCATTTAGATATTATGAACCATATACTAGAATATTTAATTCATCAGTGCTATCAGTTATGTATCTCCAATAACTACATTGGATGATGATTTATGAGTAGGCCATTTTGCAGAAAATATATGGATTTGTCTAAATTGAGGACCAAAGTGAACAATCTGGGCAGTGTGCCTCTCCATGCGTGAGAGCTATGACCTTGGCACATATCCTTGTTGCCCAGGAAGATCCAGAAGTTGGGAGAAAACAGAAGGTGCCCTCACAAAGGTGTCAGTGAGAAGAGAGATTGACAGGCTAGGATGACAACATGCACAGGAGTCACCACTGTGTAAAATATACAAACAAGCAGGCAGGGAACCGTGTGTGGGAATGAGAGATGAGGTGGGAGAGGTGGAAGGACTGGCTGGGGAAATAAAGGAATGGTCGATGGGCAAAGGAGAGAGAAGAGAAGGAGAGTGAGAGAATGCAATGGTGAAGACTAGGACTGAGGAGGGATGTCCAAGGAAAGAGGGGTTATCCTGTAATGGCAAACTGAGGAAAGAAGAGGTTATGATTACCTCTTTGAAATAGGTGGTCATAGATCTAGAAGGTTCTAAAAATGACAGAAATTAGGTGTCTTTCTTTCTTTTTCTTTTAAATATTTTTAAAAATATATTTTATTTATTTATTTATTTGAGAGATAAAAAGAGAGAGAGAGAAAGAATAGGCCTCCAGCTAATGCAAACGAACTCCAGATGCATGCACCCCCTTGTATCTGGCTTACTTGCGTCCTGGAGAATCGAACTTGGATCCTTTGGCTTTGCAAGCAAATGCCTTAACTGCTATGCCATCTCTCCAGCCCTTCTTTTTCTTTTTCAGTGTCTTTCTCTAGCCCAGGCTGACCTGGAATTCACTATATAGTCTCAGTGTGGCATCCAACGCATGGTGATCCTCCTACCTCTGCCTTCCGAGAGCGGGGATTAAAGACATGTGCCACCAAGTCTGGCTAGATGTGTTTATTTCTGATAGATATATAGCACTCTACATGACATGCCTGACTCTCAACTTGGAAACAAGCATCCACTTAAACCCAAAATGATATCACTCTTCAACTTGTTAGTTTGAAGAACACTGATTTATGGCATTATATGTGCCTTAGATGTGACCCTGTCCTGTGTGATATAATAGGTCTTTGAGCATATGTCTTCTAAAAGACAAAAAATAAAATAAAATTCAAAATGTAAATATTTGCTGTCATTGGTAGGTGGAGAATACTTAAGAAATTTTGGCAGGGATTTTGCATTCATAAAGTGAGACACTGTTAGGTAACCTAACCTCAGGGCAGAAGAAGGGACAGTCTTCTGCTTTATCCTCACATAAGGCAGGAAGAAGCAGGTCTGGCTTGGAGTCAAGTTTCCTAGCATAAAAATCTTTTTGAATAAACATCAAATTTTTCATAAAATATGTTCACATTAAAATTATTTACTATTTATCTAGGTTCTATTTTAATTATGCCTTTTTTGTCTTGTAATTCTATTTTAGGCAAGTTATTTAATTTGTATTTCATGAGTTTCCTACCTCAAGAGAAATGTGGGATTTTCTATTAGCTTGTCAAAAGCTAAAATACTTCTTTCCTTATTTTTCGGTGATTTTGAAACCAAAGAAGTGATGATTTAGGACTTTTAATAATCTTGGCTCAAATAAAGCTGGCATTCATGGCCTCTGTCATAAATTCATCTTGAGCACCCTAAGGTATCCGTGTCCTCTCATAAGTCATATAATATCAGCTTAGAAATCCAGATTCTAGGTTGTGAAGATGCATGGTAATGCATATTGAGTCATGTTTGAAATACTTCAATACAACAAAAACAAATGGCACTTATTATTGGCTAATTTAAGCTTCATAATAATCTTTTAAGTACAATATATTTTTTCACATTCGGGGTGCAAGGGAACTGAGGGAAGAGAGATTAAATAACCTCTTAGTGGTCACCCAGCTAGAGCTGTGAGGTAGAGCTGGCATTTGAAATCAGACTGAAGACTCAGATTTCCTACCTATGACAAACCTGAAGTCTCGCTTGTGCTCTCTGGATAACTTTCAGTGGCCTGCCTCTCTGGCTACAAAGAGTAGGAAGGATCTACGTGTGGAGCTAGGCCCGCAGGCTGTTCAAGTTCACTATTCCACTTCATTCGCTTGGACCTTTCATTCTCCGATCTATGAAAGCAAATGAGATAATATGGAACCAGAAAGGAAAACCTTTGTTTAAGAAAGGAATGTATATATTATATAAGCTGCTTTGAGTAACTGGCTTAACCCTTTCTTTTCCAGAGTTGGAGAGATGCCGTTCTATTTACTGCAGAAGTCCATGCATGTGGGATGCTCTACTTGGCAGAATCCAGAAGCAGCCTTCCTTATTTGTATTAAGAGAATATGAAAAGGGACAACGTTTGTATTTTAAAAGCTTTACTAAAATATTGGTTTATCTTAGCATCTTAGTTACTTCTCTGTTCACCCCGTGGAGATAAACCTCAAGTTACAGGATGAAAGAAAGAAAGGACTCTATTTCAAAAACTCTTCGAACAGCGATTTATTTTTTACAGCACAACCTGTAATTATCCCTGCTGATTTTACATTGTGAATAATTGTGATTATTCACAATGCAAAAGTAAGAGAACAATTAAGAAGATTACCTTGGAACTTTTCCCTTCAGAGTTTCCCACGGTCTTGTGAAAACTATCCCAGGGCAGGAGGACTTAAGAATGATTAAGAATGCCATGCGGCTTCATTACTACAGAGACCTTCATTCAAGAAGAAGGAAGTCCAGTCTGCGGAGGACTCTATTGTAGGGGTTCATTCCCACTTTACTCACATGACACCCTCCAATAGGATTACTGAGGACATATATCAGAGAACTAGTTGAGTAGCTTAAAGTGAAATTTTATAACTTGTTTAAACAACCAACTTGCTTCAAATAAATGGATTTACTTATTCCTCATGTATATTTTATATATCAGACTATGTCATAGGTGTTTTGTCTCTTTTAAACCCACATTCACAACAACCTTCCAGACAGGTTCTAGGGCCTCTGCTTTTACATATGAGAAAGTTGAAGTTTTTTACATTAGAATTTGCTTAAATCTAAGTGAAAAAAGTAGTCTAAATTAGATTTAAGTTCAGTTCCTCCTGGAAAGGCTTACAATTTATATATAAGTATATTATTTTTAAAAGTATGAATTTAAATTCAGGAAAGAGTTGGAAAAAAAAGACTATTTTCAAACGATCTTCCAAATTCTCAATAACATACAGAAAAAAAAAATGTGATAATTGGAAAAACATCCCCACTGTTGAGAATAGTAAAGAGTGCAGCTCACATAAGAAACTTAAAAAAAACTTCCAGTTTTGGTGCATTTTGGGTGAGTAGGAAAATACTTCAAGATTTGATGTGTCTCCAAACATTTTTTTATTGACAACTTCTATACTTACAGACAATAAACCATGGTATTTCCTCCCCTCCCCTACCCCCATTCCCCTTCAGAACTCCACTTTCCATCATATCCCCCCCCTTCATTGGTCTCTATTTTAATTTGAAGTCATCATCTTTTTCTCCTATTATGAGGGTCTTGTGAAGGTATTGTTAGGCGCTGCGAGGTCATGGATATCGAGGTCAATTTCTGTCTGTACAGTTGCTTTGCAAGGAGTCGTACCCTTCCTTTGACTCTTACATTCTGCCATCTCTTCTGCAATGGACCCTGAGTCTTGGAGGGTGTGACAGAGGTGTTTCAGTGCTGGACACTCCTCCAACTCTTTATCTCAGAACTATGTTGCCTTTTGGGTCATCCCAGTGGTCATTGCCATCTGAACAGAGAAGCTTCTTTGACCAGAAGCGAGAGTAGTGTTAATATGTGAATATGAACATTAAGTGTAGGGCTTTCAGGGCAGTTTGGTGGGAATAATATATACATTTAACCAGTAAGAGCAGGCTCTATACCCCTAAGGCTCATGACCTCCCCTGCTATAGTCTTTTGATTAGGTTTGTCAGTACCAGGCATGTATTCCCTCCCTTAGAGTGGGCCTTCAGTCCAAGCATTGTTTGAAGTAGCAATTATAAGAACCCTAGTGACCAATCACCTTGTAGTAGTTTCTCCAGCCTAAGCCTCTCAACATATGAGCCTTTCAGAAAATACTTCGTATACAAACTAGAGCACATGGAAGAAAATCAAGGATGGGAGAAGGGAAAGAGCATAACCCAGGATAAAAAGTTATTTAAAATGTTACATTGATCCACATTCCCTTCCCTTCCCTTCCCTTCCCTTCCCTTCCTTTTCTTTCCTTTCCCTTCCCTTCCCTTCCTTTGACTTCCTTCCCTTTCCCTTCTTTCCCCTTCACGCTTTCCTAGACACCTCCATTCCCTGCCATGGGCTGCTTTGTTAGGCCTGTCCTTCCACTGACATTTCTATATCATCTCCAGCTTTCTTTTTTTTTTGGGGGGGGTCTCTCCTTTTTCTCTCATATTGCTGTAGCCATGTGGAATCACAGATATGTACTACCATGTCTGGCTTTACATAGGTTCCAGATCTGGATTCAGGTGCCCATGCTTGTGTGGCATGTACTTTATCCACTGAGCCACCTCCCGAGCTCAATACTATGTTCTTAATAAGTGACTCAGTATGAATTGAGATAATGATGAATGAATACAACCTTTTATATAAATATCATATTCTTAGATATGATCCTTAATATTTGTCCTTTTAATAAAGCTAAATGTTATATTTTTGTTTAGAATTTCTTCTTGTTTTCATTTATTAAAGTTTATATATGTATATTTTATAAGGTCATTAAGCACAGATAAATAATTAAATTCTGAGCTAATACATTTGATTTTTGGGTCCATGTGAAAACGTATCCCTGCTATTCCTGGGAATATTTGCTCCCAGAACCACTCCTGCCTTCCTCTGCTGGTCTGTGTGTCATAGAGGACTGGATCCTATAGATTGCATTTCCTAACTTCTTGAAGAAGATGAATTTACTTGTGTTGGTCCAAAAGAAAGTACTAAGAGGAGACTGGATGAAGGGATGCAAGGGTAATTTGTCCTGCACTGGGGAGGGTCTCAAGTGGCTACATTTTTGCTGTGACAACTTCTAATATGAAGAAAATGGCTTACTCATTGTCCACATTCTATTGTGTAACTCCAGCGCCTGAACCTCAATGAAATCTCTCTTCTTCATTGTAGCCAAGGATTGTGCTAGGTACATGTAATCTCTGGCTTGCCTCATTGTACTTTGATTTATCAGTTCCATCATAAATCTGCTGTAATAGATTCTTTTAGTGTTAAATGGTTTCCATTTTCTTGGATGGATCTAGAATGAAACACCAACTCATTATCATTAGTCTATCTGCTAAAAAGAGAATATACCATTGCTAAACAAGTTATAAAATATTTTGAATAGTTTCAGATTCTTATCATTGAAAACAATTCCTATGGGTTACAGAGATGGCTCAGCTGTGAAAGGTGCTTGCTTGCAAAGATTTCTGGCCCAGATTCAGTTCCCCAGTACTCATGTAAAACCAGGTGACCAAAGTGGTACATGCATCTGGAATTTGTTTACAGTAGCCATAGATTCTGTTTCTATTCATTTTTCTTCTCTCTCGCAAATCAATTTTTATATTTAAATATTTCTATCTAAAATGTTATATAATTCTCCCATCTTTGTAAGAGGAAGATGTCAATATATGATTTTTTTAATGCAAATAAATGCCATGAAGCCACAGTCAGCCCCCACTCAGGGATTCTGTCACTCCGATTTAACTAAAAGACGTTAGATTAAAAATGCATCTGAATATTTTCTGTGCATACATGTAAATTAGATAATGTATGGTTTTAGGTAATTCCCTGGCACTTTCTTCTACATTTGCAGGGATGAATGTATCATATGGTAGACAATTTACAAAGGAGAGATGTTGTTTTATGGAATTTTGAGTAAATCAAGAACAGGGACAGAACATTTTAAGTAGCAAACTCCTAGGATGGAGGAAAACTTGGAGAGGTAAACTATACGCAAGCACTTTGAGCTCACATTCTTGGAGCCTCTTTTACGACTGCTTGAATAGACAGAGTGTCAGTGCATCTCCATCAGTTTATTGTATTCACACCTGATTCATTGTGCTAACACATCCCCATCCAGTCAGGTCATTGCATTGTTGGTCCACCAAATTGTAGCTTTCTATGGAGATAGTACACTGATGGGACTTTGAAAGTCTGCCAGACATTCCCAGGCACTTTGATGCAGAGAGTGGAACAGAATATATGTCTTGACTAATTAATGATTTGGTTAATTTATCCAGCCTCTGCTACCTCCCTGACAAGCCATGAGTGCAGTGAATATTTCCAGTAAGGAAAATACAGACTTGAGTATTTTAGTGATGGCATCAGGCTTGCTAGAGACCAAGCTATGGTGGTTTGAATGTAATATCCCCATGGTCTTAGGTATTTGATTAAGATTAAGCTTCCTACTTAGTCTTCAGCAGGCAGAGCTCTCCTGCAGGAGGTGTGTTACGGGGGAGGGATGGATTTTGATTCCAGACCTACTGATACAGGAATTTTGGAATTCCTTGAATACCAACACACCAGTAATTGGGATATTCTGAGATTCTTGTTTGAAGAAGTCCACAAATGAAATTCATAGACCAGAGGATAAGCTTCAGAAAGATTTTATTATAGCTTTAAGCTTCAGGAGGGGGAAGAGAAAGGAGGAGTATAAACCTAGAACATAAGAGAAGGAAGCAAGGTGGAGCTCTTGCCTGGAGAGGTAAGAGAGTGTTTGAGACGCCCCCTCAAGAGTCAGCTCTGCGTTTTTATAAACCCCATGGATGGGTGGCTGTTTTAGCCAGATTAGTTCTGACATCAAGTGTCTGTAATCAAGCTCTTTGGAGAAGAGCCATCCTCCCAGGAATCTTAATTCCTTAGGAAGGGAGTGGAAGGACTCCCTCAGGGGAGACATACAGAAAGGCCAGATCTTTCTGATCTCCCTGACCTGTAGAAAAGTGTAACGCCCTAGAATTTCCCTTTTAGGCTCTACAACAATTCCCACTTGTAGTTAAGGAGAAGGCTATACACTTTGGGGTCCTGTCACTCTAAACTGTCTCCTGTCACTACTAGGTGAGTCCTGAGATAGATCATGATGGCTGGCTGCTGGCTGTTGTCTCTCTGCTGTGGATGTATCATGAAGTGAGCCAGCTTCTTAGGTCAAGGTGAAGCTTTGCCTGGAATCTGTAACCTGAAATAAACCCTTTCTTCCCAGAAGCTGCTTCTGGGCAGATGTTTGTCCCAGTAACAAAAAGGTTTCTGCAACACAAGTGACACAAACACACACACACACACACACACACACACACACACTTCCAGTACCTATCCAGACTAAGGCACACAGCTATAGTACTAACAGTACTCACATTTACCCAATCACACTGACACTGGATTTCAAGAAAGATGTCTCTCCTGTCCACCCACCCCTTCATGAAAGATAAGCCCCCTTTGTTCTCATCTACTCTTAAGGAAATTCACTAAGCCAGGGCTGCAATGAAGAATGAGACCCCTTCCTGAGTGAGGTCTGTCAGCGGCCCTGGTTAAGAATGCAGCAATCCAAACCTCACTTCCCAGAGGGAGCTTCCTGCGAGTGGTCAGGAGAAATCTAGACCATAAAATCCCAAATCAGAAAAGGAGTACTCCCCCGTTACATAGGTTTGGATCACCTTGAGTCCCAGGTGCTCAATTCCCCCTTCCTTCCTGTACAAGACTCCATTCTCCCCTTCCTGAAAAAAAGCTTGTAGTCACCCCTCTCCCTCTACTGAGGGAGGGAAGTCCGTTTCCCTCTTGCTCTGAACCATGCCACTCTCTTGCCTGGCACTGAAGGAAACTGTGGGGCCACAAAGCTTTCTGTCTTGCTCTTCTATTTAAAACCCTGGACCTAGAGTTAAAGAACTAAGGAATGAAAATGTTTGGTGACTACTGAAGAATACAAACATGAATACCCTATTTAAGAATGTTTATAAGGCTCTATCTAATATGTGACCTTCCCTTCCTCCATGAAATATCTCTTGAGTTAGGAATTTGGGAGTCAAAGGAAATCCATTAAAGTCTCACTTAAGTAGATTTTATGTACTTAGAAGATGGCATGCAGCTGATCCAATATACCTTGCCCTTTGGATATTTACTTTCACTATGATATCTCTATTTTTTCCTACTCTTTCCATAAACATTTCCTCAATATTAAAGCTTACTATTCTAGCATGGTTATAGAGTCCAGGAAAAACAACCATCAGGGAAATCTAACTGTTACTGAATATTTTATTATCTTCAGTTAAATTCTGTCTCTCCAATTGCTATATTCATAAATTCCAGGTACAATTATTGGGCCTCATTAAAAAAGAATTATCCATCTTTCCCTTGAAAAACTATTTGTGAACATCTATTATTCCATGACTGACTTCTGTTCTGACTCTGATAACCCTAGACGAAGTAAAGAAGGGGTTGACTCAGCATTTGCAGCCATCCAGGTTGCAACCATCCTGTCAGGAATGAAGTTATTTGAAAGATACAACTTGTGCCCCTTTCTTGGGCTATAAGGCTATAAACCAAGGTCCCCAAGAAACTGAAATTTATGTGGAAGAATCTCTTGCTGTGAGAAGGAAAGGGCTGAAGCTTGGTACCAGCCAGAAGAGGAGCTTTTCTTTAAGTGTATATTAAAACATCATTATGAAATATGAAAGGTGATAGTTATGCAATATTCCTTGGAGATGCTGAGCATAGATCTAGATTTCTGAGAGGGGAACAGGGGAAAAATAAATTATTTTAAGTGTATAAGGATATAGCCAATGCAAAGAAAGATATCTTTAAAGGGAAAGAACTCATAAAATACCATTTTAAAGAAATAATAATAAAAATTCCTTCCTAGATATGAGTGTAAAGTTAAAGTAAATGGGGGAATTGTGTATGTCAAAATCCAGTGACTACATTGTGCATATTAAGTAGCTTGATTCTGTCATTCTACAATATATACATATACAAAACACTGCACTGAAACAATCATGGCAGAGGATTCCTGCAGTCTAGGACTTCAGAGGTAGAACAAGGAGAATAAGACATTCAAGGGCATTAAGGCTACAAGGGACCTTATCTGAAAAAAGTTAAAATAATGAAAACCCAAGAGCCTTTTTATGCTGTACAATGTAATTACATAACATTTGTCAGTGTGAAAATAAATATGAAAGAACTATTTCAAATAATTGCAATGTTTACAAATGTGCAGTTTGATCAGGGATTGGCTTCATGCTCTACTGTTGGCCAGCTGAAGCTGGCCCAGGGTTGGGCATCAAGTCTTGTGGGGTTTGAATCATCACATGCCTGTGGACTGGGAGACTCAAACCTCTGCCTGAGCCATTGGGTCTTCTCAGGCATCTTTCTCTCTGCATACTCCCTCCTATATGATCTGTCCAGCACAGTGGCTTCAGGACATCTCGATAGCTTTATGCCAAGGGCTCACAAGGCACAGGTTCCTGGGGAGAGAGGAATGTGGAGATCCTAGTTTTCCTTCTAAATAAATATTTCATTTTAGATTTTGATTTTGGGTTTGAGAGTGGAAATGATGGTTGTCAGAGGTCTAGGAAGGAGGGGAAAGCAATCAGTGAATGGGTACTAAACTGTAGCAGGATAGGATAAGAAGGTCTGTTGTGTTACTGTATAGTCAGGTTGTTGGAGAAAAACAATGATATACTACTGTTTATCTCAACAAACCCACCAGACTTAGAAAGGGGCCACCCATGCTAGGTAGATTTCCTAGTCACTCTAGGGTCTCCGTCACATCCAGGAGCAGGGAGGCTCTGCTTTTCTTCTCTATTTTCACTCTCTCTTAAAGCAAACCTTCTATAACTAAAACAAAACAAAACAAAAGCTGCAAGAGTTGTGGATGTTTGTGCCACAAATAAATGATAAATATTAGAAGTGATAGATAGGTCAAACATGATTACATAATGTATACATATACATGATACCCCATTAATAAGTATATTTGTGTTTTATGAATCAGTTAAAGTAAATATAGCTTTAAGAAATGGCAGACAGCCTGGCGTGGTGGTGCACGCCTTTAATCCCAGCACTTGGGAGGCAGAGGTAGGAGCATCGCCAAGAGTTTGAGGTTACCCTGAGACTACATAGTGAATTGCAGGTCAACCTGAGCTAGAGTGAGACTCTACCTTGGATAACCAAAAAAAAAAAAAAAAAAAAAAAAAAAAAAAAAGGCAGAAAATTTGCAAAGATGCTATAGAATCCTCAGAAATGTTTTCACTTTTCCTCTGTGAATAACAAGTAAATCCCTTCCTCATAATTCACTGACCAATACTGATTTGCTGTTGTTAACTAATCTCTGTGCTTTATTCAGCCTTAATCTGTCCTTTGCTTTATGAGAGTTACTCACAAGTTGTTTCTTGGGACGTCCTTTAGTTTCAACTTACCTTATATTTTTCTCATCACAAGATTGAGGTTGCATTCGCCTACAGAAGATTACCAGCGACATGAAGTGCCATACTGTTCATATCGCAGCCAGAGATCTGGGGTTACTGACACTAAGGTCGTCTACGTGCTGAGGGTGGAGTGCTACATGTTTCTCACTCCATAGACATCTTAGGTCTCTCTCTTCTATTCGATACTAGGGGGAAGTAGGTTGCTACCCACATCCCACATTAAGAAGTGAGGAATTGCACTCTGCTTTCTTACTGGGCAGATACTGTATTAGGTATGTGGAATTCTTAGGTATGCAAGATTTGTCTCTTTCCTGTAATTTACACTTATGTAACAGCTGTATATAAACACAGACATTTATTTCATACTTTGGGTTATAGGTCAATACCCTATTATTCCTTTTACTGCTTAAATTTCAAGGCATAATTTCTTTGGACAGAAAAACAATGGAAGTGAAGGAGATATTATAGGCATAAGTAGCCTAGTAGGAAAGGGACAAAGTACACACTATGATTTAAAAACACAATAAAATATTTTTTTAAAAAGAGCTGGGGGGCTGGAGAGATGGCTTAGCAGTTAAACGCTTGCCTATGAAGTCTAAGGACCCCGGTTCAAGGCTTGACTCTCCAGGACCCACGTGAGCCAGATGCACAAGGGGGTGCATGCATCTGGAGTCTGTTGAGTGGCTGGAGGCCCTGACGCACCCATTCTCTCCCTCTCTCTCTCTCTCTCTACCTGCCTATTTCTGTATCTCTCTCTCTCAAATAAATAAATAAAATGAAAAATATTAAAAAAAAAAAAAAAGAGCTGGAGAGATGCTTAGTGGTTACAACACTTGCCTGCAAAAGCCAAAGGACCCAGGTTCGATTCCGCGGGACCCACGTAAGCCAGATGCACAAGATGGCACATGAGTCTGGAGTTCATTTGTAGTGGCAGGAAGCCCAAGAATGCCCATTCTCTCTCTCTCTCTCTCTCTGCCTCTTCCTCTGTCTCTCTCAAGTAACTAAATAAAAAATATATTTTTAAACACAGACACTAGCAACAAAGCAAAACCAGACTTTTCTATCAAAGCTTGGCAACCATTTTATTTTAATTTCAAGAGTTACATAGTAAATATTTTCTGCTCTTAAGAATGTAGCTCTTTGGGACTGGAGAAATGGCTTAGGGTTAAGGCATTTGTCTACAAAGCCAAAGGACCCAGGTTCTATTCCCCAGGACCCACATAAGCCATATACACAAGGGGCACATGTATTTGGAGTTCTTTTGCTGTGGCTAGAAGCCCTGGCATGCCCATTCTCTTTCTGTCTCCCTTTTATCTCTGTATCTCTGCTTACAAATAAATAAATGAAATTGAAAATAAAAAACAGAATGTAGCCCCTTGGACTACTCACTCAGCTGCTGGGGTAGGAACATAGCCATCAACAACACAAACAGATGCTGTGGCTATATTCCAGTACAACTTTCCTACACAAATAGACACATACTGCATTTAGCTTGTAGGCCTTAGTTTATCAGGGCCTGTTTTAAGAGTATTTTGAACTTAAAGAAAAGTAGTGCTATAACTATTGAGAAAAAGGTTAACTCTGGAGTTAATGTTTGAATTAGTTGAATCTTTATGGTCATATTACAATAAGAAATAAATTAATGTCTAGCTTGATGCATCAAGAAATGGTAACATGAGGGCTGGAGAGATGGCTTAGCAGTTAAGGCTTATGCCTGCAAAACCAAAGGACCACAGTTTGATTCCCCAGGACCCATGTAAGCCAGATGCACAAGGGGGAGCATGTATCTGGAATTCATTTGCAGTGGCTGGAGGCTTTGACATGCCCATTCTTTCTCTCTCTCTCTCTCCCTCTTTCTCTCTCTCAAATAAATAAATAAATAGCTGGGTATAGTGGCACACGCCTTTAATCCCAGCATTCATGAGGCAAAGGTAGGAGGATTGCCGTGAGTTTGAGGCCACCCTGAGATTAAATAGTGAATTCCAGGTCAGCCTGGACTACAGTGAGACCCTACCTTGAAAAACTGAAAAATGAAAAAAGCCAAAAACTAAAATAAAAAAATAAATAAATAAAAGTTTTAACAAAAAAAGAAATGGTAACATGAATATGTTGTGTAGAAAAGTGTAGGTAACTGAAATGGTAATGTGAACACACCTTTACAGTGGTGGGTGAACTAGCATAAGTGATTACTTAGGGGTGTGTGTGTTTGAAGTGGGACTAGGTAGGAATGACTGCTTTTAAGCAGAAACAGGTCTATGCTATGTAAGTTTTAAATATGTATATATATTTAAATTATATTGTGGTAGTTTGAATATATGTCCCCCAATATATTCAATGTTTTATTACTTTATAGTTTGCATCTGCAATCACCTTCCTAGAGGCAATGTCACTGGGGGCTGGTCTTAAGGTGTTAATGGTGGGTTTGAGATTCCATTGTAAAGATATGCAAATGTGCATAGCAGGAGTTCCTGAAGTGTGCTGTGTGACCTTTTGGCTGTAGTTTTTGCTCTGTGTGCTGTGGTGGCTGGTTGGCTTTGCTCTCTCTGCTTGGCCCTGTGAAGAGCAGGCTGCTTTTCCTGCCTTTATGGAACTTCCCCTGGATCTGTAAGTTTCAATAAATAATATCCCTTCCTCCATAACTGTGCCTGGTCTGGAAGTTCATCTCAGCGAACCTGAAGCTGTCTGCAACATATATATATATATATAAATTTAATTTGATAATTAATTTAAAGAATAAACTAGTGAGTAAAACAGATTTAGAGATAGTGCCTTCATTTGCTAATTTATTAAGACTCATAATTATCTAAGGTAATATTAAAATCTATGTGAACATTCTAAACTTTATTTATTTGAGTCAGAGAGAGAGGCAGAGAAAGAGAGAGAAAGAGAGGCAAGAGAATGGGCATATCAGGGCCTTTAGCCACTGCAAACAAACGCCAGACACATGTGCCATCTGGCTTTATGTGGGTACTGGGGATTTGAACCTGGGTCCTTTGGCTTAACAGGCAAACACTTTAACCACTAAGCCATCTCTCCAGCCCCTCTCAACTTTCTTAATGCAGAGAATATTCATAAAGTTTTGTGGTCATATTAAGAAATTCCATATTCCTATATTGGCTGACTTTCTTTGAATGGTCAGCTTTTGTTTTATTACAAAACATAAGAATGACTAATAGGCATGTCTTATTAAAGCAAATCTAGACAAGCTCCTCTACTAGAAATAGAGAAATATCACCTGAGCAGAATTTTGTAGAAAACTTGTTTATTTCAATTTTGCAGTGAAAAAGTTCCCATTATGTTTCCTCATCTTTAAGATTTGAGGAGTTTTTATTGTTTTATATGTGACTATAGAGACTTATAGAAGTGGCTCAGTTACATTATTTACAAAGCTCTCTCAGACTTTGGTAATGTACCATGTCAGTATTTGTCCTGGAGAGAGATTACATTTTAGGTTCATAACCCACTCTCTTGTTCTCCTTAATACCCTTATCTTTAAAGACTTGCAGTCATTCTTATCAGTGTTTGTTTTCAACGGCCACACTGTATCATGTAGGAAGTATAATAAGACTGTGAGATGATTTCAGTGTTTCTTTGACATATGTTAATATCATGTTACGTAGGCAATGAGTCAATACTTTGACATTCAAACATACATGAAATATGAATCTCATAAGAAAATTTTGTTGAGTTGGAGAATACCAGCTGATTTTAAATTAAAAAGAAATGACAACATATTTTCTAAGACATTTCATTATTTTTAGTAATTTAAGGCTGTGTTATTGTTCTTTGGAGAATATTTTATTAAAACCAATTAATAATAAAATCAGTACATCATCAGATTAACAATTTTTATGACTGTCATTAATTGGGTAAAAGTCAGCTTGTTCTTTTAATAACCATATGATTACAAGAAATAAAAACATAATAAAAGTTCTTGTGGGAATTAGAAAACTGGTACAAATTAACCTAATAATGTTTTGTTTTTATAAGTGTTTTCACTACATTATATGCCATTCCTTTTTTGTTTGAATCAGGGTTTCACTATAGCCTAGGCTGACCTGGAACTCACTTGAGTGATGCTGGCCTCGAACTCACAGTGATCCTCCTAACTCAGCCTCCCAAGTGTTGGGATTAAAGGAGGCTTCTACCATGCCCAGGTTAATTTTGAGCAAATTCAAATCAATATTAATCTTACAATGAAAATCAAAAACTGTTGTTTTATAATCATATCACTTTAAAATATTTCGAAGTATTGTAAACAGAAGGTATCTTCATGTGAATTGAACAGCCCAGTAATATTTGTAGCAGTAATTAAATAAAACCATCACTTTGGGCTGGAGAGATGGCTTAGCTGTTAAGGCACTTACCTGCAAAGCTAAAGGATCAAAGTTTAATACCCCAGGACCTACGTAAGCCAGATGCACAAGGTGACACATGAGTCTGGAGATTGATTGCAGTGGTTGGAAGCCCTGGTATGCCCATTCTCTCTCTATCCACCTCTTTCTCTTTCTATCTAAATCAAATAAATAAATAAAAATAATAAAAGAAAAACGAGTCATCACCTCTGACATGGTTTCCATTGGCGGGTTGCTCTGCTACCCACATAAGGTAAGACCCACATTACCCATGGGGGGAGGACAGGGAGAAGGCTAACGATGGTACCATCATGGCTGTATATATACTATATACATAACTAATAAAAATATATATTTAAGAAATTGAGGCTGAAAAGCCTCGATCTCCTCATGTAACCTGCACCAACACTTTAGTACAGATAAAGGAGGAAGCCTTCCAGCTTGCATGGCCTTTTCTAATATCTGTTAAGTGGTGATCATGCAGAGGAAGCTTTCCAATGCTTTGTCATGAGTCCCTGTAAACGAATCTGTTACCTAAGCTTATCATTGTGTAACTACTCTGAGAATCCACATAAGAGTACACATCCTGAAGTGGCAGCTCTGCCAAAGGAAAAATCTTCCCCTTAGATTTGTGGAAAACAAGACAATCATGAAAAACTATTCAGTTTAAGTGCTCAATTCAATGACGACTGAGTACATATTAATTAGGTACTCCCATTTTAGAGAAAAGTACAGAACATGTTCACAATCTGGGTGTGGATTTTTCCACATGTGGTGTACATGTTGACAACATATAAAGTTGTAACTATAAATACAAGAAGCACATGAGCAGAGAATGTGGATGGAGAGTAGTTTCAGTGTAGTTCATGTCATTTAAAAGTTTCCATGTTATAGAAGGCACATGTATGTTTATATGATATATATTCTTGATTTATGTCTTAATTTAGCCTTGAACTCACAGTGATCTTTCTACCTAAACCTCCCCTGTCTAGAATTCTGACATTGTGGACAGGAAAAACCACATCTAGCTTAAAACTAATATTCTAATTTACTGAATTTGCTATAGGGATAATCAATTTTCAGTCCTCTGTGCATAATACTCATTTGGAAATGATTCTATAATTATTTACAGATGCTTCTAATGGAAAACATTTATTACATGATGCTTCTAAATGTCATTATTTGAGATCTACTTGTTAGACATTAGAAAGTAATGGTTCATAAACATTTCTTCTAGGACTAAATGGCATTGTGATTTATTTTTTAATCAATTATGATCAAGTGGAAAAGATCAATTTTCTTTCATTTATGGGTGTCCTACCTCATATTCCACACCAAATGTAATGCCAACTAATCTTTAATCTTCAGTGGCACTACCAGCTGATGCACTATTGGGCACAGTTATGATTATGATATATTTGAAAAATGAAATACTACAAATATATGCACCAAATCTAATATTGTTAAAACTAATTGATTGTCCCAATGCTCAGTTCCTTTTGTGGCATTTTCCTGGTGACCCTCACATCAGAACACTGTGGTCAGCTCCCAGCTCTCAAAGAGAGTTCAAATCCATAGAAAAAGCAGAAGATATGTCATAACATCTCTAGTTGTTCACTGATGGCCCCAATTCCTGGGTCCCGTTGTGAATCATGTGTTTGGAGAGGGAACAGGTTGGCATGAAGTCAGCCAACGGTATGAAGTTCCAAGAAGGTGCCTGGGCTGCCACTTGGAAGGGAGATTGATTGTGTTAATGATTGCTGGCTGGGGGAGCAGGCCTGAAGGCTCTCATGTTAGATACAAGGAGACTAACAAACCAGAAGAAAGGTAATGAATGGGTGTGAATCAAAAGTGATCCAATATTATGAAATTTGTTCAGAGGGAATGCTTTGCTTCATAAGGAATACATTTCTTTATCTTTGGAGGGGTTTAAGCAAAATTGATAATTAGTTAGAAATGCATTTTTTAAAGGTTTGGAAAAACCTTTAACATGAATTATAAGGGGAAAGAACTTATTTTTGTTTATTTTTATTTATTTATTTGAGAGAGACAGACAGAGAAAGAGGGAGAGAGAGAGAGAATGGGCGCATCAGGGCCTCCAGCCACTGCAAATGAACTCCAGATACATGTGCCACCTTATGCACCTGGTTTATGTGGGTACTGGGGAATCGAGCCTCAAACCAGGATCCTTGGACTTCACAGGCAAGCGCTTAACCACTAAACCATCTCTCCAACCGGGAAAGAACTTCTTAAATTGCCTGCTTGCACAAATCCCAGGAGATCTAAATTCCAAGGGGTGATTACCATTTTGTCCATAGTACCTTACCTAGTAGTGAAGTAAAGTTATATGAAAACTAAAAGGACATGTTCCCGACTGGCCTCGGGGCCTGAGTTAAACAGCAGAACGCTGAGGTCTTGGAACCTCTGTGGACAGAACTCTGCTATCTGCTCTCCAGCTTTGCTTGGGATTTCCCAGTCTTTTCCATGCTGTGTTCTAAAGCAGAAAGAGAAATTAATTGATGGTCTAATAAGTGAGAGCAAAGAAAGGCTTTTTCTGCTGAGCTAAATCAGAATAAATAGGGTTTCATGTTCTTGTGCTGTTAACTCCTGTCCATAAAGAGCACTTTTGGATTTTCTCGCAGAGAATGTGAACTAGGGAAAGAGACTATTATTGGTGACCTAATTAGAGTGAAATCATTTATCTTGTTGCTGCTGGGAATCCTATTCATTAGGTACGTTAAGTACCATAAACTATGGACGTGATTAATGCACTGTGGAATTCCTGAAACCCACACAGAGAGGGCAAATCTCACTCCCCAGGCTTATTTGCATGTTTATGGGAGGGAAGAGAAAACACAACAAATTTCAAGACATAAAACAACAATCATAAAAGATTATCTTGGGCTGGAGAGATTGCTCAGTGGTTAAGGTGTTTGCTTGCAAAGCCTAAGGACCCTTCCTCAGTTCCCCAGGACCCACGTAAGGCATATGCCCAAGGTAGAACATGTGTCTGGAGTTCCTTTGCAGTGGCTACAGGTCCTGGCATACCTGTTCTCTTTCTCTCTCTCTCTCTTTCTCTCTCTCAAATTAAAGAAATAAATATATAAGATATTTTAAAATGATTTATCTTTTTAAATGTCTCTTCCTAAATATTTCTTACTTTAAATCTGTACCTTAGAAACAAAGGCATCATGTGTAGCAAAGTAGTGGACCCCTTTCTCTGTAACTACAAAAGGGATAAATGTTGCATTCCACCACGTTTTCTGTAACTTTTTTTTAATTGTTAATTTTTTAAGGGCCACTTATCACAACTCAAGATCAGAAGTAAGCAGGGCATGGCCTTTACTTTTCTATTTCCCATTGGTGAGTAGACTACTTAGAGAAAATAGGAGTTTACATGTGAACAGCAAGGCTTTGATTGGCATTTTCTGTACTGTATTGAAGGAAAAAAATATAGCACAGCTAGAAGCCTCTGACTTTGTCCAGTGTTTTATGTGGTCTGTTCATAAAATTTCCTTTTTCTTTTTGTAAGACTGTTCATTTAACAGATGAAAATGTTGTAAATATTTGTAACAATATTTTTAAAGCTAGGCCAAAAAATAAAAAGTGTTTTTTGGGAACAAGTTAACAAATAAAGTGGTTTTATGTAAAACATCGATTGTCTAGTATATTTTGATAAGCAGCAATACCAGGTTTCATTTGTAATACAGTTTGTGGTATTGGAAGAAAAAGGATTCTGTGATTGTTGAAGTTAATTATGTCATAAATGCAAAGAGAAGATAAAATATTAAAAACATAGTTTCTAAAAAAAAAGAAGAGCATGTAAGGGAATGTTAGCTTCTAATATCAAAAGCTAAAGAAAACTCAGTTTGAAGAGACAAAACAAAATCACAGTTAGAGTCAGACAAAACCAAGATTTGGCAATTATCAGACCAGGAATGTAAAATGACTATGAATAGCATGTAAGGGTCCTAGTTAGGAACAATGTGAACAAGAAAAGAACAGATAGGCAATGTGAATATGAGAGATTAAAATTCCTAACAGCAGAATTTAAAAGAAATTATGATTATTAAAATTAAAAGAAGAAACAACATTTTATAAAACAAATTTTGAAACAGAAATGAAGAATGACTTTGCTGGGTGCATAGGTAGACTGGATGTAGTTGAGGAAAGAGCTAGAAGATAAATTAATAGAAACAAACTGAAAAGAAAACAGAGAAGAGACTGAGAAAAATAGAGTAAAAATGTTCAAGAACTAAGGGGCAAAGAGTAATTCTGGACAGAAAAATCTAGAGGAATCTATGCCAAGGCATGTCTTGAGACAAATCAAAAACAAAGAGAAGATCTTGAAAGAAGCAAGGAAATGCATGTTGTACCTCCAGGGAAACTTTTCTTCAGGAAATACACAGTCAAGCACAGAGTGGAGAAGGTTATTTACAATGATGAAAAATATCACTAACTCACAATGATACAGGTATTGAAATTATTCTTCAAAAGTAAAACAGAACTAATGTCTCAAACAGAAATTGAGGGCAATTATTGCTAGTGGTTCTATGCCTCCATCTGCCAGAATCACCACGCCCAGCACCCAGTTTACCTCTCTAGGGGCCTTCACAGTGCCCTGAGCAAACAGCACCTGGCTCTTCCACCCACATGTTCCCTAGTAAAATTTGCCCTGAACTGATAGTAATAACATGAAAAGGAATTGGTACAAGTGACATGAGATTTATTTATTTATTTATTTATTTATTTATTTATTTATTTTGGTTTTTCAAGGTAGGGTCTCGCTCTAGCCCAGGCTGAACTAGAACTCACTCATGGCTATTCTCCTACCTCTGCCTCCCTCCTAAGTGTTGGGATTAAAGGCGTGCGCCCCCATGTGAGAATGATTTTTCTACAGATCTTTTTAATAGCCAAACCTATCCAAAGATAAACTATGAAGCTTCCTCACTCCTTAGTTTTCTAAACTTCTTGCTCCTGGAAAAAGTCATGTGGATATAAAGGTGGCTTTTGTGGGCTGTGACATAAAGGATTCAATATTTAACAGCCAGAATTTAACTAGTTACCTTATGATTCTGTGAGTCCAAAGGACAACCCCAAGTAGACTATGTGTAATCTTGTCTGAAGATGCCAGCTCATTAAGTGCCGGCACTATAGAGAAAGTGGTAGGCCCTATAGCCATCAGGTTTGTATTTTTTTTCTGCCCAGAAACATAACCAGTAGTCACTTGAAATGGAAGAAACAGGTGTTATTACACCTGCAGTGACATTTTCAAAATGAAAATCTTTTATTTTTATTTTCATTAATCATTTTAATCTACATAATAATGTGCTCTATAATTATGTTACCATACATGTATGTATTGTTCTTTGAGCATTTTTATCTAGTCCCATTTCCTTTGTTTGTCCTCCTTCACCTGGCCTGCAGCTCTCATTCCTACCAATTAATGGTTTCTTTTCTGCTTTCATGTCTTCTATCATCTATCTATCTATCTATCTATCTATCTATCTATCTATCTATCTATCTATCTATCTATCTATCATCTATCATCTTCCTGTCTATCATCTATCTATCTGTACCTATCTATGATACATACTATATATATATATAAACCTGATGGTGGCATACGCCTTTAATCCCAGCACTAGGGAGGCAGAGGTAGGAGAACTGCCAAGAGTTCGAGGCCACCCTGAGTTTACGAAGTGAATTCCAGGTCAGCCTGGGCTAGAGTGAGACCCTACCTCAAAAAACAAAACAAAACAAAACAAAAAAACAAAAACCTGATGGTTATTTAGGGTACAGCTTTATCTATAGAGATTGTCACGTTATGAGCTAGCATCTTCATATACATATAATTTTAATTACACAATATTCAATTTACATTTTTCAAGATACTCCATTGCATCCTGGTTTTATTTATTTATTTATTTATTTATTTATTTATTTATTTATTTATTTTATTTCTTTATCATTTTTTGTGGTGCTTGAGATCAAATGAAAGGCCTTGGGCTGCTGCCCATGACTCACGGAAGAACTAGAGGCTTTGCCAGAGGGTCCTACCTCTCTTTAGCTTCTGATCACAGAAAGCTTGTTCATAGCCGAGGCCCAGTCTCTGAATTCTTCTCTATGCCTTTCTGCATTATGCCATGTTCCTATTAGAGGGCTTTTGCATAAGCATTCCCCTCTGCCCGGAATACATCTTCCTACCTTTTCCCTCTCATTACAGCTCATTAGTCATAGCTGAGGCCAGTCCTCACTAACTTCAAGGTTTCCTGATCTCTTTCATACTGACAAATTGCATGTGCTTGCCTGACCACGTGAGTACTTAGCATGTGCAGCACTCATCACAGCTGTGCTCATGTACAACTCCACAAACCAGACATGGACTCTGGTGGAGGTTACCATGATACAACATTGGAGTTGGTGAGAGACACGACAAGTAACAGGTCAGATGCACATTAAACAGAAGATAGGAAATGCTGCTGGGAAACCTGATTGCAGAGATCATAGTCGTTTGGAAACTCTGATGAAGGGGTTTTGCCACTTACTGTGTGCTGTAAACATATAGTTATTGTATATTCTTCTGTTAGTCATTTTTAAGATTTTGCAATAAACTCCCTGGTGTTAATGAAATAAAAATAATATGTTTGTAAAAAAAATCAAGTTTATGCTTCTCAAAAAAGTGTATAGAGTCTCGCATTTCTCTCAAATATTTGTAACACAAGTATATCATGGAGCTCACATGAACTCACTGACTCTCTGAGCAAAAGTTATAAATGAATGAAGTCCTAGCATTTTATTTTAAAGGTGATAGCTATTTTATTTTATTTATTTATTTTTTCTGAGGTAGGGTCTTGCTCTAGTTCAGGCTGACCTGGAATTCAAAATGTAGTCTCAGGGTGGCCTTGAACTCATGGCGATCCTCCTGCCTCTGCCTCCCCAGAGCTGGGATTAAAGGTGTGCACCACCAACGCCCGGCTTTATGACAGCTATTTTAAAGTACTTGCCTAAGCCAAGAGAGATTGCTAAGTGGTTAAAGGCACTTGCTTGCAAAGCCTGATGGCCTGAGTTTTATTCCCCAGTACCCACATGAAGCCAGATACAAAAATTGGTATTAGCATCTGGAGTTTGTTTGCAGTGACACGTGGTCCTTGCATGCTCATACTCACTCTGCCTGTCTGTGTCTTTTTTCTCTGTTTTTCTGAAATAAGAAATTAAAATATTAAAAACAATACTTTCCTAAAGATAGTGATGACATGGAGTAAATGCACTAAGTTTATTTTACTTTTGAAATTATATTCTCTTTTTAGTCTAAATTTTCTTGAGGTTACAAAAAGACAATGGCATGTGCAGATCATCACCAAATGAAAAATTTCTGCTTCCATCATGAGATGCTTCAAAAACTTAAATGAATTCTAGTAGTTCTCTGATGTTCTTCATCTGATTCTTACAACCAAAGAGATATTCTGAAAGCTCATTTTCTATTGATAATCAAGCTGATTTGAGTTAAATTTCAAAAACAAATAAAAAGTCCAACATAGAACATTTGTTTCACCATGATAGTGTGAATACAGTATTTGATTTAGCATGACAATAAACTACTTATTAAATTAGCAGACACATCATGTAAGTCTACACTTTGAGTTGGCTATGTGCATTTTAAATATAGTTGAAAATTCTTCACATACAGTCACTAAATGCATCTACACATGCTGCAATATTCTACTAATCAAAATGGGAGTTGACATTGTCCAAATATTTAAAAAGTAAACTGTAGAGAAATTAAAAATATATTAAAGTGCTTAATTTATTAGAGAAAAGGAGAGGGAGAGAGGAAGGGAGAGAGAGAGAGAGAAAGAAAGAGAGAGAAACATTGGGATTTTTTTACCACTAAAAACAAACTCCAAATGCATGTGCCACTTTGTGCATCTGGCTTTACATGGGTACTAGGGAATTGAACCTGGGATGGCAGGCTTTGCAAGCAAGCACCTTTAACTGTTGAGCTATCTTCCCAGACCTGAAAACACATTTTTTAAATGATAAACAATTTTACTTAATAAAAACTTGGATGTGGTGGAGGTTCTTTTCTCTGATGTTGCATGTCGCCACCTGGCTTTAGTAATGGCTGAGCCTATGAAAGACCAGTTAAGTCAGGATAATTGGTTCACAATAAAAGTGAAGAATTTTATGTGACTCTTGTTACATTTTTTTCAAAATCAATTAAGAATCCTTAATCAATACATTAGCTAAATAGAGTACCAGAAACCATAGCTTTGGGGTTTTAGACAGTCACCCAAGATATATTAAAATTTGTCTTTAGAAAAGCTAGGCAAAGGCCAAACAAATCAAATAATGAGAGTTTGATTGATTTACAGGATTCAATTTGAAATTCTAGGATAATTTGAAATATCTTGATTTATTAACAGCATAATTTAATGAATTTTCTATTTTTAATTGGAAAAAATGTACTATTTTGAAATGGAAACTAGAAAAGAAAGAATACAGCATTTATAAGTAGAAACAAATTATTTTTGAATATTTTCATTACAAATGTTTTTGAAAAGGAATACTTTGAAAAGGAGAAGAGGAGAAAATATCTCATAAAATATTTTATTTAGAGTAAATAGAAATTTTGACACAAAAATTTCTGGTTTGAGATAATTTTAAACTTTACAAGCCTGTCAGCTCCTCATTATCATCCTTAGAAACATGATTTCATCAACAAAAACTTTATGGGATGCAGATAAAAGTCAATTCAAGGCATTAATACTTTTACTTAAAATATTTCAACTAACCATACTGAATAGAATCATCTTTTAAAAACTCAAGTAATATAATATTAATCAAATATGTGAATATTTATCACAAATAATAATTTCACTAAATGTACTTTTTTTTGTCTTTTTCTTTCCTTTTTTTTTTTCCTCCAGATACATGTGCCACCTTGTGCATCTGGCTTACATGGGTCCTGGGAATTGAACCTAGATCCTTTGGCTTTGCAGGCAAGCACCTTAACTGCTAATCTCTCTCTCCAGCCCTCCTAAATGTATGTATAATGTTTAAATAAGACACTTTTTTCACCTAACGTTTCCATGGATAAAGAAGATAGTGATCATTTAACACATGACTGTGATATTATGAAAAAGTAAGACTCATTTAGAGGCTGGGGAGATGGCAAGGTGTTAGAGGTGCTTGCTTACGAAGTCTGCCAGCCTGGGTTCACCACATAAAGCTAGACTGGTATTTGTTTGCAGGGGCAAGTGACCCTGGCTCCCCCTGGCACACACCCAAATAAATATTTAAACAAAAACCAAACCTGTATTTTGTTTTTGTTCCCAGTTCCAGAAAGTGTGCTCCTAAATGCCCTTGAACTTCCTGAGTAATAAGAGTCTCCTTCATTTTAATATGGATATTCCCACTGGGCCCCAGGGAGCCTCAGGATGAGGGGCTGACCACCCGAAAGACTGAAGCTTCACTGGAAGATTGAAACCTTTAGACTCACAGTCCAGTGAGAGGAAGAGTATGGAAATTAAGTCAGTAAGCCGTCTTACCTACATGATGAACCCTCCAGAAAAAAATAATAAATTCATAAATAACAAGGATCAGGCAGAGTCAAGTTTGGTGATAAGACCCTTGACTATGGGGACAGAACTTCCTCTTCATAGGACCCTTCTGAACCTCATTCACCCTTCATGCATCTTCATCTAGACATCATTTGTATCCTGGGCAGTATTCTTTAGGAGCTGGTCACGTTGTGTCAGGTATTTCAGCAGCTTCTGTGGCTTTTTCAGAGATTTATCAGCACGAGGAGCAGGTCAGAGGAAGCCTGCTTTACTGAGGTTTTCTAAGACCACATATCCCCAGGAACTGTAGTTGGCATCTAAAGTGTGGGCGGACTCATGAGACTGAGCCCTGAGCTGTGCCATCTGTCGAACACCAGATAATTAGAGTTAGAATGGAACTGGACTATGGCATTTAGTTGTTGCCCAGAAAGTGCAAAGATTGTTTGGCATGGGACACAACCTTCATAATCTTGTCAGAATCACAGCCAGGTGACACAGGTGACAGTGACTTACCAGAGTTTTTTTTTTTTTTTTTTTCATGTTAATTCAATTGCCACATTTTATTCATTCTTCACACATGTTGAATTAAGCCAGGTCCCTTTCTCTTTTATCCTCTCAACTTGCCTAACCCCCTGAGGCACTCACTTCCATGTCACTTGGCCCAAGGGTGGCATCTGGGTTCTGCTTTGTCTGCTCCATTCCGTGCCAGGCTGCCAAGGGGTCCCAGTCATCCTGGCTGCTGAAAGCCACTTTAGAGTTAGCTCATTTGCATATCATCGCACAGCCGGTCTCTTACCAGAGTTATTTTCATGAAGGATAGGACTTTTAAACAATAACAAGCAATAATAACATATGACACCATTACACACTACCGAAAGGCCAAGGAAGGCACATTCTTTTAAGATGTATAGAAAACTGTTATGAATTTAGGATTTTATTATTGGTAGTCAAAATGTACAATCTGAAAAACAGATATTTAAAATAATATTTTTCTCAAGATCAGCATTGAACAGTTATTTGTTGATTAATTTTATTAGGGTAAATAAATACATATGAAAGATCACCTTCTGCTTTATTTAAGGTTTCTGTTGGCATTTGGTCCAGGGCTCCTATAAGCACTCCTTTGAAATGCATTTGAATTCACACTGAATTAATTTGTATGAATTATTGAAAATAAAACTTAACATTTATCAGAGTCAATGAAAAATAAAATATTAATAGACTTTGGGGAAGAAGTAGAAGATTTTGTGTTTTTGACTTAGGAAACTTAAATATTATTAATCAGCAAAACTTTAATCTGGCTATTATTTACTTTTTTATTACTGTACAATTCCTATGGGTTCTGACTGAATTACTAATGATGGAAAGAAAGACACTAGGTTTCTTTAATAGGCTTTTGCTGAGTTAATCAGTAAGTTGAATGAAACAAAATGAAAAATATTTAATGGACTATAGTGCTTGCAGTGTACTTACTAATCAGCCTCTCATTTAATTAACTGTAGTCTTTATACATCATTTATAAGATACTGATTCAGCTGTGGAGATAGCTCACTGGATAAAGCACTTGCCCTGTAAGTGTGAAGACCAGAGTTCACATCCCTCATACCCACATCAATGCCTGGTGGTCATTGAAATTTACCTGTCATTGTAGCAATGGGGAGATGGAGACAGGATTCTTGTGGCAAGATGACTAGCTAGACAAATCAAATTGGAAAGCCCTGAGTTCAAATGAGAGACCCTCATGTCAATAAATTAGGGATAAGCAATGACGTCAGATACCAGACATCAAACCCTGGCCTCCACATGGAGCCCATGAATGTGCAAGTGTGTTTGCACACATGTATAGCACACACAAGTACACCTGCATGTATATTGCATGCATATGCATGTGAAAAAACAAATTCTTAATTTAATTCTTTAATTTAATAAAATTTACCCTGACCAAGATCACTCTCTTCATTTTACTACTGGGATGAAGATTTATCAAATTGATCAAATTGATGATATTTTTTTCCTTTTATTGTTATTTGTTTGCATGTGCATATTTATCTGCACACATGTGTATTGACACGTGTGTGCCACAGGGTTGATGTGGAGATCTTGGGGTGCTGGTCCTCTCTTTCCACCTGGCTTCACACGGATTTTCTCTTCTTTTGCCTCTAGCAGGCCAGATGACCTGGTGACCCACCTTGTGGATTCTTGTGATTCCACTTCTCATTGTCACAGGCAAGTAGAGATTATGAAAGCTTACACCAATGATCATCCTGGGTAACGTGGGTGCTCCAACTCAAACTCCAGTCAGCAAGAGCCATCTCCCCAGCACCCAAAATTATACGATTTTTATATATCAGTTCTTAATGCGGCATTCTATTTTAGAGGTGTAATAATTTAGTTATCATTCACAGGGCATGAAAATTACTTTCTCATAACTTTCAGTATAAGAAAAGGTAAAACTTCATGATTTTTCACTTTAGATTTTGAAATGTAAAGTGTACAATACACTTATTACCCTGATACAATTGGAAAAAAATAATAAAGAAAAAATGGCACTGCTCTGTGACTGTCAGAGGATGAGGATGGACTAACTTCAGGACTCTAAGTGAAGAGCAGCAGTGGCTTCACCATGGGCTCTGGCTCTGTGTCATCATACTGCGTCACCGTGGGCTCGGGTCTTCCCTCATTATCATGAATTTCCATTAGGTCTTGCTTCCTTATTGCATCAGATTATATCATATTCTAGCTTGGGTTTTTTTCTTCAGTGTGGGTGGCTAAAGAACCTCATTTTCTGTCAATGGAATGATTGCAGGACAAGGAGAAACCAAATGAGAAGTATTCAGCTAATGATGTGAATTGGAATTTTTCAGCACCACAGATGTAAAATTACATTTTTCAGTTTCCACATTATTTTCGCTCCCAAATTCCCATGAATTTTTTTGAGAAAGCCCTGGTTAGGAATGTCCTTGAAACTGAGAGACAGCTTTAAAGTATCATGTTTGGAGGATGTGTATATCAACAGTTAAAGAAAACTTGCTTGAAACTTTGATGTGATTTCTGTTTTCAATCAATTAAATGATCTGTTTATAGCTTTTTTCCCTCCAGTAATTCCGTTTCCATGAGGTCATGATGGAAACACTCTGTAACCAACTCTGAAACTTTTAATCATATTTAAAAGCATTTTTTGTTAATACATGCCTTCTTTTTATTTGTGATGGCTCATGTAGTTTGTGCTTGAATTTTATAGGATGTTCAGTATTTGTTTTTCAATAGCATAGTAGATGTTTTCCAAAATGGATATTCCTTAGATTTATCAGAATTAATGGGAATACTTTTGGCTAAGGAAGGCAAATATTTTAGTCAGTTTTGACAATTGGTGTCATTTCTTTATCTAATCATCAGTCTAGAGGCTTGAGGATCATGGGCACAATGAAAGATTTGTATAACAGCTTGAATTTTCACAATAGATTTTAATATTTGTAATTTATCAGGAATGCACGGGTAGGAACAAATCTTTGTAATAGAATTTCCTACTGTTATGTTTGTGGTTACTTGGCAAGTGAAGGCTTTTCCCCAGTGGAAACACACACACACACACACACACACACACACACACACACACAAAAAAAAACCCACAATCCTAGTATTTGGATAACATTGAGTCATCAAGTTTTAAATTGTTTATTCAGTAAAAGGTCCTTGTTCTTTATGCCAGTCTTTTTGTGTGGAAATCTTTTAAAGAATAGACCAGGGCTGGAGAGATGGCTCAGCATTTCAAGATGTGTGCTTGCAAAGCCTGATAGCATGGGTTTATTCCCCAGTATCCACATAAAGCCATATGCACAAAGTGGTGCATGTATCTGGAGGTCATTTGCTGCAGAAAGAGGCCCTGGTTCACTCATTCCCTCCCTCTCTCTCTCTCTCTCTCTCTCTTCTCCCTGGCTTCCCTTTCTCTCCTTGAAAATAATACATAAGAATAGTTTAAAGAGAACAAACCAATATTTAAGAAAATGCTATTGTTGTAAACGGAAAATCAAATATTAGTTTTACCTCAGGATATTAAATTCTGACATTAGAAAAAGTTTTAAAACCTTTAATAATAGCTCAGTTATGCCCATGTCATTTTTACTGTCAAAACATTTTAATAACATACTTTAAGCTTCTTATTTTGTACTTGTTTCTTTTGTTTCTTTGATTTTTGGAGCAATCTTTTACCTTAGGATCAAATCTCTATATAATGTCCTTTCTCGTCTAAACACATTTCTTTTCTCTTTAATGCTAAAATCACAGATATGGTTTATTATCTCAAACACAATATAAAGGAGAAATTATGATTATAACCTAATGAAACACATTGCTATCATCTTTAAACTTTAAGGTGCCTCTGAATGCCATTAAGTGGGTTATACATGATTTTTTTTTTTTTCATTTTTCAAGGTAGGGTCTCACTCTAGCCCAGGCTGACCTGGAATTCACTCTGTATTCTCAGGGTGGCCTCAAACTCATGGCGATCCTCCTACCTCTGCCTCCCGAGTGCTGGGATTACAGGCGTGAGCCACCACGCCCAGCTATACATGTTTTAAAATAGGCATTTTTTCTTACAGAGTTTTAATTATATTATACCTAAGCTTGGTTGAGATAATAATGTTGTAAAACTCATCTTACAAAGGAGTCATTAGATGTGATGGTTTAAATAGGAGTCACCTTCCATGGCCTCTTGTGTTTCTCACTAAGCTTTATACATGATCACTGGCTGGTGGAGCCCTTGGGAGGTGGAGCCTTTCTGGAGTAAGTGTGGTGCTGGTGGGAGAGGTGTTGGAGTGAGTTTTGGCAAGCTCCACTTGCTGCACTGAGCTTATTCTCCTTCCTGCTCCTGAGAGGATGTGTCATCTGGTTATCAGTTCCTGTTTTCTCCATTATGTTGAAACATAAACACTTTCCTTCTAAAAGCTACTTTTGGTTGAGTATTTTGTATCAGCAAAGAGAAAGTGACTGCTACAGTAGATGTCAAAAAAATCATACCACTCGTATCAAAAAAATAAAAACATTTATGTTTATGTATATACACACATACACAAATCTTACATCATGCATTCCAAGTAATCTCATAAAGTGACCTTAGATTTTGTTAGTCATATGTTCATTTGTTCTAATGCCTAGGGTATTGTTTAACATACAAAACTATATTTAGATTCATTTAGGTAAGTTTTTTTTCTAATATTTACTATGTGCAAGGCAGATTAACATTAATCTAAGTGAAGCTGAATGTGAAATTGCAGGTTTTTAAACATTGACTTTTTACTGGAGTTAGTTATTAAAATAGTAGTATAGAATAAAGATGAATGTTAGCAAACTATCAAACTGAGTATTTTGAAAATAAAAGGAAAAAAAAATGGACCAAAATGACATTCAAACAGATAGTATTTTTTTTTTTTTAATTTTTCAAGGTAGGGTCTTACTCTGATCCAGGCTGACCTGGAATTCACTATGTAATTTGAGGGTGGCATTGAATTCACCGCCATCCTCCTACCTCTGCCTCCAGAGTGCTGGGATTAAAGGCGTGCACCACTACACCTGGCCAAACAGATAATATTTTAACAACCAGCTCATGCCAAACCAGTAGACCATCAATTAATCATAGAAAGAATTCATCAACATTACCTACGGAGGCCAAATGGTTGAGGCCCAGGGAGGTACCTGTCAGCAACCTGGCTGATTCGCCTGGTGAAAGTGAGTTATCTGCACATTCCATTTAGGTTTCCTCAAGTTCCATCTTCTCACACAATGACAGTTTTATGAAGTTACTTTGTAGTGACAGAACAAAGAATACTATGGATCAAAACACTTTTGAATGCATTGATGGAAACATCAGGTAGGCAGGCAGCAGCCAAGCAAGGAACATTTTCTATAGTCCTCAGATGGTTTCCATTCCTTAGTTTTTACTGGGTCCATCCAAATAGTGTTATAGTCAAAGATGATATGCCCTTTCCTGAATTTGTCTGAACCAAAAATTTGCCACTGATTAAGGGTACCTCTTGGGGAGAGGTGGAGAAACTGGCCCCATAGTGATTGGCAATAGAGAGAGGAAGAGAAAATGGAGAAGTACATGTTGTCCAGATTTCCCCAAAAGGGTATTCCTGTGAGAGTGAAGGTTGTACTCATAAGATTTGGGGTCATCCCCCTAAGGAACGCCTCCTTAGGATGCTGAAGTCTTCAGTCTTACATGGCATTAGGTGGAGTTATGGAAGGACAAAGGTTTAATTTGGTTTACAGGTTTGAGGGGACATTTCATGGTGGAGAAAGCATTGCAGGCAAAGTTCATAGTTAGCAACACACCTTGTCAGTCAGGAGCTACAGAGACAGAAGAGCAAGAGGAGTTGAATACAGCTCAAGTCCACCCCACACCCAATGGCAAACTTCTTCCATGAAGGTTCCGCCTCCTAAAGATTCTGCAATCTTTCCCAATGCACAACTATGCCGGGGAATAAATGTTCAGATTCATGAGCCTGTGAAGTGCATTTTACATTTAAACCACCACAAGCCCCTGTGAACTTCTTGGGCAAGCCATTGACACATGAGTCAGGTGACTTCCACTTAGAGCTGCAGGAGAAGTTTTATCTCTGAGTGTTGGCCTAGTATAATCATTATGAAAAGCCCCAGCAGGAAATACATCTAATCAAGAAAGCCAAGTAAATGATATGATCTGAACACACCTGTTCTCTCAAGGTCTGGGTAGGAACTGGGAGATTTAACTTCTAGGAGAAAAGAAAAATTCCAGAAAACCACCGTAGACTCCAATCTCAGATTCCGATGTTTGGACAGTGAAGTCACTGTGAGAAGGGCTAGAGAGATGCTAAGTGGGTAACATGCTTGTTATGCAAGCTGATCCCCTTTACCCACAAATTCTGGGATGGTAGCACACACTTGCAATCCCAGTACTGGGCAAGTAGAACAATCCCTAGGGCTTTCTTGCTACAGTAGCTGAGTCAATGAGCTCTAGGTTCAGTGAGAGACCCTGCCTAGAACAATAAGTGGACGTTGTTGAGCAAGACATTCAGCATTGACCTATGTTCCCTCATGTACCTGTTAACATGCGCCTGCATACACATGTACACACACACACACACACACACACACACACACACACACACAGCATAAAAAATAATAACACTGGCTCTGTTGTATTAGATAACTTTATAGAAAAGTTAGCAGTGAGCAGATATTATTTGAAACTCAAGGCATCTTTTTTTTTTTTTTTTGCTTGTAGCTAATATAGGAAGTAAAAACTTTACTTGAGCTATTTGTAATCCAAACCTCTGTATAATTGATACTAAAGCTCATATTCTTTGGTCAGGAAAATTAGATGGCCCACACACATGCATGTGAACACAAATGCACACCCTTCAAGAGCAGGCAGCAGTGTCCATATTTCAATGCTATGTGATTACTTATCAACCCCATTAAGGTCATTTTTCACTTACAGGAAAAGAAGCAACAATATTAAGTCAAAGTATGTCAAGTTACAGAAAACGTAGTATTGTCATTTTATGTGTAACTATCACTGCCAAGGCAAAATACTCGCCATGTCCCTGAGAATGGAGTTCACTTTATTTTCTCAGATGTATAACACATATGATTTTTTTTCTGCTGAGAAAGTGATTCGTTTTTATCTTACTTCTTTTGCTCCTTAAGCAGGTTTTTAGAATACATAAAATTCTTATTTTCAACTTTTCTTAGGTTTCAAGTAATAGGGTGAAGGACATACTTAGTGTTAATCTGCATTGCCCTTGTGAGTGAACTTCTATGTTTTAGCATTTTTATTGCATTTTAAGCAAGAAAAATCACCAATATTGGAAATTAATCAGCAATAATATATATTATATAACATAACTATAATAATTCAGATAAATCTTACACCTAAAAGCCATGGTTGCTGACAGCCTGTCACTCCACTGCCTCCCAACAAGAGTTGGATGAATCCCAGAACCTACACGTTAGCCATTCTCTGTCATGGATGAGTATCATCTTCATCTCATTTCATTGTGCTCCCACTTTCATTCAAAATGACCATTTTTGTCTATCCCTTTCATGCTTTATAAAATTCCATTCTATTTCATATTATAACCACATATTTTATAATGTAAAAGCTTCAGAAGGTAGTCCACGGAATAAAGAAGATAATTAGTTTGAAAATATGAGCTGTTTAACAAAAATAACCTCTTACAATTTAAAGGTTAGAATTTATTTTTATTAAAGGGATATTGTCAATGACCTGGATGAATTATAATGTAGACATAAAAAAGTAACGCTCTTGTGTTTCTAAGCAAAATGTTCAATAAAACAAAAGTCATTGTTTGGGTTGCTATACTTTAAGCAGCATTAAAGCAATGATTTTACCATGATGTGATAATCAGGAAGTTATCAACAAAGATGATCAGCAGAGGAATGCTCCTGCAGACTATTGGGTGAATTGTGTTCCCACCTTGCTGCAGAACACGTCATCTATGGGAGCTCTTAGAGTCTTGTGTCTCACAGTGACATTGCTGTTAATATCAGAGCGCAAACACAACTGTGGTGCACAGCAAAGCATATCACCTCGTGATGCTGTGGCCATCATAGTAGGTGTAAGCATATCTATGAGATTCACCCAGCGAAAATTCCCTAAGAATACCCTTCTGGAAATATGCACCCAGAGCATGAGTGTATGTGACAACACCCACTGTTGCATCTGGAAATAGAGACTTTCAAAAAGTTGTAGGTGAGGGCTGGAGAGATAGCTTAGCAGTTAATGCACTTGCCCGCAAAGCCAAAGGACCATGGTTTGATTCCCCAGGACCCACGTAAGTAGATACACAAGGTGGTGCATGCATCTGGAGTTTGCAGTGGCTGGAGGCCCTGGAGCATCCATTATCTTTCTCTCTTTCTCTCTTTCTCAAATAAATAAATGAATAAATGAATAAATAAATAAATAAATAAATAAATAAAAATAAGACCTGAAACAAAAGTTGTAGGTGAAAATAGAAGCTGTTGGATGAGTTTTAATCCAGTGTGACTGGTGCTTTTGTAAGGAAAGATAGGATGCAAACAGAGATGACCACTGAGTTCTCTGCAAGTCACAGAGAGGCGTCCAGAGAGGCCAGCCCTGGCCTCAGATTTCCAGCTTGCAAAATTGTGAGAACATGCATTTCTGTTGCTTGAGCCTCAGACTTTGTGTTGTGTCAGGGCAGTTCTAGCACATTCCAAAGAGGGCAACAGTGACAGTCTACTTGTCAGGGGAAGGTGACGTTTAGAAAGGACATAGAGCTTGTTTCATTTTCTTCCTTCAGGCATACAGGGCCTGTTAAGATAAACACTGCTCTTTAAAATATCAACATGCCATTCACAGTTCCCTTTGAAAAGGTTACTTGCTATTGTGCATTTCTGCCCATAGTTTTAATTTGCTTTAGAAAATGCTCTTTTTAGCAGTTAAGTATTTGCATTTGACTATCCAAATAGGATTAAAAGACTGTTAACCAAAAGACCGAAAAAGAATTACTCAGTATGGGATGAGGCAAGAAAATAAAAATAAAAACAAATAAGGTGGGGACAGCCAGTGAAAATGAGAAGTGTAGCTCAAGTAGGTTGAGTCATTATTTTCTCTGTGTTTCCAGTCAGAGGGCTCAGGTGCATGGCGAGCACAGAGGAGACCTCAGTACCAAGGTCTGTGGCCACTCTTGGCTGGCCAAACCAGGGTGGGACTCACAGCCCCCAACTTGTTGATTAACATTTGTACACATTTTTGCAATCCACAAGGTTCTTGCCAATTACAGGTAAGGAAAATTCTAGAGGTTATTCCCTAAACTTTATTTAAGGTAATTTACTTATTTATTTATTTTAGAGAAAGAGAGAGGGAGAGAATGGGCATGCTGGGTCCTCTAGCCACTTCAAATGAACTCTAGATGCATATACCATTTTGTGCATCTGGTTATACATGGAACTGGGAAATCAAACCCTAGTTCTTAGGCCTTGCAGGCAATCACCTTAACTGCTGAGTCATATGTCTGGCCCATTTTTTTTTTTTAAATCATTTCTTAAATTTGAGCTTGCTTCCAGTTTTTCCTATGTAAGCTACAAGCTCTATCTCAAAATTCAATAATCTCTATCTACCATCAGAAATTTTTACCTATAATGCTACTATGGAATGTTCTAGTACATATCCCATAAATGGAATTGTAAATTATTTTAATCATGATACTAATCAGATGATACATTCTAAGAATGACTCAGTGCTATCCAATATAAATTCTGTTAACTGTCCACCAAGATGTGATACCAAGTATACTTTTCAATCTCATGAAATTTAAATACATATATATTGTTGAATTGAGTTTTCTCTCAAAATACTTTGGTAAATTTAGTTTTAATTGTCTTTCTCAATATTTGTTAGGTCTGTTTGGTTGTTAGGTCATCTTTGTTGGCATCATTTTGTTTTGATTTTGTTCTGTTTTGTTTTAGATCAGATCTTGCTATGTGGTCCAGGCTGGCCTTAGATCCAGATACTCTTTCTTCTGGCTCTAGAGTGTTAGGGTTACAGCTATGTACCACTACATCTGGCCATATGTTTAGTTTTCTTATGGTCTTAATGTTTATGGTGTTTGCCACTAAGTAAAATGTAAATACTTTTGTCTCAAAGTAGAACATTTTTATTTTAATATATTTTTTATTAGTTATGTATATAGTATATACATAGCCATGATGGTACCATCATTAGCCTTTTCCCTGTCCTCCCCCCATGGGTAATGTGGGTCTTGCTTATGTAGGTAGCCATCAGTTATGCGGGAGAGTCAATGACTCTGTGTATAATGATCCAACTCATGGCTCTAACAATCTTTCTGCCCCCTCTTCTGTGAATTTCCCTAGGCCATGTTGGGTTCATTTTAGGTCTATTTCAGCGATGAGGTTTTGTGAGTCTCTGTGTCTCTGGATATTTGATTTGGTAGGGGTTGAGTGTTCTTTGTGTCTATCTCCTTCACCCTTGTGCTGGTACCAGGTTCACCAATAAAATAGCACTCTTGCTCATTTCCCATATAACTCTATGGCTTCAGCTGGTGCCCTGTTGAGGTGCAATGGGCTGATTCTCTCCTCAGGTTCTGGGTCCTTCTGAAAGAGAGAAGCAGATTCTCCAACGGAGAGTGAGGTCAGTGCAAGATACATGGATAACCATTATTATTTTAGAGAGAATATAATAAGTGTAGGCCCTCTTGTATCCCACTATTGGTGGGAGCTTGATATTGGAGAGTGGACTAATTTTTGGATATGGTTCTGACTCGTTTCCCATTTCCAGGTATGGGTTCCATTCCACTGAGCAGTTCCATTAGCCAAATCTAGAGCAGTTGGTAACCCACCATGGCTGTGTGCCACAACTGCACTTGTGTGAGCATCACGTCAGCTTGTTTGCTGCTGAGTAGCTTAGACCACGAGTTGCTTAGACAGATGTTGGTCATTTTCCCCCAGTCACTTATGTAGCACCTGCTGTCACTAGACAAGCTAACTGTCTGGGGACTGATGCTCTTCCAGATTCCAGCCAGGTCTCTCCATATTCTGTCTAAACAGCATATGGTATCTTCAGCAGTAGGGTCTTACCAATAACCTTTGGTGGGTCATCAAGTACTCTGACAGAAATCTGTCTTCCTTTGGGAAACCTCACTGATCAACAGCTCATTGTGGATGTTAACCACATGCTGGTATTGGGAGTTATAGGTCAGTGGTAAGGGAAAGGAAAGAAGAAAAAGTATAGGTACTATGAAATAGAGAGAAGAGGGAGTGATAGAGAGAGAAACAGGAAAATATTGAATTTAGTCTTCATCATGAGTTTGTATGTGTTTCTGGTACTTATCTTTTTATGTCTGGCTTGTTTCACTTATTTTCTATTTATCTACCAAATGAAATTCTGTCTCTTGAAAATTGTAAATACTATTGGTCATTGCATTCAAAGTAAAATTCCATTAACCTAGGCCTTGAGTCACTTGGAAAAATATTATTTAACTTGAATAACAACACAGCATATGACATTATGAACAGGTCAGAGGATAAATTTACTGTTTCTTTTCTCTTTTAAAAAAATATTTATTTGAGAATGACAGAGAGAGAAAGAGGCAGGAAAAAAGAGAGAGAGAGAGTGAAAGAGAGAGAGAATAGGTTCACCAGGGCCTCCAGCCACTGCAAATGAACTCCAGATGCATGTGCCACCTTGTGCAACTGGCTTACGTAGATACTGGGGAATCAAGCCTCAAATTGGGGTCCTTAGGCTTCACAGACAAGCACTTAACCACAAAGCAACCTCTCTAGCCCCAAGTTTACTGTTTCTATTTGCAGGTTTCACAAACTGATGCCACTTAGAATGTGTCTAAATTTTGAAATTATCATATTTCCTCCGTGTTTAATTATTGTATCTAAGGGCATGCCTGCCTTATTGCTAGAATGGACTTACTCACTACATCAGCAGAGACACTGCTCATTTGGTGATGCTTGCCCAAGCACATCTGGCATCGGCTCAGATATTAGAGCATGCTAACAATGGGCAACAGGAGCACATCTTTACCTCCAGGGTTGCCAATATAGGTGTGTCAATCATTTCCATTCACAGCTGAACTCTGTAAGGACAGATTCTTACCTGAACAACTCCACATTTATTAAATTTTTTTCCTGACATTTTGAAAATATAGTCATTCTAAGAATAATGTAGCTTGTTTTCTCTTATGTATTATTTTTTTCAAAAAAATTTCTACATTCCTGCTCTTGTTTTTATATTTCTTACAAAAGAATCCACAGAGGCATTCAACACAAGTCTCCCGCCTAGTGTACCATCCTGTGTTTATTGAAATGTGTTTTCTACTGGTACAAAATCCAATCTTCTAAAGAAACTCACAACTAAAGGATAAGGCCCAAATATCAATCTTCTCAGCAGAATTCAGGATGTCACAACCCAAATTACTACTGCACTTGGCCTTCGTTGCCACTGATGAGAGGAACTGGCAGCCTACATATTATATGTGCTTTGGACAACTCTCTTGTGAGTAAATTTGCATGAGGCATTATAGAACTTCAGTCTCTGAGGAATTAGACATTTGGTTATTCTTCAAGGAAACTGAGACATACCTAAGAAGAAATGAAGTGTAACTTATGTGAAGGGCAAATGTTCTTTGGAATTGCCTGTCCTGGAAAAAAAAAAATTGCTTGTTGTCAAGAGAATGTGTATCATGATTTAATTCTTTCATAGGATGTTTAAGCAGAGAATCATTTTCCTATTTTTTAAATGTGTCTTTATGTGTGTGTACATGTTCCTTTGTGTTAAAGTGCACTTATTTGTGCAGTGTGTGTGTGTGTGTGTGTGTGTGTGTGTGTGTGTGTTTGTGCATGCATGTGCCAGCAGCCATGTTTTCTTTGGACAAGGTCTCTCATAGGCTTGCAGCTCAGCAGTTGGACTTAGAATGCTAGAATGGCTGGCCAGTGATTCTCATGAATCCTTAATTTTTTTTTTTCTGCCTCCCTCCCTGACACTAGAATTTCAAGTGTGTACCACAACACCTGGCATTTTCATGTGGGTTCTGGGGATTGAACTCTGGTCCTTGTGTTTTCAAAGTAAGCACTTTAGTAACTGAAAGTTCTAAAAATAATCATTTCTTGCTAAAATGTCCCAATTACTTGGCACATGTTGGCACCTTGGAACTTGTCAGGGATTCTAGGTGACAGCTATCTTCCAGGGTCTCCTCTTGTCTGACACATGTGAGATGTACCTATGTGTAGGTTAGATGATACATAGCTTCATCACTGGCAAGGTACTTTGAAAAGTGTGAAAAAGCTGAGTTTAACTAGCCATAAATCCAGACTTTCTATTAATTGTCGAAGCTGAAATGCACCGAGAAACCAAATAGATTCAGAATTGAGTTTCAGAGAGGACATAAATGTCATTGCCACAGTGTTAAGTAGAATACTTGAACAGCCATCAACTACTATCACTGTTTCTGACAGCAACTCTTATGGAGCTGTAGAATATTATCTTTAGAAATGAAAGTATTGACATCTCAAGAAAAACTTGGCATTTTGGCTTGGGAGAACTTACTCAGATAAAATGTCTTATATTAACTATTTTATTCATGAGATCTTCTGTAAATGTGAAGTCAACCTAACACAAACTGAGGTCATTCATGGATGCCTGCTGGAGAGATGAGTTTAGAAAATTCTAATTAACATTTGTGGAAATACTGAGAGGATATTACAGTCATTCACCAATACCTTTATAGAAAATACACAGGGCCAGCAGTTTATAGAAGTTAAAGATGGGGCAGTGGCATAAGGTGTTCATAGGGATAGAAAATATAGTTGGAGAGATAAGACAAATGAAATGGGGAGATGATGCAAAGTTTAAGAGACACTAAGACACTACATGAAACAAATTACCCAATGAATAGGAACCAAATATGAATAATAAGAACTAAAAAAATAACAAGAGGGAATAAAGCACCAAAATAAAAAATAGCATAGGTTTATAACTCATGGAAGTGAAGAATTTTCAGATTCATAGATTCAGATAAGTAAATATTCATGAGATTCTACTGAATTTAAGTAGAAGATTCCTGAAGGTTCTAGTTGGTTGATAGTCAAATGTCATTTGAAAAAAAACAATACATCATAAAGGCATTGAACTCATTGGTGATGTCATAGTGGAAGAAATCAAAAGCCTTGCATCTTAGTATGCTCAGAGAAAGTTATTTTGAACCCTTAATTATATAGCCAGATAATTTACAGCCAAATATGAAGTAGATAAGAATATTTTCAAGCCATAAGTATGCAGGAAGTAAACTTGATAGTTACTGTTCCTGAGGACATACACAGGCAAGAAACAGGAAACCTAGGGAAAACTCAAAAGTTGACAGTTGACTATTATGTCTAGAATGATTTGCCCATGATCTGGAAACAAGATCCATTCCTCTCTCATAGATTCATTTAGCACTTAACCTGTGTTCAGTTTAGGAGACCATCAGCCTATTTTCAGTTCCCAAGAAGTGGTTTGATTCAAGTGTCCCCCATAGACTCATATGTTCTGAATGTTAGGTTCCCAGCTGGTGGCAATTTGGAAATTTAATCCTCACTGTAGGCATTTAATCCTCACTGTATTGTTGAGGGAGGGCTTATAGATGTTATAGCCAACTTCTTTTTTCCAGTGTTTGGCACATTCTTCTGCTGCTGTTGTTTACCTGATGTTGGTCAGGAGGTAATGTCCACTCTCTGCTCATACTGCATTTTCTCCTGCCATCATGGAATTTCTCCTTAAGTCTATAAGCCAAAATAAACCCTTCCATAGTTTCTGGTTGGATGTTTGTCCAGCAATGTGAACAGAACTACAACAATAAATACTTTCAAGCTTATCTTCATAAATAAGGGAAAGCAGCAACTTTATTTTATTTTAAATAAATGGCATAAATGATGAAAATTTTAGCCAAACACCTACAAAAATATATAGGGATAATTCCAGACAGTATAAATGTTTTATTAATTCTTAAGTAACATAAAATATTGAATTCACTTGTCTTCTGTGTTTGACATAAAATAAATCAAAAGAGGGGTTCTTGCTTGGTGTAAGTCCTGTAATCGGGAAGCATGCAATTTTACTAAGCTTTCTACTTCTATTGACTTCTTATAAGGTGATAGTTGAACAGTCAAAATTTATTTAAATAAGTTGTATTATAACATTGAATGAGTTCATTCTGCAAATATGTAATTAAAAATATGCAAATATGTAATTATAAAAGAAAGACACAAAAGAGTCTAAGTTCATACAAATTTCAGGATTGAGATGATTATAATAAGAATAATCATATAGATGTGTACTTATTAAAAAAGAAATACACCACATTAACTTATAATTTTTATATTTCTTAACATACAAAATTAGACTTCATTATGGCTTTTTAAATATTTTTATTTATTTATTTATAAGGGAAGAGAGAGAGAGAGAGAAGAGTGCCAGGGCCTTTTGCCACTGCAAATAAACTCCAGATGTATGCACCACTTTGTGCATCTGGCTTTAGGTGGGTACTGGGGAACTGAACCCAGGACATCAAGCTTTGTAAGTAAGTAAGTGCCTTATCTCCATCCCCATTATGGCATTTTCAAACAACATTTGTGCAATGATTCTGTCTTCTACATTCTGTATCTTGACTTGGGGTGTGTAAAATATCACAGTTATCACTTATAAATTATAAGACACCATGCTAAGAATTTTGCTTGCTTCCGTCTTTTATCCTCACAAAACTGCAAGTATTATGACTGTCATATCATGCTACATTATCCATCATAAGGGTCATGGAGGCCTAGAATGGCCAGAAAGTTTCCAAAGGTCACACAATGAGTTCATGGCAAACAAGCACACACTGCTTTCTGTTGAACCTCTTTGTTGCTCAATTGTTAGTTACTCTATGCTTCTGACTTTTCTGGAAGAAAGATATCTTGCTATTTGATTAAGATAAATTGTCAAGATGAATGCTTAGGCTTAGCTCTTCTAAGGACAGGGTCTGCTCTTCACCTACTCTGTTCTAGATGACTAGAGCCTCACACATCCCTTCCAGCCTATTCCAATGTAAACTGTGTGTTATCTGTTATTCTATTATTAAATCCATTACAAAACCAGATTTTATTCTAGAGGGGAAACAATATTAAAAAGAAAACCTTTATGAATAACAAATATTGCTCAGTTTCACATGAAAGAATCATTATATTGCATCTTCTTTAATTTTTGATGAATACTTACTCATTTCAATTCTACATTCATAGTCATTCTGGGATATTTTTACCTTTCTGTGAATCCCATTTGTTCTCATACTGTATTTAATATTTTAAAGTCAATTATTATATCTAGTAGAGATGAGGCCTGGAGTATTTCTCAGTACTATTTTGATGTTCTGTTAATTACACCTGAAGTCCATATGGAAATAAAATGATTTTCTGAAACATTTACTTTTTATATTTATAATTTATCAATCAGAATCCATATTAAGCATCATAATTGTTCAAATTGGTAACATGGTTGGTGCAAAAACTCAAGATAGATGTGAGTCTAAATTGGGTAGGAATCTTTTTGCCTCAGCCTTCCAAACTGGAATTATAGTCATGTAGTACTGCACCAGGACTCAAATTCTGTTTCTTAAATAGCTTCTCTAGAAGGCATCTAGTATGTGCTGGATGAGCATAGCAGGATAAGAGATGGATGTGAGCTCCTATTTTCTGTTATTTCTTCATTACAGGTAGATGTCTTCTGGCTTCAAGCTAGTAATTTTCACATCCCATTGTGTTTAAAACAGACATATTGTAAGCATCATTAACTGTGCTGCTCTTACTGTCATAAATACTCCATGGCCACACTGGATAGCAGTGATTCAACTGTGGGTATCAACAAAAGTGAATTCTGGATTTTCCTGGGTCTTTGATCCCTTCAGACACAGTTACCACACTGCTGAATATGGTAGGCATTCAGAAAGTGTTTCTAGACTGACTTCGATCTATGTTTATATGAATCCTTATCATCTGAACAGCAAAGTGGCAGCTCCAATTTCTACTGCAGTACTGCAGAGTGGAGAAAGAAATGAGAAGAGGGGAATAGTCAGTGTAGAGGAGAAGCTGTCTCCACCATGTTTCACTGATGTTTTAGACATTAAACCTGCTAGTGACTTTTGTGGGTATGAGTGCATGTATGCGTGTACAGGTGCACCTGTGTGTGGTTGCATGTGCACAGATGTGTGTGTGTGTGTGTGTGTGTGTGTGTGTGTGTGCCATAAGACAATCTCAGGTGTTCTTCTCAGGTGTTATCAACCTTTTGCTTGAAACAGGGCATTTCACTGTCCTGGAGCTTGCCAAGTATACTAACTGATGGGCCAGTGAACCCCATATGGGGGATTGCAAGCGTATGCTACCATGCCTCTCTTTGTTTGATGTGGGATTTATGCATCAAACTCAGGTCCCAAGCACTGTACAGGCTGAGCTACCTCCTCAGGCTCTGTGGTGACTCTTTAAACAATGGAAAGATACACATTTGGACCAATATCCAAAATGAATGGGTGATTTTCATTGCCTATAGTTTCCCAAATTATTTTGCAGTTTATCTGTAGCCTCCTGAATTGAACTTGGCCACTCTGCAAAGTCCCAGTGACCTCCTATGCAAGGCTTCAGAGCTTTATTAATTTCAGAACCCCAGGACAAATTCCATGCAAATATCCATGGAGAATCCCAAAGTATTTTCAGTACAAAAAGAAACTAAATATTTAGTGCAGACTTTTTTTTTTTTTTCATGGAACATGCTAAATAAGCAACAAATTTATAGGTGAATTTTACACTACAATGTCATGGCTAATTAAGATTATATTCAAGGGTTCTTCCTCTGTTCAGTGTGATTCTTCCTCAGCATCAGGAATTACGTCTTCTAAGAGAATGACTGTCCAGGGGATGTAATCACTCGTAACTACAGCTATGCAGTAAAGAAATTGCCTTCTGAGCCTTTTCCAGTTAGATGATGGAGTCTGTATATGCCATTTTAAATAGACCTCTTTAATGCCAAGGAACTATATGAGACATTTCTATTCTTTTTAATTGGAATACACTGTTTTCCTCTGGCATTCAGTTTATTAATCTGATAAACTATAATTTCTAATCTAAAAGCTATCGTATTATTTCTAATATGTGACTCAATTTCTCAAACCCTGGGGACAAACATAACAAGCTAGGCTTGAGGTTATCCTATGCCATGCAATGGCCTGAACAGAGAGGCTTGAAGTCATCCTATCTCTTGCAATGGCCTGATTAGAACTCAGGTGACTCTGAATAGTCCTTTAATGAGGATGTTACATAACCAATGCATTCTCTAATTATTATTGAGGACTATAAGTAAAGAGGAGTGAGTTGGACCCTGGCCACTCAGGAAACTATCTTGCCAAGGACAGTGGTCACCCTTTATTCATGAGGTACATCCCAAGATTCTCAGTGGTCCATTATATATTTCTAACTTAAGCTTATAGAATTTTGTTTTCAAAGTAAAGTGTTCACATAGGTTAAGGAAATAATGATTTCCATATTGTCTTCAGTTCACTTTGTCTTTCTCTCCTGAGAATATTGAATCTCCCAATAATCATATTCCAATTTCCTTTCTTCTTTCCCCAAAGGTATGAGAACTAAAATTACTATGTAATTTCTCTAGCAATAAGTTTCATATAATGACATGTGTTAAAAGGACTTAAAGATTAGAGTTTAATATTTTATAAATCACTGTGCACATGTATTATTTTATATTTTAATTCTCTCAAAATTACTTATTTCAAACTTCATTGGGACATTCAATGTTCTCAAAAGAGAAATGGACAATGTAAACTCAAGACAACATAGAAAGCATTAATAGCTCCTTAAACCTCATGAGCACCTTAATATTTTGAGAATAAAATTCTATAAACTTATGTTGGAAGTATATAATGTACTCCATGGATGAAGGGGGAAAACACTTTCATTTATAAGAAAGTTCTCTGAGGGGCCAAGAACCAACCCAGTTCTCCACTCCTGGGATTGTTAAGTAGAAATAAAATTATGACAGTGGTGCATTATTTGTCATCTTAACAGTTTAAAAGTGCTGCTTTCACAAAGCACCATGGAAGTGTGGATTAAGCAACACATTGATTTTTATTTTTTTTATAGCTTTAGAATCGGGAAGGTTGAGATTAAAGTGTTTTCAGGGCTAATTTCTTCTAAGTCCTCTTTCCTTGGCTTATATATGGTCATTGTCTTACTTGGGGATGTTAAAAAAAGCTATGTGTTGGGAAGTTTTTTTTTTTTTTTTTTTCCCGAGAGAGGCACAAAGAGAGGGAGAGGAAAACAGAAAGAGATGCGCGTGCACTAGCAGTGTCTCAGCTGCTGTGAACTAAATCCAGATGTGTGGGCCCCCTTGTGGTATTGTGGCATTGCGTCCTTGTGTCACTTTGCATCTGGCTAAACATAGGACCTGGAGATTGGAACCACTGGAGATTGGAACCAGCGTTCTTAAGCTTAGGAGGCAGGTGCCTTAACCGCTAAGATGGGAAGTTTTTAAATAGTGAAAACACATTTCTTATAGTTGTTGAAAAGCCAAGGTCAGGCTGCTAGTATGACTGGATTCTGGTGATAATTGTCTTATGGGTGGTGGATGGCTGTCCTTCTGTTGTATCTTCATAAAGTTGAGATGGAAGAGACCTTTTTCAGGTCCCCTTTACAAGGCCACTAATCCCATTCATGAAGGGTCTAACCTGCCTGACACAATTGCTTCGGAAGATTGCCTCCTGTTACTTTCATATCAGAGAGTAAGATATCAACCAATGAGTTTTAGGGAGTCCTTCAGTTCACTGCGGCCATCTTCTCCCCTTGTACATGGTCTCATCTCAGGTTAAAATTTCTTCTTGTTTTAAGGGCCCCAGTCCTATTGGGTTACAGACCGCCTAATTACATCATTTTTATTTAGCATTTTTAGCAATTCTATCTCTGAATGCAGTATGTTGTGTAGTATCCAGAGTTAGGATTTTAATATGAATTTTGAAGGGTCACAAATCACATAAAAACCTGTTAGTGATTATATAAGTGTTCTTTTTATAGTTTTGGAAACTATTCTTACACTAAAAACCTTGTACATGTTTCTTACTTTTGAGGAATTCTCCAGGGTATACAACTAGAAATTGCATTATCATTCAATACTTAGTCACATCTTCTCATTACTAGTTTTGGTCAAATGTCTCCATTGTAATCATACCAATAACTTTTTCTACCAGTAATGCATTGTGATTCTACTTTTGCACCCACATTTGGTATATAGAGAGTTTTTATGTGTCACTCAATTAGAGATATAATAAATTGGTTTTTTATTCCTTTGAGTTTGCATAATTGAACTGCTTCTTTATGTTCCTTTTTAATGTTGTTATTTATTTTGTTATCAACATGGAAGATATCATGAACTATATTGTAAATTATTTTTGTTTTATATATTTTATTTCAGTTTATAGAATGAAACTATGTATTTTAATTTTGTGAACTAAAGAATTAAAAATAAACATCTTATTCAATGATTTTGAATTTATTTAACTTTATTAAATATTTTTATATTGAATTTTAACTTAGAGATAATTTAGATATAACCTAGAGATAGTATCACATAGGATTAAAAAATATTTTATTTATTTATTTACTTGAGAGAGAGGGAGAAAGAGGCAGAGAGACAGAATGGGTATGACAGGGACTACAGCCACTGCAAAGAAACTCCAGGCATGTGCATCTCCTTGTGCATGTAGCTAATGTGGGTACTGAGGAATTGAGCCTGGGTCCTTAGAATTTGCAGGCAAATGCCTTAACTGTTAAGCCATTTCCCCACCCTCACATAGGATTTTTAAAAGGGTTATACAGTTTGTCTTTTAATATATAACCCTGGAGAGAAGACAAAAATAATGAATTCATATTTAAAAACAAAATATTTATTCAGTAACATCATAATATAATTTAAATATTTTATCATATTCATTTAAGGTATAAAACATATTTTTAAATTTTATTTATTTACCTGAGAGAGAGGGAAATAATTAATAGGCCAGTGCCTCTATCCACTGCAAATGAACTCCAGACATGTGTCACAATTTGCATCTGGGTTATGTGGGTACTGGGGAATTGAACCTGGGTCCACAGGCAAGCACCTAACTGGTAAGCCATCTTTCCAGCCCTGAAACATAACATTTGATATAGAATATGCACTTCATAGTGGGTTTGAATACTTGATTCCTTACTACTGGCATGATTCTAGAAGGTTGTTGAACCTCTGGGATAATATGTCTATCTGTCATAGGTGGGTCACTGGAGGACCTCTGAAGGTTATACCTATATTGTGTTCTGTTATGGCTCTCTGCTTTCTAGCTCAGTGAGATGTGAGGAGCTGTTGTCTAGTGGTCTGGATCAAGCATGACCAACATATGACCTGGGAACTGTATGTAGATGCATGTAGATGAGGATAGCTATGGATGACAGCCCAACACACAATTGTAAGCTTACATAACATATTGAGATTAATTTTTGTAATCTGATGATACAGTTCTTGAACTTGAAGTTCATAGATGACAACATCATGTCCAATGTCAAAGAAGACAGGACATATCTCTGGATGAAGCCACTCTAGCTGTCATTGCCTCCTATGCCCTGATTGACTGTATCTTCCAACACTGTGAATGATGGACTGTGTGACAGTTACCTTTGTGTTGCTGCACAGACCTAACCAAAAGCAGCTTACAGACTTGAGGGGAAGCTCCATGATGGCAGGGGAAAATATGGCATGAACAAAGGGCAGACAGCTCCTCCTGGCCAACATTGGGTGTAAAACAGCATCAGGAGAGTGTACTAAACACTGGCAAAGGGAAGCTGGCTATAATACTTATAATATACTTCCTTCAGTAAAGCTCCAATTTCCAAAATGCAATCACCTGAGAGCAAGCATTAAGAACACATGAGCATATGGAGGGCACCTAATTCAAACTACCACAGACTATATTCACTAACACTGTGAATGATGGACTGCATCTCCAGTACTGTGAATGATGGACTGTGTCCTCCAGTACTATTAATGTCATAAATTTCTCCTCTCTTAAGAAGACAAAGATACATGGGTGTGGTGGTTACCAACCATTAGGCCAGCACTTGGGGTGCAGAAGTATGAGGATCATTATGAGTTTGAGGCCAGCCTAGGTTGCAGAGTGAATTGCATGTCAGCCTAGGCTAGAATCAAACCATTCCTCAAAAAAAAGGGGGGGTTGGGCTGGAGAGATGGCTTAGCAGTTAAGGTGCCTGCATGCGAAGCCCAAGAATGCCCATCCTATTCTCCAGGTCCCTCGTTTAGCCAGATGCAAAAAGTGACACAAGGGTGCAATGCCACACTTTCCCACAAGGGAGCACATGCATCTGGAGTTCGTTCACAGTGGCTGAGAGGCTGCTGGCATTCCTATTCTCTCTCTGTCTCTCTCTCTCTGTCTCTCTCAAATTTTATATATATATATATATAAATATTATATATTATATATTATATATATATTTATATATATTATATATAATTATATATATAGTCCCTGAGACTACATAGTGAATTCCAGTTCAGCCTGGAGTAGAGTGAAACCCTACCTCAAAAAACCAAATATATATATTTAGTGAAGGTAAGCATCTGAAAGAAGGCAATGATGTCTACAATGAATAAAGATATAAGGAACACTCAGAATAGAATGCAAAAAAAATTAATTTTAGAAGTGAAAATATAAAATGTAAAATGTAAAACAGAAAGGTAACTGAGTAGGTTTCATAGAGTAAGAGAGATAATAGAGGGAAGATCAGTAATCTTAACTATCGACAGGAAAATTACCTGTGAAGAACAAATGGAAAAGACATTGAAGGGTTAGAGCTTTAAGGGACCATAGAAGCCTTGCAACATGCGTTTCCAAGTTTAGAGTATGTGAAAGGCAAAGATAAATTAGAAGAAGGTAGCCAGTAATTTCAAGAATTATTCTTTCTTAAATCCAGTAAGCAAAGGAACTCAGAAAAACTAAACATAAGATAAATAAAAATAAAACCATGCTTAAATATACCAAGTAATCTATTGGAAACCAGTGATTCATTCAAGTTTTAAAAGCATCCAGAGAAAAATAACATTTTATATGTAGTAAAAAAAATAGATTCAATGATGGCTAAATAAAAATATACAATTGTCAAATCCAGATGATTGTGGAATATCATTGATGTACAGAAGTAACTAAGCCTTGATGCCAGTGAAAAATAATATTCAAGAATAGAGACTAGAGCTGGAGAGATGGCTTAGTGGTTAAATGCTTGCCTGTGAAGCCTAACGACCCTGGTTCGAGGCTCAATTCTCCAGGACCCAGGTAAGCCAGATGCACAAGGGGGTGCACACATCTGGATATCATTTGCAGTGGCTGGAGACCCTGGTGTGCCCATTCTCTCTCTCTAACTGCCTATTTCTGTATCTCTCTCTCTCAAATAAATAAATAAATAAATAAATAAAATATTTTTTAAAAAAAGAATAGAGACTATATAAAGACATTTCACACAAACAAAATTAGGAAAAGGTTTTTCTTCCAAGATAATCTAGTAGATAGACTTTTCTCTGGTTCTCCAACCAAATATAACTAAGAAATAATTGTACATGATGTATGTATGTATGTATGTATGTGTGTGTATATATCATACCCCAGACTTTGAACTAAAAAAAACAAACCCAAATCTGGAAACCCAGTTGCATCAAATAAAGTCAATTAAAAGCCCTAACAAATGCCTTTTCTTTCTAGCTGAAGAACAGGGAAAGAAAGGGAACTTACCATGAGAAATAACTTTAGAAAGTAACCTCTCCAATTCAGCCAGCTTGTCCCACAAAACTGAGGTGAGTAGAGAAGAAAGAAAGCATGTGGGAAGAAGGTTAATCAACATTAAAGATATCAGGAATAAACCATATGTAAGCGTACTTCTTTGCTAGATAAATAAGATATAAGTTTTAAGAATAGAGAGTTTTGGGATAATGATGTGACCAGAAGCCATAGATTGTTGCATGAAACTTTCAGTGCCAGAGATGGGATACTTTCAGTGGTTTTCTGGCCAGGGAGGACCCTGATGTCCCCAATGTTCTTAGTTGTCCACCAGAACTAGATGGTAAGACCATACTGCTGAAGACAGCACATATTTGGGTTCAAGGACACTGAGAAACCAAGCTGGAGGTGAGCTGAAAGCCTCCTCCCTGGGGACTAGTTTTCAGGATGATGGAAAGAGCTATGCAACCAGTTGGGGGAGAAAAATCATCAGCAGTGTTAACCAGCAATGGACCCTTCATGTTCTATGGCTGGACAGCCAAATCAAATATATCAACTGGTGCAATGGTGGCATGTTTGTTATGGAGGAAACCAACTGCTCTGCTCTCTGATTGGATTTGAGGCCTGCTCCATGAGACGGAATTCCTACCTGGTACTGAAAACCTAATCAAAAACTTATGGCTGGGGAGGGCATAAGCCCAAAGGGGGAAACTACTATTGTTGTCTGGGTAAATGGATATATTATGCCCACCAAACTTCCCTGTAAATACTTGTGTTTGTGCCCATATATTAATGTACTCTCACTCTTGGTTAGAGAAGTTTCTCTTTTCACATGGTGGTGACTGGTAGTATGACTAAAAACTCACCAAAGTGCTAAGAAGAAATGACAGTGGTGTGTTCAGCACTGAGACATCTCTATCATATCCTCCAGAGCTCAGGGACCATTGCTGAAAAGGTGCCAGAAATAATGTAAGAGTCAAAGGAAGGGGAGAAGTGCTTACAATACTGTCTTCCAGACATAAAGTAGACTTGATATTCATGACCTCACAGTGGCTGAAACTTCCTACACAATACCTGCATAATTGGAGGAAAAGATGATGACATCAAAATAGAAGAGAGACTAGTTGGAAAGAAGAAGGGATTCAATGAAGGGAAGAACCAGTAGGGGGGGGGAAAGGAGGGTGGTGGGAGAGGATTATGATCATGGTATATCATCTATGCATATGAAAGTTGTCAATAAAAAGTAAAAAGAGATAAATAAAAACATATTTTATATTATTATTATTTATTATTTATAACATATTTATTACTTCATTCTTTCAGCTACATCAGGGAAGGCCCAGAGGACCTGACTTTATAAACCAGGCTGGCTTTAAATTAATGGTGACCCTCCAACCTCAGCCTCCCTAGTGTTAAGTTGAAAAATGTGAGCCACTATACCTGGCTCTGTGCACATCTAATGTGTGAAGCCTGTGGCACTCACACTGTGAGAAGATGATACTCCCAGGGGTCTATACGCCTGTCTTTTGCTTCTCACAACACACCTGTCATATCTGTTCCCTTGAACTGTGTCATGTCTGCTCTCCCTTTTCTGGTTACTTTCTACTCCTACCTCTCTCAATCCTGATTTCCAGGAAAGAGCTCTCTAGTTTACAGATTCATTTCACTTCTTTGTATAATATGCTATTAAGTTTATCTACTTCATCTTTTACTTTCTGTCATAGGTTTATTTAATTGAAAATGTGCCTGTTTTTAAACATATTTTGAATTGAATTATCCAGTATATGTAATTTCTTTGAATGACTAGTCATTTTAAAATCCATATGTGAAATTAAAATGTCTATTTATTGCCTGTTTCTTTCTTGATTTTCTTTATTTTTATCCTATACACATTTTATCCTATATATTTATTAGAGTAACTTAAAGCTATTTCATAAAAATAATTATATCAGTTCAAAAGTTAGGGCTCAATGACCCTGGATCAATCAAGGATTGAGGTAATTGTTTGCTGGCTTGCAGGCTTTGAGATGGATCTATTTCTACTGTGACCTTCAAGTTCCCTACATCCTCACACTCCAGGGGTCTTTAAAGCCCTTCATGTTCCCCACATCCTTACACTCCAGGGGTCTTTAAAACCATGGGCTGTTTACAAAGGTTCTTCTTCTCTGACCAAATCAAACATTTTTCTTTCTGCTTAGTTGTGAAAAATGCCAAAAACTCAGCTTGGCCTTTTGGCCTCCATCATCATTTCTTACTTGACTTTTTTCTTCATAATCCTTTGAAGTGTTGGTATAGACATTTATTGGAAGGCAAAAGAACATCCGAAACATGATGTTCACCTCCCTGTGGTCCTTTGTCTCTTGATTCTGCCTGCTTTGTTAACTCTTAACTGTAATTTTTGTCTCTACAATGTTGTGACAGTGATGTGGAGTGCAGTAACTCACCTTGTGTACTTTCTTTCTCTTAGCAGTGTTGACCCCTGGAATCACGGCTGTCCCTTTTATTGCCACTGTTTGTGAATACCAGCAATGCGTTCTTGCTTTTTTGTTTTTCTTGGTCAGTAGGTTGGTTTGTCACAAGCTATTCACCTTTAAAAAGCAAAGTCCTACAGCCTACATTTGTACCGAAAAAAATTTGCAATGATAAAAGAATTATGAGGATGATTTATCAAAAATTTATATGAAAGGGACCAAGGAATATATGATAACAAATAATGTTTACAAGATGTAAATATAGTACCCACATCAGTGAATGCTCGAGCTATGGAGGGTAATATACCTGCTGGATATAACGGACTAATAAAAGAAAAAAAGAAGCTAATGAATTGAAAACTCATGTTGGGATTAAAACCTAGCTCCAAAAATTCTAAGGCACTCATAAAACCATATAATAGGAGAAATATCTAAGTTCATTTCACATGTTGAGTCTTCAGTAGACCAGTTGTGGATAGAGGTTAATATTCAAATTATGTAAGTCATTAAGAAAAGAAAAGAAGTATAAATTACCTGAATTGATCTAGCTATTCAAAAATTCTAGAAAGAAGATTTTATCTAACTTGAAATAGGAAACTTAGTAGATCTAACCATCAGAACTTTAGATTCTTCTAGAAGGCATCAAAATTATATAACATTCAAAGATATATGTATGGCCACAGGCACTGAGGATATGAAGGACATCTCTTAGTTAGGAGGTGTGTTGTATATTACATTAGAAAAGCCACAATAATAAGTACCTTTTATTGGACAATTTTATGATAGATACTATTTAGGAACTCTAAATCCAATACTGGTTCAATCATTGCAAGCTTATGAATTCAATATCATATTACTGTCCTTTTACAAATGCTAAGGTAGGGAGGAAAAATAGTTTGTCAAACAGCTAGCAAAGAGCAAGAGGGAACTTGGACCTAGTCTGTCTTTCTAGTCCATACTCATGTATCACATTATACTACCCAAGTTAAGATTCTGGCTTTTACAAGTTTTTATATTTTCCTGAAATGGGTAGCATATCACACTGATAATGTGTAGCTTGCCTGTCCTTAGACCAATGTTGCCAATAACACAGCTATGGATTCCAGGCTGTTTGCTATATTCTTTGTTTAATGAATCAGTATAAGAAACCAGGGATATGCTTTGATAGAATTTAACAAAGAATTCATACAGTAAAAATATAATACTTGTAGTGATATATAAAACTTGGCATTCTTTATGTGTGTGTGTATAAAAATAGATTTGCCATGCACAAGGCAATTTTGTATCTTGATAGGACTTTGAAGTGCTGTTTAATACCACTTTAATGCCTTCCATGACTATATGGTTAGATTTATTTCAATATTTGAAAGTATACTTTAGAACTTTATAAACAAAATTTTTTCAAAGGTCCTTTTTGCTATTCAAGTTATCATTCCAAAAGCACTGACTGATTTACAACTGAAATTCTTCAGTGGAAACCAGTTGGGTGCCTATATGGATATACCAAATAAAGGTTAGTTTCATCCATTTTGTGTTTGGGTCCATTTGATGACATCCAGTTAACAAAAAGGGACCATTTATTAACTCTTTGTTCAGAATAAATGAACTTTTGAGATCAACCTTTTAGGTGTTGAAGAAACATCTTTCTTAATTTTTCTTCTTATGATTAATATGGGGACCCACCATAAAAGTATTTTAGCACAAAGAAATAATTAAATTCACTGGTTTTGAAAAGTTATCACAATAATATTAAAAAGTGCTACCCTACTTCAGGTGATTATGACAGCTGAACTCTTTATTTAATGTAGTAACTAAGTCTCAAATTTTCTGAGAGTCTTTTGATGCAAATGTTTAAGGATTTGCTTTAAAGCCTATTTTTTTTGTCATTTCTAAAAACTTCAAAGGAGTCTGGTATTTCAGAAAACTGTCAAATGTGTTAAAACATATTTAAAAGAATGCATATTTTAATAGGTTGGCATAGTTTGTGCATATTATTGTTTTTTCAGGTCACCAGCTGAGTCTTCATTATATATATATGATTCTGTGTCAGGGAAATACCAGGCTTTTCACAGGGCAAAGGGGACCCTCCAGTGACTTTAACTTTTTTTTTTTTTCCAGGAGAAACTAAGAGAAGAATTCATCAAATGTTAATGTTGAGAACTTAAAAACTCTGGTATGTTTGTCCAGAGTCCCAGGCCTCAGAGCAAATGCTCTTATGCTGCCGGGCTCCAGGGGAAGACATCAGCCAACGTCAACATGAGCAGAGACTCCATCTGACTGAGGCTGTGGAAACAGCTGGAACCACTTAGCTGGAAAACCACCTCAGATTCCTCTCCCAGAAACGCTGATGGCATGGGAGATGTGGAGAGGAGAGTTCTGTCAGGGTCTCTCTTCAGCTGTGGTCAAAATTTTTTTTTTCTTTCCCTAAAAACTGTAAATAGATGGGTTCAGTCTTGGTCATAATAAACAATAAAAAAGTCTTTCCTTTTCCTTAAATTAGCCCATGCCTGTTTTTTTGTTCATCAGTCAGCATTTAGTTTAAGCATACTTTTATGTGGAAAAAAAAAAAAAAAAGATTACTACTCTTACAGTTCACTTTAAAATGAAATTGGATGCTATCCAGATTATTATTAGAGGCTGCACTGGCCAATGAATATTTCATTCTGATAAGTTTTAGCTTGTAAAAAATAGTAATAATTCCTTGCCTTGAAATTTTATTTCCTTTTTTTTTTGTGTGTGTGGCAGTTTTGGTAAATTCTTAGGAGAAAAAAAAGCAAACATTACATAAAGCAGCATACAGATTATTTTCCACCTCAGCTGACATGTAGCTGACCAGTGAGAGCAGTGTATGTTCAAGTTCTATAACTTAATAATTTTATATATACATACATAGTGAAATAGTCACCACAATCAAATAAGTAATGTAGGCATCATCTCACATAATAGCCTTGTTTGGTGTGGGAAATATGCTTAAGATAGACTTGGTGGCATATTGCACAATGTGACATTGGTGACCAGAGCAGTACTGTTACACATTAGATTCCTGCACTTATGTTGCAGAATTAAAACATTTTGCTCCTTGGCTCTTGGTTCCTCATGCGTCCTATTCCCCAGCCTTTAGTAACCTCCATGGTATTCACTGCTTTGGTGAGCTCAGCATTTCTAGAAATACATGCACAACTTTAAAGGTACATTTTTCACTCAGTTTCTAGAAATGAATTTTGATCTCGTGATCATAGCTTTAAAATTGTCATTAGCCTTATAACTACAGCCATAAACAGAACAAGGAAGGAACCTCAGGAATAGGGGAGAAGCTAAGAGGACCACAGATGCTAAAAGTCAATTTTTCAAACATTTAGTGTGCTTCAAACAAAAGTATGTAGAGTTGATCATGAGATAGTGAGATTTTGTAATGGACAAAACAAGTTATACACATAATATGTATATATAATTCTTTTCTTTGGCAACAGGAATTGAACTCAGGGTCATGTGCATGCTAGGCAAGCATTCTACCATTGAGCTACATCTCCACATCTTTTCTTTTAGTTTTTATTTTTAAATATATTAATTTTTATATTTGGTAGAGAGAGAGAGGGAGGGAGGGAAGGAAGGAAGAAGGGAGTATGAGCACACCAGGGCCTCTTACTATCACAATTCAACTCCAGACACAATGTACAACTTTGTGTATGCAGCTTAATGTGGGTTGTGGAGAATCAAACCTGGGCTAGCAAGCTTTGTAAGCAAGTGCCTTTTACCACTGTGCCATGTCCCCAGTCCCATTTAGTTTTAATTTTGATTAAAAGAATCTCATATAATTACTTTGAAAAAGTTATATTTTCTACCTACCTTTGCTTAAAATTTTCTTGATTAATTTTTTTTTGAGAGAGACAGAGAGAGACAGAGAGAGATAGAGAGAGAGGGAGAGGAAGACAGATAGAGATGGGTGCGCCAGCAGCCTCTCAGCTGCTGCAAATGAAATCCAGATGAGTGCACCCCCTTGTGGTCAAGTGTGGCATTATGCCCTTGCGTCACTTTGCATCTGGCTAAACGTGGGACCTGGAGATTGGAACCACTGGAGACTGGAACCAGTGTTCTTAGGCTTAGGAGGCAGGCACTTTAAATGCTAAGCCATCTCTCCAGCCCATTGATTATTTAAATTGTATAGTTTTGTGATAAGTCTGCTTTTGGACTCAAGTCAATATATAGTATATGAAAATATACATACCTAGTTTGAAGTATTAATTTGTGAGTGATTTTCATTATTGAACACTCTTTTTCCAAAGTAATGGGTATAAATCAAAAATGATTATGCCTGCAAGTATGCTCCAGAGTGAATGGGGTGGAGTCCATTCACTTGCTCTTATTAGCTGTTTCCTGCACAATAGGCAGGAAACAATTTCCTCATGGACATTATGTTCCATTATAGATCCAGTGTTCAATAAAGAAATTGGTACATATGTGTAAGGTTTGGCTACTTCTGTAGTGTGATACAAAACAAGATAAAGGGAATCATGGTACAAGGGTTCTGGGGGTTGAAGCTTCATTTAAGGTGATCAGGTGTCACCTTTGGAGAAATGTGAAGCACTGTAGAGAAGCCAGCCATGTACCTATGGGTCAGAAAAATGTCCTCAGTGGAGAGAAACACAAGAGCAAGGATTGCTTGGTTCATTCCACAAAGTCCCAGGTACTCAGTGTGTCTGGATAAACAGAATGAAGAGAGAACAATATGGTGATGAGATGGTGAGACACAGGCCCTGTGGAGTGCTGTGGGTGTCCAACCCTTGCACGGACAGGTGAAGCCATGGGAGGGCTCTGAGCAGAGGAATGGCTCAGCCAAAGGAAACCGTACAGGGTCCATCTGACCTCTGTGTAGACAGTAGAACTGAAAGGTGAAGAGAGAAGGACAGGGATGAGGGTCATAGCAATGATGAAACCAAGTAATGGTTGTTTTCTGATGTGTGTCTTGAAACTGTTTTGAGAGTAAAACATACAGGTTTGTCTACGTGATAAGACATAAGGTTACTCAGGATTGACTCCAAAAGTTTGACCTTTGCAAATGGAAAACCACATACAAGGCTTTAGAGGAATTAAATTTATTTGAAATTTGGAGGGAAAGAAAAAAGATGGAGATTGCTTATGAGGTAAGTTAAGGCTTCCAGGTCCTAGAAAGAAAACTCTAGTAGAATCAGATAATGCTTGACTCTCCAGGAGGACTTAATTCAAGTTACTGAACCAAGAAATAAGAAACTCTTGCTCAAAAAGAAGCAGTGTGTCAGCCACTTTCCCAACAGTGGCAGGAGCCATCTTCTGAAGACAGTAGCTGTAAGACAGCAGATAGGTTATAGATGGTCTCAGCCGATCACCAGGGCAGCAATGTCCCAGTCAGCAGGGGAGGGCAGCTGTTCCAAGATGTGCAGGATAACATTGTGCTGGCATCACACAGATGAAAGTCCTGGCTCTGCTTTTCATTTTCTGTGTGACCCTGGGCAAGATATGTGACCTCTCTGAGCTTCAGTTGTTTCATCTTTAACATACAGGCTGAAAGCTGAACTACGGAAAGACTGTGATGTGCATAGACATAGAGCCTGCAAGGGAATCAAGGCCAATACATATCGTGTGTATTGCCCCCTACCCTCAAAGATGCTTCTATGCAGTGCAACATTCAATGGCCAGGCCTCCAGGAGGCACCAGAGAGCAGAGAGAGCTCCAATCTCTCTGGCCAAGAGGAACAAGAACATCTGTGTTCCAGATGGAAATCAGATGTTTGGAATTTTTTTATTATTATTATTGCTTTTTAAAGTCGACTGAGTTGTCACCCTAAAAGGCTAAAACACCTCGGATGTAAATGTCAAGGTTTTTCTCATCTTAGATGAATTTAGGATGAATGTGTATGAAAAGAACTCCCTTAACAAAATAAGAATGCCTTTATAATATTATTTTTATCAAAGTAGTTACTGAAGTATAAATATCATGGTTAAAATTCAGTAAAAATATGCATATAGATTACAGGTAAAATGAACAAATGGCCAGAGTTGTAATAATATACAATTTCAGTTTGTGCACTTCAGAAAGTTTCATTATGATGTATTTTGTGTCAGGCTTGTAGTTATTTAGGTGTTCTGTAGATTTATATCTCCCACACTAATGAATTTGTGGTTACATAGGTGATCACATATACATGGAAAGATGTCTGAGTGGCTATACACCCAAATGTTAATAGTGGTTATGCATTGGAGGTTGTGGATTTTTTTCACTGAGTTATAATTCTAATGTTTGATATGGTGATCTCTAATATAAATTCATCAAAATTAAAAAGTTTGCTCAGAACTAATCAAAATAAGATATGCTCTTAAGGGTGATCTTATTCATAAGTACCAATATCTTGAGCTCCCATTCACATGATCACAGAGGAAAATTTAGTTCTCAGAGTAAGACAGTTTGCTTCTCTCTCCCCATCTTAGATAGGGAATGAAGTCTTATAAAGTGCTTATTGGGAAATTTTTGGTAAATGGCACTAATTAAACATGGTCTTTGTTAAATACTTCCTCATTCAGTTATATCACACCAAAAATGGCACCAAATGTGTAGGTAAAATAAGTCAGAAACGTTTTCAACTAAATAAATGGTCACTCATTTGGTAGATGGCACCAGGTTCTCCTGTTTGCTATTTCAAGTCTAAAAAAAACCTATAACTTACTTTAAAATGAATTTTTAAACCAAACATCTGACTGACTAAGCTGATATTTAAATGAATGTTATAATATTGTTGCATAATCCAAATAATGTTTATGTGTCTCTCTACCAAATTTGCTCTCAGATAAATCTGAATTATCAAGTAATGCAGTTGCTTGCTTGAGAACCACCTGGAATTTCTAAGTAAGGTAAATTAGCAGAAGATACACTATGATGGTGGTATATGGATCCCTGTGTTTTTCTTGGAAATTGTCTCTAAAAGATGTTTCTCTTTTCAGCCTAAAAATAAGCCTCACTGAATGCAATAGCTACTGGGACTAAATACCTGACAAAGGTAAGTTAAGAGTGGTTTATTTTGGTTCCTCGATCAAAGTCCATTATGGTGGGGCCTACTTCATGGCTGAGACAGGACAGCTTTTTCCATAGTGGTGTGCGATGAGGTAGTGACTCAGAAAGCAACAAGCTTGGATCAGAGGTGAGGCAAGGATATAACTCTCAGAGGCTTGGTGTCAGTGATCAGCCTCCTCCAGACATGCCTCCCTCCCCCAAAGGCTCCACATCCTCCCAAAATATCACCGTTAGATAAGGATTAAGCATTTAAACACATGAGCCTGTGGGGAACATTTCAGAGCCAAGCTATCACACAGTTTAGATATGTCTAATTTCAGCTAGCGGAGACCAGCGAAGACCCTCTGATTGGTTTTAAACTATAGCCGTTAGTAACTGGCATCTAGTATAAATGTCTGTGATAACATGCATAGGGATTTTTTAATGTGTTTTGATCAAATTAATCCCCCAGCTTGTATCTGGTTACTACCAAGAAAACTTGTCATTTAATAATCCAGGAATTTCATGGAAAATTGCTATTGAATATACAGAGAAAATATCCTTATCCTTGAAAAGCATTGGGGAGATGGTATCTTTGCTTCCCACCCAGTGCCTGAACATATTACAGTCCTCTGAGTATGCCAATGACCATTTCATGGAATATCAACAGCAACAACAACAATAAAAATCACAACAATGCAGTGCTATTGTGTCCAAGGAAAGTTTATTCTCATAAATGTTAGCAAGAGTCCTGGATGCTAATTAAGGCCAATTCTCCAAGCCAAGTTTACTTGGCCTTCATCAGCTCCCAACTCAGCACAGCTGTTTCCAAAGGGAAATGAGAGGCATGTAATTTGTTCTCATCTGATTTAGACTGTGCCTTACTTATGATAGATCTTTGGGTTTAGAGGTTACCTGACCACATTCTTATAGTACCTGTTAATTAACTGCATCATTTATCTATTAATCAATATGCAAGCAAGTTTTAGGGACTATGTCAACAATTTTTTAAAAATACCTCTTAATGATAAAAACTGTAAACACTGCAAATGCCTTAATGCGGATCATGCAGGAAACTGCAGAAGTCACATTATGTTGTATGTCTTGTTAAGGAAACTAGTCACATTCTGAGAACACTCAGGAGGAATCAGCAAAGCTGATCTTGCATGAGTGACCCAATCCACAGCTCTTTCCTGAAACCATTGAAAACCATTTGGCTAGGAGGGAACCATGGTGAACAATACAGTTTATGAGGTGAATTTGGCTGAGCCAGGAGAGCAATATCTGAAAGAAAAGTGAGCATGTTTCCTGTTTGTATGCACCAATAAAGCAAATCTTATGGAAGTCTGCCCTGCATAAATCATGCCTGTTTAATATTTATGCTACATAAAATGACTTTAGTAACTGGCATCCAATATAAATGCTTGGGAAAACACATATAAGATAATTTTAATATTCCAGGATGATTTAAGCTGTGAACAATCATAGTAAAATTCCACTATTATTAAAACTATTCTCTTTCCATGGATATAGTTGGGTTACAGTAAACATTTCCAGAGCTGTGGTTCTGAGAAGGAACGAAATGCATGAATGACATTATTGACTATTCAGGAAATCCAAAAAGAGGAGCACATGCATTGATTGTTTTTATGACCCTCTGTACTCTGCAGAGGCCCAAAGATAGGAATTCATTTTTCCCTAGCACCTGTAAAATTAGTAATGAGATAGAATTTAAATATTAAAAAAATTATCAGCAAAATAAATGTTACCATTTGTGGTGGCTTTGAATCAGATGTACCCTATAAACTTATGTATTTTGAATGCTTAATTCCAAGCTGATGGCAACTAGTGAGGTGGAGCCTTGCTGGAGGAAGCGTGTTGTTGGGGGCAGACTTTGGGATGTTATAGACAGCTTCCTACTTGCCAGAACTTAGCTCACTCTCTTGCTGCTATTTTCCATCTGCTGTGGCAAGAAGTGATGTCTAGACTCTACTCATGCCATCTTTCTCCTGCTATCATGAAGCTTCTTTTTGAGACTATAAGTCAAAATTAACTTTTTTCTTCCATCAGCTGCTTTTCATTGGGTGTTTGCATCATCAGCATGAAGGTAAGTACAGCACTATGGTTATATATGTTATCAATGGATGCTCTACCTATATACTTATGATGACACTAAATGCCACTAAAAATGTTCTTGCAGACTCATCAGAATCACTTTCTAGACTCATTACAACCACATCAAAAGAATTTTTTTTTTTTTTTTTTTTTTTGGTTTTTTGAAGTAGGGTCTCACTATGGCTCAGGCTGACCTGGAATTCACTATGTAGTCTCAGGGAGGCCTCAAACTTACAGCAATCCTCCTACCTCTGCCTCCCAGTGCTGGGATTAAAGGCTTGAGCCACCATGCCTGGCTACATCAAAAGAATTTTTAGTCTTCCTTCCTTCTTCCCTCTCTCCCTCATTCCCTCCCTCCCCCTTCCTTCCTCCCTTCCTTCCTTGATCTTTCTTCCCCTTCCTCCTTTCTTCCATCTCTTTTCCTTCCCTCTCCCTCTCTCCTCATATTTTTCAAAACATTGCAAATGAAGATTGGGACCCCCTTCCTTTTAATACATGATGACTGTTCTTCACCAAAGAGAATTAAAGAAAAACACAGAAATCTCACAAGATTAATGGAGGCAGCATAGCAGTAATCATTTATCCCAAACTGTGACATGCCTGAGTGGGCTAGCCTCCTCTGGAGATGTGTTTGAAAGTTAGCTTAGTTAATTTATAGCACAATGTCATAAATCTGGACAGTTGAGACTCAGTCTTCCTTCTGCCTGGCTACCTGGTCACCTGACTATGAGAAGTCATTTCCCTGTCCCTAAGAGCACAAAGGAAACCAGACATAAGGGGCCCTCAAGCTTTTTTTATGACTGAGGTCCTTCTTGAAGCCCTGTAGAAACAAGAAAAACATTGAAAAAGGCTTTAGAACAGACTAAAGTAAAATTCTGTCTAAAATAATTCAGAAAGTGACTTTTAGGCCAAGCCATGCTGGGGCTGGTGTAGAGGCAGAAGGGCACAGTTGATTGAGAGAATAGATATAGGATCTGGAAACAATTCACCAAATTTTCTGTACTTTCAATTCTTCATCTGTAAAATGAAGTCAATAAAGTCACCGTGAAGATCTCATGGGACAGTGTTGTGTGTGGATGTGTTCTACACACATTACTGAACATATCAATTGTTTATAAAATCTTGGTCATGCTATTCAAGGGCAAAGAGGTATAAGAGAGAAAGCAGTAGAAAAGTCATGTGGATGGAAACTGTTTTTCAGTCATTTCAAGTATAATATATCATACTCATAGAACACCTCATCTTTCTGTCTTATTTTACATTTATTTGGTTTCTCCACTGGCCCCTCCTAAATGAGAAGAAATACTTTTTGAGTTTAAGTCAAGAATGTAGAATCTATAGTATTATTTGTATACCTTTAATTGTAAGTATCTAAAAGTAGTTGATCATTGTCCTTTCTTGGCAATTTGTAATCTGTCCAAAACTAGGCATCCAAAAGTGTTGATCATTATTGCAACTACAAAGCATCCTAGTCTCTATGTGATGTTCAGAAATATAATCATAATTCACGTGTGCAACATCAATCATGATAGATACCATTCACTGAGTGTCTATAACACGCCACATGATGGTCTTCACATTTCACAGTAATACATTATTTAGTATTCCCAGGAACCCATGAGACAGATGATAGTTTTCTTCTATAGGGTAAGATATTTGGTCACAGTATAAGTAAACAATTGACTAAAGAAAAATGGTATAGGTGGGAATTTGTAGCAGAGCACCATTCCCAAAGCATGCATTTCCCAATGTATTATGTTACATTTATCTGAGTGCCATGATTACATAGAGGAGGGAAACTGCTCTATCCCCCTTTAAAGCAATAGGCTGGCTGTCTTCACCAGGGCAAGCAGGTTCCCCTCTTTTCATTATTGCAGCTCTCACTCAGAAAGCAATGCAGAGGCATCTGTCATTCCTGCAGAAAAGACTTATGTCTGGGGCAGAGGCAATTGCTTCACAAAGTAAGACTCCTTCTTCCATATTCATTACATGCATTAGCTCAGTATAACTCAAACAAGGATATTCCCCTACTTCAGGGCCATTCTTGTAGCTTCCCAGGGTTCTTTCCTAAATTGCAGGAAGACCTCCAAGCATCAGCTTTGAAACTGCAATGGCTAATTGTCTAAGGGAGTTTTTACTTTATTCAAGAAAACACCAGGACTGACACCCTAAAACTGAACATCATAACCCTTGTTGGCTGGTTCCCTTGGAGATGATTAAAGGCATGGCTAAATGTGCTGTCTATAAAAACAAATTAGGGGGAAAATAGCCAGTGTGCGTGTAGGGATACCAGCAGACTCCCCAGGGCAACTTGCTTTATGTCTTGCTGTGAAAGGGCATGCAAGTTCTTACTGGAGCACTCACAGATCATTTCGGAAGTCATGTCATGGTGTTTCACCAGGCTGTAAGTGAAGTTTTATGAAGCGCCTTCAGGGGCGCTCTTTCACTTCTGTCAGTGCTTTGAATCTATGATTTGCTGCCTCAATGAACATTCTGAGGCGAAAGCAAACTGAAGACTTCAGCATGCATAGAATAAACCTGCTTTTTGTGACATACGCCTATCTATCAAGAGAGATGATGGAAAGAGGTTTATTGCAGAATTCTGGTAGATTTGGAGGGTCACCATATGTACAGAGAACAGACGGGGTTGGTGCTACTGTTGCTTTTAGCTGGAACAATTTACAAAATTAAAATCAATTTTAAAAACATGATGGTCTGGGGAGAAGGCTAAATGGTTGAAATACTTGTTTGCAAAACTTGATGGCCTGGGTTCAATTCCCCCATACCAACACAAAGTTGGATGCACAAAGTAGCTCATTAGCAGAGGCAAGAGGTTCTGGAGTGTCCTTTCCTTCTCTCTCTCATTCTTTGCCCCCCTACTTGCAAGTAAATACAAATATTTAAGAAATCATATGAATACATATATAATCAACTCAGCTACAGAATTTTATTGTGAAAGACTGGTATACTTTTAATTTTATTGTGAAATTAATGAATTTTTTCTTAAAGTAAACATTAAATGCAACATTGGTGCATATAATTTAGTTTATTTTTATGACATTTTACAAATTTAAGTGCAGAAAATATAAGATATTGGAACAGGTGCTACAATACTCCTCTTTATTTCTTTCATCCTTAGAATTTCAATAAAAATTGGGAAAGTTTACTAAGACAATATACATTCAATATTTAGAGTATAAACAAATTGGTAAGTACATGAGTTGGCTACAGATGACATAATTTCAGAAAACATGTTGAATTAAATCACATTTCCCTAAAGAAAATTCCCAGTAGGAATAAACATAAGAATGTTCACATATGCTTAATCACTGACATCAGTAACAGTGGAATATGTCAATCTTATGTATAAGCTAGAAAAAGTTGGACAGCAAAGAGCACAATTAGCTTATGAAGGAAAGTCATCTCCCATTTCCAGTTTTCTCTGTGTAGGATGGCTTTCAAGCTGATGATTCTATGCATGAACACCATCCAGCACCTACTGCTCCTCCTGCATGGTCATAAAATGAAATACTGCTCAGTACTTATAAGAACAAGCAGTAACTTGGAGTAGTCCTATATAATAGCATGAGTGAATCTTAAATATGCTAAGTAAAAAAGCCAGCCCCAAAGGCTACATGCTATAGGATTCTGCCATGATTCTGTTCCTAAGACCCATGATAAAGCTCAAACTAGGACAGATTCAGTGTGCCAATGACGATCAAAAGGGATAACTAAATAAGTAAATAAAGGGGCATGAGAGAACTATGTGGAACAAAATTATATCAGTTTGGGTTTCCATATGATTGGACTCACAAAATTCATAATGATTCACATCTGAACTTTTACTATACATAAATTATTCTTCCATTAATCTTCAGTCAGTGAGGTAGTTTGAATCAAATGTCCCCCACAGACTCCTGTGCATGCATGGTCCCTGGATGATGGCACTTTGGGAGGTGGAGTCTTGTTGGAGGAGGTATGTTGTTGGGGGCAGGCTTAGGGTTGTTATAGCCAGCTCTTGCTTCCTAGCATCCAGCTTACTCTCCTGATAGTGTATTCCACCTGCAATGGCAGAGATGATGTCCAGCCTCTTCTCATGCCATGTTGCCCCTGTTATCACAAAACTTCCCCTTGAAATTGTAAGCTAAAATAAATCCCTTCCTCCCATCAGCTGCTTTGGGTCAGGTGCTTTATCCCAGCAATGAGAAAGGAAACTACAACACCCCACGTGACTGCAAGGAGGCTGCCACACCCCCAGGCACCACAGGCTGCTGAGGTAACCGCCAGAGATAAGAAACTCCTCCATATGCTTCCTTCCCCATGTAAGCAAAGCTTTCGGGAAGCCTCTCTCCATCCTCTCACAAAAGGCTTCCTCACCTATGTCCTCATCTATGGACAAGCTTGAGGTACAGACATCTTATTTCAAAATAGATACCTGAATACATTAGGAATTCAACTGGCCAGGATGAACAACACTAGTGATGGCCATAATTAGCAGTGGTTAACAACTCATGGTCTGCTCAGCTGTTGCATTCTCATGATCTTATTCAGTGGTAAGGTTTGACACAGGACATTAGGATTGATCTAAGATCCAAAGCAAGACAACTAATCCCAGCTTAGCTTTACTGTTACACCCTCGTTCCTGCACACACTCATAGACACATTTGTGGTGGTTTGAATGTAAATGTCTCCCTAGCTTTTAGATATTTTTGATTAAGTTTCCTACTTAGTCCCCAGCTGGTGAAGTATTTTGAAGGTGTATCCTTTCTGTAGGAGGTATATTGCTGGGGGTGGAGTCCAGACCTTGGGGTTGAGGAGTCCACCCCTACCCCCTTGTTGAGAGCAGCTCTCCCTTGCTATTCTCTCTCTGCTGCAATGTGTGATGAAATGAACCAGCTGCCTCTTCCATGAAGAAATTTCCACTTAAAACAGTAAACCTGAAATAAACCCTTTTCCTCTGTAAGCTGTTTCTGGTCTGATGCTTTGTACCAGAAATGAGAAGCTAACAGCAGCTACATCATTTTTAGATTTAGGATAGACTATCCTTTCATGTAATGCTCTTAGATTAAACATACTGATTATGGGGATATCTGGAGATTATACCATATAAAAATTACTGCAATGAAGTGTAAACAATGAAAGATACATTAAATCCCAACTTCCTGTTGACAAAGACTAGAGAAAGAAGCACAAAGAGAATGTACAATACATTTTCAGAAAGAAATTGCAAATATAGTTGCTGGTATCCAATGATTTCCAGTGACAGCTTCTCAAGCCTAGCTCACAAGATGTCACACAGCATAATGTAATATGATTCTGGTCTGTTAGATGAGTAGTTAGACTGGCAATTCTGAGACTGTCATAACTAGATGGTGTGTTTCTCTTCTATATACAAGGAAATGCACATGGATATATAATTTTGTATATATAGGATATGCATCTGTAAATTTTGCAACTTCTCCTTCTTCTCCTCCTTCTCCTTCTCCTTCTTCTTCTTTTTCGAGGTAGGGTTTCACTCTGGTCCAGGGTGACCTGCTGACCTGGAATTAACTATGTAGTCTCAGGGTGCCCTTGAACTCACAGCTATCCTCCTACCTCTGCTTCTCAAGTGCCGGGACTAAAGGCGTGCGCCACTATACCCAGCTAAAATGGAAGTTCTTAAAAGAAGCTCTAGGACTGAGAATTCAGGCCAATGGTGGGGGTCCTCGATAGTATGTTGTTAGGCCCCAGAGGCTGGGAGAGAAAAGAGAAGAAGGAGAAGGAAGAAGACAGAAGAGAGGTACATCGGGTTAAAGAAAGGAAGATTGCCCAGGGAAGGGAGAAGAGGGAGCAGAAGGAAGGAACGACACTCTAAGATGACACCACTCTCTGGGCCTGTCCTTATCAGGATGCTAAACCACAGTTGTCAAAGTCCTCTGTTTCTGATTTGTAACTTGTTTTCAGAAAATACCAAGTCAATGGCACTGACAGTACTGAAATGTTTCATGAAATTTTATGGCCTGGTGAAAAATATGATTTCTAATCTGTCTATAAAAGGAAGAAAAGCAAATGTTAGAAAATCAATTCCTCTCTTTCTTTTTGCATAGTGTTGATTCTCTGATAAATTATTGTTGTTTAGGAGTGATATTTTTACCTAACATCACCTCTTGTTTGTGGACTGATCAGGGAAAGAAACCAAGAGTAAAAATAACAACCCATCATCAGTGGAGGCAAGAAAAAAAGAGCTTTACCATTCATAAATGACTTTAGAATTATTGTCCTAATCATGGAAAACCCGTGCTAACTTGAAATCATTCAAACGAACCAGATCAATTTAAATAGCTGCCAGGCTATCAACACTTCTGTGGAAACCAAACTTTACAGTATAAGGTATCATTGAATAACACAGGTGTGCCTGGCATATTTTTAGCAGGTTACAAAATCCAAAATTAAATAGTAAAGCACTTTTTTCATACCTGAGTTATATCCACTGACTTACTTGATGTTAAGTGAGGTGTTCCCACAACTTATGAAAGAGCTCATATTATCTCACAAGAAGAACTATACACTATAGCACCTTGAAGAGGCTTTCTGAATGGGTAATTTGTATGGCTCTGGGAAGATGAACAGAAAACAGTGAGGCCTTGATTTGTGGAAAGACTCAGCTACAAGAAAGATAATGCAAGAAAACAAAGGGACATTTAATTGGAAAGTAAAACAAAGGAAAGATGAGCTGATTATGCTTTGTCAATTTCACAGATGAATTGAGTAGTTCCCATTCTCAAAAGCTATGCTACACTTGAGGATGCCAGGGAGATGCAGAGAACAATTCCATTTTCTGCTCCATTGAGTTCAACATTCTATTAAAGAGAACAAGTAACCCTTTGGTATAGATTCATCTCTATCCTTAACACAGAGTTCAGTTATGGGCCACTGACTGAGGAATAATATCCTCGTTTATAGGAAAACATTTCATCAAGAATTTTCATTTCTTTCTGGACTTAAAGGACAGTGGAAAGAGTTCCAGTTCTCAGTATGTCCTGCAGGATGAGGAGTGTTTACTGGTTATTTACTAAGTCACTGAAATGTAGTGTGAATGTTTTGGTAATACTCATACAGCAGTTTTACAGGAGCAGTTTTAAGAACTACTTTACATATAAAAGTGGTCCCATTTCAGAAGGTCTATGCACCGAGCCAATCTAATTTCTTGTACCTCTCAACATGAAATAGCTGATATATTTTCTCTACTTGTGACAAATTCACCTGGGTAATTCTATTTTCATTTCTCTTCCCCATACCTTTAAAGACCAACAAAACCTCCATCTTCTTCAGGGAGATACACTGAAGCAACATTACCAGCATCTTCCCCTCTAACAAAATATGTTATATGTGGAGTGGACATTGGACATTGTTTTTTCTTTTTTCTTTCTTTTATTTTAGAGAGATAATTGGCATGCCAGAGCCTCAGCCACTGCAATTGAACTCCATATGCTTGTGCCATCTAGTGGGCATCTGCAACCTTGTACTTGCCTACCTTTGTGCATCTGGCTTATGTGGGATCTGGTCAGAGATTGATTATGGGTCCTAAGCCTTCACAGGCAAGTGCTTTAATCACTAAGCAATCTGTCCAGCTGATTTTGCTCTTTTTTAAATGTACCCCAGATTGTTTGGGTGCATGGTGAAAATTGGGATGATCAACCAAAAGCAGTTTGTTGCTATGAAGAACTATAACTGGGGATTGAGTACCTTCTGCATTTTCTTGGTCACGTTGCTGTCATACATTTGACATACACTTGAACATTAGATTTACAAGTCAGAAGTCAAAGCTCGCTTGGCTCCTGAGTGATGACTCTTTCACTAAACTTATCAGCTATAACAGATGAGAATCCCTCCCTTCTTATGCCTAGAAATCCCACCACCCTCTGAGAGTGACCATCCAAAACAACTGTTGTCACAGGTAGAGGACCAGGAAGATGTGTCAAATACTTTAACATTAAACATTTAACTTTAAACATTTATAGACATTTTATAAGTTTATAAGTATAGACCTGCATTAAGAGGCATGTCACCAGATCTTAGGGTTCTTATTTCCATCCTGAAGACACAATAACCAAAAGGAGTAATGATAATTAAAACCCAGGAGCATAAAGAGAAAATCAGTCCATGTGCATCACACCCCTGAAGTGAATGTGAAATCTATTTTACCAATATCTGGATCAAGGTAGATAAGATTTTATCTGTGCTGCCTTCCACTCAACCAACATTTCTGAATTTATTCTTGAATCATAACTGTCTTTACTGGTCCTAGATTGAAACATCTTCTTGACCCCTGTTGCAGTCAGGTTTGTATTGCTGGTAGAAATCACCCAACCAAGAGCAGCTTGTGGGGCGGGGGGAAGAGGTTTATTTTGGCATATAGACTCCAGGGGAAAGCTCCATGATGGCAGGGGAAACAATGGCACGAGCAGAAGGTGGACATCACCTCCTGGTCAACATCAGATGGACAACAGGAACAGGAGACTGTACCAAACACCGACAAGGTAAAACTGGCTATAATACCCAAAGCCTGGCTTCAATAATACACTACCCCCAGGAAGCGTTAATTCCCAAATCTCCATAATCTGGGAACCCAGCATCCATAACACCTAACTTTATGGGGGACACCTGAATCAGACCATCACAACCCCTGTGGTTCATGTTATTATTAATAAGATTACCGAAGAAGCATGTCTATGCTGGGGTTTCTGCTCCCAAAACATACATGTTGGGACTTAAAGTTTTTTGGCTCAGTTTTAAAGTTGTATTGCTTTCAGAAAAGATCCCAGTTTTCTCTGAAATAAATAAGCCAATGACTATTCTGATCAGAGGTGACAAGTCATGGGTTATGTTAAGAACATATTTGCTTTTAAAACTAAAATGAAAGCTTCAAGACTCAAAGAAAAATTCTTCTGTAAATTTCTGTTCTCTTGGACATGGCACAGTATTATATGACCTTGGAAAATACCAGCTTATCCTGTTTTAAAGTACTCTCCTGTGAACTGTAAATGATATTGAAGGATTCTTTTGCAACAACAAAAAATGACTAGATTGATAATGTCTGAAATATCTCCAAGTTGTAAATATCTCTTTCAGTTACATTTTTAGTTAGTCACAATCTCATTTTTTAAGTGAAATAAAAAATGGCTATAAAATTGAATGAGATTTAAATAAGTAAAAGTAAATCAGGCCAACTCTTCATTTTTGTTGAAGGGGAAATTTTCTGTTCCCATACCCACCATCTCTTGCATTCCACTAGCCAATTATAGGGTGTGAGATAGTAATGCTCTAAAGGGGAAATGCCATTTCATTGACCGCAGACTGAGCAGACTAGGTAATGGCTTGGATAAACAGCAGAAAATAATGAGCACACAGTATGGTAAGGTGACATGGAAAGAGAATGTAATCATAACAACTTTGATCTTCAGGTTTTGAATTTACTGAGCTGCTTTTCTCTGAGGCTGTCTGTATGCAGAGAATGCCATAAGCTAGCTTCCCACCACTCAAGAAAATGTTGTTTTCATTAAGCAAACGTTACAAAGCTATGACCTATATTGATGGGATTTTCAAGTGGATTTCTTCCATAGCATTCAACCAGTTTATTATCTGAAACACACACACACACAAAACCTCCTTACTAAAAGTTAACAATATCCTATTATTTTCATATACAAAAATATATAGCACATTGTACATAGATAAAACAACACCCAAACTAACAGTGTACAACACTGCCTCTTCTCTATTTTCTTAGTCTTAGTGAATACACATTAAAAAAAATCTTTAATATTAATATCTGATGAAGAAACTCATCATGCATTAGACAGGTCTCATATTTGTTTATATGTATGTTCCTGAAATGACATTGAAATCCATACCATACATGCATACAAATATGCACAGAAACAATATCAATTAACTAATAAATAGATGCTTCTCTTTCCAAGGACACAGATGAAACTCATTCACCAGGGCTCCCCACTTGTGGTAGTCAGTCAGCAATTGTATTCCAGACAAGCTATGTACTTTACCCTGGTTGTGCTGTACTTTTCTCACTTATATCATGAAGATAGAACAATCAAGCTCATCTCTATTACAATGTCATCAGAACATAGCTCAGTTATTAGTAATCACTCAACCTTTTGATATATTATTATTATTTTGATTATTATTGCCAGCCAAACTATGTAAGGTAGAAAAATGAGATAAAAATACTTTAGATTAGGTGTCACACCACTCAAGAGAATCTAATAGAGCTCAACGCTTTAATCCCAGCACTCGGGAGGCAGAGGTAAATCGAGGCCACCCTGAGAATAATTCCAGGTCAGCCTGGAAGAACCCAGCAAAACTCATTTACACTTAAATTAGACCAGAACTCATTTACAAATGACAGTAAAGGCATGAGAAGGAATAGAAGAGAAAGAAGAGGTGGTGCAGAAATCTGCAGGGACATGGGAGCATTGTCACTGGAGCCAGGGCAGAGCTGAGCCCTGTGTGGTGTGCATCATCATTCCATGCCTCCATGGAACCCTTTGCTTTTAATGTTACAGACTTCGTGGCTTCAGCCTTCAGTTTCCTTCCTGTTCCTTCCCTGGTCTCCAGGTCACTTTTCTGATTGGCAGTCTTCATTATGGCTATTTTCTACTCAGTTCCTCACATGCCCTTTCCAGAAACAACAGTCCATGGTCCTTTCTTTGCTCACTCTTTAATTACAGCTCTTTTCTTTGACTAGAATGTTCCCTGCAGTACTCAGCCACCACCCCATCCAACCTTGTTTTCACCAGAAATTGAAATTGTACTATTTCTGAAGTCACAGTTCTAACATTCTACCCTGCCCCATAGCTGCCTGTGACTCCAGCTCTCTTGCTCCAGGTAGTATAACTTACCAAGTATGGTAACCCCTGTAGTGAGTTTGTGTTATCATCCCTGTACCCTAACTAAAGTAGGTTTCTTGGACTTCCTTTCTCCCCAACATTCCATACTTTCCCTTAATACTTATATTATATTATACTTATATACAACATTCCCTTAATGCTTATTGACTACTTTTATTTCTTAACAGCCTGTACTTATCATCTCTCCTGCATTGAGTGCCACATCAGAACAAGTTTATTCCATTTGTATTTTTTTTTTTTTTTTTTTTTTTTTTTTTTTTTTGCGAGGTAGGGTCTCACTCTGATCCAGGCTGACCTGGAATTAACCATGTAGTCTCAGGGTGGCCTCGAACTCACAGCGATCCTCCTACCTCTGCCTCCCGAGTGCTGGGATTAAAGGCATACGCCACCATGCCTGGCCCATTTGTATTTTTATACCCACTGCTAGCTGCAGTGTTTACATATAGTAGATGAACAAGTGATTAAATTGCTAAATGATTAAAAGAATCTTCAGACATGATGTTGTGAGTAGCAGAGAAACGTGTACTTTTTCAGCTAGGATAATATTTGTTGTGTTACTAATGTAGATGGGTTAACTTAGTGACATAAAAATGAAAAGTTCCATTATAAAAAGGTAAAATTATATCTTCCATTGTCATCGACTCAGGATTTTCCAGGGTATCTGTGTATAGTGAGTGATGTCAGCTTTGCTCCCTGAAATTTCACCTCCTCCTAAATTTCCTCTCCCATTGACTTCCTTTCCTGCCTTGCTTGTACCTGGAGATTCTCAACATATTTACATGTTCTGAGTCAAACATAGATAACTCAGTTCTCTATTTTGCTAAGTATTAAGGAGAAATGTCTAACATGTAACTACATATGCTAAAACATGTGTAAGAAGTCCAAATTATAAAACACAAGGGGAAGCTGGGCATGGTGGTACACACCTTCAGTCCCAGCCGTAGGGAGGCAGAGGTAGGAGGATCGCCATGAGTAATACACACACACACACACACACACACACACACACACACACACACACATCCATACTATCGAAATCAAATGAGGTTTTGCCCCATTTTCAGTCTCTGAGCAGAGTTACACATACTTAAGGAAGTGACCCATAGTCTAGTTGGATGGTCAGTACAGTATTAACTCACACACAGATGTCTGTACACTTTCCAATAAAAATAAGTCATTTGCTTTTCTTTCCAGGACTGAGCAATGATGAGCAAAACTATTAAAATGCAAAGATAAACAAGCTTTGCTGAATTGTCCAAGGCTAACTCCATTTCAAGTCAAGGTCATACAATATATCAGAGTGGTTTTAATTATATTGTTTTCTGGTGAGCATTGTGAGTGTGCCAATTGTAATTTCAAATATTTCATAAAAGTTTTCAATTGCATGTGCTGCAATGAGCCACAATCTAGCATTAACTCAATCCATACTCCACCTAATTTCAGTGGGAATATTTTATGAGGATATGCTAAATATTTGAGCCTAGTGTCTTGGAAGGCAATGACGACTTGCGATGACAAGATGGCTTTGCGTACAGAAAACTGTTCTTTGTTTGGCCCCATGATTGCCAAGAGAAGTACTGACATTTGAAGGGTATTGAGAATTTACCTGTTTAAACCACCAATATGTGTTTTTGTTATCTAAAGAACTCTAACATTTCAAAATCTCTGGCTAAAATATATAGTGCATAAGATAATCATGCCAAAAATTAGTAAATAAATAACAGCTTAACTATCAAGGACCTTTCACAGCATTGTTCATTTTCAGGATTACTTCTATTTAGAGAACCATTCGCTAGGTCTTTTCATGACAGTGAGTTTACAATGACTATAAGAAGAAGGGACTGATGCCAGTTTTAGAAATTTGTAGCTGATCTTCAAGCCCTTTTTATGACTTTTTTGCATGTGTATAGTATGTGTGACATGGTGTGTGTGTGTGTGTGTGTGTGTGTGTGTGTGTGTGTGCGTGCGTGTGCCAACGTGTGTGTTGCATGCGTGCATATGTGCTCATGCAGTCCTGGGGCGCTCACCTGTGGCGGCAGGATAACAGTGCAGGAGCTCTCCTTCACTCACCCACCTGCTGTTTTCCTTGGAGTCTCTTACTGACTCCAGCTTGCCTTCGTGAGCCCCAGTGATTGTCATTTCCTCTCCAGGCAGGACTGGGCTTGCAGATGTGTGTGGCAGCATCCAACTGTTTATGTGAGTTCTGCAGTTTCAGAATCATAATATTAGGCTCCTATTGTTGGCCAGGAAGTGCACTGAACTGCTGAACCATGTCTCAAGCCCCAACTCATGGATTTAAATATATATTATATATATATATATATATAATATATATAATATATAATATATTATATATTATATATTTGAGAGAGAGAAAGAAGGGGGGAGAGAGACAGAGAGAGAATGGGTACATCAGGGCCTCCAACCAGTGCAAATGAACTCCAGATGCATGCACCCTCTTGTGCATCTGGCTTGTGGGGGTCCTGGAGAATCAAACCAGGATCCTTTGGCTTTGCAGGCAAACGCCTTAACTGTTAAGCCATCTCTCTAGCCCCTTAACTCATGGATTTTTAAATAACCCTTGCTTTAATGTGTATTTCTCTTTGAAACGATGATGTCCAGTTGGTGCATACTTTATATGAATGGCATTGAAGGGTTTTATTTTCTCTGCTCTCCAAGCTGCCTAAATGGTCATGTGCCTGAAAAGCATTAAGTTAAACATGCTTTGCACATCAAGTTTGTGAGTGTGTATGTGTGGTTCTTGTCTGTTGACATAACCAAATTTCCTAAAGAGTCATTTAATTTATTAAGCTTAAGTAACTAATACCTTTAGAAGTTTGTATTCTTATTTGCTATGACTTGTTCACATAAATGTTAAGCTTAACAATGAAGCAAAACCTCTTTTCTACTAGTTGACAGATTAGTGTTTCTCAACTGTGCAGTACAGAAAATTATAACAGAGAACAATTATTTGCCAGGTTAAGGTATATGAATAACATGAAATAGACATAGATACCATATGTATATGTATTCTACTCTAACAGAAAAGAATATGAAAAATAGGTTTTCACTGAAACTTAACACACTCGCCAAGCCTTGGATTATGCTGTATGACAACTCTAAGATTGATGACGAAAGAAAAAGAGTATGGAAAGTGGAATGATGTTATTTCGACTACATGCCATGTATTTATTTATTTTTGGTGACTGAAAGGTCTTTGAAAGACATCAGAAGAATTGTCAACATGGCTCTAGTATTTATGCATTAAGACTGAAATAATGAGAGTGATTTATTGTTCTTGGACAGGATCTGATCTTGCTTTTTAGAGACTTTAAATAGACCCTGTTCTTGCTCATGTTTTAATATAAAAAAAAATGCTGAGAAATATGTGACTATAATTCTTTTCTAAAAGATAAGAACAAAGCAAAAGAATTTGTTGTATGAAATAATATATTAAATCATTTAACTACCTGAATTTTTTTTTATAAAATACATGTTCAGAACCATAATATCATTAGAATAAAAAGCTATTTGGGGATTCAAATAACAATTAAAATATAATCACAGAACAAGTGTCGTTGGTGTATTACAGAACCCTTTCATAATTTAATAAACTTAATGTATTTTTGTACCTTTGTCTTCAAAATCCTTAGGGAAGTAAAGAAGACAAATATTGGGAGAGGACAGAATGAAATGCATATTTGGCTGTTGTTGGTAAAAAATAAATAGATATCCCTGGTACAGTTTGCCTGGATGTTGTTTATGAAGAACAATCATCTGGAGCTTCAAATATTTGCATATTTGTAGTACAATAAATATCTTGCTGAGTGATTCCGACATCATGGAGATGTTTCATTGTAAACATGATCATTGCTATGAAAATGCCTGTGTGCTTTTCGTTCTCAGGAGTTTGTCTCTGAACATGGGCATCCAATGAGGGCCAAGCCTGATTTCTGCCCTGTGCTCATTCCTTTCTTCACAATTGTCTTGCTGTGTTGACTGGGTTTCCCTCCCTTTAAGCTGAGACTATGGATTTGATCTGCACGCATAGTTGCTAATGACACTTTGTTAACGGCAGTAGAATAAAGTTGCCAGGATGGTGACATGAATATTTTATTAATTGTCCAGTCTGGGCACAAGCCCAAGGTAAAACTAACAGGATAGATGGCCCATTGCCATCACTTTCAAGAGACGATCACAGCACTATTCTTCCCTTCCTAACACTGGCTCAGCTCCCATTCTTAAATTGATCTGCAAGAGGCTGACACTATTATTTTTCTAAATTTTCTTGTTTTGGGGTTGTCTAAAGGATTTCATCCTCCTACAGCTCTCACTTGTTTATTCATACTATCTGATCACATATAATTTGTATAAATTCTTAGTTCCTCTTCTTTATTTTCAACTCTTTAATAAGAAATGTTATAGAACTGGAGAGATGGCTTAGCAGTTAAGGCACATTCCTGCAAAGCCGAAGGACCCCGGTTCGATTCTCCAGGTCCCAGGTAAGCCAGATGCACAAGGGGGTGCAGGCATCTGGAGTTCATTTGCAGTGGCTAGAGACCCTGGCATGCCCATTGTCACTCTTGCTCTCTCTTTCCCTCTCTCTTTCTCAAATAAATAAATAAATAGAAATAATATTTTTAAAAGGAAATGTTATACTTAACTCATTTTAAGCTTCCTTTCATATCCTTCTATATTCTATGGATATCAAAAAGTACACAGACACACAGGAAGGGAGAGGCAGAGAGAAAAGTATCAGACACATATACTCTTAAATAATGACGTAAAAGCTTAATCAAGAAATGTTAATAGGGCTGGAGAGATGGCTTAGTGGTTAAATGCTTGCCTGTGAAGCCTAAGGACCCCGGTTCAAGGCTCTATTCTCCAGGACCCACGAAAGCCAGATGGACAAGGGGGCATATGCATCTGGAGTTCATTTGCGTGCCCATTCTCTCTCTCTACCTGCCTATTTCTGTATCTCTCTCTCTCAAATAAATAAATAAAAATAAATAAATAAAAATAAATAAATAAAAAAGGAAGTTGAAGTCGTGAACAAAGCTAAAAAAATAGAAATGTTAATAGATCAAAAGGCAGAAAACGTTATTAGATACAGTTGGAGCGTTCTTGGAGAATGTTATCAGAATAATTGAGGTAAAAAGAGTACTGATGAGCCGGGCATGGTGGCGCACTCCTTTAATCCCAGCACTCGGGAGGCAGAGGTAGGAGGATCTCTGTGAGTGTGAGGGCACCCTGAGACTACATAGTTACTTCCAGGTCAGCCTGAGCTAGAGCGAGACCCTACCTCGAAAAAACAAAAAATAAACAATAAAAAAATTTTAAAAATGTACTGATTGAACATTACAGTGAAGTAAGTAATTCCTTATGAATGGTCTTTCCTATGTAGTTTGTATTACTATATAGATTCTTTAATTTGAGAAAAGCTGTTTTCTTTTGAGTCAAACAACTTAAAACTAATAATTTTTTTCTTGCATGGGAGAGGTTTTAGGATCAAAACCAGATCTTATGGACCTTATGATAACTATTGTTAAAAATATCATATCAAACCATATCAATAATAAGATATGATGTAAAAATATATGGAATGAATTACCTATTAAAATGAAATTTAAATAGAAAACAATCTTGACTCAATGAAAAATTTTATATATGACCCAAGCATGGTGGAGCATGTCTTTAGTCCCAGTACTCAGGAGGCAGAGATAGGTGGATGGCCGTAAATTCGAGGCCACAGTGAGACTACATAGTGATCCAGGTCAGCCTAAGCAAGAGCGAGACCCTACCTCGAAAAACCCAAAAAAATATATATGAAGATCATTATTCAGCAATTATATAATTCAGGAGAATATTAAAAACATCTTAGGACATAGAGTTTTGTTAAGCACATAAACTTACCATAAAATACCATGACTTTAATCTCCATGTGGTACTTATTTGAGTCCATAATTATAAACTCTCGTTGACATGACAGCTAATTAACTTTGCCAACACATCTAGCTTAATCACACAGGAAATAATTCCATATTTGTTTAAAAAGAATTCATGTTTGATAAGCTGCAACTTTTCTCATAGCAAGGCATTTTGGGGAATGACTAAAATAGTTACATCTTTTAACACTCCCAAGAGGAGTCCATTGCCCCAAGAGAGCAGAGATATTACTAGTCAAGTCGTATACTTTCTGTATCACTTGAAAAATGTGTACCCTAAATAGGTCTGAGTAATGGTGTGAAACCAGAACTCTTTCTTTCTGACATGAAATAAAAAGGTGATAATTTGGAACTTTCTGAAATAATGTCTTAGAAATCTTCTACTCTCAATTGAGAAAATTAAATGTTTGCAAAGTTTGTGCACAAGAGCACAACTCAATTTGTCACACCTATGTACATTTCTGTACATTAATAAGATGAAGTCCAGGAACCATGTTTCTAGAATAGACCTCATAACACAATTCACATATACAACAAACATGACGAGTGTCATCTATTCTGAGTGTATAAGAAAAGTTAGACATGCCTAAACCCTATTTAAATGGCAATACTTTCTGAAGTAACTGATTAGGAAGTCATTTGTTACAGACACTGTTTTGGCTTTGGTGTGGGGGCTTCCGTGCGATCTAATGATGCATTACTGTATTGTTACCTAATGTAACAACCATCCTCAGAGCCTTTTCAGTTGTTTCCCTCGTGTGTCTATTAGGTTCCACCCTAGAGTAACTTTCCTGTTAAGATACTATTAGAGCCCAAATCAACACAAAGTTCAAGTCAGGAAATTCTGAAATATCAACTAAATATCTAGGAAATACTGCAGATGTCTAAATGCAGTCTTTCAAGAAAGAGAAACACACATTTTAGCTAAGCATTCTCTTAATAAACCAAGGATCTTTCTACAAATACAAACCTACAATGGGACTGGGTATCCACTGTCATTATTAATTTTTCAATAAAGATTTTCTTGAAAAACATTCAATCCTAGCGGGAAAATTCCTCCTCATATGAAATTGAACACCGTCTTTATAAAAAAAAAATGAGGGTGATATAATGATATCAATTGAAGGCTTTGTTTTCAAGTGACAGATGTCAAATTTAAGCTAACTTTAGCACACAAGTATATTTATTAGTTTGTGTAAATTACAGACACTGAAGTTCTTCATTGTTCCAAAAGCTTATCTGCAGAAGCTGGTCTCCAAGAGACTGCAATATGGTACCTTGTCTACATTCACCCTTCCTCTCCCTTTCCTCTCTCCCTCCTCTTCTTTCTTCCCTTCTTCCTCTCTGTTTCTTTAAATTTTAAAAACTCTTAGCCTGCCTTTCCTCATCATGTCTCATCTCTTCCACCAACCTGAGGCGCCTACTCCTGCCAGTCTCAATTTAACAACTCAATGGAAAAAAAATCATTGGCATTTTTGAATGTCCATGAACAATTCCAAGGATAAATTCTGGTTCACTTTACTTGGATCACATGCACATTTTATTTTATTTATTGAAAGAGACAGAGAGAGAGAGAGAGAGAGAGAGAGAGAGAGAGAGAAAGAGAGAGAGAGGGAGAGGGAGCAAGAGAGAAGAGAGAGAAGGAATGGGCACACCAGGGACTTCAGCTACTGCAAACGAACTCCTGATGCATGTCCTCCTTTGTCATGTGTGACACTGCATGCTTGTGTCACTGTACATCTGGCTTATGTGGGACCTGGAGATTAAAACACAAATTCTTAGGCTTCACAGGCAAGTGCCTTAACTGCTAAGTCATCTCTCCAGCCCCACCTGTACTTTTTTGGAACCCAGACATTGTTTTAAAGGGAAAGAATATTGTAAGGAGCCAAAAAAATAGGTTTTATGTGGACACAGGATGGACTATCTAAGAGAAAACATAGCAAGGAATGGTAGGCACCATATATCATTGTTGTAAATTGGTATGTGTCTTGGTTTTTCTTTATAAAATCAATAATCATTCTGTTTCTTAAACATTATTAATACTATAAATATTTCAAAATCAGTGAGAGATAATTTCTTACCAGAAAAGCTTCTGTAATGTGGCTGCAAGTAAATAAAAGCATTATCTATTTTAGCAAGGCAAAATGAAGCACAGTGGTCTTACTTGAACAGGAATGGATGCTTATTCAAGTAAAAGACATAGGAAACAATATTTGGGGGCTGGAGAAATAGCTTAGCAATTAAGGCACTTGACTGCTTTTCCCAGGTTCAATTCCTCAGTACCCACGTAAGCCAGATGCACAAGATAGTGCTTACTACTAGATTTTGTTTGAATGACACCCATTCTCTATCTGCTGCTTTATCTCTTAAACAAATTAAATAAAATATTTGGGACTGTACCCTGTATGGCTATTAGCCACACAGTCACTTAAGCAGTAGTTAAATCAGGATCAGCTGTGACTTGAATTGCTCAGGACAAATTAAAATTACTTTTGGATTTTATTTTAACTTTTTTTTTTTTTTGCTTCTAGAAATGTTTGAACTAATTTAAATTTTATAGGTGAATGAGCATAGCCATTGTCTTCACAGCACAAGATGTTCTTAAGTCACAGTTAAAGTTTCCAGAGGGTACAGTAAAGAATGATGCATAAGAGTCTCAAGTCATGGCAGTTTTTAAAAGTGAGCTCATGAATGGGTTCAGATTTAGATAAAGTTTATCAGTGGATAAGAAAGACATTAAGTGTAAATAGTGGGTGTAGTCACATATAAGGTTATTGCAGAGTACTGTTAGGGCTTCGTGAGCTGTATTTTGTCTTTGTTTCTCAACTCATGACTGCCCTAAGTCCTAGCCAGAGTTTGTGAGCACACACATCCTCACATCCAGGGTGTTTGCCAAGCTACTGGCAGAATTAATTCAGAACGTAATGATTAGTGAGAACCAAGAAGTGGGTGATGTGCTACCTACAGTGAAAACTCATTTGATACCCCAGATCTCCTTGGAACAAATGAGCATGCCCAGTCAGAGTCCATCATGTGATCCCAGCAGGCCTCTGAGTGTGAGCTTGTCTTTCTAAATGTGGCTATTTCTCTCACATCCACTCCTTCAACTCTCTTGTGGCTCCTTACGAGTTGGAGTGTCTGTCAGTGATACCGAGAGGGAAGGACCTCTCTCTTCACCCTGCCTTCCTGCAGGAGAGTCTTACATACTGTATAAGACATGTCGATGCTCAGGGGTAATGCAGAAGACAAGGTCAGATTGAAAGGGGGAGAGGGGGCATCACCACAGGTAACAGAGTAAACACAACCATGGCCACCTACAGATTTCAAGTCCAAAGTCCTATCGATTATACTTCATTCCACAACAGCCCTTTTCAGATATAATAAAATTGTGGGTCTTGGGAGAAGGAGATGTCTGTAGATATTCTGAGGAGCTCTCAATTGATGGTGATTCTTCTTACAAGACACAGTAAGGACAGACACATGAAATGATGACAGACAAAGTGACCACAAAGGCAGACATTGGTATGAAATGGCTACAAACTAGGGGGTGCCTGGTGCACCAGAAGCCTAGAGACAAGGAACCTACACTGCTCCGCTCCCGGGAGGGGCGTGGTCTTTTGCTGACAACTTGGTTTCAACATCTGGCCTTTACAACTATGAAACAAATTTCTACTGTTTTAAGCCCCCATCTTGTGTTCGTTTCTTTTTGATGGTCTACAAAATTTTCACATGTGTGAACATGTGCCAGAAAACGACTAGGGTTGAAGGATTTTTTTTTTCTTCTTTTTCTGTAGGTCCTTCTGGGAATGAAAATTTAGGGAGAATCAGAGTTTTTTTTTTTTTTTTTTTTTTTTTTTTTTTTTTTTTTTTTTTTTTTTTTGAGACCTTCATTTACCTGGCACTTAAATAAAGTAAATTTTCTGAGGTTAGACATTTTTCAATTGAGTATCAAGCTAATTCTGAGCTATAAAACTATTTTTCATTATATAGAAATGCCTGGCGAAGCCCATCCAGTTCACTGTGGAGGAGGGGTGCTCATTACAGTTGCTGAACCTTTGGTCAGACTAAAGACTTTATTTTCTTCCCTTGCTGGGACTCTGAGGAATGGAGGTCTTATCTTTTAGTAAGCTACTTCCATTTTAAAATTTTTTGACAATTTTATATACGTATGTCATGTATTTTGATAACATTCACATCTATTACCATCTGTTATCTCCTCCTGCTCCCATCAAACTTGTTCTATTTCCCAACACATCCCCTATCTATGTTCATGTCTCTCTCTCTCTCTTTTTTTCTGTGACACACTGAGATAAATTAGGGTTGTTTGAATGAGAATGGGTGTAGGGTTAAGGAGAAATAGGAGCTGTGGGATGGGAGGGAAGAGGAGATAGGATAAAGTTTAACCAAACCCAAAGCTAAGACTGTAGATGCTATCATTTTATCCACCATCTTTGCACTTCTATATCCATCTCTCTCTATATGATATCATATATATATCATGAACTTTCAGTAAACATACCTCTATTCAAGTATTCTTAATACCTAAACCACACATTATTGTGTATTTGGACATACATTTTCTCAGTTTGAATATTTTATACAATGAATTAATTAAAATTTGTACTATAATGTGTTCTGTATCACATCTATCTATAATTGTGAGGAGCTGTCTGATTCCTCTCTCTCTCCTGTGCATCCAGGGCCTGTGGTCAGAATGCTAACTTTGTGATTGTGGGCAAGTGAAGGAATATTAGGCATCTGTTTTCTCATCTATAAGGGAGTACAGTATCACTCATATTTGTTGTCATTTCCTTCATTATTGTTGTTGCTGCAGGACCTGTTGAAATGCAGACTTGCCCAAACGGGATGACCATTTACTTTTGTACCTCCTGCCTCCACTTCCCAGGAGCTGAAATTATAGGCGTTTATCAACTCTTCTACTTTACAGGGACAGTTTTTAAAAATGAACACAAATATTGTGATAGCCAGTGAACATTACGTAGGGAGAAAATGACCTGGCTGAACTGAGGATGCTGTGGTGTCAATGCCTAAGGGACAACTGATCTGCAGCAATGTTTTCCTTTATAGTGAAGCCACACATACCAGTATGGATGTGGGGAGAAAATTTTGGCAATATTTGGGTAACTAATTATTCTCTTTCCCTTCTATAAAGGAAGGAACCATTCATTGTAGCTTCTAGAAGATTGTCTTAATAATAATTAATGATAACTGATAATATACATAACAAGAGCAGTTAATATTGACCAAGAAGAAGCATAGCCACTCAGGTGGATTCAGGTTAGGAGTGACAGATAAATGAGACCATGCAACAATTATCTTTTTGTGATTGGGTGAGCTCACTGAGGATGATCTATTCCATATTTGATCAATTTTTTTGAATTTCATTATTTCATCTTTCCTTACTGCTACATAGAATTCCATAGTATAGATAAACCACATCTTTGTTATCCATTCATCTAATGATGGACACCTGGGTTTATTCCAGCTCTCTCATTGCTGGAACTGGGAAATAAGTCAAAACCATGTACAAAAATGAGCTCAGTCTCTAAGATCAAGACACCACCAAATGTGGGCAAGAAAAGGGCCTATGCATATAAAATTCCCTCTAATATATCTATGGCCATCCCATATATCTAAAAATAACTTCTCTCTCTGTTGGAGAATTTGCTTATCTTTTTCAGATGGACAATGAACCCAAAGGGAAAATAGGCCAACCACACCTCAGCAGGGCCCCAGCTGAAACCATAGAGTAATGCAGGTGAAGGGCAAGAGTACAGCATTCTTCGTGATCATGAAAACAGAAAAAGGCTGAAGGAGATAAACACAGAGAACATCCAACTCCTACTAAGCCAGATATCCAGAGACACAGAGGCTCCCAAAACCTCATCACTGAAGTAGAACTAAAATGACCCCAACATGGCTCAGGGAAATTTGTGGAAGAGAGGGTGGAAAGAATGTTAGAGCCACAAGTTGGGGCATTATGCACAGAGACTTGGCCTATTCTCCATAACTCTTGACTACCCCCACAATGCATGATCCACATTCCCCATTGATGAGGGTCCCTGTGGAAGAGGGAGGACAGGGATGAGGATAAGGGAGTCACCATTATGAATGTAAAATTAGAATAATATAAATAAATAAATAAATAAATAAATAAATAAATTAATTAATTAAAAAAGAAGCAGAGCCCTCTGGAAGTGTCACGCAGAACCTGTGAAGGGTGTGAGGAACTCAGCCTGCAAATGCCTCAGGGTGTAGAGTGACAGCTGTGACCCACTGGAAACTTAGGACTACACTTAGCAAGTCTTCTACCTCATCATGCTTCTCATGTTGTCTGCATTTTCTAGGAGTTTCTGTGTAAGAAGGTCACCCATATTGTCCATGGTGTTGGGTCAGCCCACCGAACTTTGAGAGTTTAATGGAACAATGACTGCAAAGTCAGAAGTCTCCATGTTTCAGCAAAGAAGGAATGATCCAGTAAGTAACAAGGCAGGGGTGTCAACTCCACTCTGGACACCACCATTTACAATTACAAGAAGGACTGATCCAGTAACAGTAACAGTAACAAGGCAGGGATACTGGTGCTTCTACAAACCATCTTTCTTATCATGGACCACAAATGTCAACTCTACTCAGGACATCACCATTTACAATTATAAGAGCACCAAAGAAACACCAGTGAACAGTGAAGCCATTGTACCTCTGGCCATGCACATACACGGCTCTCCCAAGTGGAGGCACGATGTGGAGGGAGGCCTCCGGATGGGGTATCATAGCTTCCTTTTTCATATTTGATGTGACATGGTACATATAGGTGTCCTGTCAGTGCTGAGATGAACAAGGCTTTCTGTCTGTCTTTGAGGATGCTTACAATTTTAGAAGTAGTTTTAACTATTGTTAGGGAAGAATTTCTTCATGGTCAGTCTTTTAGTTGGTATATCTTTGTACAGGAAATGGGAAACTTCATTGCTTTTAAATTCTAATTTAGTCTTGGAACAACTATACCCAATGGTACATCTGAGCCTTAGGGTAAAAATATATTTGTGTTTCAGTTTTCCCTTTGAAACACAATTTTTTGTTTATGTTTCAGTTTTCTTTTACTTAATATTTTACCTCTGTTTTCTTTATTCTTAACTTCTTGTCTGCCATGTCTACTGAGAAAAAATAGAAACAGGATAGCTGAATATTTCAGTATTATTTTTAAACATAAACTTTCTTACTACTTAAATTACATAGTCTTTCAAATGCACATTTCTAGAAATTTGCCATTTTTAAAGCTTTATTATACTAATTCCTATGTATATTTGTTGAACTAATGGCAAATGTATATGGAATAAAATTCATCAACCTTACATGTATGTACATAAAAGAATATCTCACACACTTCATGAAGAATGAAATGTAATCATAAATGTTGAATTCACTCATTTAAAATTGTTAATGTTGCAATTATGACATGCTGGTATTGTTTGTCCTAGCAATTACATGCTTCTGAAATAATTTATGTAGTGTCTGTGAAATATATTTGTAGAATAAAATAAAGGGAAAATATTTGAACAAATCACTTAATGCCTATAATCAGAAAATTATTTTCCAAATAGTATTCTAAAACATTTTTCAAATTGCTAAATGCAGAACTATAAGTCATTAGTAACAGTTATAGAGAAACTGGCTAATTAGATAGAATAGAATATTTTATTTATTCAGCCAATGTTTAATAAGTTATATGTAAATAGCAACTCACAAAGTTCTTGTCCTTGATAATGTGTAAGGATAGCCCAAAATTGACAATAATATAACATTTCATTAAAACAAACTGTTTACTATCAGGAGGACTAAGTTTGCTTAAACTATGAAGTAAATTAATCTTACTACCATTTAAATGCTATGGAGGAGGAGATTTCTTTAAAGTACCATCATATACTGCTATTTGGCTGTCCTTATCATACAGAAAAGAAAGTAGAATGGAGTTGCCCAAACACCATGATGAACAAGAAGGAATTGGGTCATTAGGTAGCCAGGTGAGTGTTCAATCAGTTCCACAAGAATTCTGAATAATCGAGAGAGAACAGAGCTGCTTAGGCCATTGGATAGCTAGTAGTCTGATTTTCAGTACCTTCTCTTTGTAACTGACTGTGGGGTATGACACCCTTAACCTCACAGGGTACCAGTTCTTGACTGTATTAACAGTGTGGTGGTTTCACAGGGTACCAGTTCTTCATCTGTATAGTGAAGGTGTTGGGCAGTAAAGCTTCTCCTTGATCCTGTTGCTGTTTCCACCTTATGACCAAGTCCATCTGCTCATGACGTTTTTTTGCCAAAAAGACCTCTTTTTTTTCATGACATCTGCTTTTTAGCTTATCACCTGCAATCATGCTTTGCACCAGAAACAGCTATGTCTTAAAGCCCAGCAATCCCTGGGACCATGAAGTGAACCAGGCTCTGTGCCTGAAGTCAGGCTTACTTTGTTCTCAATTATTACAAATGCACTTTTATCATGATTTGGCATATATTTTACCTGTTTGCAATTTTCATGATGGGTTTGACACTTAGGTGTCACCATGTAATATTAAGGGTTAATTTCTACTCTGATGACGTTGATCAATGCATTGTCTAACCATGAAAAAGAAACACACTGCAGTTATGTGTAATTCTACCCTGAAGTGAAATGGTGTCAATAAGAAAGACCACTGCAGACAGAGACTACAAGTTTCCTCATTACTTTTAGGTACAAAAGTAAATACACTTGTAGTTGTGAACCTCTGGTAAGTTTCTTCTTTCACCAGCCAGTTCTATGGTGGTTTTCAAGCTTACTGACACATGGGCTTTTGTCTTAATGTTTCATGGTAGAGTTTAGCCAATTCATTGTCTGCTTTGCACCAGAAACATATGTCACACATCCCTGGGACATGAATGCCAGGCTCTGTGCCTGAAGTCACACTTTGCTCTCAATTATTACAAATGCACTTTCATCATGATTTGGCATATATTTTACACATGATGGGCACACCTAACATTTTCATGACATACATACAAGTAGGAATGTTTGAAAAGGATATAGGAGAGACTCTAAATTTAAGAAAAGTTATTGGCACTATTAATTATTTTAAAGTTTATTTAATTAAATGACCTGATAAACATATTTGTTTTTTTGTTTTATGTTTGTTTTTATCTTGTGTTTTCATTGTTTGATGTTGATTTTTACAAATGGAGAACAGGTTTATTTTAGTTCATCATTTCAGAGGTTCTACTCCATCATGGCAGGAAAGGGGTGATGAAACAGGGCTGTAACTTTGATTATGGTCTGGATGAAGAGCTAGAGGATGTCTCACTCTAATTGCTTCCAGGGTCCCAGCCTACGGGGATGGTGACACCCACATTTAGGGGTTTTCTTCCCCCCTTAGATAATCCTTTCTGGAAAAGCCCTGGAGGATACAATTAGAGGTGTGCTCTACTAATCTCTCAGCTGCTTGTCAGTCCATCCAAGTTCAAAGTCAAGATTACCCAATACAAGTCTGCCTCTTAACAGCCTGACATCTATACATATCTTCTTAAGCCCTAATGTAATTTGTTTTATACTTAAAGATGTCACATACATTTAAGGACTTCCTCTCATTCAGGCTATGGCAAATTACTGTCCAAGATTCTTAATAATTCTTGGTATTCCTCTGCTAAGACTCTTGACCACATTTGTCTGTTCATCTTATTTAGTGGCAGAATTAGCTCCTAGTTTTCTGTATGGGTTCGTCTTGAGGCTGGCTATGAACAACAGTGACAATACCTTGTCACTTTCCAAGTCTAGATTTTAAGAGACCATGCAGCATTCACCCTTTACTTTTGGCTACCACATAAGGGCCAGGCTTATTCCTCAGAATTGCTGGAGCCCCAATGACAGGCATGTGCTTGTTGTGGGGCCATCCTACATCCATTAGTCTCGGTTGAACATATGATTTGTGGCTACAGAAGTGAGCATGGATGAGACTCACAGAATCCTTCATTGAGCTCAGCCCAAATCCAAATATGAGATGGTTACTGACTATATATGTATGTATGAAATTTTTCGTAAATTATTTCAGTTGAAAATCCAGATGATTGCTTAACTGAAAGGACATTATTTTATTAATGTTTCTTGAAACTGGTCACCCCTTACAGGTTCAAGGACTTAATTGGGGGCAAAGGGCGATGACACATCTTTTGTTCAGTAGTATTTCTGACAGAAAAATTAAAGTTTTATTGAAAGCATGCAGCTATTCTGATAAAAGAGACATTTCTTGCTTCCTTTTTTTCTGAAGTAGTCAGGTACAGATTCTACTTTTTTGCTCTGTATTATCTGAGGAACTTCTGATAGTTTTTTTGTTGTTGGTAAATTATTTTTTTAAAAAAGTAACTATATTCATTATATCTGGGGACTGGAGAGATAGCTTAGAAGTTAAGGCACTTTGCCTGAAAATCCAAAGGACCCAAGTTTGATTACCCAGGACCCACATAAGCCAGATGCACAAGGTGGCTCATGTGTCTGGAGTTCATTTGCAGTGGCTGGAAAAAGGTCTATTTGGCAACTCTCCCAGAAAAATAACTACAAATATGTGTTTAATATAAAAACTTCAGTTTGCTGCCTAGATAATTCATTATCTTTGCTTACTATGGTCATTCTTGCCAGTCAGATGTATGTATTAAATCACTTAAGAGAAGATCTTAATAAATGGTATAAAATAGTATAAAAAGGAAGCTGAAGAGCTGGAATGTCAAGCTCTCTCTCTCTCTTTCTCAACATTTATACCACAATATCATATAAAATAAGGTAGATCTATTTTACTTGCAGGCATGAAGATGTCTTAATCTTACTCTTCTGGAGGAAGAATAGGCAATTATAGACATATATGTACAATTACACAAATTTAAAACATATATGCAAAGTAAGTGTGAAAGTCAACATATGAAATGATAAATGGTGTCAGGGAAGTTGTAAAATGGTTGTAGAAAAAAAAAAACATCAGTGTATGCAACTTGTTTTTGTTCTTAAATGCAAAGTAAATTTGCTTTTTCATTTCCCTTTTAGCAGAACCTTTTCAATTATAGGAAGTTATTTCTTTCTAAAACCTCTGAGCTCTGCATGGAGTGTAAGCTGGAGTGTTGGTTGGATGGGAAGAACAGGAGTGACATCCTTTTGTGATTTCAAGGTGAAACTGTGCTTTGAAGCCTGGGCTTTTAGCTCTGGTTACCCTGGAAATGTTGACAGATTCATGCAGTGTACATAGGCTTTACTCTTGGGGTACCACACTGAATTCAAACCTTCAAGACGATCATTGGGGTCTGGAGGGGTAGCTCATAAGTATTAGAGTGGGGATTCCCAGCATCCACATAGATGCTAGACAGATGTGGTAGCAGCTGTAATTCCAGTGCTAGGGAAGGGGAGCAAAGATCCCCTGGGGCCAGCTGGCTAGCTAGATGGGCTGAATCTCAGAGCTCTGGGCTAAAGTGAAAGACCTTGCCTTCGTCAAGAGGAAAGCAAGAGAGACATATACATGATATCAACTTCGGGCTTCATGCACATACACAAGCACATGTGCCCATAGGCATGTGGATCCACACATATGTGAATACTCATACACAAATGTATGTACACCACACATACATGCATATACAACAAAAAAACTTTAAAAATACAAGTAGAAAATGTCAATGAGCTCCATAGTCCTGCAATAAGAGAAAATTCACATGGCACTGGTGCGCAGCTTTCCTGAATATAGTTGCTATATCCTGAGAAATGCATTTTATCCTTATGTACCCAAATCAACAGTAGAACCAAGTTACCCAGACATCCTGTTATTTATTTATTTATTTATTTATTTATTTATTTATTTATTTATTTGAGAGAGAGAGTTAAAGAAGCAGATGGAGAGAATGGGCACACCAGGGACTCTAGCCACTGCTAACGAACCCCAGATGTGTGTGCCACTAAAGTGCATTTGGCTTTACATAGGTACTGGAGAATTGAACCTGAGTCCTTTTTGGCTTTGCAGACAAGTGTCTTAACCATTAAGCCATGTCTCCAGCCTGTTTTTGATTTTAATAATAATGCAATACATTCAGGCTAATGTTTCAGGTAATGGTAATCATACTGTTTTCACGTCTTCTGCCTTTAGCTTTGAAAGTACAAATTCTTTCATTCCCACCAGGTCAAAGAAGTGGGCTTTAGGATTGACATGATGAGTTGTGAAATGGGGTGTATTTGAGGCAGTCCATGAGGGAGGCCCCTTTGGTCTACAAAGGAATAAATATACACAGTAGTCCCCACACTTGCACTGTTTAGACGTCACTCTCTTTCTGGTCTGATGCTCTGTCCTACTGTGGAACTGCCCTTGGAGACATAACAAAGCTTGTTGTCACATGTATCTCCACAGTCCATAGGTCCCTCTTTGGTTCCTTAGAAAGAGAAAACAGGCTTGTCTCTCTGTCTGGTTGGTGAGCTCCCACAGTTGACGACACCGTGTAAGCTAAAAGCCAACCCAGCAATGGCCATTCTCTCACCAACATTAACAGACTAGGTAGCATGTGAGCAGTTGGCTGCAATGATTGTGGCAGACAATGGAAACGTCATGCTGTAGGGTTTTGTACACTTGAAGGTATGCAGTTCTAAAGCGTGCTAACATTCCCCACAATGCCCAGAAGACTTGCCTCCTGGGATCCCACCAAATCACTTCATTGTCATTGACTGAGTGACCTTCGCTTGCTCCAAAGCACAAACTAAACTCCAGAGCTGAATTTTTTTTTTTTTTTTTCCAGGAGCTCATGTTGTTTGCTGCACAGCCCTCCCTTTCTAGGCTTTCCCAAGAGTGCTTAATTCTAGCTCTACTAAGGGTTTTGGTAAACCAAGTGAACATTAGGGTTCTCAAAAATATGTCATAATTATATATGACTGCAAATGCACCATGCTGGAGAATTTTTATCTCGTTTTACAAAATGCACTTATTTGAACCATAATAATAGAAAGCATAGAAAAACACAAAGACAAAAGAATGGTGCAAGATTCAGCTTTTTTTTTTTTTTTTTTTTTTTTTTGGGTTTTGCAAGGTAGGGTCTCGCTCTGGTCCAGGCTGACCTGGAATTCACTATGTAGTCTCAGGGTGGCCTCAAACTCTAGGCTATCCTCCTACCTCTGCCTCCCGAGTGCTGGGATTAAAGGCATGCGCCACCACGCCCGGCAAGATTCAGCTTTTATAGTATCAATCCTTTCAAGCAAAATGTCACACACACACACACAAAAGATTATGATCAGGACTTTTTGTGACTTATTTTTTTAACTTTTATTGACAGCTACCAAAATTATAGACAATAAGCCATGATAATTCCCTCCCTACTCCCATTTTCCCCTTCACAAATTGGCCCTCCATCATATCCTCTCCCCCTCTCACTTAGTCTCTCTCTCTCTCTCTCTCTTTTTTTTTCAAGGTAGTGTCTCTTAGTGTCTCACTCTAGCCCAGGCTGACCTGAAACTAACTATGTAGGCTCAGGGTGGCCTCGAACTCACTGCAATCCTCCTACCTCTGTGTCCCGAGTGCTTGGATTAAAGGTATGTGCCATCCTGAGACAACATAGTGAATTCCAGATCAGCCTGGGCTAGAGGGAGACTCTACCTCAGGAAAAAAAAAAAAAAAAAAAAAAAAAAGAATGATCTGGACTTTTAAATCTCATGTTTTCTTTCTTCCAATACTAAGCTGTCAGTGTTGAGAGAGTCCACTTGTAAATGTTGAGACAGTCACATTCATACCACATAGTCAGATTCTGACTGCTATTTGCTTTTTTTTCATAAAAAATATTTCTATTTATTTATTTGAGAGAGAAAGACAGAGAGACAGAGGGGACAGAGAGTGAGAAGAGAGAATTTGAGAATGGGCATGCCAGGGCCTCCAGCCACTGCAAATGAACTCCAGGCGCATGCGCCACCTTGTGTGACTGGCTTACGTGGGTACTGGGGAATCAGACATGGGTCCTGTGCCTTTGTAGGCAAGTGCCTTAACCACTAAGTCTTCACTCCAGCCCTGTCATTTGCTTTTAAAAGTAGAGTTTTAAGTCCCCGATGATGGGGTGTTCCTTTTCCTCTTTCTGGTTGTATTTGAAAATGATAAGAGCTGATATATAACTCATGTTATAGTGAGTGTATTTGTGCATATTGTTTCCAGTGCTTTGGACATGAAAATGTTCTTTAGTTCTAACAATTTTGCAAATCATATATATATATATATATATATATATAATATTTATTGGATTTTTGTCTTGTGTTTAATTATAGAAATCCTATGGTGGCATTTTTCTTTTGTAAAGGAGGGTGTTTCAGTGAATCACATGTTTTTAAGTATACATTTATTAAATATCATAAGAAGAAAATCTGACAGCTGAGAATAATATTTTTATAAGATATGAGATGTTTATGGTTGGTTAGGAAAAGTGTTTTCAATATTAAATTTGTACCACCTATATGTACTGAATATAAAATTATCAGTTTACTTTATAAGTGATTAAATATTTCTTAAGATTCCACCATATGTTGGTATAGTACCAAACTATACACTAACATAGTACACTAACAATTCATTTTAAAATAAGAACATTTGTAGATGGTACAGTGCTATAAATACTATGGGAAATGCAAAATGGTGAGGTGGAACTTTCCCTAAAAGAACTTCTGATTGATAGGATAGATGAATTATGCAAGCAATAAGTAAATGGGCAGGAGTTCCAGCTGGGAGGAAACCTAAGGGAATTTGGAAGACAATGTTTATCTATGAAGGAAAATGATTCACTGGGAGTAGAGCCATGATGCTTCAGGAAGGAAGGGAAATAATTCTATGGGTCTTTGATTGCATTCATTCTGGGTTCAGACATTTTTAATTCTGGTCATTGTACATAGAATGACATATAGAAAACATAATCTGGACACCTTCATTATATGATTTTCTTCATGTATAGGAATGAACTGACTTAGAAAATATAAACACAGGTTGCTGGAGAAATGGCTCAGTTGTTACAGTACTTGCCTGCAATGCCTAATGACCTGAGTTCAATTCCCTAGTACCCACGTAAAGCCAGATACACAAAAGGACATATGCATCTTGAATTCATTTTCAGTGGCTAGAGGCTCTGGTGTACCCGTCTTCCCTCCCTCCCTTCCTTCCTTCTTCGTTTCCTTCCTTCCTTCCTCCTCTCTATCCGTGAAAATAAACTAATAAAATATTTAAAAAGAAAGTATGAATACAGATACAGTTAAATTATAGAAATACCTGTACCTTGTGCTTGGTGTATCATATAAAAAATGTCAGTGTCTAACTCTATCTTCCTGCCTGACATCTATTTCAAATGTTTCCTGACTTACATTCATTGTGATCCATTATTTTAATTATATATGTTCATGAATCTAGGTGGTATCTATCAGTAATATTTTTACAGGCAATGTTTATTCAACTTTATGGTATTCAGTTTCTGTGATCATAGTTGCTTTTTGGATAACTGTCTCTCACCATTGGGTTGATTTCTTTCTAAAGTGCATTAGCAGAAATGTGTTGATGGAAACTTCACAGTGTTTCTTTGATCTAATGTGATTTTATATCACTCTTGTTCTTGAAAGATCATTTTCCTGAGTATACAACTTTTTTTTTTTTTTTTTTTTTTTTTTTTTTTTTTTTAGGTAGCTCTCACTCTAGCTCAGGCTGACCTGGAATTCACTCTGTAGTCTCAGGGTGGCCTTGAACTCATGGTGATCCTGCTACCTCTGCCTCCCTAGTGCTGGGATTACAGGCGTGCACACCACGCTCATCTCCTGAGTATACAATTCTTGTTGAAAGTTATCAGTCCACAACGCTGGTCTGCCCCGGCACACAGTCCTCACAGGGAATCCAGAGCAGGGTGCTGGGAGGATCCAGGAAACAGGCTCTGGCCTACTCACTTCACACTTCCACACCCACCTACACACAGTTAATCATAAGTCTTTTTTAGAGTCCAGTGACATGTATTGTTTTCTAATTACTAAAGTACACATTTTAAGAGAAATCACAATTTTAGCATTTTAAAAATTTTGCACTGTAACATTATTACCGACTTACATGAAAAATAAGCAAAAATGTTACCTTAAATTTCATGAGAGCAATACTGGTTGTAAAATTCTGCCTCTGGTCTTTGATCTGAGATGTGAAGTTAGAGGTAAATAACAAAGAGAGAGTGTGTGAATATTTGTGGGATCAGGAGTCTGAAATGCTCTGACTATTTACCACATCACTCTTATTACAGCACAGCTTGGTCCTTTCTGCTTGGCAGTTCTTATTATAAGAAAAGTACATGGTGATTATGAATGTTGGAACCCGGGAGTAGTTTGGATTTTCTCACTTAGCTAACACTTTTGAACTTTCATTTCAATAGTGAAAGAATGTAACAGAGAGGTCCTTACTGGAGTGGTAGTGAAACAGGAAACAGGAAGATTTTGAATGGAAGAAACATTTTAGAGACTTAACCAGTTGGCTGTAGTGAGCCATGGAAAACAAGACAGGGAAGGCAACAATGATGCTAAGGGTGGAATTCACTCAAGTGAGGAAGTAAGATTAGCAGCTCAGAATTCTATAATACCCTCATATATACATAAGAGATGGACCAATGATTCAGTCAGAAAACTTAATTACAATTTACAATTTAAGTCAATCTCTTATCTACAAGCCCAGTGGCTGTACTGGGTATAGATTTAAAGTGATGGCTATATCATTGTGTCTTACAAGACATAAAAGTCTATGAACTGAGATAGCACTGACTGAGATGACATGAGGGATATTTTTAAAAAAACTGTAACTAATGCACTTCTATTACCATATTTAAACGCAGGCCAGGGGATAGAGGCATAATTATGATTCAATGAATCTACTTTATAGACATAGAGTTTCCCTTAGAGTGAAATAACGCTTTCAGACTCACCTTCTATATGCACATTTATAAAATAGGATGATTTGGTTATGCAGCATGCATTTTGGAGTACAAATGATATTAGATCACATTATATATGTGAATTACATGCAAGATGTGAGGAAGATAGATCAATTAAAAGTGCATTTGTTGTTTCTGTCTTGAGTGTATGGTGGTGCCACTTAGTGAGCAGGAGGGGCTGAGGGAAGAGAAGGAAGAATGTGCAATCTTTATGGGAGTGTGCAAGGAGATCCATCACAAAAAGCTATGATGGTGGTCAGGGCTGAAACAAGGGTGAGGCAAAGGTGATGCTTGCCTTGGGTGTAAACTTCAATGAACCACCAATATTTCATTAATTGAGATATACATTTTGTCTAATCTTTAGGAATATTTTATTTATTTATTTATTTGAGATAGAGAGAAGCAAATAGAGAGAATGGGTGTACTAGGGCCTTCAGTCACTGTAAATGAACTCCAGATACATGCGCCACCTTGTGTATCTGGCTTATGTGGATCCTGGGGAATTGAACCTGGGTCCTTTGGCTTTGCAGGTGAATGCCTTAGTTGTTAAGCCATTTCTCCAGCCCCAAAATATTTAAAAATTCAAGTGAACACAATCAGTAGCCATGTTTCACAGTGACAACATAGCAAGAGGATAACATTAGCTGACATTTAAAGTATTTCACTGAAATGCTTAACATTTTATTGTATAGTAAATAAATACTGTGTATATACACACCATATATATGAGAGATAGAGACAGAGAAAGCGAGAGAGAAGATTTATAATCCAATAGAAGAGTATTCTCTATTAATTGATTCCTGACTCTGTATCAGGCAATGCGGCCAATACTTTGTGCACAATCTATAAAATGACTGTAAAATGACACTGTGAGAAGGCAGGTTACACCTTCATCAATAGAGAGGATGAACTGAGGCTGACTGGAGTCTCATACCTTCTCATTAACAGTTAAGTGTAAATCTGTAATCTCATTTCCACAAAGCTTAGATGTTTCTTTCATTATTCCCTATGAAACCAAACAGCAATTGAATTCACATAGCAACAAAAGCCTTTGATATAAATTTGGCATCTGTATATACTTATATAAGTATATATACATTATACTTAACTAATCAATGAATCTTATAACTTTAAATGTAGAAGAAAATTATCTGTCATGTGAACATGATCCAAAGGTAATTTAATAATATATCCAATAAAAATATGTGAGGCTGAACCCCAATTCTCAATGCTCATGAAGATAAGGGTGAAAACTAACAGTGGATATGTAGTGGGTAACATAAGATTTCATAAAATAAAAGCACACAAATTGATGGCTTCCATATGTGTATATGCATGTATATATGTATATATTATATATGATATATATTATATATGACATATATCATACATATGATATCATGTGAAATTACAAAAGAAAAATCTATTTAAAGTGACTTAAAATACTTAATAAGACTTATGTAAAACAATCATGAATGAATCCATGAATTCTAAGCATTATAAAAACTCGACATTAGAGACATTAAAGATAAATACTTTTGACACAGTGGTGTGCAGTGAGTAGGCCAAACCTGTGTTTCCCAGCTCCTCCCAGCTCCCTTCCCTGGTCTGGTTTCCCTGTGCTGGTCTACATGCTGCCAGACACAACTCTGTGGAGTGAATAGGCCAGACCCCTGTTCACTGGCTCCTCACAGTCCCCTGGTCCTGGTAGGTTCCATTGTGCCTTGCTTGGGGAGGCCAGGTCCCTGTGTGAGCTGTGGAATCAGGCCTTTTGTTCTAGTATCCTGACTGGCCACTAGGTGCCAACATCCCTGTTCACCTGAGTCAGAGAGTGCATAGGCCAAAGGACAAAAACTTGCTTCCTCCTCAATGAAATAGTCTCCCTAAAATGGGTAGACAATAACACAAAAAAGCCAATGAAAGTCAGAAAACTGAGAGATCTCCACCAAAGATGCCTAGTACTACAATGGAAAACCTCCAATTAACTCCTACAGAAATCAACAGAAATTCATTCCCAAAATGAAAACACAACAACCAATGAGACCCTGATCAAAAAAAAAAAAAAAAAAAATTGCTGAACTGGAAGCAAACCATCAAACAAATAATTGTATAAATGAAGTTGAAAAGAATTGTCTCCTAGAGCATTCAGCTTTTGACAGAAGGCTTAAATTGATTGAAGAAAACATTAGAACCAAAAGACATATGGATAAATTGAAGGTGAATCAAGAAATGGAAGATCTCAACAAATGGTTGATTAATTTTAATGAAGACTTGATCAAATGCAAAACTGAATTCCTGGGAGCATCAAGAAAATCAGAACTCAAATTGAAATTGTACCTCAAAAGAAGATGGGCATGATGCAAAATAATACAACAGGAAACAAAAATCAAATAGAAATTATAATCTAAAATCACTCACCAACAGAATTACTCACATGGAAGACAGAACCTCTGACCTGGAAGAACAGGTGGAAGAAATTGATCAAGAGGCCAAAAACTTTGCTGAGTTCAAAAAAATCAAGTGAACAGAATATGAGAGAACTATGAGATACCCTAAAATGACCAAACATCCAGATCATGGGTAAACCAGAAGGAGAGAAAATCCACGCCAGAGGCATAGAGAATATATACAACAAAATTATTGAAGAAAATTTTCCAAATCTCTCAAAAGAGAGGCTCATTCAGATGCAAGAAACCCACAGAACACCAAACAGACAGAACCAAGAAGAAACTCTCCAAGACACATCATAGTTAAAGCTCTCAACAATGAGAACAAAGAGAGAGTACTAAAAGCAGCAAGAGAGAAACAACTCACAACATACAAAGAAAATCCCATCAGAATTACATCAGATTTCTTAATGGAAACCCTGAAAGCCAGAAGGGCCTGGAATAGAATACTTCAAAGTCTAAAAAACTATGGCTTCCAATCCAAGCTACTCTACTCAGCAAAAGTATTCCTCATAATAGATGGTGAAAGAAAAACTTTCTCCAAGAAAAAAAAGTCAACTGTATGATTATATGAACACAAGGCCAAACCTAAGAGAATACTTGAGGGAATACTCCACACAGAACACTCAAACAACCAATCTCAAGAGCCAACAAGAACAAGATGACAATAACCAAAACTAATCCAGGCTCTAAATAGTACAAAACACAAGAAAGCACCAAACCCCATAAAACACCTCATCATGGCAGGGATTAATTCAAACCTCACAGGAATAACCTTAAATATTAATGGTCTTAATTCACCCATAAAAAGGCACAGGTTATCAGGGTGGATCAAAAAATTGGACCTTTCCATCTGCTGTCTTCAAAAAATCCACCTCACCACTAAAGATAGAAACCTTTTCAGAGTGAAAGACTGGAAAACGATATTCCAAGCAAATGGAAATAAAAATAAAGTGGGTGTTGCTACATTAATATCTGATAAAATGGACTTCAAACCAAAAGTAATAAAAAAAAAAAAGACAAAGAAGGCCATTTCTTACTCCTCAAGGGAATGATCCAACATGAGCGCGTCACAATCATAAATATATATGCACCAAACACAGGTGCACCACAGTTTACAAAACAAATTCTAGCCAGGTGTGGTAGCATTACACCTTTAATCCCAGCACACAGGAGGCAGAAGTAGGAGGATTGCCATGAGTTTGAGGCCAACCTGAGAATACAGAGTGAATTCCAGGTCAGCCTGAGCTAGAGTGAGACCCTACCTCAAAAAAAAAAAAAAAAAAAAAAAAAAAAAAAAAAAAAGAAAGAAAGAAAGAAAGAAAGAAAGAAAGAAAGAAAGAAAGAAAGAAAAAGAAATTCTGCTCAATGATAAAACAGAAATAAACACTAACACCATCATAGTTGGGGACTTCAGTACTCCACTGTCATCAATAGACAGATCATCCAAGCAGAAAATCAACAGAAAAATAATAGTGTTCAACAACATCATAATTCAACTAGATCTAACGAATATCTACAGAACTTTCCACCCCAATTGAATGGAATACACATTCTTCTCAGCAGCCCACAGAGTCTTTCCCCAAATTGGCCATATATTAGCCATAAATCATGCCTCCATAAAGTCAGGAAAATTGAGGTAACTCCCTTCATCATGTCAGGTCACAATGCTCTAAAGCTAGAAATTAACAACAGGGACACATTAAGAATGCCACCAGCTTCTGGAGAGTAAACAACACACATTTAAATAATGAATGGGTCTTGGAAGAAATCAAAAAAGAAATTATAAAATTCTTAGAATTGAGTGATAATGAAAATTTATGGGATACAATGCAGGCAGTCCTAAGGGGAAAATTCATAGCCCTAAATGCCTTCATTACAAAGACAGAGATCCTAAATTAATAACCTATCCACCTACAGGCACTAGAAAAACAAGAAGAATCTACCCCAAAGAGCTCCAGATAGAAAGAAATAATCAAGATTATAGCAGAAATTAATAAATTGGAAACTAAGGAAACAATTTTAGAAACCAATGAAATGAATAACTGTTTCTTTGAAACACTTGCTTCTCTTACACATCTGGCTAAACATGGGACCTAGAGATCAAACGGGCATTCTTCACCTTGGCAGGCAGGCGTCTTAACCGCTAAGCCATCTCTCCAGCACCTAATGCTTATTTCTAAGTTTGGCTCATTTTTAATTTCAAAGAAGAGCAAAGGAAACCAAGATGTTGAGCATTATAAATGTTACTGATCCCTCACTATTGGGAATATTTTTCTCTTATCATTAAGCAACATTCTATTTTTAAGGGAAAATACAAATGTATTACCTATTGTACATTATGGTTAAACATTAAGTTTCAGAAATGATAGCAAATCACTTTTATTAAAATTTTAAATTTAGGTATATAATCAGAGCTTATTTATTTATTTTTGATTTATCACTTCTCATACCTCTGAAGGCACTTTACAGAGTTCTAGAGAGGAAATAAGTTAGTAAAGTTTTATCATAAAAGCAATAAACTATGTTACAAAATATAATGAAAAAGCCTCCTATCAGGCAAGCCAAATTTTATTTGGGCAGATCATAAGAAGAACAAAACCAAAAGAGAATTTGAAACATGAAAAAGATTGAAATAGATAATACATTCTAAATGTCATTAAAATGATTTGCCAGTTTAAGGCAAGCTAGATTTGTGACAAAGAGAACAAAATTTGCTTGTTCAACTGGATCACTACAGGTCTATCTGTCAGCAAGACCCGAGTCAATCTTGAACAATGGTGGCAACTGGCATTGGTGTTTTAGGGAACAACATGTCAGCAGTATGCTGAGCCGTAGTTTGAGGTAAAAGAAAAAATCAGCTACATCCATCTGTCTTGATCTGAAATGATGATACTTTTGTTTATCGCAGATTTTCTAAGCTGTTTTAATTTTTATAAATATTGCACTGTGCATTATTAGGATGAGTGACGTTTTCAGAGCTTCTTACAATTGTGTGTCCATCTTCTGCTCTTGCCTCAGCCTAGCCCTGGCCATGGAAGTAATAATCTTCCAAACATTACTCGTGATGAAATCTTTGTCCTAGATGATGTTCTAATTGCAAAACAGGAAACAAGAAGAAAGACAGTCAAAATCATGTCGATTTTATATTCAGTTGCTGGTATGACTCTTCATTGGGACTATATTGTTTCAAAAGCTTTTCAGATGGGAGCTTTTATTTGATTATGAATAATAATAACATTTCTTCCCATGAATAAGATAGATGACTAAGGGAAGCTATCAGCTTGGGGATAGATGTTGCCCTAATGTTAGAGGACAAAGATCATTGGCTGAAATTTGTCAGAGTTTTAAATTCTCCTATTCCTGTTGCTAATGCCCCTGAGAAAGAAGCTGGTATACAGCCAACTCAACAAATTTTCATTGTTTAAGGGGCATTGTGAAGAGAATACTTCAGCAATACAGGAGGCACAAGCCTCAGCCATGTGGGAATTGTACAAGTGAGAAAAAAAAAAACCCTACTTGGGAGCAAAGATTCTTTCATAGACTTTTAACTGGGTCTGTCTTATGAAATGAGTCTTTGTCTATTCAATAATAGGGTTGTGAGACACACATTTGTCTCTCTTCATGAAGGGTCTGATTCATCTTTGTTTGGCCCACAACATTATAATTCACAAGTAGGTTTTCAATAAATATTGACTAAGAATTAATTTATTTATCGAAGGGATATGTCCTAATTTATCCCAAACTCACAAAACATACTTAAGAAAACAAAAACATCATTACATTAGAATATGATGTAATATATCTTAGCTGGTGCCCAGTCAGTGTACTCTTAGCTTAGTTTATCAAGATTAGAAGCTAATTCTTCATTAACCTGAATTGAATCTTAAATATATCTAACAGCTAGTATCTAGGACTTATGACTACGTGAAATAAGTCGCTTAATGAAACTAGATTGTGTCATTGTTTTAAGAGACCAAGTTAGGTCTGCTTTACTATTTTGGTCTGCAAAGAAAAGCAGAAGAGAACTGGGCTGGGAGACATACTCCAGCAAAGGTTCAGTAGCCTAAGTAAAGAGAAAGAAAATACTAGAGAAAGGCAGTTGGAGAAATTTGAGAAAAACACTACTGGACAGCATGAAAACTATTTTTACTTAATGTCACTTATTTCATGGGATTGCATGAGATAGCAGGCTTCTGGAAAGATTGTTTAAGTTCAGTATTAGCAAGGAAGTTATTATTTCATTTTTGAATAAAATGAAAGGATCATTCATAATGGACTGCTGATCATGAAAAACTTACACTATAGTGAAAAAATACATTCTTTGAACAAAGCCTGCCAAAGATATAACTTCTGAATCCTCATATACTTGTATTACCAAACTCACTTTTACGCACTGGAAAATTCTTAACTGACTTTAATTCTGTTTGTTTTCATGTGGTAATTTATGTTTCTGTAGTTATGTCTTACTTAATTGCATTGGATTCTGGGAATGGTTCATATCTCTGTGCATACAGAATGTGGTGTGTGTGTGGCATATGCCATGTGGTTTGCCAATGTGAGCTCTCCATGTGCATGCGTGCTGAGGCCAGGGAAGAACATCAGGTATCTTTCTGTCTTGTTCTTCAACCTATTTCCTACAGACAGAGTCTCTCACTGAACCTGGAGCTCATGGATTTTTTGCTATACTGGCTGATCTGCAAGATCCAACAATGCTCCTGTCTCTACTCTCCTGAGCACTGGGGTTCTAGGTGGACACAGCCATGCCACGCTTTGTACACGGGTACTGGGAAACGTGGGTCCTCATGCTTGCACAGTAAATGTTCTAACTCACTGAGACATTCTCCTTATACCTTATTTCTTTTCAATGTAAAGTGAACTCTTGCCTCTCCCACTGTGTCAAAACTACCCCTTTCCCTAAAGTATTCATTCTGAACATATTCACTTCAGACCCTTAGGATGCTGCTTGCTTTATTCAAATAAACATTTTTACATGGATACTGTATGCTTTTAGTAACATTGAGCTGTTTTTACATATAATTTTAAAACATATTTCTAATTTGGCTTCTGTTCGGATATTTTTGTGTTAATTTATTAGGGCAGAAGTAATAATTTTCATATTGAAATTCACTAATATGAAAAATGAAAACTTATGAATGCCATGTGTTGGGCATATTAAACCTCCTGCTCATTTGGGAATCCTACTTAACTCTCTAGAACAGATGTATCATCTTCAGAAATATTTTAATTTACCTATTGGGAAATTTCTTTTTCTTATTTTTTCAAACATTATTTATTTATTAGAGGGAAAGAGAGAGAGAGAGAGAGAGAGAGAAAATAGTCATGTTAGGGCTTCTAGCCATTGAAAATGAACTCCAGACACATGTGCCAACTAGTGCATCTGGTTTACATGGGTCCTGGGGAATTGAACCGAGGTCCTCTGGCTTTGTAGGCAAATGCCATAAGTGCTAAGCCATCCCTTCAGCCCCTGATTGGGCAGTTTCTTGATATTGAAGCCCCCCTCCTCCCTCTCCCCCTTCCTCTCTCTCTGTGTATGTGTGTGTTAATATAGCCCATGATCAATGTCACCTTAGTATGTAGGATTACCCAATGCTCTCTGTGAGAAGAGATAGAAAATTAGGTCCTTTGCTTCTAGTACTCAAAACTCCCTAGGAGAAACAATAGAATGTTTAATCATCTTGACATTCTCTATAAATAAACTTGATACCTAAAAATACAAAGGAGCAGTATATTTTTAGTGTAGGCACATGGCAGCTGGTTAATGGTTATGTGTGAATGAGTAATCTGTCCCCGACATAACCTGTCTTAGGTGTGAGGCTGATGGTGCTAGTGCGCTCACTATGCATTGACTAGTGTGCTCTTGCCATACCTCTTCATATGCTAGAAATGGCTGCCCAGTGATCCAGCAAATACAAGGACATGCTAAGCCGAGGTCTTTATTATAAGACACAGTGTGGTGGAGAAGCCAAGAGTAGGAACTGACAGTGAAAGTGAGGAGGCATGTCTCCAGTGATGTGTTGTCTGACCCTCCTGATCTTTCGAATTCCCTGTCTGTGAAGTGGGAGTGCTGGCCTCCATCTCTCCTCTTAAGATATTGTTTGTGGAGTCTTGGGAGTGAATGAAATGTCTTAACATAAAGCATAATGAACCATATATACTTATTGCTTCTTTCAGATTTTATGATTTCTACAATCATCACCTTTTTGGATTGTGTGCAGGGAGAACAGATAGAGCCCTTGCTTTGCATCAGGTCACAGATCCATCCATGTGCCAATGACTCAGGCACTAGAATCCTGACTTCTCTCCTAGGTGAGCCCCATGCCACTCCATTCCTTGACTTATCTTCCTCTTGTGTCAGATCCAGAGAGCTGCCATTTTTCATCTTGTGCGAACTTGTTCATGCAAAGGAGTGATTTGAACCAAAGTGTTTTCGTTTTAGTGTATCTAAACTCAGTGGGTATGTGAACCACTCATTGCAGACTTACAGGAATTAGGTGAGTACTCCAAACAGATCATTAAACCCTATGCTTAATAGATTAATGGACTTAATTTTGTAGTGTTTCATATCAAACTTTCCTCCCTATTACAGAAACATTGCTAAATGTTGTCCACAGGTCCCTGAACCCTGGGGGCCATTCTTCAAGCTGATCACCATTTCCCCATATCCATTTCCTCCCATTGGTTGTCCTGAGTATGAGAACTTGTACCTGTTCTCCAAACAGGTCATTCTGGATTTTCTAGGAATTATAAGCATGAATTGTTATGCACCATAAAATCCTACGATATATACTTTGAACAGTATTTTTTTTAATTGGTGCAATGTTGAATTCCTTGGGTGAGTTTCATGAAAGCAGGTCACTTGTAATGCTATCAGATTGACTAGAAAGAAAATCATAATAAAGAAAACCAGATGTACGGCAGGAGTACTGATCTTAAAAGTTATCTTTCACCCACCTGATCTATTAGTAGGTCTAAGAACTTTATTATTTTGCCTGATGTTTCCCTTGTAGATGCATCCAACATTGTGCCAAGTACAATGCCATGGACTGAAAGAATGTATAGGCAACCTTTAAAGAATAAAGCAGCTATTTAAATACTACAAGGCCCTGACTACACCCAAACTATAATTACAGGAGAATTATTCATTAGCCCTTAGCACGTTGAAATATTATTTATATGCTTATTTATTTTATAAATCTTATCATCACCAACCCATGATGTGTTGGTGCTATGGGCCACACTCAGAAGGACAAATAGAAAAGCTATCTTAACATAAGTAGTGACATTATCCTGCCATGAAGAAGGGGGTGGGGCAATTCAGAAAATTATATCCATTGAACCAAAATAATATGAAAATATATTGAACATTTAAAATATACAACCTTGAAGTACACTGAAACTCTGTGGTATTAATGTTGGCTTACCTTTGTTCACAGGAAGATGTTTATATCCTAAGAATTAAATCATAAAGCAGTGTTGACTGATGGTGGACTAAACTCATGGAGGAATCAAAAGATACTCATCAGAAATTTTTTATAAGTTTTTTTGAGAGAGACAGAGAGAAAGAGAATGGGCGCTCCAGCAGCCACTCAGCCACTGTGAACAAACTCCAGATGTGTGTGCCCCCTTGTGGACAAATATGGCATTGTGCACTTGTATCACTTTGCATCTGGCTAAACGTGGAACCTGGAGATTGGAACCAGTGTTCTTAGGCTTAGCGGGCAGGTGCCTTAACCGCTAAGCCATCTCTTCAGCCCTTCATCAGAAATTTTAAGGCGGGCTGGAGAGATGGCTTAGCGGTTAAGGTGCTTGTCTGCAAAGCCAAAGGACCTCAATTCTATTCCCCAGGATCCATGTAAGCCATATGTACAAGGTGGCCCATGCATCTGGAGTTCATTTGCAGTGGCTGAAAGTCTTGGCCAGCCCATTCTCTCTCTCTCTCTCTCTCTGCTTCTTCCCCTCTCTTAAATAAATAAATAAAACTAAAATATTAAAAATAAATGCTTAAGGAAATGTGGTGCATTGTATTCTTGAGGCAAACTGGTTCTTCCCTGCATCATCAGTTATGATTTTATAGTGAATACATTTCAGTTGCATCTAAGCAAAGAAATCCACAAGATGGAGAAATGTCTGTCTGTAAGAGCAAGAAAGGCACAGGGTGGAGAGACACATGAGGAAGCTGCATATCTCAGACTGGGAGGGATGTGGAGGACAGTGCAGAGAGTGAGGAAGAGGAGGTGATGACGTGGCAATCATGGGCTTTTGAGCATGGCCTTTTGGTTTCTCACCCTTCATCTTGAGGTGGTTTCCATGCTCTAGTGTAGGCATCTCTGTACAAACTCCCTGTGACCATGGAAAATCCATACTTTCCTGAATGTTGGGAAAACAAAGATCCTTATTGAAGGCTAAAAGAAAATGAAGGCAACTGTCATTTATTCATTCCCTGCAATTCTCTGTATAAACATAGAGCTAGGCTTTATTTATGATTTAATTTGATGATTTCAAACCAATAAAATTATATTTTTACAACTTAAATTTGAGTTTTAAAAATGTCACGTGACTCAAAAATTTCCTAACAAAATAGTAGTATAATTAGGACTTGGTCACAAGGATTAACTTTGGAACCACAATGAAAATTAGCCATCTATGTTACCTCTCCCTAGTCATCACAGATGCACCACTTCCGGGCCCCCTAGTGATAACTGAAACTCTATGTAGAGCTGAGTGGTCTTGACAGAATGCATGTAGACACGGAAGGGAATGGCAGATTTGGCTGGTGCCTGCTTCAACAAATGCCCAGGCTATGCATCGGAAGATAAGAAAACAGGTAGCTCTATTATCTTTTGGCAGCCACCTCTGGCTGGAGGTGTAATATACATCTGACTAATTTAATACCATTTATTTTATTAGGCCTGTTGGTTGATGGATTGGGTACATAAACCATTCACCTATACCAAAGACCCAGGTGCACAAATGAGTCCAATCTAAGATTTCACCCCGGCCTCTCTATCTTAAAACACTGAGCATTGTACCCATGCCAGAACTAGGGACCAACCAAATGCAACGTTCCAGTCCAAGTGACATTTGTACAACTTTCAGGTGCAATGACTGCCATAGCCACACCTGAAGGATCCTCTGCTTCCCCCACTCACCTTTTCTGATGCTAATATTATTCAGAGCAGCAATATCTCCCTCCCTTCCACCCAGCCTTACAAATTCAGATTTATTAACCCTAATGCCATTTCCCCAAGGACCAGCTCAGATGATTTCATATGTGATCATTTTTTCATGCCAGATGATAACTAAGCAAATACAATAAATATAAGCCATGACTCATAGTTAATAAAGTCTGGCATGCACATGACAAGGAAATATTTGTTGTCTATCTGCATTATATTTGCTATTGAACTTTTATTTAATTTATTTTTTATTTTAGAGACAGAGGAAAAGAGAAATTGTTTCTCCAGGGCCTCAGCCACTGCAAATGAACTCCAGACACTTGTGCCACCTAGTGGGCATGTGTCCCCTTGAGCTTGCCTCATCTTTGTGCATCTGGCTTATGTGGGATCTGGAGAATCAAACATGGGTCCTTAGGCTTCACAGGGAAGCAACTTAATCACTAAGCCATCTCTACATCCCTACTTAATATTTTAAAGCTATCATTAAAGCATCATTAAAACATGAAGTATATAAATAAGTATACAAAGGTTTTGCATATTCTAAATCTGTCATAGGAGCAAATTTTAATTAAACTTACATGTATCTCTGAATCCTGTGTTTAGAGGCAAACTATATGCTCCTTTCAAGAGTTTTTTATGTATAGTCATTAACTGTGTACTGAAAATTTTATAATTGCATATAAAGTGAAATATAAGATTCAATAATTAATAAGAAAAGTAATTATATTAATAGCTATGACAATAATTCATCATTGAGCTCTACAATATTAAATGGTAACAAATATTTTCATTGAGGAAGTGATTATGATTCATTATTTTCTGGTTTCTATTTTAGAAAAATATTTAAACTTGATAAAAGTGTTATAGTTTAATGTACTTTACCAAAGGTATTCTAAACTGAAGGATGCCAGAACACATTTTTAAATATTTTAAATTCTTCTTCCAAAGAAGGAAGCAAAGTTGTTAAACATTTTAAATAAAATATAATGTTTTGAAATGTAAACTGCCCTGCCTATCATATTGCCCTTATAAAAACTAGAATATAATCTCACTTGCTGGCAGAATGATTAATGTACTTCACCATCCCCATGGGATGCCCTGAAAGGAGCTGCATGTGTAGTTTGCCACACAGGGTATAATAATTCATCTTGACCCTTAAGTAATGAAAAGACAGCATTATCTAGGTGTCTCAGAGTTCTATTTACAACTAAGGTTAAAAACACGACTCCTCAAGACCCTGTTTCACACTACAGCAGCCCCCCCACACACACACCGCCTAATTGTTGTAGAAATGAAAGAATTTGTCTGAACAACAAGTGATAGGCTTAAGATTCCCCAGTAGGCATGAGGAAACATTAATTTGAAAAATAAGAAGCCAAGGTTGAAATAATTAGAAATTGTCCTTCTATGTCGATTTGTCAAACTGTGATTTCCTCTTTCACGTAGAATGTTAATATTTTACACATTATACCTGAACATCTGCAAGCATTTTAGCACACACACACGCATGCACACACACACACACGGCTTATACTATATGTTTCTGAGAGCATCTCATTCTCTTTCAAGAGCACAACATATCAGTCTTTACCCTTGGCAGATATAAACAAATACAACTTTGATGACTAGGAAACTCACTCAGTACTATTATATGCAGAGAAATTCTTAGCAGATTCTATGTATATGGAGTGGTCTCAGCCTTCATCTAACATTTTTGTCTTTCATTACTTTATTACAGAACTTTTATCTTTAGATGATGAAAGTTTTTAAATTCCAAATTATTTTCGTTAGGTATAATTTTATCTCAGTCCATCACCAGAAGTCTTTTACCTTGCCAGGAATTTTCTCTCTCCAAGAAGCTTCTGCCTAAAGTCCTAAATGCCCTGGTGTTTCATCAGTAAATCTTCTAAGGTGTGTAAACTCATCAACTACACACAGGCTGTCTGTCAAGCTAAATCTTCTAAAATGGAGGGTTTTTTTTCCCCCTAGAAAGTGTATTTATGAGAAAATACGCCAACTAAGTGGGAAAGAAAAAGGTGTTTACTGGAATTGATTCCTAGGAAGGCCAGTACATAGTGTGAAAATAGAAATACATCATTACCACAATGCATGCATTCTTTTCCCTATTTTTTTTCCTTTAAAACACCTGAATGTAGCTAGAAGGATCATGGCAGTGATTAGCTCATCACCTCTTTTACACAGAAGGAAATGTGCAAAAAGTCCTGAGACTTGAAAAGTTCCCATGACTTTTCCTGTGACACATTTGGTTTAATTCACCTGTTTCAGGTGCTGTGATGAATACTAGACAGCTTAGATGTCTCTGTCTAGTCCTCCCTAAAAGAGTGTCAGTGTACACACACACACACACACACACACACACACACACACACACACGAACAAAATGTACAGAATGCTAATATCACACAGACCAGAGGCACTCCCTCTGGGACATGGGCTCAGAAGAAGGTCACCAAAAGAGATGATTGTTATAAGGTTTTTAGACACACAGAAGTTAGAGGTAGGTAATCTTTCTTTTTACAGATTTTTAATTATGATGACAACATCTGCTATAACATCTAGGTTGCTACTTTTGCACAGTTTTGCAAAAATAAATATATAAATAATAAAAACACAAAAAGTGTATTGATCAACACCAACAGAATTATGACGGCTAGTGAAATACTAGACTGTCACAGATTACTCAATATGGAAGGTTAAATTCACATTTAATGTTACATTTTAATTGTATGAAATATATTGCATGAAGTTTTTATTTTATTGCTTTTGTATTTGAAAGTAACAATTTTCTTTTTGTTTATTGAATGCATTATAGAGCTATTTAAATTTAAAATTACATGCATACACATAAACACACATAAACATAACCTACACATAAACACATAAAATTAATTCACTGTATGACACTATTCAAACATAGTTAATAAATTGTGATACTGTTCGCAGTGCTAGTTTGCAACCCAGGATCTTGCACATTCCAGGCAATTTCTTTGCCACTGAGCTACATATCTACTAAACTGATTATTACACCATTTATTACTAATAAACTAACAGACTTTTATACATGGGTTGTATAGCCCACTTGGATGAGTTTACACACACACACACACACACACACACACACACACACACACTTATTGATCATGCATAATTTTCTACGGAACTTGTCTATAGTAATTCCTTGTTGTTAACCATTACTTATTCCAGTAAATAAGTGACTCACTTAAAAAAAATGTAAATTACACATGAATTCTTTTCTCTCTAATATAGCATTTTCTCAGGCATGGCAATCATTTTCAAAGTAATTTCATATGTATGACCTTGTTTTAAGATTCAGCTCTATAAAATAAAGGTCATTTTTACAATACCCTGCATAAGCTATGCACATCCTCATTCCGTGTTCTCAAACGTGCATGTGCCACTTTCCCTGGTACATGCTGCGACGTTCCCTGGACACAAGCAGGATGCTTCAGTCCTGCTTCTCCTCTTCTCTTACTGGGTCCAACTCCAATCTCACTCCCAGACTAATTCAACTTTCAGAAATCATAACAAATAAAATGGCCTGGGAATGTATTTTGGTTGTTAAATAATTTTGAATGAAAAATCTTCAGAACTTGAGGGAATATGAGAGCTCTGGAGACACACAGAGAGAAAGACAGAGAATGAGGGAGGGGGAAGGAAATTGGAAGGCAAATTCTTGTTTTTGGTTGAAATCATACTGGAGTGTGAAACACTTTAATTAAAATAAATGAAATGGGTTGGAGAAATGGGTCAGCAGTTAAGGTGCTTGCCTGTAAAGTCTAATGACCCAGGTTTGATTCCCTGGTACCCACATAAAGCCAGATGCACAAAAGTGGTGCATGCATCTGGAGTTTGTTTACAGTGACTGGAGACCCTGGCATACACATTCTCCCCTCCCCCTCTCTAATAAATAAATAAATAAATAAATAAATAAATAAACAAATAAAATATTGTATATATTTAATAAATGAAACCTCTGAAAACTTCAAATGAATTTCCTTTAATTACATACTTAAAAGAAGAGTAATTTTGTGATTTAAAAGTGATGACATGAAAGCCGGGCATGGTGGCACACGCCCTTTAATCCCAGCACTAGGGAGGCAAAGGTAGGAGATTCGCCATGAGTTTTAGGCCAGCCTGAGACTACATAGTGAATTCCAGGTCAGCCTGGGCTAGAGTGAGATCCCCCCCACCACCAAAAAGTGATGATATGAGGGCTAGAAAGATTATTCAGTGGTTGGTTAAGGTGCTTGCCTGCAAAGCCTAATAACCTGTGTTGGATTCCCCAGTACCCACCTAAAGCCAGATGCATAAAGTGGCACATGTACCTGGAGGTCATGTAGCAGGTAGAGGCCCTGGTATGACCTCTGTCTCTCTCTGCCTCTCTCTCTCTCCCTCCCTCCTTGCCAATAAATAAAATAAAATAAAAGTGATGACAAGCTATATTAGTTACCTTCTTATTTCCCACCCCAAATGCCAGGCAAAAATTAGTTTAAGAAATGAAGGGTTTATTTCAGCTTACAGTTTCAAGTTATAACCCTTTATGGTGCAGGAGACATGGCGGTCAGAGCATGAAGTAGCTGGTCACAGTCAGTACCCAATGAGAAAGCAAAACGACGACTGCTGATGCTCATCCATGGCATGGTGCTGCCACAGTTAGGGTGGGTCTTCTCCACCTCAATTAATCTAGTATAGAAAATCCATAAGATACATGGCATATATATCAACAAACAAGTATCAATAGCTCAGTTTGCATATTTAAAAGATTTAAAAAATGTAAAGAGAAGTTGTGACTTCTAATTTAAATATCATGGTTTCCCTCTCTCAAGTATAACTCTTACTCTTCGTTGTTATTTGGGTTGTCAGTATCTACAGCATATTAGACATTTCATCAAGTCTCTAGAAGTAGGTTTTCAAAGCCTTTCAAACTTTTATAGAGTTTGGTGTTATCTGATCAATACATTTTCATTATCACTATGTCACTAAACCTGATATTTCTGGAAGTGGTGTGACTTGCCTCACATTAAATGAGAAGGCAACATATAATTAGGTGTATAAAGTGAAAAACCATGTCATGTTGATTCAGAATTGAAAGGTATTTTAGGAAAATGGAAGAAAAAAGATAATTAGAAGAGGTAGAACTTATAACTCTTCTGATTTGATAATTTTTTGTATATGTGACATCAGCATAGTTTTCTGTCTGCTTCATACAAGGATTTTAAGTCTTAAATGTGTGAGAATTTTATGCTATGTAATGCCTAAGATTGAATTAATAAAATTTTGGATGAGAATCACTACTAAATATCATCTAATCAAACAAATACAAAGATAAGTAGACAAAACTGATGTACATGAAGAAAAATAATTTTCTCGGCCATTCCCACCTAATCTGTCAGAAGATGTGCATTGTGTCACTCTCTGTGTCTCCCTTACAACAATAGTGACATGTCGCCTTTTTATAGCACTATTATTCTTTTTATATTTTCTTTTTCTGTTTTCAGCAAGACAAAACCCAGGCCCCTCAGGCACATATAAGACCTTCTTTGTTCCCTTATGACACATTTTGCCCCATTTTCCATTGTTAAATGTTTTATTTCAGGAACTCTCGCATACCCCCAAAGGAGGTGTATGCTTTTAAGCTGCTATGTGTGCTTTTTGTGCTGTTCTTCAGCCTGCATTGATTCCCCAGGAGACCCCCTCCACCAGGAAAACTATGTCATCCTCACAGACCATGGCCCATGCGCTGGGCTTAGCGTCTTCTTCCACGTTCCGGTAGAAGTGCTCTTTTTCTCCTGAAGCCTCAGCTCTTCAATGCAAAATAAGGTACTTTGCATTATCTGAAGGGGCTCAATCGTTAGCAGTGTCTGGAAAATATATTCTTACAGTTTGCCACTAAAGGGAATTGAGAATGTGAAATCGCTTTAATATATTTATCCAAAGTTTTTATTTTACCTAAGAAATTACTATTTTTATTCTTGATATTGAAGAATAGAAATCTAAAATTTTCTTATATATGATATCCAAATTAAGTCTTAAGATCTGGATTTAAATCTAATTTAAATATTATTTGCTTAAATTAAAATCTCATTTATATTTTAATATTAAATATGATATTTAAATATATATGTAGCTTAATAATTTCATTTCTACTGATTGTACTTGAGGGTTTACTGCACTTATTTAGAAATGAGCTAACAATTTTCTGTTTGTTTACAACTCTACACCAATGAGTTCTAAGTTAGCAGCTTACAACTGAAGATGACTTTAAGGATTCATACTTCTAGGCCATTAATGCTATCGTTAGTCACTAAATCTGTGTTTTCAAGACTTTTTCAGCTAGCTAATACTACCTTTTCTGTGAAGTATTTACCAGGCATTAATGTCCAATAATTTTTAAACACCTAGAGAAAAAGATACTTTGTGTAATCTGAATGTAGATTCTATTTTCACTTCTTTGGTCTTAAGAAAGTATCTTTCAGGTTTGGACTGATTTATTAAAAACTACTGATCTAAGCCAGGAGTGGTGGCACACGCCTTTAATCCCAGCACTCGGGATGCAGAGGTAGGAGGATCACTGTGAGTTCAAAGCCACCCTAAGACTACATAGTGAATTTCAGCCTGAGCTAGAGTGAGACCCTATCTCATAAAATCAAAAATAAATAAATAAATAAATAAATAAATAAATAAATAAATAAATACTGATCTAGGTCTGGAGAGATGACTTAGCAATTAAGGAGCTTGCCTGCAAAACCCAAGGACCCATGTTCTACTCTCCAGGTCCCACATAAACCAGATGCAAAAGGTGGCACACTTTTCTGGAGTTTGATTGCAGTGGCTGGAGGCCCTGGCATGCCAATTTTTTTTCTCTCTCTCTTTCTCTTTTTTTCTCATAAAAAAACCCACTGGTCTAAACCTTAAACAGTAACAAGTACAGATTTACTAATTAATAATAAGGAACTAGTCTTTCTGTTTGGGGTTTGGTCAGTGTATACTTCTGCATGGAAATTGGTTTTCTTTGTTACCAATTCCTGGAGCTTTGAAAAGAACATGAAGTATAGCTTAATCTGATCAGAGTCTGTTAGTTTATAACTCTGACCATCCTCTACATATTGAGTTGATTCTTTGCATATTGATCCTAGCCTGAAACAAACTTTAATTTACTGTGTCCTTTTAGAATCTCCATGGTTTCTTGGTTACTGACAGCGAGACCAGCCCTACAGTCAGATCAATGCCCTGAAATAACTCTGTCCTGCCTCATTGTACCCCCTCCCACTTTTTATCACCAAGATCAGCCAGGCCAAGTTATAACAGGAGTCCATGGTCTGAACCTGTAAGTAATACTTGAAAACAGATTTCTGAAATAATTCCTTCAAAAACAGTAACAGCAAGATCTGCAAGTGGTAAACAACAGTCAAATATGTTATGTTCTCTTTCATTATTTTTCATCCATTTTTAATTATGGTGAAATCAAGATAGCAAAAAATCTTCCATCTAAATATTCTAAATGTGAAGTCCAGTGGCATGGAATATATTCACACTGTGGTTTTATTCTCACAATTATTCTCCAACATGTTCTCATCTTCCCAAAAAGAACCTGGGTGCCTATTTAACACTACCCATTCCTCCCTCCTGAAAACAACCATTCCTTTTCTTTCTGTGCATTTGACTCTTCTATATATCTCACTCAGGTAGAATCACATGTTGAATTTGTTCTAAGTAGCTTGTATTATTTAGCACAATTTTCTTCACTTGTGAAGCCTAAGAATGCAAGTTCAAATCTCCAGGTCCCACATAGCCATATGCATTGACACAAGTGTGTAATGTTGCACATGTGCACAAGAGGGTGCATGTGTATGGAGTTCATTTACAGTGCCTGAAAGGCTCTGGCATGCCCATTCTCTTTCTCCCTTTCTCTCTCTTTCTCAAAAAAAAAAAAAAAAAAATAAAATAAAAATAATAATAAATGAGTGATCACAGCCCTTTTAAAAAAAAAAAAAAAAAAACAGTATTTACTAAATAAAACAACAAAGCAATTAGTTCAACACTTGATGTAAATGCTGACTAAATATTCCCTTAGGGTTTGCTTCTGAGCTTCAGTATGCAGATACTGGATCCTAGAAATGATATGACATAAAATTCCAGAATTTGGGGAACTCATGCAGATGGGGAAAAAAAACCTAAGTACTAAAATTCATGTTGAGATTTTAAGCTATTTTCATGTGTACAATTCAATTTTATCCTCATGCCTTAAAATATTAAGAACAAACATCAAACCAAATTTTTGAAATTGTGTCTCTTATATCATAGGTTAGTCTCAAACTTAGTTTGACTCTCAACTTCTGATACTCCTGTCCCCCTCTTGAGTGCCAGAATGACACAAATCTCTATCAATTGAGCTTTATAACCACTCTTTTCAAAACATAATATTTAGAACAATGCACATATATATATAAAGGAAAAATAATTGTTAAAATTTTTATACATAAAATCATATTAATTACCACACATGAAATTCATTTTGGAATCTTGTGTCTGTATGGAGTAAGAATTAGGGGTCATTGAGTCTGGCTTTACTGTGGAATTGTGGGTACTATTGTTAATAGGGCTTTAGTTAGTTTTTTTTTTTTTTTTTTTTGCTGAAATTTAGAGTTCAAAGATGAGGAATCTGAAGTTCAGAGATGTTAAAAAACTAGTTCAAAATAGTGTGGCAAGTGAGAATCTAAGGCAGCTGAAAGGGTTTCTAGCCCTGAGGTCTGAACTAGAAATTCATTTCTGAGCAGACTTCTGGAGCGCTTACATTTTGGAAAGCTTTAATGTATGTGGATGCACACAGGCCATTTTCTCCTCTTTTCAATCACACAAAACATCATAGCTTAATGCAGCATTGTGTTTGTTAATCCATTTGACATTTTCAAAACTAACCTTCACAAGGATTTCATTAAAAGATAGTCTTTATATGTGAATATAAAACTTGATACCATTAATAAGATTTATTATACTATTTATTATCATGCTCTATGATAAATAAGTATCTGAAGGCAATATAATTTTTATAATTTCAGTTTCACAAAGACATTGGAGACATGGTGTAGTAAACATGCTTAAAGCTGATAAAATATGATTATTAGAGTTGTTATCTTGGTTCACTGAACAGTTAACATTGGCACCTTATTTGATGTCTATTCAGAAAGCATTTGCTGTGATTGATTTGAAATTTTTTCATGTATTTGGTAAATGATACAGTAAGAAATTTTAAAACATTATCATCATTATAAAATCTAGGTTTCTTCTAGTATGTTCTATATATTTTACCTTGACTGTGGGTCATTGGTCAGGGGCCACTCTTAGCACTTGCAGTGGGTGCTCTAACCACGTGTGATTTCGTGGCTGTTATGGTTGGGTATGAAATGAGATGGAAGTGACTCATGTACTGAAGATGTTGATCCAATCATTGGATCATGATGAATGGGTTAATCCTAATAGGAAGGCATTGTTTATTGGTGTTGGAAATGGAATCGGAGGCCTTGCTTTTGAAGAATATCTTGTCTCTGGTCCTTCATACCTCTGTCTCTGCTCCCTGGTCAATATGAGGTTATAGCTGGCCTCCATGAAGTGCAGCCTCACCACAGGCCCAAAAGCAATGGACTCAATTAGCATGAACTGAAACCTCTCACCCCTGAGCTAAAATCAATCATCACTCCCTGGAGTCTCTTTTGCCTGAGTTATTTGTGACAATGATAAGAACTCATTAAAGGTGGGCATCTTTTCTTGAAAGTCTTTTTATATTGAAAAGCATATTTCTTCCTGAAAGACTAATGAAATCTCAAGGTCTTCTCCCTTTCATTGTATGGGATATAGAGTCTTGGCTTACAGAAAACTTCTTATTTCTCTATACTTTCCAACACATATACTACACAGTCAGCACAATCAACCTCTGAGGTTGTCTGTAGTTTGCAACAAATTTATGATGCAGTAGCTCCAATTCATGGGATAAGGAGCTGGTGACAGTTATGATTTCTAAATTGATATTTGAGGACAGCACAGCCAAAGTACTTGGCATGAGATAAGCAAAGCATGTGTAAGTTGTAGGTCCACAGATGCAGCCAAGATGCATAAAAATTTAGAATTTGACTATATACTGTCATGCTCTAGTTTATAATCTTTGAAAAAAAGAGTTATATTAACAGGCAACAGTTTTTCTCTTACATTTGTGTAAATTTTACAACAATTGGCAAGTCTTCATGAGAAAGCCAAGATTATTTAAAGTAAGTAAGACCACTCAGGCTCAGAAAGACAAACACGGAATGTTCTCATTCATATGTGGATCCTAACTTGAAATAGTTTGGTTTGTTTGTAAGTTGTAGTAAGCTTATCTAGTAGTGGTAAGGAAGCTAGAATGAGGCTGGGAGAGAGGAGAAGCAGAGAGGGTTCTGAGGAGGGGACAGAATATAGGGGACAGGGCAAGGAAGAAGAAGGAGTAGATACACAAAACTAGTGGTGGCACGAATCCATATCATAGAAACCCAGCTCTTGATTAGCTAATTGAAAGATATAACTCTCTTAAGAAGATAGGGATAGAGAGATTGAGAGGGATAGTTTAGGCCAAAGCAAGCCCAGAAGTAGAGAAACTTTGACCCTAAAGGCATAGGCTGTTTTTAAAGCCCTGCCAAATGGGTCAAGCCCAGCAAAGTAGAGAAACTGGGGCTGGTCTTAAGGTGTGGTGATGGTTTGATTCCATTGTAAAGATATGCAAATGTGCCTAGCAGGAGTTCCTGAAGTGTGCTGTGTGACCTTTTGGCTGTAGTTTTGCTCTGTGTGTGCTATGGTGGCTGGTTGGCTTTTGCTCTCTCTGCCTGGCCTTGTCATATCCCTTCCTCCATAATGTGCCTGGTCATCCACAACCTGAATTGCAACAGTTCCACAACAATTGGTTATGGAGGTCCATGAGGTCCCCAAAACAATGCAGGCCATTGTGAAAGAACTTGATTACCCACGAGAAGTCAATGGTAAGTCTCTGTTTTTGAAGACACATCAGCTGCAGTCATAGGACACAGAGAGATCATGCTTGAACTGAGATCCCAAGCCAGCTTGCTGCTGGCTGGCTCTCATAGTTCTAGAAAATGTTATGCAAGCTCCTGTGGAGCACTTCTGTATCAACTTTCTTTTAGTAATTGATAATTACTATTGGGTTATTACCTCAGTCAACAGGTTCTTATTAGGTTATCCTATGTAGGGCTCCTCTCTGGAATTCCGTGTGATTATTGTCTCTAGTCAGAGTTTTGCTAGCCATGCATGTGTGTGGATATTCCTTGGATACTCACCTTGTATAGCCCAGGTCAACGATGAGATCCATAGACCTCAACTCAGCCCAAAGGGGATCTGGGTCATGCCGTGGGTAGTAACAATTGGGTTCATTAGTCTCCTGTTTTCTAGAATTCTAATTTCCTGGTGCATGTTATGTACACAGATTCTCCCCCAACACACACATTTCTTGCCAGGTCTGTGATTCCCACATGCCCCATGAGTAAGACAATATATATGTATGCATATATGTGTCTATATTTAGGAAACATTTTCTATATGGATGGCTTTCAGTTTACTGTTGTTAGCAAACCAAAAAGTTAAAGCAAAAATAAAACACAACTCTAAATAGTACCCAAGATGCTTTATGGAAACTAAAATATCATATCAAAGAACTAGGGCTAAATTAAATAACATCACCAAATGTTCTTTTCATATTAAATTTATTTAAACCATGAAACTGTTTTATTCTTCATCTAGTTTAGAGTCACAAAGGCATAAATTGGCAGCTCACTAATCTCATAACACTCCACTATGATTTTGTACACCCAGGTATCCTCCCCAGGGTAGCTATGCTCCCTCTTCAGTGACAGTGATGACTGATCACAGCTCTGGAAGTCACCATGCAGACCCAGGCCTGTAGCCATGTGACTGCGTTGAAATTCATGTCCCATTAAAATGTAAATGTCAGCTTATGTTTTATAAAAGTCATAGCTATTTATGAAGTGGGAAATTCATGGTAAAGAATGCAAGTGATATTTTGTTACCTTTTGATCCATTCTGGCAAGTAGAGTTTTGATACAGAATTGAACAGCTTTAAATTAAGTAAGTAAAGTCCTTAAGTCTACACAACTCTGAATTTCAAAAAAAAAGAACTAGAGACAGGCATATTTTTAAATGGTTGGGGAGAGGGTGAGTCACTCATGGGGCAATTCTGGCTAGAGCGCAGGAGGTGAGTGAATGTACCTCTTTCTCCAAGGTATCTTCTGCTTGGCTTCATTAAAGGTCCTGGCAGGTTTGAGCGTCATCTGTCCTCACTCCTTCATCCTTGGTTCTCTGAACTCAAACTTGTAACCCTGTTTCCTGGAAACACGGGCATTCCAATCCAATCACTGTGTCAGGTTCTGCTTTCCTGGAGGAACCTCATCTAGGAGAGTTCTTAAAGTGTTGAGGGATAATGACAAAAGATACATCTTTCTCCACTGTCTGCTGCAGGAGAGGGTTATCAGTCCCCTCAGTACCTCTTTCATGCTACCTCCATTGAACTCTAAGAAGCCAGCCATAGCTTTGGGTTTATCATTCCTTGTAGGTGATTTTAAAAATTTTATTCATGCAGTCGTGTGTGTGTGTGTGTGTGTGTGTGTGTGTTAATGTATTGTTTAGTTTTTGAGTTCTCAATGGTATAAGTGTAATTATGAAATTCACCTTCATCTCTCCAATTTATGATTTTAAAATTTTTTCATGCAGTCGTGTGTGTGTGTGTGTGTGTGTTAAATTGTTTATTTTATCTCAATGGTATAGTGTAATTAGTCTCAGTACCTCTTTCATGCTACCTCCATTGAACTCTCAATTCACCACATTTTTGTATGAAGTTGTAGTTTCAATGACAAACGGTAATATAACTTATCCATCACAGTTGGTTCACTTGCTCTCCTGTCATGCAATTGCTGTAATGTAATATCAGTACTGATAAGCTGAGATTTTCCCACTGTTTTGTTGTTTTGACCAGTGTCACTGTGAACATTTCTGTATACATGTCTTGGAGCATGGGTATAAGATACTGTAGGGCTTTCCAACACAGAGACACCTTGCCACATGGAGTCTGTGTCAAGATGTTCTGTAAGGTGTAAAATATATGCCATATTGAAAACATTTAGTATTAAAAAAATTAATGTTTGAATAATTTAAAAAGACAGTTTATATGTTGAATTGCTACTAGTTGGGATATATTGGTTAGTGGACATATGTTACTAAAATTAATTTCACCTGTTTTATTAAACTTTTTATATAGTGTCAGGAACTTCAAGATGATTTGTTTGGCTCCTTGTACATTGTTTCTGGGGAAGGCACTGGTCTGTGTCTCTGCTGCTCAAAGTGCATCACTGAACAAGGACAGTGATGTCCCCAAGACATGAAGGACCTCTGGCTACTCCTTAACCATCCCAATGCCTAGTAGCAACAAGCCAGATTTTATAAATTTTTAAAAGGAAGAAGTCAAAGGAAATCAATGTATAGCGGATGACATACAACCTTGGACAGAGAAAGAAGTGTCATACACAGAGCTGCCAAGTTAGGTCAAAGCAAAGAATTGAGTTCTGTAGGATCATCTCTAGAAAGATAGGAATTGATGGGACACAGAGATATATAAAAGTAGTGGAGGATATACTTGATATAAACAGCATGTTAAAATAGGCAATTGTAAGTTTCAGGGAAAACAAAATGGCAGTCGGAAAGAAATTGCAGTGAAAATTTTTTTAATGGTAAAAGTATACAATTTTGAGTAAAACAGTAGGAAAGAGAGTATCCCCTTATTTGAGAAAAGGAAACATCAAGGATGCTATCTGTGCTGGAGGAAATATGGAATAACAAATTAATGTTTTACCTAAAGTTATGGAGGAATTTTTTTAAAGCTACAAAAATGAAAAGATATATCTATCTCCAATATGGGTTTAGGGTATAAATATCTGGCAAAATGAAGATGAATGCTCATGTGATGTGGTGGCAGTAAATGACTAACATGATAGCTGGAGATGAATATTATTTTCTGAAAGAGAGAACTAAGAGATTTGTTTTTTTTTCTGAGAAACAGATTTAGAGAGATTTAGAGTAGGAAAGGGATGGAAAAACATCACTTTTAATTAATTTGCATATATTCTGTCATAAATATTAAATGTAGGAAATTATAAAATGATTAAATGTTCAGACTAAAGTAATTAGGGATTGGTAGCTATATGCTATATATATATGCATACATACACACACACACACACACATATATATATATACAGACATGTCTATATGTAAACAGTATATAGTCATGCATATATATATGTATGTAGATTTATGGTATGTAAATATACTACTTTCAGCTTAAGCAATTATATTAATTTCCCTTTGTGGACATTTGTTTGTAACTTTTCTCAGATTATTCCAAGTTTTATTTTTATGACATGCTTGTCTTCTAGTAATAACTTTATTAGCATATATCAATATTCAGTGTTTCATCTTGGAAGTTTGAAAATAACTTTGATGTTCCTTGCATGTCTGTTATTGGCTTTTAATATAGCAAATAAAACTCATCATAGTAAATATTGTATTTTTACATTGGAAAACCCTAAAAAATGTTTATGTATCTGCTTGGACAATACCACGGAATTTATATCAAGAGAATATAAAATAACATAAGAGCACAGTGAAGTGTATATGTGGGGGGAGAATGGAAATTTAGGCTGAAGAGATGGCTCAGCAATTACATGAGCTCCCTGCACAAGCATAAGGACCTCAGGGGGCCTGAGACTGCCTGAGTATGAATCTCCAGAAGCCACCTAAAGAGCTGGGCATGGCCAATGTGGTGGTTTGAATGTGAATGTGTGTCCCCCATAACCTCAGGGATTTTTTATTAAGGTTAAGTTTCCTACTTAGGTTTCCAGCAGCCTGCTAAAGGAGGTGTCACTGGGAGTGGAATTTTTAGTCCAGCCCTATGTTGTATATTGAGCAGGTCTTGAGCTCTTTATATTTGCTGGCGATTGGTGGTGTCTCTCCTGTATGGGTCTATGCAAGTGAGCCAGCCTCTTCTGCCATGACGATGCTTGCCCTGGATTCTATAAGCCTGACATAAACCCTTTCCTCCCATAAGCTGCTACTGGTCAGGTGTCCCAGCAAAGAGAAAGTAACTGCCAATAGCCATGCATCCCTGTAACCCCAGTCCAGTAGGGGAACAGAGACTCAAGATTCACAGGAGCTTGTAAAACAAATGGCAAGCTCCAGAGTCATTAAGAGATTCTGGCTCAAACAGTAACTGGTAGAAGAATGACAAAGCCGGACCCCAGTGCTCTACACTGGGCACTTCATGGGTACATATACTTGCATATATCACAACACAACTTACACACACACACACACACACACACACACCAAAATAAAAAGAAAGAAAATGAAAGAAGGGACATGTGTCTGAATAGATGGAATGGGAAAAGATTAACTAATTAATTTGTTTTCTATTTGTTTTCTAATGTTCACTCTCCAAAAGACAAGGGTTACTTTAAAAATTAGCAACATCTCATAGCTTCTACCATTTTTGCAATGTGTACTTCTGATGTTTCAATTTCCTTTGTTTTTTGTTTTGCAGAGATTGATGAATGACAAATCCCACCTAAACACAGTAAAAGGCCCTCATGTATCAATGAGATTTGCTAAATAATTCTTTTTAAAACTATTTTATTTATTTAATTGAGAGAGTGAATGTGAGATATAGAGAGGAAGAGACACAGAGAGAGAATGGGCACACCAGGGCCTGTAGCCACTGCAAATGAACTCCAGACACATGCACCACCTTGAACATCTGGCTTATGAATCAAACCTGGGTCCTTAGGCTTTACATGCAAGCACCTTAACTGCTAGGCCATCTCTCCAGCCCTCTGCTAAAAAATTCTTGATTTGAAATTTCTGTTGCTGGATAATTGCCTTCTTTGAGGTTAGCTTCTATGTATGCAGATGATTTTAGATTCAGTCTATCAAAATTAGAAAGTATTATGTAGCAACCATAAATGTAAAAGCACAATTTATTTTTGAACTCTTCAAATCAAAAGGCTAAATTCATTCAGCTCTAGGTGAAAGCTTTGGTTATATTCCACTTCCTGTCTAAATTATCAGGGAGGAACTATTAAGCACCTCCAGCCAGACTGCAAAGTGCTGGTTCACAGAGCTTGTCTCACACCTGTGTTTGTTACTTTTAAAGTCCAAGTCATTCTTGCTCAAATCTTCAAAACATCTGGAACATTGGCTATCATGTACATTAAATAGAATAGCACTAATTTACATATGATTATCATTTCAAGAACAACAACAAGCAGTGGTTATATTGTGGGTTTGACCTACTATGTATGATAAAACTACCACTTTTTTTAAAGCTATGGTGACTTGAATATTTATTTATTCATTTATTTATGAGAGAGAGAGAGAGAGAGAGAGAGAGAGAGAGAGATGAGAGAGAGAAATGGAGAGAGAGAGAGAGAGACTAAGAATGAATGGGCATGTCAGGTCCTCCTGCTGATGCAAATGAAGACACAGGCCACTCTGAGTTTGGCTTTATGTGGATCCTGGGGAATTGAAAATGGCTCATCAGGCTTTGCAAGTAAGAGCTTTTAACTGCTGAGTAACTGCCCCACCCCTAAAACTACTACTTTACTACTTTTCATCCCTAAAGGTAGCAACCACAAGTCATGGACATCTTTGAATTTGGAATAATTTTTTTCCATAAAATTTTTCATTTTGCTGTTAGTTCTGACTGAAAATTGACAATATCAAGCACTATCTTTGAATTCCAGTTCATTTGGAGACTGCTCATAATATGTCAATTTGAGAGCAGAATGTCTCTGACAATTTTTGAGCAATATAAATAGATGCAGCCACCATTGTGATTCAAGATCTTTTGGGAGAACTTTAGAAGAACAAATTATCATATGATTTATGTAGACTCTTTTTCTCATGAGGATTTAGAAGACTAACTTAAAACAAAAATGAAAATTGCTAATCACTTTAGAACCAATAGTCTGAAACTTCAAACGTGCTTGTCTGATAAAACGTGCACTTATCTTGCAGCTTAAGAGTTTTTGGCAAATTCTGATTCTGAAGGCAGAAACATCTATCAGCTGGGGGAAAAACTGAACCAGGTTTTCAGTTCAGGGAACTGGAAGACTACCGAGTCATCAACGCACTGATCTGCAAGGGTCATGGCTGAGCTGCTCACTGGCTGTCTGGTTCTTCTCAGCATAGTGCATTGCTCCAGACGTAGCCCTTTAGAAAACAATAGATCACTTAGTCCAGAGAACACAGCTGCCAGGGCTTTTCAAGAGATGGACGCTATTCTACATTGTTTACAGCTTTTAAGTTTCACTTAAATAGAAAGACAATGTCTGAATGATAAATTATAGAACAATTGTTATTCCAGGGCATTCTCTATAATGAGAGTCTGTAGATTCTGATCAAAGTTGTTCATTTGTTGATTGGAAGCAGGACAGTGGCCATGGTGACTCATATCACTGGATTTTTTTTTTTAATTGACTTGTGCGATCTTTCCCTATAATATTTTAGCTCAGTTCACCAGCCACACAGATCACACTGTTGTGTTAATATTGAGTCTTATGATTATGCATAAAGCTCAAGTTATTTCTCTTTGAGAACATGAACAAATTTGATTTAAACATTTAAATCAAATGTCCCATCAGCTATTAGGAAGTTAATGAATAAAAATTCATTTGCGATTAATTTATTCACTTTAAATGTCTCCTTTGATTTTAAAAACATATTAAGTATTTCATAGTAAAATAACAACACATGCTTTCATAGATACGTGAAATTCGCCTTTTTTTAAAAAAATATACTCCAAAGCTGGGCATGGTGGTGCACGCCTTTAATCCCAGCACGTGGGAGGCAGAGGTAGGAGGATCGCCATGAGTTTGAGGCCACCCTGAGACTATATAGTGAATTCCAGGTCAGCCTGAGCTAGAGTGAAACCATGCCTCGAAAAACCAAAATTATATCTGTACACTCCAGAGAAAAACTGGCATTAGTATCACATGCTGATATGGAAAATTAAAATTATTTCATATTTATAGTTATTTCCAGATATTTTAACCAAGTAAATATCAATCACAGAAGAAAAACAGTATTAAGGGAAATACTTAGTGTAGTGACCATAATAAAAGGTAAATGAGTAAGTATAGGATTTAAATTGTGATATTTTCTTAAAGAAGCAATGTTCAGATTTCCTAATCAGACCTAGTTATAGAAAATTCTATTTCTCTTCTCTCTCCTCTTCTGTCCTTTTACTGGTCTCTCTCATTTATCCTCTCCTCCTCTTTCTTTGGATTTTTTTTTTTTTTTTTTGAATTGCTCACAAACTCACTTATATTTTTCTCTCTGTTATTCTTTCTCCTGTCAGAAATACACCATCCCAGGGCTGCAGAGATTGCGTGGTTTAAGGTGCTTGCTTACAAAGTCTGGCATCCTGGGTTCAATTCCCTAGTAACCACGTTAAGCCAGATGTATAAAGAGGCAATATGTCTGGAGTTTTTTTTTGTGTGTGTGCGTGTGCGTGTGTGTGTGTGTGTGTGTGTGTGTGTGTGGTGGTAATAGATCCTGGTGTCTCTCTTTCTCTCTCCCTCCTTCCCTTCGTCACTCATTTCTCTATCTTTCTCCTTGCTACAAAGACAACCTCCATGTCTTTAGGCATGGGCCTGACTCCACCCTCCTCTCAAGCACTGCATGGGGTTTATTTTTGGTCTGGCTACCCTCTTCATCCTCTTTCATCCCCTGTGACTAATTGGAGCCATCTGATCCTGTGTCTGGAGGCTGATCCTGGGCTCTGCACTAGGTCTATTCCTTCCAAAGCTCACCTTATTTTTAATTTTGTTCTGTGTTGTTTAATAAAATACCCATTCACAATTTGGCTTTCTTTATAAATTCATTTGAAAGAAGCAATTTTATTATAAAACAGTATACAGTAATAAACCAGGAAACTAAAATATCTTGAAGATCTGTGTCCTTCACTAAGCATTATTTCTGGGAATGAACACATCAGAATAATTCCTGTCAGTCATAACAAACAGGGTGCACTAATAATAAATTAATATTTATAAGCTCCATGCACTACCCAGAGGCCACATCAAAATTGAAATCACAGCTACACATCCTATTAAATAACTAAAAAGTTTACTTAGTTTTTAATTAATGCATATACTGTTATTAATTATAACATTTTAATGATACTTGTAAAACAAAAGGTTTAAGATAGAGGACCTCACCATTTTAAAATAATACTGAAGGGCTGGAGAGATGGGTAAGTGGTAAGTATGCTTCTCAAGTAAGCATGAGGGTTTGAGGGGAGCCCCCAAACTGCTCCAGTTCAAATCTCCAAAATCCACATAAACAGCTATGCCTGGTTATGTGTGCCTGTAACCATTTCCCATAGAGGAGCAGAGACCCAGGAATTGCTGAAGCTCATGACAAAACAGCAAGTTCAAGAAGTCGGTAACATTATGGCTCAAATAAGAGTCAGTGGAGGAGCAACACAGTGGAACACCTAATATTCCTTTCTGGCCACCACAGGCAAGCACAACCCTCAGCAGGTGAGCACATGGGCATGTACGTGTGTGTAACACACACACACACACACACACACACACATCAGTAATAGTAAAGTCTAAAAGTCATTTTGAGCAATAAGCAAAGTGTCATTCCAGGCACAAAGGACACCATAATTACCAGAGTTGAAGGCTTTAGTGCTTAAAAGGACTTCAGACTAGCCTAACAGACGTTATAACAATGCATACATACACGAGCACATGGAAAATGGCAGTAGGGGAAAAAGTAAGGAGAAAGTGTTGGTTTCATGGCAGGTATTTGACATTAGGCAGAACCAAGATTGAAGTTTAAAGTGAAAAACATCATGGTGAAATATGGAGTCCTTTGGGTATATATTCTGGGATGGTATAGCTGGCTCCTATCATAGAGATACTTGAGTACCCATGATTATTGCTGCTTTATTCACAGCACTTAAGACCTGGAACCAACCTAGATGTCCACCATGAAGGTGATAATATACATAATGGAAATTTACTCCAAAGTCAAGAAAATGAAATTATGAAATTTGCATAAAAATGGATGGATCTGGAAAGAATTATATTGAGGGATATAATCCAAATTCAGAAAGTTCCAAACGGCATTCTCTCTCATATGTACATTCTATCTTTTAATTCTTATGTGTATGCATATAAAGAAGGTAAATGTGGGGCTGGAGAGATAGCTTAGTGGTTAAGACTCATGCCTGCAAAGCCTAAGAACCCCAGTTTGAAAATCTCCATGTCCCACCTAAGCCAGGTGCACATGGTGATGCATGCGTCTGGAGTTCATTTGCAGTAGCTATGGGCTTTTGTGCCCCCATTCTCACTCTCCTTCTCTCTCTTCCTCTCTAATAAATAAATAAATAAATATAAAATCTAAAAAAAAAAAAAAAGAAGGCAAATGTGTGTAAAAAATACAAAGGCTAGAGTGGTAACCAAGAGTGGGTCATAAGAGGTGATAAGAAAATGAGTGGGGCTGGGAGATGGTTGCACTGGTAATGTGCTGGCCATGGAAGCACGAGGACCGGCACTCATGAAAATGTTGGGTGTGATGGTATACATCTGTAATCCCAGAGAAGAGGAAGCAGGGACAGATGGCTTTGTAGAGCTCACTGTGTAAGCTCATTCTACCAAATCCATGAGCTCTAGCTTCAGTGAGAGCGCATGTCTCAAAATAGCAAATTGGAGGACACTTGATATTAACCTCTGGCCTCCATATGACACACCTGCAGGAGCACAAGCACACATATGTGCCTACACACACACACATACACACACATGAAATATCATAAAAATAGTGTTTCAATAGAATTTCTGGAAGTCATCATCATTAGGGGAAATGCTGACATGAATTCTGAAATGAATGATCAAAGATGATATTGAGTGGGAATAAAGACACATCTTTAATAGAAGAAATCTTGGCAGATGTCAGTTTGGCCATTTCTGATTTCATTGATATCCAGGCTTATATTTCATAGCTCAGGGTACTTACTGTTATGTCACACATTATGCTAGACCCTGACATAGAAGCAAACAACAATGAACTCTTTTTATGGTTTTATATAGTTGCTTTCAGAGAAGGACTCCAATTCAGATGCCCGATGCAATGCTTGAGCACTTGGGGGCTCTGAAGCCCTCCTCACCCTGTCCTATGGCCCATGAAGGCATATACACTTTCCCATGGGGTTGGCTTTTGTGAGCCTTACCTTTCTACATACCTAGCAAAAGATGAACATTTTATTTTGTTCTTTTTGAGAGTTACCATTTTTCATCAAAGCTTGGGGACTCCCACTTTCATAATACTCTTTGGCTCTTATTACCACTGTATCTATGTCATCTATGCCTGGCATCCTGAGGCTGCAGGGTTGGAAATGAAAGGCTTTCCACCTTATCTACATAGGATCCAGAAGTCCAGCAGCTTTTGCTTCAGAAACATTGGAAGTTTCCTTGTCTTGGGGCCTCACACTGGTAATGTAACTCAAGCAAAATCCATGTTTTTGTTTGTTTTTTGTTTGTTTGTTTTTTTTTTTGTTTTTAACTAAGTCAATGATGTGATTGAGAAAAAGAGAAGAAAGCTGTTTGACCAAGTTTAAAATCTGTCCCTCTTTTGGAATTACTATACTAAGCACAACTTAATAATAGAGAAATTGAGGTTGTCATGGTTGGCAGGAAGTAAAAAGTAGACATGGGATAGAATTCATGAGACATAAAGTTTAATGAAACCTTTTATTGGTTATAAAAATCTGAAGTCCAACTTACAGAGAACAACATTGCCTAATCTAAGCCAATTATGAAGCAGATCCCTGCTCTGTGATCTGGAAAAAGGGTTAAACAGTTATTGCTCTTTCTTTCTTTCTTTCTTTCTTGCTTGCTTGCTTGCTTGCTTGCTTGCTTGCTTGCTTGCTTGCTTTCCTTCTTTCTCTCTCTCTTTCTCTCTTTCTTTCTTTCTTTCTTTCTTTCTTTCTTTCTTTCTTTCTTTCTCTCTTTCTTTTTTTTGTCTTTTGAATCAATAGACATAGCTGAATTTTATATAAACTAGGTTGGTTTAACAAGATTTCAGCCTAAAACATCATGCATCTATTTCCTAGGTTCCCTTGGAAACCCCACGTGGACATCATATGTTCATAGACTGAAACTGGAACTTCCTCATAGAGGAAGGCAGGGCAGGGTGCATCAGTTCCTCTCTTGTAATTTCTTCTCTTGTGACTCAAACTTCTGAGTAATCAATTGCAAAGAGCAGTACTCTGATGACTGCAATTACATGAATAGATTCTTCATTCATCTGAGGACAACATTTGGCAAGTTTTGGCTGCACAGTGAAGCTTAATAATCACACCATTTAAACACATTGCAAAAAATACTCCATATGAATGCCATACTGCTAGTGATCCTGAAAGAAATCTAAAGATAAAGACACACAGCCTTGAATAAAGTCTGTATCTCAGAGATAGAAGACTTTAAGATAGGATGCAGGAAATCAGCAAAGGGAAGAAAAAGTGCAGGAAGCCTCTCTCTGCCTGATCTTCTAGTGTACACAGAGCAGATGGGGCCTGCTTTAGTGTATCCTGACTGAAGCCAGGTTCAGCTCTTCTGGTAGAACCAAAGCAGCCTGAGTTTTGTGAATGACAGACTTCATCTATGTTCACTTCAAGGTAGAAATAACTGTGTCATAGCTGCATTTGAGAAGCTCTGGCAGGATGTCTAGTGGCCCTAAAGATCAGAGGTTTGAAAGGCTTCTCCACATAGGAAGGGAGTCTATACACTGAGGACCAGTGTCACACTGAAGCCCCTTATGACCTCAAAGGAAAAGGTGTAGCAGTCTTGTCAAGAGCCTCCTGAGCATACTTGCAGCAAGGGTCTGTGACATGCTTATACTGCTTTGCATTGACTCACGAGTTACCTTGCCTATCTCCCTTTCATTTTCTGATAATAGGGCATGTAACATCACGTGATTGCAAGATTTACCTACTGCAGAGGGGTGACTACTTTCTTTTAAGGTGTAAAGAAGTTTCTAGAAGCATAAAATTAAAAAAAAATATACATATGCCAGATCTTATGGCACAGACCTGTAATCTAGCTACTCAGGAGTCTGAGACAAGAGAATGACAAGTTCAAGACCTGTCTGGTTTAGAGTGAACTCAAGACCACCCTGGACAACTGACTGAGACCCTGTAACAAAATAGAAATTAAAGAGAGGGCTGGGAATAGAGCCTAGTGGTAGAGCACTTGACAGGCATGATTTCAACCCCCAGTACCACAAGAAAAGAACCTAGGGCTGGAGAGATGACTTAGGAGATAAAATGGACTTGCTGCACTTTTGAAGACTGGAGTTAGGATCCCCAGAACCCATGTAGAGCCAGGTGTGATGGTGCATATCTTTAACCCCAATATGCCTATGGCAAGATGGGAAATGGACAGGAAAATCCCTGGCAAATGGAAAAAGGACCCTGTCTGAAAACACAGCAGAAAGTGCGGGCTGACAACTAAGATTGTCTTCTGATTACTTGTGCTTTCTGACATGCACACATCTACACTCACATATGTAAACACACACATAAAAAATAATGCAGGCATATAAATTTATTCTAGTTAAATAGAAATACTAGCTGAAGACTATGTTTCCTTTGTGCTAGTTTAGTGTTAACCTATTAGAATAATTGAAACCATTCTCACCACTTCTCAGAACAAAATATATCTCAATCTTCCTCAACTCTTAAACTTGGTTAAGGAAGATCTTTCCAGCAGCTTCAGTGTCTCCTGCACTGTTCCCCCGCCATTGGCATTCAAAAGTGGTACTCTTGGAGCTGGAGAGATGGCTCAAAGGTTAACATGCTTGTTTGTGAAGTCTGAGAACCCATGTTCTACTCCCCAGATACCACATAGGCCAAAAACACAAGGTGATGCTTGGGCAAGGTCACACAGACACACAAGGCACGCATGCATCTGTAATTCCATTACAGTGGTTAGAGGTGCTAGAATACCAATATTAATTCCTTCTCTCCTCTCTCTCTCTCTCTCTCTCTCTCTCTCTCTCTCTCTCTCTCTCATAAAGGTGTGTATCACTATGCAAAGCAAAAAAAAAAAAAAAAGGTAGTCTTCTTAATCCACTTGTTTGGAGTATACTCAGATTACAAAAGTAAAATTTATGTCCAAACTCTTCAAGCTGGTTCTTAAAATGTCCATAATTGGGCTGAAGAGATTGCTTAGTGGCTTAAGGCTCTTTCCTGCAAAGCCACAGGACCCAGGTTCAATTCCCCAGACCCCATGTAAGCCAGATGCACAAGATGGAGCATGTGTTTGGAGTTTGTTTATAGCAACTAGAGGCCTTGGCTCACTCATTTATTCATTTCTCTCCATCTGTCTCTTTTTTCTCATATATATATATATGAGATTTTTATTTTCAAAATGTCCATAATTGTTGGTAAATCTGAAAAAAAAATGAAGGGATGTTGATATAATCCAGCAGCAAACATCGCTGCTACATAAACATGCTTGATATCTGATGAGATATTTATAGCTACAGGAAGAAAATTCCCATTATGTTTCTAGAATCTTATTGCAGTAAGATTCACATTGCCAGCAGGAAACACCCAACAAAGAGCAGCTTTTTGGGGAAAAAAAGTTTATTTTGGCTCAGGGACTCAAGGGGATGCTCCATGGTGGCAGGGGGAAATGATGGCATGAGCAGAGGGTGGACATCTCTTCCTGGTCAACATCAGATGGACAACAATAACAAGAGCGTGTGCCAAACAGTGGCAAGAGGAAGCTGGCTATACCTCCCATAAGCCTGCCCTCAATAGTACACTGCCTCCAAGAGGTGTTAATTCCCAATCTCTATCAGTTGGAAACCTAGCATTTAGAATAACCTAAATTTATTGGGGATACCTGAATCAAACCACCAGAAATCTGTACCCATAAATTCTCAGAAAATGTTTAATCTGAAGAGCAACATGATCTTCATAGGTTTGGGAGTACATAATCATTGGTTGGGATTAATATAATAACATGAGTATAAGTGAACTTTCCAAATCCTACATTTTGTAAATGAAAGTATTGAAGGCTTTGACAAGTATAGGGGTGTTTATAGTAAAGAGCTCAGGTCCAAAATGTAGGTCACTGAGGCCATCAGTAAGTGCATGGAGTTGCCCCCTCCAGTGATCATTATATTGCATAGAGTCTTTCTATACATTGTAAACAACCCATTTATCTTTATCATATTTATCTTGTGTAAGGATACACTAATAAAACCATATGGAATGGTGTGGGTGGGTAGGGACTTCAGTTGCCATTTCCTTAAGAAAAATACACGAAACAACAATCTAAAGAAGGTTGCCATACACACTGCTTCTTTGGGGCAATTCTGTTTCCAACACTATATCCTATCTAGTTTAGTACTTGTTCCAAACAAAACATTAGAACAGAACTTTACACATTATGTGGTTACTCCAGAAATGCTGACAGAATTAACTATAAACACATTTATCATCAAACTGAATACTGTCAGTGACATTATGCCTATAAATAACTTCACTCATTTTATAAATAAAATAAATAAGCTATTGTTTATGCAACTTTGTGAATACCACCCAGCTTTCAAGCAATGGATGAGTACTGCTGACACACATTCTATGGCAAATTCCTGGCTGCTCTGAGCCACGTCGTATTGTCACATCTCCTGTGTCTTACAGACTTATGCATTTGGAGTTCACCTGAGGGTAAGTGTCAGTACCCAACCTTAGTAGTTTACCGATTTTTCAGAGAAGGGTCTAATAGATTTGATGGGGGCTCTGAAGACCAAAGGGTTTGGAAAGAGTGCACACTTCCTTTACCAAGTCTTGGAATACAATGGCCTTCCCCTTGGGTGTTTCACAGATGAATTAAACTTGACATGATGAAGATGCAGCTTCTAGAGAGATGAGTGGCTTATGGATCTTCTTATGGACTGGTGCTAACACGGAATGAAATTCAACTTTAGTTATAATTGGGCAAGAAGGAGTGGATACATAATGAGGTGGGGGAGTACATATGTAACCTTTCTAGGGTGATATTAGTTTTAACCTCTGAGCACTGGAACCTCATGAGACCTAAGCAAGAGTTAAACCTTGTTGGACAATTTTTGCCTTCTCTCAACATATGTCACAAACCACATGTCTCTTTTCAAATAGCTGTTTTTAAATTAAAAAAAACAATATTTATAAATGGTATATTGTAAAACCTGGTATTTTCCCCATTCATCCAGAAATCTTCATTTAAAAGATTGTATTTCCTGAGGCATATAATCATTACTCTTCATGAAAAATTATTTAAAATATCTTTTAATCTGTTACATACTATGCTTTTACAGTGTGACTGTTTCCTATTTCTATTAAACTTAATGTATCATTAAATATATTGAAGTAATTTGAACATTCATTCCCTGGTGTATTCATTAGAGAGTATTCATTGGTATAAGCCCAACATTTCTTCTAATAGGAGAGGGTTCTTTGTTGCTTTGCTGATCCAAATGGGGTATTGTCACTCAGGTAAATAATGTTTAGAAGCATTAACTTTGAAACAAAGGTGAGAAATATGTCATTTTGCAAAGCTTCAATATTAAGAGAAACAATGTTTTATTTGTATATCTGTAATAGGCATTCTGTTTTCTTTGTGTGTGTTTTGCTTTAGTGTACAGAGCTTTTGGCTTAGATACAACCCTATTTCTCTGCTGTTGTTATTGTGGCCTGTGTGTTTGTGATAATACCCACAAAGAGGAAGGCCAAAACTAGAGCAGGTTAAAGGTGCTGCACAGCCCATTTCTAGGCCATCAGTGTCACATTTAAGTCTGTCTGGTGAGTAACTAAATTGCACTATTTGCAGAAACCAGTTAATGTTGTTTCAACAGGATGGATCAGAGAAACAGGCTAACTCTTACACTGCCTTGCTGAGTGGACTTGCCAGAGAGGTGGAAGTAAACCAGCTGTGCAAACTCAGCAGTTGGTTGCATAGCCATTTTATTGGCCTTTTGAAAAACATTTGAATACAAAGTTAAATTCTGGGAAGACTTAGGGAAGTTTATATAACTTTTATGCTAAAAATCTGGTATTTTTATGACATTTCTTGTTTCAGTAATCTATAATTTGGGTGTTAATTTAGTCAAGCTTAAACAGTTTTTAATAATAACTATCAATATCTAACATAAATTCTACTTGAAAAGGTTCCTGTATTTTTTTCTCTGGAGACATATCATCAAATACCTGCAAATATTAAATTCCTCATGTATATATCCTTTCATACATGTGTATATATAGGTATAATGGTACACATACATGTATATGTGTGCTTGTATATATAGCTATAGCCCTAGTCTTGATGAATACTTTTAGAGCTCTACAAATGATTTTGCTTATGAAGTGAAACTACAAAATGATCTTAACAACCAAAGGGAAAATTACCTTTAGAACTTGTAAAAAATGTTGAAAAGTCTTAATATGTCTTAGATGCATGTTTTACAAAACCCTATACTACCAATATTCATGTAATACACAATCATTTAAACCATTAGAAACATTGAGAATTAAAATATTTCATTTCCTTTTAAAGCTTCATCAAGGGTGGTCATTTGAACATTGAATTCTTTCTTTTTCTTTCTTTCTTTCTTTCTTTCTTTCTTTCTTTCTTTCTTTCTTTCTTTCTTTCTTTCTTTTTTTTTAACAACACACCACAGGCCACAGAGCTACCATATCCTATCTCAAAGGGTGGGTGTGCTCTGACACTATCCTTTCTGCATCTAGTTTTGTGACATCTCTGAGATTTATTTAATGGGAGTTGCTTCATTGCCATCACTTTCTCTGGACTATGGCATTCTTGCTGTTGCAGTTCCTTTCCTCATCAACGTCAATGAGCTAAAACACTTTCCTTCCCTTCATTTCTCTGACTATGTCAAGAAGGTCGTTAATGGAGCCATATGAACATTTCCATTTCACTTAGAGATGAAAAAATCTTCATTGGAATTGTTCCACATGAGAATGTGTATACACATAATGTGAGAGAAAGGATGTGTTTATGTAGCAGGAAGATATGTTGGGGGACTATTATTATTTGTTATCTTATTAGGGCATAGAATTGCTCATGTGAAACAATTACTGGGCAGCTGTATTAGCAGTGGAAATGATGAGAAAACTTGTCACTTGAAGATACATGGAGAGAAAGAAATCACTTAGAGACAGCAGCAGTTTCAAGCTCTGGTGATTTGCAGAACCCATAGTCTATTGATCATGCCAAGGTACCAGTGATGGTCAATGGTGATCATTGGAACCAAATAAAAACAATCACAAGATTGTCTTAGTAAGTTTCACCAGTCATTATTTTTGGTTATCCATCTTTATTTCTCGTTCTCTTAATTTATAGTATGTCATAAAACAGCTATACATGTGAACACACATATATACCTGCATGCATCACACACACACACACACACACAGAGAGAGAGAGAGAGAGAGAGAGAGAGTGAAAAGACATTCCCAGCTGTTTAAATTCATAGCATGTTCTGAGCAATATAAATATTTCTTTGTCAAGCCAGGGAGATGGTTCAATGGACAAAGTACTCAACACTCAAGCTGGAAGGCCCAGGTTTCATTCACAGACCCTAAGTAAAAAGTTGAAACCTGTACTGGGCTTCTGTAACCCTAGCATGCTGATTCTGATGGTAACATAGAAAGTGGACAGAGGACAATTTACTGAAAACTTGTGGCAAGGTTAACAAAAAATAGCAGAGCAAAGAATCCAGAGTAAGAAACTTGCTTCAACATAAGTGTACAGACAAGGACATAACCAAAAGTTGTCCACTGCCCTCCACATGCATGTTGTGACAAATGTCTGCCTGCTTTTAGTGGTATGAATGTGAATGTATGCCCCCATAGCCTCAGGTGTTTATGATTAAGGTGAAGCTTCCTGCTTAACTCTCCAGTAGTCTTCTGGAGGAGGAGTCACTGGGGTGGGGATCTTGGGGTTCAGCCTTAAGGTATGTTTGGGACTGGATCTTGATTCTAGCCCAAAGCCTATTGATGGAGTCTCTCTGCTTGGATCTATTAATGGGAGCAAGACTCTTCTGCCATTGATGGTGTTCCACTGGGCTCTGTAAACCTGAAATAAATTCATTCCTACCATAAACTGTATTTGGTTGGCTGTTCATTCAAGCAATGTAGAAACAAATACAACAGTGCCCATGATCACACATGAAAGTGCATGCACACACACACAAACACACACACACACACACACACACACACACACACACACAGGCACACACACAGACACAATTTTTTAAATCTTTCTCTTTCACAAAAATGTGAAGGTGATTACTGAAAAATATATGTTTCAGGACTAGAAATCTATAGAAACCTTTTAATAAAAGTGAAATCTGGAGAAAGTTACAGACCTGCCAACTCTTAATTAAACATTACATCCCAACAGGACATTTTGTAGATCCATGAGTTGGTTTCATTTACGAGAGAAAAACTTAACTGAGGACTCACTCTAGCCCAGAGTTGACCTGAAATTCACAATGTAATCTCTCACACTGGCCTGCAACTCACAGTGATCCTCCTACCTGTGCCTCCTGAATGCTGGGATTGAAAGCAGTGATGGGGCTGGAGAGATGGTTTAGCCATTAAGGTACCTGCCTTCCAAGCCTAAGAACACCCATTTGATCTCCAGGTCCCACATTTAGCCAGACACAAAAAGTGATGCAAGGGCACAATGCTGTGCTTGCCCACAAGGGGACAAACACACCTGGAGTTCATTCACAGTGGCTAAGAGGCTGCTGGCACACCCATTCTCTCTCTCTATCTCTGCCTCTTCCTCTGTCTCTGCCTTATCTCTCTCTCTTTCACTCAAATAACAACAACCAAAAAAAAAAAAGCAGTGATGGTTTCAGAAATTTTAAATATAGAAGTCCCTAAGAATTTATCCAAGGAATCTGAAGTCATTATTTATGCCAGACAAGATGCACAGTGCACTGATTGTTTCCAAGCCTTTTTATCTATGCACTATCACTATTACCAGCCACATAGGAAGGATGGCAACACCCTTATTGTGGTTAGCAACCCAGATTTATTGATGTACTATGACAAAGAATTCCCAATTTTGAAATGTTGGGCTCAGTCACAAATGGCACCTCCTTGTGCTTCGAAGAGAAAGGAGATCTGCCAGTGGAATAACATGAAGTATAAATCAATACTTAAGAATTTGACCCCACGGGTTCCAGTGGGGCTGACTATGCATACCTCTTTAGTGTGCTCTATGACTCTGCTCATTACCATCCTGTGTGCTACCCTGATCCTCCTAGCTGTTTTCAAATATGGCCATTTTTGTCTGTAAGTTTTATACAGTTGCATTTTCTACACAGCTAATAAAGAAGACCTATATGTTTGTGCAAAAAAAAGAAATAGATGTTTGTTATATTGCTTTATCCTTAAATAGTTTAAATATTTAGAAGTGTTCCTAAATTCTTTCAATTTCATCGTGGTAAGAAGATTCTTTTCAATAAAGTCAACAAATCAAGTCTTTCCAATCGTCCCACATGACAAGTTGGAGCATCAATGGCATGTTGCACATATTTCTAATCTTTCCTTTTAGTCTGCTTGTTGTCAGTTATCGTATGTTTCTAATATTGAGGCTCACGAATGAAACAGTACCTCTGGCATCTGCTTCATTGCATATGCTTGCCAACTTTGTCTGCAAAGGAAAGCTTTTATAAACGCCAAGTTGGTCAGGCACTGTTAAAATCCAGAGAACTTGTAATAATATAAGCCAGACCATAGAAAAGAGGATTTAAAGGGAATGAATACTTGGAAATATTAGAATAATATTGACAAAAAAGATTACTAATGCTCTTGTTATCCCAAATCAATTTTCCCAATAGTAACACATATTATTTTAGAAATGAAGCATTAAAATGTTTTGCATGGTTACCATCCTCACTCACAAGTAATGGTGCTTTTATAATCTAGAGTAGATTGAGATAAATTCAACATTGCCATGCAATGTGTCAGTGAAAAATGAAATGAGCTGAAAGCCCATCTTGGGACATTGCAACAGCATACTGAAGGAGGAGAGACCAGAGCTCCAATTCTGACAGTGCCTTTCATTCATCTGTGAGATCTACATAGAGAAAGAGTAACATCTAAACCTCAGAGCTTTGATGAGGAATTTGGGATATGGTAACAATTCCATTCAAGTCAGCATTTTGTCATGAAAGTGAAAGAAGACAGTAAGTCATATTATACAAATTTCTATAAATAAGGCTATGTTATCATTCCCGCCTGTTTTATCCTACATTTATATTGGAAAATATATAATGCACAGCAGTTTTTGTGTCTATCAAACTCTTCCAAAAAAATTTTTTTTTGGTAGCAAAGGTAAAATTAAGGTAGGTTCAGCAATAGGTTGGGCATCACGGCATACACCTGCACTCAATTGATTCCAAGAGTATAAGAATTGCCTCTGTAACATAGTAAGGATCCATCTCAAGAAAATAAAAAAATAAAATAAAATAAATTCTCTCTCTCTTTCTAATCTCTTTGCCTGCAAGTAAATAATAAAAATACAAATTGGAAGAGGCCAGTAGGAGCAAAGATATGAATCACTTTCTACTTTTCAGAAACTATTACACACTAAGCAAATGCAGAGAAATATTTAAAATATTGAGAAGAATAAGGCATCAGCTTAGAAGTCTAAACCCTTCAAAATGAATTGGAAGTGAAGACTTTCTCAGCTAACAATGAATTTGTTATCAGTGAATCTATATTTAAGACATGTACAAAACAAATGGCTCATGCCTTTAATCCCAGCACCCGGGAAGCAGAGGTAGGAGGATTATTGTGAGTTCAAGGTCATCCTGAGACTACATAGTGAATCACAGATCATCCTAGGCTAGAGCAAGACCCTACCTCAAAAAGCAGAAACAACAACAAGAAAAAGAAACAGAAAAAAACAGGGCTGGGCATGGTGGCACATGCCTTTAATCCCAGCACTCAGAGGCAGAGATAGGAGGATTACCATGAGTTCGAGTCCATCCTGAGACTACATTGTGAATTCCAGGTCAGCCTGAGCTAGAGTGAGACCCTACCTCAAAAAACCAAAAGAAAAAGAAAAGAAAAAAAGAAAAAGAAAACACACACAAATTGTTTGTAATGAAGGAAAATGATATTGGTCAGAAACATAGCTATATAGAGAAAGGAAAAGTGTTAAAAATGAAGTGAGTTGGAACAAAAACTTGTGTTTCCATATTCTTCACCAATCTATATCAGCAATTTACTAAAATAGCAATAACAACAATATATCCAGTCATGTATACTTGCATGTAATAAAATGCATAGAAATAATGTAAGGGGTGAGGGCTGGAGAAATGGCTTAGCAGTTAAGATGCTTGCCTGTAAAGCCCGAGACCTAGGTTGGATTCCTAAGTACCCACATAAAGCCAGATGCATGGAGTGTCTGGAGTTCAATGGCAGCAGCTGGAGGTCTTGGTCTGTTCACTTTCTCTCTGTTTCTCTCTTTCTCTCTGCCCCCACAGTGGGCCTGGGTGAGGATATGGAACAGGCTAACTTGTTATATTTTATATAAAATAAAATTTAAAACACCCAAAACCTCACTATACTTAATAGTGAAAACCTAGTTGCTTCCTCACAGGCAAAGATTTCACTATTCCTTTTCAAGATTTTGTTCCACATCCTAGATAATTCATTAAACTAATAACTAATTAAAATAGTAATAAATAAAGCAAGAAATATAATTCATTATAATTTTTCTAAAACCAACTTGCCCATTGATAAACAAAGAAATATACATATCCTTGATATATGTCAAAAATATATGTATACCAAAGCCTTAAACATTAGACTGGGTTCCCATGAGAGATGAGGCCAGAATGTGAAAGAGAAGTGGAAAATTGATGGCCTCAGATAGAACTGACCAGTAATGACACTGTACCATCCTTTGAGGACTTTTAGTAACTGACTATATACAACTGAAATTCATCAAGAAAATAGAAAATTGATAAAATGTACTTCAAATATTTGTACAGATGCTATATCTAATCTTCTGAATTCCTGCCATGCTTCTAAAATGAAGATATCAAAGAGAAATAAGTTTCAGAGATCTCATTGATACTGGTACAAATTTTGTAGGATGAGAAATAATGATGCAATATTGTCTAAGCTGGTACAGCAGTCACATAGAGAAGTGTTTGTAGATGGTGTGAAATAACAGTGGTGCTTGATGCAGAAAGATGAAATCTCATTCAGACTGCGGTGAAAACACTAGACCAGCAGAGAAAGAAACCACTGAAGATTGCACTTAGGAACCTAACTTTGAGTGAGCCTAGCATATACTTTCTGAGGCAGGAAGATGAGAATTTCCTTCACAGTAGTATTTTCAAATTGGCCAAATCTCAGCATTTGCCTTATGCCTGGCATCTTATTGATAGATGCTCTGATTTTTCCAAATTTACATTGTGAATTTATATAACTTTATTATCTCTAGTCACATAGTTATTGACCTGTTTTTGTGGATCAGAACCCTTTGAGATCTGAGATCTTTAGATGCCTTCTCAGAATAATTCACATCAAAATCCACCATCCATCAAATTAATATGAAGCTTGTTCTGTGTGATTCCTGCTATGGAGACAGTGGCAGGTAGAGGATAGTCATGTTTTTGCTCGGCGCTGGCTCCTCAAGCCCAATAGTAGCATGGATGACCTCTGTTGCCTAGCAACACCACATCACCACAGACAACCTGATAGATAGGCTCTGAACTGGAAGAGTCAGAAGTTGAAAACGGAAAGTGCAATAATTATTTGTCTTAATGGACAATTGCATGAGTTTCTTATAAATTGTGAAAAATACTGTCCTTAAGGTTCTGATGAAGAGCCAAGGATAATCATCTCACAGTGTTTCAAGGAATTAGGCTTTCAATTTTCTCTTCTACCATAGGAGGCTGAGAGCTGTGTTCTCGGCTCTTTTCCATCTTCTCTGCTAGTTGATAGGTTATATATAATGTTAGGTGGGAAAAGAATGCATGAGAGGAGAAAAGTGACTATTTCTCTTTCCCACATTTTCCCTGGTTTTCTTTCTTCCTTCCTTCCTTCCTTCCTTCCTTCCTTCCTTCCTTCCTTCCTTTCCTTCCTTCCCTTCTTTCTTCTTCTTCTTTCTTTCTTTCTTTCTTTCTTTCTTTCTTTTTTCACAATTAACAAGCTGAAAAATCAGAGAACAGAAATCTTAAGCAATGTACACAGGAAGCCATGGGAGGATAGTTTGCTCTCTTTCATAAAAGTTGTGATTTCAACGAAACAGTTACAGGTATGGACCACTTTATCACTAGCCTGAAAAGCTCCAAGCCTCAGTTCAGAGATATATGCTCAACTATGTTTATAGCTGCTCAGTTCATAATAGCTAAGAGCTGGAATCAACCCAGCTGTCCGTCATTAGATGAATGAATAACTAAGATGTGGTATAACTGCACAATGGATTTCTCCACAGCAGTAAGGAAAACTGACACAAAGCAATTTGAAGAATAATGGTCAAACTTGGAACAGATCATTCTCAGAGAACTCACCCAAACACAGAAAGATAGGCGTCACATGGTCTCATTGATCTGTGGCTCCTAATTTGTATTTTCCCAAGATGCTGCCATACCTAATAAACATCTTGAGGAAAGGATAATAGAGATGGTGGAGTGGGAAGGCAGGGCAAAGTTGGGGGGGGGGGCAAAAAACTGGACCCAAAGGGAAATGCTACTATAAAATCCTATATCTTGAAAGACATGCTAAAAGGTCAAGCCCGCATCAGGTTCTTAGAGCGAACACCTGAATCACAGGCTCCTGAGGAGGGTATGATGAAGACTAACCTCAATTCCATTGTGGTATTGTAATAAAATTAACTTTCATTCATGGAATTCAAATGATCAACAATCCTGCTGTTTCCTATTCCAATGCCATCATTTCAGCACTCTGAGAAGTCTCTCTCCCATGCACCCTTCACTCTCACCTTCCCTGTTATCTTGTGTCCTGATCACCTTATCGGCCACAAAGCTGTTTTGGTCATTTTGCTCTCTTCAAATTCCTTTCTCCTTGACTCTCCTAAGTGAGTATATAAAGACCCCCAACCACTTTGCCACATGTTTGCATAGCGTCCTTTGAAGGATGATTCAGTCTTCTCAAATCCTAGTGGCATGGCTACGTTTTATATGACATGCAACATAAAACTTGCGCTTATAACACAGAGGTGAATTTGATTTATGGTTTGATGAATTTGGCATAATGACCTGTGTAATGCTAAGTTTTCACAGCACTATGCATCCATAACTATACAATGTTAGACTTGAAAGAAACTATGTGACCCTGTGGAAGGCAGGGTTTCTTTAAAACCCCATGATTGTCTTACAGCTGAGATTGAAAATTTAAATTTCAATTATTTTCATATCTAGCCACAAACCTATTTTTCTCTTCCTGTCGTTTTTAAAATTTATTTATTTATTTGAGAAAGAGGTGGAGGGGGAGGGAGGGAGAGAGTGAACACATGCCACCAGGACCTCCAGCCACTGCAAATGAGCTCCAGATACATCCGTCACTTTGTGCATCTGACTTTCGTGGATACTGGGGGAATCAAACCTGGGTCCTTAGGCTTTGCCTGCAAGTGCCTTAACTGCTGAGCCTTCTCTCCAGCCACAAGTGGTGCAGTATGCTCCAGGATTGTGGCTTCCATGAGTCCTCACTTATGCTGAGGTGTGAATTGTGGCAATGCAGCAATTTTTGAGTCAAAGCAGCTATGGGGAGGTCATCGCCCAGGATGGCATGAGATTGCATTTGCATCATCTAGTGCTCCTGTAAGTGTTGTAGAAATTTTACTTTTTGGGGGGGGGGAGAGACACAGAGAGAGACAGAGAGAAAGGAGAAAGGGAGAGGAAGGCAGAGAGAGATGGGCACCCCCTTGTGGTCAAGTGTGACATTGTGCCCTTGTGTCACTTTGCATCTGGCTAAACATAGGACCTGGAGATTAGAACCACCACTGGAGATTGGAACTAGCATTCTTAGACTTAGGAGGCAGGCGCCTTAGCCACTAAGCCATCTCCCCAGCCCAAAATTTGACTTTTTTACATCATAAGCACCCCCTCACCCTGCTCTGTAAGTATCACCAATAAACTCATTGGTTCACCAAACCTGGTTTTGGCATAATTGTTCTTTGGTCTGTTGTTGGTGTCCTGTCTGAGGGAGAAGCCATGAGTTCAAGTCACCCCAGGGAAAAAGGTTTCCTGCAGAATCACCTTTCCTCAGAGCTGGCTCAGTATCAAGCCCCACTCTTCCAGTCTTCCTGTGCTGTTCAGTCTCAGCTCTACTTAGCCGCCTTAGCTCATCCGGTGTCCACTGGTCACAACCAAAGTCTATAGTTGATATAAACAATACAGTTTGAAAGTGATTATGATTTAACAGAGCATATCTATGAATTCAGGGCACATATCCCCTGTGATAGTCCCCATGGCCTTCCTGCATGAGACTTCTGTCCATCACATGTATTTAGTTCAGGCACTGTTTCCCTCCTTTGTCTCTGTTACCATCACAGCTTTGATCTTTTTGCTGTACAGTTTATCAACACTCTTGTGGTTGAGGATGTTTCATTAGTATTAATATCTTTATTTCTCTCTAACTGAATTAAAAGTGACTTAGAAGTTATGGAAAATGATGTAAGTTTGTGTCACCTCCGTGAACAGACTCTCAATAAATGTTGCTGATTAACTGTGAAGCTAATTAGAGATGCATTGGGAAGACCACGGGAATGGCTGAATTCCATGGAGAATTTTCCAATAATTACTCAGTTTTCCTAGGGTGAAAGTGTACATATATTTGAGTCTTTATGTTCTCCTAAGCAAAAGAATAAATTCTGGGTCCCCTTTAGCTCTGTGACTCTATGAAGCAATGAATGACATATCAGAATGTGAACATGAGAAAAGTTAAAGGTTGTCACTTACCAAAGATAATAAAAATATCTGTGAAATATTTAATGTTATAATATTTCAATGGTAATTTCCAATTTTAAACATTAAAAATGAATTTTTTAAAAAAACTTTTTAAAATTTTTTTAAATTATTTTTTTGGAGAGAGACACAGAGAAAGAGACAGAGACAGACAGAGAGGAAGACAGAGATGGGCGAGCCAGCAGTGTCTCAGCTGCTGCGAACGAAATCCAGATGTGTGCGCCCCCTTGTGGTCAAGTGCGGCATTGCACCCTTGCATCACTTTCCATCTGCCTAAACGTGGGACCTGGAGATTGGAACCAGTATTCTTAGGGTTAGGAGGCAGGCGCCTTAATCCCTAAGCCATGCTCTCCAGCCCTGAAAACGAATTTTTAATCCTTGCCCATGAAAGAGGTTTGTGATGATACAAATGTGGACTATTGAAGTTCAGTCCAGCCCCTTTTTTTTTTTTTGTCATTTTTAGTCTGTTGTGGTTGGGATGTAATTTGTCCCCCAGAGGTTCATGTTTTAGTGGTTTACTACTAAGTGACAGTGTTGAGGTATGGAACCTTTGAGAGGCAGGGCCCAGTGGGGATGTTAGCTCACTGGAGATGCTGCAGTCAGAAAGGATTAAAGTAGCTTCTATGGGACCTCAGTTTGTTCACAAGAGATTGAGCTCTTATTAAAGACCAAACCTGGGGACTGGAGAGATTGCTCAGTAGTTAAGACACTTGTCTGCAAAGCTTGATGGACTGTGTTCAATTCCCCAGTAAAACCAGATGCACAAAGTGGCCGGAGGCCCTGGTGTGCCCGTTCTCCCCCTTTTTGTCTGTCTTTGTCTCTTTCTCTCTCAAATATATAAATAAAATAAAATAAAATAAAATAAAATAATAAAACAAAATAAAATAAGTTCAAGAAGCCAGGGGTGGTGGTGCATGCCTCTAATCCAAGCCCTCAGGAGGCAGAGGTAGGAGGATCACCATGAGTTCAAGGCCATCCTGAGACTACAGAGTGAATTCCAGGTCAGCCTGAGATAGATTGAGACCTTACCTTGAAAAACAAAACAAACAAACAAACAAACAAGATCAAACCTGGCCCCTAAGTCTCTCTCTAGCTCCCTGTCTCACACAGTTTCACTGTGGTACCATCCACCCTAAAGCCCTTAACAAAGGAAAAGCAAATGGAACCATATACCTTGGCACTTTTAGTCTCCACAAAATCCACACAACCTAAAATGGACGAGTATGAATTTTAATTTTCTCCTGTGTACATGGATAATAACAACACTCAACACGTTTAATGTCTGAGTGGTTGTCATGGTAGATTTCACATGATTATTAAAAGAAGGATGTATGAAATAAATTTGTGAAAATAAGACAGGTGCACATACTATAATTTCATTATTTTCTATATGATTAGAATCTATCCTATATGTAATTTCTTATATTCTCATCAGTATATAGCTTCACTTTTGTTATTCCCAAGCTTGTACATATTAGCTGTGTTTACATATGTTTCTTTGCACCTCCTGGAGGACAAAATGTTTGTAATTACCACAAGTCTTTTCAATGGCAAATAAAAATTGAACGTGTAACAATTCACTGTGGCAGTTAAAAACATTGGGCAAAATTTGAAATAACCTCTGGTGAACAGACCTAAGGGTAGCCATCTTAGGCCACTTGGCCATCTTGACATTCTCAAGGAGTCATTGGAGGTTAAAGATTAGCACAGCGCAGTAATTACAAGAATAAGGATGTGGTTCCAGTAAGGCATCTGGTGTGTCTGCTCTTGCCCTGAGGTCAATATGGCCTGATACTTGGTATTTGCTTCATGCCTGGTGCTAACTGCAAAAATTCTGCTTTTATAATCATGCTTGTTTGCTCTTGCTAAAAACAATTGTGGAGGGGGATTGGTGAGGTTTTGCAGATTATTGTAAAGTAATGTTGTTTTTGCCTTTAAAAACTTCCTATAAAAGTAGGATGGGAAGAGCCCAGTGTGGTGGCGCACACCTTTAATCCCAGCACTCGGGAGGCAGAGGTGGGAGGATCGCCATGAGTTCGAGGCCACCCTGAGACTACATAGTTAATTCCAGGTCAACCTGGGTCAGAGTGAGACCCTACCTCAAAAAAACAAAAAAACAACAACAACAAAAAAAGTAGGATGGGGCTGCTCTCGTCCTCAGCAATTTGCTGTGAAGGGACAGTCACAGGTCAACTAGTAAGGGCTCTCCTTTTAAAATCCTTGAGTGGTCTTGAACTTGATTTCTGGTCTGGGACTTGCTACAGATTAAGTGTTAAGTTAACCAGTGAAGTAGGGTTTGTGTTCATATATTATTTGGGCCTTAACTAATCACTGACTTTTAGTCCTTTCTGGCATGTTCTAAAAATATGTGAGTATCTATAAACTTATTAAGGAACATTTATTCTTAAATCGCTAGTCTTTATATAGTTGTCCTTGGTAAATTAAAACTGATTTTTGTCAGTCCTCCAGCCAGCAGAATCCTTACAGATAGGACCTAGCACAGAGTAGGGGCCATTTTACCAACACTGTGTTAGCACAGAAACACACACAAAAAATATATCTTTAGATCCATGGATACAAATAATTCACACATAAAGGAAGATTAAAACTGACATATAAAGTCACAAAAACACCAGATTCCTCCAGCTCTCATTCATCTCCAATGTGTATATTTGTTTGTTAATACAAGGAAGGTGTTTTCCAGGAAGCAGCCATCTCTATTAGAACTTGAAAGTCAACAGACAAGAAAGTCTAACACCAGAGAGCTCTTGATTTCCCTGCTGGAAAGAGATTGTCACAGGACAGCTCTGATAGGAAGAGGCAAGGCCTCCTTCTGTTTGTAAGAAAACTCAGTTCTCAAAGACATAAGAGTGGAGGGAGAAGCAACTTTCTGAACCTACAAAGAAGCTCTCAGTGGAACAAGGTACCACTTTCCTCCAAATGCTGGCATTACTTACGGGTAAGTGAGGAGAAAGATTTTGAGTATGAGTTTCTTTGAAAACAAGAGGACAGGATGCTCAAGAAACTCCATCTTCTTGCTTTTTTTTTTTCTTTTTTTTTTTTGGGGGGGAGGGTGCTTTGTGTGTGTGTGTGTGTGTGTGTGTGTGTGTGTGTGTGAAAAATTAGGATCAAAGAAGGGGATACCTTCTTTGCACCCATTTGGATGTTAAGAGTAAGACATGAATAAAGTTGAATTACTATTTGCTTCCTTTAAGCATACCAAAAAGTATATTACACATTTATCTCAATTAAAGAAAAATGTACATATAATCAGTTGAAAACAAACAAACAAACAAACAAAGAAAAAGCACCGTGATTTTTATCTGACCTGCATTCTTCATTCTGTGTTGATGAGGAAAGACGACGACATCCATTGCCGGTTTTGTGTTGGCATCGAAGCACAAGTAGAGTTAGACATGTTCTTGCTTCCTAGAAATTCTTGAACATGTGCAAGAGATGAACACACAAAGGTAACACCCAACAAATTCGGTGAGCCCCATGGCAGAGTAGCCCAAACTCGAGGCATCTGTGTATTTATGTTTATTTGACCACTGGCTCTATTCGAAATAGAAAGACTTCTTGTTGAAGAAGAGCATTTTATACTACATGTAGCCATGGGCAGTTGATGGGGAGCAGGAAGGGTAAAGGAAGGACAGCCTGAAGCAGTCAACAATTAGGCCTAGAGCATGGTAAGTCTTTGTCGTAAGTGAGGAGAGGAAGACAGAATGCAGTCATTTTATTAAGTAGGGATTATTATGGGCTGCATTGTCTTCCTCTTCTCCAAACTTGAATTCTAAGTATTTCAGACTGTGACTATCTGGAGGTAATAAGATCACTTGGGTGGGCTCCATTCCAATGTGACAAGTTTTATATAAACATTGGGACATGGTCACGTGGAGAAAGAGGCCAGGTCATGTGGAGAGAGGCGGCCATCCACAAGGCCAGGAAAGAGGCCTCAGGAGAAATCAACTGAGATAAGTAACCTGTAAAATTATGAGCAATATTTTACTGTGACCTAAGCCACCCAAACTGTGATATATTTGTATAAAGGCACTCAGAAACTAATACAAAAATAATTTTTTGGCTTTTGAATTAGAATTTTTTGTCTTGATTTTCTTCTTAGTTCCAGGTTCTAACTGAATTTTGACTCAAGATCAGCAGGCAATATTAAAAGTAGCACAGAGTTGTAGGGGAAAATGAACTTGACTTCCATGTCATTTCTACTCTTCCCCAGGATAAATGCAGTCTATTTTCTCTTAAGAGTAATAGATAAACAATAACTATTTGCAATTGTCACACCCTCATGTGGATACTGACTTTATCAGAGGGGAAAACATCTTGTCATAACTATGGGCTCTAGTAAAAGTGCTCAAGAAATAGGGTGTGTGGAGTAAAGATCAAATTGAAATGAATGAGTCAGCGGTCACTTGTCTCAATTCTGTCACCAATGCAGACATGCCATGGATAGACATTCCTCTGCCTTCTGAACAATGATATAAAGACAAGTTGGAGCAGAGCTATCAAGTGCTACCAGAGTACATTAAAATAAGGAAATAGATCTTGTTGAATTAAAATGCTGAGATTTGGGGATGTATTTGTTATGGAGGAATAGACGAGCCATCCATCATTAGTGTAACACTAATCATTGAAAGTAATAGTAGGTCAAGGCTCTCAGGACTAGTGAATGTGACTAGAGGATTTTCAATTTTCTATTCATAAAATTAAGATAACATAGCATTGGGTTTTACTACTAGGGAAAGAGACAGAGAGAGAGAGAGAGAGAGAGAGAGAGAGAGAGAGAAGGAGAGAGTGAGAATGAATCAAGGAATAAGGGTGTCCCCTTGAAAAGCACATATAGTGAGGAAAAATTTAGCTGGACTGAAGTGTGGAAGAATGCTGTCAAAGAATGAAAAGTTACATTATAAACTGCCAAGATTATTTCTTGGTGCTGGTTAAGTTAATGGATTCTTTCTTGAGAATGCCATTGACATGAAACAGAGTTGAAAGTTATGACTGCCCAGAAATTTGTCAGAGGAATGGTTGAGTGGCTTATTTACATGCTTGCAGAAACAATGTGAAATAATTAAATTTCCAATTAATTATGCAAATATGCCATTAAATCACATTTATACTTAAATCATTTGCTAAGGTCATTGTTAAAGCATTAGCTTATTTACTTTTCCTGTCACATAATGCTTTTACTTAGAAAAACTGAAAATGTTTCATGGGCTTTTTAATGAAATAATACCATGGGACAGGTATAAATGAGCACGTTTATGAAGCTGTGCAATTTTAACATGATTGTTCAATCAACAAATGTGTTTAGATACATATGTTTAACCTTTAATAAAGCCTGATGAGAAGTATGATGCATTTAGAATGTGAATTAGATTTGCATCATATTTTCAAGAAATATTAGATGTAATTAACTGACTTATAATGTTTTCTCTGTTTAAAATAATTGATTTAGATCAAAAGAATCTTTGTAAGCATACATCTATTTTTATAATTGTATGTGTGTGCATATGTGTGTGAGTATGCCTGTGTGTGTATGGGTGTACCAGGGTTTCTTGCTGTTGCAAACACTGCTTTGTACATCTGGCTTTTTGTGGGTGGTTGGGGAATTGAATCTAAATCAGCTGAGTTTGTAAGCAAGTGCTTTTAAACAGTGAACACTTCCCCAGTTCCATCACTTACTTTAAAAAAAAAAAAAATATATATATATATATTTTATTTACTTGAGAGAGAGATAAAAAAAAAAAGGTTGATAGAGAGAGAGAAAAAAAAATGTATATGCCAGGGTCTCTTGCAAACTCTAAACACCTGCACCACTGTATGCATCTGGTTTTATGTGGGTACTAGGGAATCGAACTTGGGTCCTTTGGCTTTGTAATGAAGCAACTTGACCATGAAGCCATCTTCTCTAGCCTTGTAGTACTTACTTTTAATATAATAGAATTCTCACGGTGATAAAATGGTTAGATCAAAGTTTATGTTAGTCATATACATATTTGTGATTATTATGTAAAAATGAATATCCTAAATTTAATTGGTCATGAGGAAAAGTTTAAAGCCTACTCTCTTAGTAGTAGTCAGTATATAAACATGACATTGTTTATATGCACATTATGACTCCAGTATTCCATATCTTCTTTCTACACAGATTGCTGGCAGCATTTCTCAATAAGAAACATGAACCCAATTTTCCCCGTCCTTTCCTTTACATAAATGCATGCCTCAAGATTGCAGGGAGAATTTTCAGAAATTAGATGCCTCCACTTCACTGGCTACAGAGAGCTTTAGTCCAAGAAAGGTGAGAAAATTCCTTCTTAGGAAACTTGTTGTTGATTTATTTCTGAGCCTTGTTGCTGAGGAGCAGCCCATTTTGTGACATAGTGATTGAACATTCATCAACTGTCCCACAGTCGCCCCCTGACAAGGCAGACTCCACAGAAGCCTGTTTACTGGGGCATGCAAGCCAGACCTCTTCACCCAGAGATCCTCAGACTGCAAGTCCTCTCTGTAAAAGGCTGGTCAGCCCAGGTCTCTGAACTAAAACCATGAATTAAAAGAAAAGAAAGAGGTTACATCCTTATTGCTAGGGGCAGGCTCAAGTTAGAGGAGTTGAGAGTCTTGAATCAAATATCTGTTTCTTTAATCAGGTCTGAACAAACATCCATTCTGTGGCTAGCTTTATTTGCACATACTTTCTAAAGTAACTGTTGCTCTCTGGACCCAAAGAGATGAAAGACAAAGGGAAAAGGAAATAAATTAGAAATAATGAAACTGGAATAATTTGCACGTTGATATGTGCAGAAAGAAAATGGACCTTGTCTGCTGCTTTCCTAATCATTTTGACGAAATTTGCAAAGTGTAATAGGGAGAGGGGAGAGGCAACGAGAATGAAATGTATCCGCTTTGCAGCATTGCATTACCCTCTGAGTAACGGAAGAACTATGTGCTGTTTCTTATCTCTGGGGTGTACAACTTGCTGTTGACTGGATACAGGCATCTTCTCACTTGAACTGGAGTAAAAAACCAAGAGAAGGTATGAATATCAAAACAAAGAAATCCCATTCCTCTCGCGCCTGCACTTACAAATAGTGATGCTTGGCTTAAATTGTATACTTCTTGGGAGTTGGGCACAGATGTTAGGAATTGACTTTGCATTTGGTGGGGTACATCAGCAGGGGACTGGTGGGTGGTGAGTAACTCACAAAGCTGAGGAATGGAAAAAAAAGTCAGTAAAATAGCTGAACAACAGGGAGAAGGTGGATGGCAGTTAGGTAAGAGACATGATTGTTCTTCAAGCTAATTTAGACACTTGCCTGAAAAAATAATTTACAGTGAAGAGTGTAGAAGGGCAATGAAAGTAGATCAGAGAAAAGAATGTTAAAACTAAGCAAGAAGCCGGGCGTGGTGGTGTACGCCTTTAATCCCAGCACTCGGGAGGCAGAGGTAGGAGGATAGCTGAGAGTTCGAGGCCACCCTGAGACTACATAGTTAATTCCAGGTCAGCCTGGATCAGAGTGAGACCCTACCTCGCAAAAACCAAAAACAAACAACAACAAAAAAAAAAAAAACACTAAGCAAGAGCCACTAGTGTCTGATGACCTGGTGACTCTTGGATGAAAAGCAGGTGACCCTTGTACTGCCAGAGGAAAGGGAAGTGAAGCCTGGGTCACAGCAATTGCATAGACCTCTATCACTGTGAACACATGCACAGTCTACTTGCATTGTGAAGTTGCCTTGACTACTGTTGTGATGGATTGGAACTTACTGTACTCCCTAATGTGTTTGAATATATCTCTAAACACCCGGGAATGCTGCATTGCAACTTAACAGATGGTGAAAGGAGTGTTAGATTAGGCATCATTTTAGAAGAGTAACTCCTTAGCAGGAAAAATGGGTGAAACCTTATACTTTAGGTTTGAATAACAATGTGTAAATGTCAGGAAACACCAAAGAGAAATTACCTGCAATTTTATAGGTTAGTTTGGTTGCTATTAAAAATGATGGGGGGGGGGTGACCATGGGGAGATGGGCTTTATGAGTAGCTCTAATTTTGTAGGCAGAAACAAACTCTTAAAAAAAACTTTATCACAGATGTGGTGGCATATGCCTTTAATTTCAGCACTCGCTAGGCAGAGGTAGGACGGGTAGGAGGATCGCAATGAGTTCAAAGCCAACCTGAGACAACAGAGTGAGTTGTCTCTGGAGGTAGGTTTTGGCTAGAGGGTAACCCTACCTAGAAAAACCAATGAATACTTTATCATTCGTTTAATACTGTGATCTAAATAGACTGTGGTGGTTTCAATGGAAAAAATGTCCCCCAGAGCCAGAAGTGGTGTAGCTTTGTGGGAGGAAGTGTGTCACTGGGAGCAGGCATTCAGGTTTCACAGTTCAGTCCAGCTTGCTATTCTCCTCTCCTCCCCTCTACCTCCCTCCATTTCCTCCTCTCCTGTCTCCTTGCTTTCTGCTAATGTGATGAAGTGATGGCTAACTCCCTGCTCCTGCCCTGCCTTCCCCACCATGATGGACTCTACCCTCTGGAACTGGAAGCCAAATTAAACCCCTTTCCTTCCATAAGTTGCCTCCAGTTGGTATTTGTCCTGGCAATGAGAAAGTAATTGATACATACATATAATCTTACATTATAAATAATAGAGATTTGGAAATAATTACAAAATTGTGAATATAAGTTCTATGAATAAGCTGTATTTTAATTACAATGAATAAAATAAGATGGATGTTTTTTCCCAAAGATAAGTATGGAGTATAATCATCTCCAAACATTTTTCAATGATCTATTTAACTGTTTTTCTGTCATCCCACCTCCTGGTGACTCTCTAGGAAAACAAAATGCATTCTATTTTTTGCCCCATGTCTGTGTACAATTAAATTTATATTTTATAACATTTATAGTAGAGTAGGGATTCTAGTTCCCTTTCTGAAGTCAGCGTTAGTAAGAAACTCCACTGCCTTTTCTCAGAACTTAAAATGTATTATTTGAAACTCAACAGAGACTAGAAATCTAATTAGAAAGTTCCCCCATGGTGGGAGTTGCTGTCAGCCCTGGAGCCTTTTCCTGGCAAGGTGCTGCATGAAAGGGGTCAGAGATCTGGGCCCAGCTGGGGAAGGTGAGCTCCCTTTGCAGAGGGGCGTCCAACAAGCCTGGACCCCCGACCAAGAGAGGGCTGATGGAAGCATGTCATGGAGTTTTTTCAGGATGTCAGGGTCACAAATGTGATAGAGATCACATAGCATCTGTGGCAGCAGTCATCTGTCCTTTCCATATAAAAATAAACAACTCTTAAGTTTCTTTTCATTTTTTTTTCAGTATGGAACCAGAAATAATGAAGCAATTGTACATGCTTTCTAAATATCAGATGACAGTATGATTGAAAAATGAATGTGTGTATTTTATCCACAGTGAACATACTGACTCATTGCATGGAGGTTCAAGAAAGCAGAAGTCAGAACTGTTTGCTTCAAGATTAAAAATGTGGGTCAGAGAAGGGAAAGCTGAGACCAGACAGAATATAAAGGCTGTAATCATATAGGAGCTGTAAAGAATCTGAAAAAGTGGATTAAAAAAATTCTGAGAACTTCTATTTCTTTTGAAGTATATGTTTAAAACATATGCATCTATTTTTTATGTGTTTAAAAGGCAGAATAATTTCTTTTTTAAGTTTATGTAATGATGACTCCTGCAACAGGCAGATTCAGAAAAGACTTGGCTTAGAAAAGCCACAAAGGGAGCACAGAAGGTTTTCATGGACAAGTTCAGGATATAGGAAGAAACTTTTGGATGGTTGAAGTTCTGTAGTTGCTTTCTTTGGTCTACATTGTTGGAAAGTTCTTAGTCATATAATACTATTAGTCGCCTGCTTCTGTTTGTTTGAGCTTAAGTTCTGTTTTTATGAGAAACAAAGCATTCACATACAAAAATAATTCAAAAGCCACTAAACATTAAAATGTTACCTTAAAAATGGTCAGATTCATTCTAACTCTGGGAATCACTTCCATATTTAAAAATACCTTGAGATGCAGGCTCATGGGGTAGTATCCTTTTTTAAAAAAATGGCATCTTAAGAGTCTATTAGGTGAAGTTCAATGAGCCACGCAATACCAACACTGAAATTGCTTTCATCGATGTGATGGAGGAAATGCAATTGAGCAAATAAATTAAGTGACAGTCATCATAGCTAAATTCATGATCAAAAAGTCAATGCAATGTGATTTTTAATATATTATTACATAATTGAGACATTAGAATAATGAACCTTTTTGAAGTTAACAGGAGTCAACACCTGTATTCATATGCAAATTGATGAAATTCAAGATGATAAATCCCAGAAACATTATGGATATCTTCATGGATATTTAATTCACTGGAGGGAAAATGCATTATTAGGACCATCTTGCTGTCCTGAAAGATATTCTTTGTGAAGACTGTGAGAGATTCATTACCTGAGGGAGGTCTTGGGAACCTTATGGCAGGAATGCAGAACAGATATAACAAATATGTCGGGAACTGGAGTCTGAAATGACTGGTAATAACACTTTCTCCTTTTATGTTCCTAAAAGCTTTGAAGGAGAAGATGTGCTGTGTGCTGTGTGACATATACACTTTAATTTACATGAAATACTATGGAAAATATCAAACAATGTCCTTTTCAGATAAAAAGTACAGGCAGCATAAAAGCAAAATGGAATATACTAATGGGTAAGCAGCCATACATTACTGCCATTTTATCTTCCATAGTTTCCTACAGTTACACTAAATTTGAAAAGTCTCCAAAAGATGCATTAAAAAGGTCTTAAAAATGCAAAGGAGATGCTAAGATTCTTCAAAAGCAATGAGAAAAAACATCTAGTGCCCCAAGTACAGTGATTAGCACTTTAAAGAATGCCTCATCTCTCCTATTGGCACCATGTACAAACTCTCTTGCTCCATGGCATTTAGTGCTTTGAAGGACTTGAATCTTTTCTACTTCTGTTTCCGATCACACCTCAGTTTAACCCAACAATCTGCACCAACACTCACCCACACCCACACAGATGATTTTGAATGAAAAGAAGGACCACTCATCCTCCTTTAATATCAGGACATGGAATTTTAAATGCACATTTGCTGAATAATTCTACTATATTTAACAAGAAAAGTCACTTTGCAACTCTGCCCTATGCAGTGTGTGTGTGTGTGTGTGTGCGCGCGCGCGCGCACGTGCGTGCATGCATGTTGAAATAAGAGGGCAACCTCTGATGTTGGACCTCAGGTGCCACACACTTTTTTTTTTAAGGCAGGGTATCTCCTTTCCTGGGGCACATCAACTAAGTAAGACTAAGTGCCTCCCCATTGCTTGCATTTGAAGTGGGTACCATCATGCTTGAATTTTGTACATGGGCTCTCAGGACTGAACTCAAGTCCTCATGTTTACCGTGCTGGCCCTTGACCAATTGAACTATCTCCTCAGCCCTTTCTCTGTTTAATTCACATCTTTTCCTGCATATACCAGAGAGGTTATGATCATGGGCTGCATGTACCAACTACGGTGAAGCAATTGGATAGTATTACTTTGCAGATAGAAGTTAGTACACTCAAAATTGTTTATTTTACCAGCTCTAGTAATTCTACTTCTAGGCACATTCTCAAGAATGTGAATTTGTGTGTGTGTGTGTGTGTGTGTGTGTGTGTGTGTGTGTGTGTGCATGTATGTGTATATGAGCATGTGTGTGTGCATGCATGTATGTCTGTATGCACATATGTATGAGTGCCTGCGTTCACAAAAATATAGGTCTAAGAGCAATCATAGAATTACTAATAATGTCCAATGACTGGAAAGCAACCCCATGTCCATAAAAAGCACAAAAAGCATGTGGTTTATTTATGCAATGATATTCCACAGGGCAAAAAGGATAGTGTTTGATTCATGCCCCAACATGAAAGGAAGTCAGATGCACAGAAATTGATAGACCATCTGATGCTATTTGGGCACAGTTCCAAGATCAAAGAAAATATTGTTGACATAATAGTCACTGTGGTACCAAAAATCTCAGTAAGTGGCTATTGACTAGGAAGGAAAGACAAGAGCGTCTGTGGGTGCGAGAATTCTCCTTCATCTGAATCTTGATGTTGGCTCATGGATATGTGTGTGTGTGAAAATTATTTGAGTTGTGCCCTTTGGTGGAGCCATCTTGTATTTGCTTTATATTATTAAAATGTTTTAGAGTTGGAGAGATGGGTTGGTGGTTAAGTCACTTTATGACTAAGCCAAAGGACCCAAGTTCAATTCCCCAGTACCTACGTAAGGCCAGATGCACAAGGTGGCACATGCCGCTGGAATTTGTTTGCAGTGGTTAGAGGCCCTGACATTCCCTTCTCTCTGCCTGTCTCTCTCTTAAAGAAAGAAATAAATAATTCATTTTTAAACATGTAAAAAATCATAAAATATTACAAAGAAATTTATAGAGAAATCCTGTGAACCCTTCCAAAGAATCCCCCGAAGTTAACATACTCTATATACTCCATGGACGTTAGAAAAAAAAAAAAAAAAGATTCTAAGATTCATTCAGCTTTCTTAGCTTATACACACATACACACCACTTTCTATCCATAGTTTTATGCAATTTTATCACATATGTACCACGATACTCAATTGCTGTTTCACCTCAGGCTTTCCTTCATGGCCATATTGCTCTAACTTCTGTCAAATATCCATATGTCCCTGCAACCCTTCAGTGATGTTTCTTATAAATGTAACATAATGGAAGCATGTGGTATGTGTCTGAGACAGCTTTTCCCAATCAACATAATTCCTTGAAGTTCATCCAATTGTGTGCATTACTAATCTCTCTCTCTCTCGTTTTTAATCAATGGATAGAACTCCATGGTATGCACATACCAGTTTGTTGTTGAAAGGCAGTTGGATAAATTCCAGGTTGAGACGATTATGAATAGAGGTTCTAGAAACTTTCATGAATGAGTCGTTGCCAAGAAATGTCCACATTTCTCTGGGAGAGATGCCACACAGAGCACAGGTATGACAATAGCACAGGATTGTAATCCCAGCCCTTGGGAAGCAGAGGCAAGAGAATCAGGAATTTCAAAGCCAGCCTCAGCTACATAGTGAGATTGAGGCCAACCTGTGTTACATGATATGCTTTGTCAAACAATAAAGCCCCATATTACAGTGTCTAGGTTGACTTGGTAAGTCCTTTCCACAACATCACAAGGTGCTTTAGGCTTTAAGGTAAGCCCAGGTGAATCCTAACACACTAATTGCTCTACTCACTGAAGCAGCTTCTAGCACATCGTCAAGTCACATCACAGTGACCTATATCTTTCCTCATCATCTGCTTATCTTTTTTTTCATCTTTCCACAAACAACTTTCTTTCTTTTTCAGTGTAATTTCAGGATCATCTTTACTCTCTGAGCCTCTGCTTCTTAACTTTCTTCTGGATTTCCATTCTGTCCCATTCCCTGTCCTTGTCCTGTCCCTAAATGGGCTGACTCAAATCTGTGGCATATATATATCTGACTCAAATCTGTGGCACATATATATATATATATATGACTCAAATCTGTGGCTTGAACATATATATGGCATCTATGCATACATATACTATATATATATACATATATACAAATATATGCATATATACATTAGTTATATATACATCGCTTATACTATATATATATATACATATATACAAATATATGCATATACATATACATTAGTTATATATACATCACTTTTCCACTTCATCTGAAACAGGATTTCTCTCTCTTGATCTCACTCTGCTGTCATTCTTTGCTGAGCTCACAATGAATGTCCCAGAAAGAGAAATTTTTCAGTCTCCATCTTTCATGTCACTGTCAGTGTACTGGGGCTATGGAAGCCCACCATGACTTCTGGGATTTTTTTATGAGAGAGAGAGAGAATGAGAACTGGCACCTCAGGGTCTCCAGCTGCTGCAATTAAACTCCAGATATGTGTGCCACCTTGTGAGCATGTGCAAATTTGAGTGCTTGTGTCACCTTGGCTTACATTGGATTTGGAGAGTCGAACATGGGTCATTAGGCTTTGCAGGCAAGTGCCTTAAGTGCTAAGGCATCTCTCCAACCCTGTTTTTTGTTTTTTGGTTTTTGTTTGTTTGTTTTTTGTTTGACATGATTTTTGCGTAAAAGCTAACCAGGTACTCAGACGTGAGCGGTGACTGTTTTATCCACTAAGTCAACTCCACATCTCTTATACTGATTTTTTTGTTTGTTTGTTTGTTTTCTGATTTCCTGTAGGGGCTCACTTTAGCCCAGGCTGACCTGGAACTCACTCTGTAGCCCAGACTGAAGTCAAACTTACTGTAATCCTCCCATCTCTGCCACCCTAGTGCTGGAATTATAAGAGTGTGCAACCCCACACAACTCTTTATACTCACTTTACTTAATTAGTATCTCCAGCTATGGAAACCTTACTGTGGTAGTTTGAATGTACAGTCCCATGCACTCAGGTGTTTGATTCACGTTGAGTTTGCAGCTTCAGCCCCTGACAGGCAGACTCCTGCTACTGATGTCATGTCACTGGGGGAGGGGAATTTCAGCCCAAAGGTATGCAGAGAAATTTGAGCTCTAGCAGGGTTCATGCTGTCTGCTTATGATGGTGTTGGTGCTTGCTTGTGGTGCTGGCTGCTTGCTGGTGTCTCTCTGTTTGGATTCATGAATGGGAGCCAGCTTCTTCCACCACTGATGGAACTTCCCCTGGATCTGTAAGCCCGGAATAAATCCTGTTCCTCCCATAAACTGTGTCTGGTTTGGATGTTCATCTCAGCAATGTGGAGCTGTCTACTACACCTACTGAGACCTTGACTTGCATGTTCAACTGTCTACTTGGCGTGCATATGTAAATATAGTATTAGCTTTTCAACATCAACAATCCTTTCTGTGTGGATAAAATCATTAGAATATGCACAGCTGTTGTATCTAAGTTATTGTGATAACACCATCTGGGACTCTCACACTATGATGATGGATGAACAAACATTTGAAGACAGTTGTGACACACTTGGAGTGAAGACTTAGTCTTTATGGCATTTTCTTTTACACGTTACAATTGATTAAGCAAATCTAATATAACATTTAGTATTATGCCTACTAATCTTAATATTACTGATATTTTCAAGACTTTCTTTTTAAACTAGCTTTAGCTTGTCACTCTGTTTAAGAGGTTAAATATTTTGTAAGTTACGTTACATAATTAATAAGTACTGCTGTCATAAAGAGAAAGGCATGATCCAAGTCCTTGTTTTCTTTTAGGGGATCAGGAAGAAGGCAGTGCATGAGCTTCTGTGCTCAGGCTCTCCTTGCCTTCAACCTGTACTTAATTACCTAAGAATGTCCAGTTTATCAATGGAGTTAATGAGTTAATCTTATTACATCAGAATGTTTATGTGATCCTACATTCAAATACCAAGGAAAACACATAGACTTATAGTTGGCCACTGGCAAAAGACCCTGCGATGTATTTATATGAATAAGTTAAAAATATGCTTTTCTAAAGTAATAAATTTGTCTTTTAAACTGTTGCAACATCACATATTTATTTAGCTTCTTCTATTTTCTCTGAACATAAAAGGATATGCAAGAATTTAAGATCAGTTGTAAAGACAAGATTAACAGGTGGAATATTTATGAATGTATCTGTCAGTATCATTTATTTTGTGAAAAACCTACATAGGCATGTTCCACAAACTATATGTTTTATATTTCAATCTGAAGTACACAAGTAAACACTTGTAATAGTTATTTTTACAAGTGACTATATTGTGTAATTCAATGTTGTGATAAGACCATTTTTAATAGTGAAAATTAAAATATTGTCTATTTGTATCACATGTATACATCCTGTGTGGCAGATTCATTATGCAAATATTAGACAAAGGCAAAATGGAGTAGTATGCACTTTGTAAATTTCAGCACATAATTTTTTTCAGGTTCACTTATGCATTATTTAAAATTCTATTTAGTTCACAGAGTTACTTTATTAATAATATCTTCTCAGAAATGCTTTTATTCACTTGTACTGATAAGACAACAGCTAAATCTCAAGCTGATGATAAAAGGAGTTCATTTACATCATATCTAATGAAACTTAAACATGAAGCACTTATCATTTGTGTAATTATGTATCATTTATTCGTTGCTTAGTGTTGCTGAAAATTGTACCCAGGTCCTCATTCATGTGACAAGCACTCTCCTCCTGAGTTATATACCCGGCCCTGCAGTACCATTTTTAAATTATAAGCAAGTATATTTCTTGTGTAAATTCCAGAATTATTTGTTTTTGAGTTAGTAGTAATGGTTAGAGTTTATAAGAATATCTAACTATTTGGGAGATATCAGCTTTAATCAATAGCAGACTAAGAAGGCATTTGCATTTTTTATCTTTGAAAATGTCTCATTAAAGTTCATGCAATGCATACCTGATTAAGGAAATATTAGGAAATGGAAACTTGCCTATTTTTATAATGACAGAGAATACTTAATTCTTAAAACTTAAAATATCCTGGAACTTTTGAATTTTTACAAAAACCATAGCAACCTCCTATATGACAGGAAACATTTAAAAATTCTCTAAAAACTTGTTTTAAGTTAATAAGAAAGAGGACATATGAGATATGGCTCAGTGAGTAAAATGATTGTCACACGAGTATGAGGGCTCTGGTTTGGATCCCCAGCACTCCCATAAAAAGCAGGTGTTGTGGTATGTATGTGTAACCTCAGTGTTGGGAGGTGGAGACCCGAGGATCCCTGGGGCTTGCTAGCTAGTTTGTCTAGCTGAATCCATGAACTGTCAGTTCAATAAAAGATTCTTTCTCAAAAAATAAGGTGGAGAGTAACCGAGGAAGATGCTCAATCTCAACCTTTGATCTCCACATACATGCTTGTGTGATAGCATACATGTGCGCCTACAAACATACAAACACACATATGCCCACCACACATATGTACAAAAGCACAAAGAACAAAGAAGAATAGGTGAAGGAATCTGGAAATGTGGATTGAATATAGATCACTACAAATATGAATATCACAATAAAAGTCACCACGATTTTTTTATTTCCTTCGTACATATGGAAGCTACTTTTATGCTATTCTGTACTCTTTTAGGTGGACAAGAGCATTGTATCTAAAAAAAGTAACTTAAGTAAAAATCTGTTATTGGTAAAACTGGGAGTTTTCATCTAAGTCATACTGTTGGAAGGTCTTGCTCTGATGTTGATAGCTCCCCTTTGGTCAGGGTGGGAGTGGTTAAAGGTTGAGGTGGCCTTGACCATATCCTAAAATGGGGCAGCAATGCAATTTGCTCCATCAGTAGGTTCCTTCTTTAGTCACAGATATCTTCATAGCATGTGATAATTTCAGAGCATATTATCCATAGTGGAATGTCTTTCATAATTAGAACCAGCCTTCTCAGTCCCTTCTGAGTTAAGTTTTTGTGATATCCTGAGTCCTTTCTTGGTACTTCCACAGTGTTCAAATCCTTGTCCCTGGGAGTAGACTTCTTCTCAGAAGATCTCTTTTGTTCATTCATCAACAGCAAGTCCACATCATTCAAGTTTCAATATAAGACCGAGGCAATTACAGACCAATCTTTTCCTTCTCCCTATAGTTCTAGTTTTTTTTTTTTTTTTTTCTTGCCCAACACAGCTGAAGTTACTTTCCCCCATGGGAAGCTTCACACCCCTCAAAGTCATCCATGAGGATCAGAATCAACTTTTCTCAAGCTCCTATTACTGTTGGTATTTTTCCCTTTCCCATGAATCATTAGTGTTTTAATGGCTTGAGGAATGGCGGATCCTTGGAGATTTTTCAATTTACTTTTTGCTCAAATTCATCAGAGAAATGGTTGCCTATGATAGCAATAGCATTGTGTAACATATTTCTTGAATAATAAGACTTCACAATTGAAATCACTCTTTGAGGCACATGCTTCAAAATGGATGTTGCATTGGCTGGTATGAAAACTACATCAATTGTATTGTACTTCTCCCTTGCTGCTCTTGGAAATCAATTTTGTTGTCAGTGAGCAGTGATACATTGAAAGGAATCTGTTTCTTTGAGTAGTATATCTAGTTAGCATAAAACATTCATGAAAACATGGTATTAAAAGACACACAAGGGTCTGGAGAAGGTGGCTTAGCTGTTAAGGCATTTGCCTATAAAGCCAAAGGACCATGGTTCCATTCCCCAGGACCCATGTAAGCCAGAAGCACAAGGAGGCACATGCATCTGGAGTTCTTTTGCAGTGGCTGGAGGCCCTAGCACACTCATTCTGTCTTTCTCACACACTTTCTCTACTTCTTTCTCTCTCTATTAAATAAATACATTCATTTAATTAAAAAACAAATAAACAAAATATATTTAAAAGACACACAACCAGTCAGCCTTTGTTGTTCATTTCTAGAGCACAGATAGCATGCACTTAATAAAATTCCTAAGAATGTGTATTTTCAGAATGGTCAATGAGCAAGGGCTTCGACTTGGAGTTGCCAACTTCATTATCCCCTTAGAAAACAGTGTTCTGTTCATTGAAGCTTTAGGCTCCTGTGTGGACTTCTATTCTCTGCCTACTAAAGTCTTAAGATGCCATCTCTCTCATCACAGGTCATCATAACAGAAAAAAATAATAAAAAATATTTGAAATATTGAGATAATCTAAACATGCACAGCAACACAATTGAACATATGTTGACAAAAACCCATACTAATGGACTTGCTCCAAGATGGGTTTCACAAACCTTCAGTTTCAAAAACAATTCTACAATATCTGTAAAACACACATAGTCACCATAAATGTGGCACATCTTAATTAGTTTTTTTAATTTCTTATAGCTAGGAACTTACAAAGAGAACATTCATTTAAAAGTCAATTAAATATGATGAGTCAGTGGAACACAGTTTGGAAAGGAAAAAAAAAAAACAGGCTCTGACAACAATTTAATGCACAACCTTAACATATACAAATTCCCCTGAACAGCTCGCAAATCAGTTGGCTCTTGCTTAAATCTTTAGCACATGAATCTTTTCTTAAAATATTATATTTGCACATTTTAAACTATATTCAGATAAGATTTCTCTCACGGTGCCTGTGGTTGATAAGCCAAATATGACACTTTTCCTACTATTTGAAGAATACCAGCAAATAAAGTCTGAGAGTTCACAAATAAAAGCTGAGACCTCAAGCTCAGTACCCCCGATGTCCCTGCAGTGAGACTGCGTCGGCACAGCAGTCAGGAGAATGAATTAGCACTGACCAGCCTCTAACTTCTTGTGCTATGCACATTTCTTTTCACAGTATTAAGCAGCCAGGGCTGACTAATGTTGACAAAATAATAATAATAATAATAATTTCTTAAAATTCTAGAGGCTGCAAGTCCAAGAATAGGGACATACTTGTATGGATACACCATGTGTTGGTACCATCTTTTCCCTTCTCCCTGTCCCCATTCCACAGGGGATCCTCTTCAGTGGGGTGGCTGGTATTCCCCATGGGGTTGTGGGTTATTCTTTGTGAGAGCAGCAGGCAGTTATTGGGAGAGGGGACAATGGTCTGGGTATGATGTCTCAACCTGTGGCTCTTACAATCTTTCTTCCCCCTCTTTTGCAAAATTCCCTGAGCTGTGGTGGGTGAGTTTTAAGTCTACTTCAGTGACGTGCTCTTAGAAACCTCTGGATCTCTGCTTTGGTAGGTGTTGAGTGTCCTCAGTGTCTGTCTCCTACGCTCTGGCACAGGTTGTCAGACTCACTATGGAAAGAGCACTCTTGCTCATGTCCCCAATTCCTCTGTGGTTTCACCTGGGCCTTAGCTAAAGTGTGAGGAGTGGTTTATCTCCTTGGGTCTTGCTACCTTTTGAAAAATAAAAATAAAAATAAAAAAAGATTCTCCAATGCAGAATGAAGTCAGCATATGTTAAATGGGATAAGCATTATTAATTTAGGGAGAATTTGATGGATATAGCCAAAGACTAGGGGGAGCTTGTCATTGGAGAGCATAATCTTTGTCTGCATAAGCTTCTGACCTGGTTCCCAGTTTCAGAAATAGGTTCCTTTCCAGTGAGCAGATCTCTTAGCCAATCAGAATGCCATTGGTTACCCACCATGGCTGGGTACTGGTGTGTACATCTTGTCAGGGTGTTTGCTTCTGAGTAGCTGAGACCCTGCTTGGCAACTTTCAAGCAAATCTTAATGTCCTTTTAAGCCTAGAAATGATCTATCATTACAAACAGAATTCATGAGAATTTGTGTTCATATTTAGATAATTGTAGCTTTTTTGATTTTATGTTTAATTCTTAAAGGGATGGATCACTAAATCCACACATTAAGTGGGACAAATCAAACCACTCATGGTTTTCAGACTCTTACAAGTTATTAACTAAGGAACTACGTAATACTTCCCTTTACTGGCCTGGCTTTAAATATTGTCTTTAAACATTTTTTTTCAGGTTTTTTTTTCAACTTTTTAATGACAACTTCTGTATATATAGTCAGTATACCACATCATAATCCCCTCCCACCACCCACTCTTTTCCTTGTTCAGAATCCCTCCTTCACTGCATCCCTTCTTTCCTCTCTCTTCTATATTGATATCATAATTTTTATTCACTCCTATTATGTAGGTAGTGTCAGCCGCTGTGAGATCATGAATACTATGGCCAGTTTGTGTTTGGGAGACAGTATTGAAAAGCACCCCTCCCCTTATTTTGGCTCTTACATTCTTTCCACCACCTCTTCCACAATGGTCTCTGAGCCTTAGGGGATGAGAAAGAGAGAAATATCTTATTTAATGATGAACACTCCACTGTCATTCCTTCTCAGCAATTTGGAGAGTTTTGAGTCTCCCCAGTAGTCACTGCCATCTGAAAAGAGAAACTTCTCTAATCAAAAGTGAGAGTAGCATTAATATATGGGCATAAATATAAGTATTTAGATGTCAGACTAGTGGGCATAATATATATAGAGAGCCAGACAGTGGTAGTAATTTCCCCTTTAGAGCTTATCTCCTCTCCAGCCATAGTTTTTTTTTCAAAGTTTTTTTATTTTTTTATTTTTAGAGAGAGACACACAGAGAGAGACAGACAGAGAGAGAGGGAGAGGGAGACAGATAGAGAATGGGCGTGCCAGCAGTCTCTCAGCTGCTGTGAACAAAATCCAGATTGCGCCCTTGCGTCACTTTGCATCTGGCTAAACGTGGGACCTGGAGATTGGAACCACTGGAGATTGGAACCAGTGTTCTTAGGCTTAGGAGGCAGGTGCCTTAACTGTTAAGCCATCTCTCCAGCCCCATAGTTTTTTTATAGAAATATTTTTATTAGTTATGTATATCGTATATATACAGCCATGATGGTAACATCGCTAGCCTTCTCCCTGTCCTCCCCTCTAGAGTAATGTGAGTCTTGCTTTATGGGGGTAGCAGTCAGTTATGGGGGAGAGGAAATTACTCTGTGTATAGTGACCCAACTCATGGCTCTAACAATCTTTTTGCCCCCTTCCCTGAGCCATGTTGGGTACATTTTAAGTCTATTTCAGTGACGAGGTTTTCTGAGTCTTGTCTCTGTATCTCTGGATATCTGATTTGGTAGGGGTTGAGTGTTCTTTGTGTCTATCTCCTTTGCCCTTGTGCTGGTACCAGGTTCACCGATAAAACAGCACTCTTGCTCATTTCCCATATAACTCTATGGCTTCAGCTGGTGCCTTGTTGAGGTGCAAAGGGCTGATTCTCTCCTCAGGATCTGCATCCTTTTGAAAGAGATAAGCTGATTCTCCAATGGAGAGTGAGGTCAGTGCAAGATACATGGATAATCATTATTATTTTAGAGAGAATTTCATAGGTGTAGGCCCTCTTGTGTCCCACTATTGGTGGGAGCTTGATATTGGAGAGCAGACTCATTTTTAGATATGGTTCTGAGTTGTTTCCAGTTTCCAGGTATGGGTTCCATTCCACTGAGCAGATCCATTAGCCAAATCTAGAGTAGTTGGTAACCCACCATGGCTGTGTGCCACTACTGCACGTGTGTGAGCATCACATCAGGTTGTTTGCTGCTGAGTAGCTTAGACCACGAGTTGCTTAGACAGATATTGGTCATTTCCCCCCAGTCACTTATGTAGTGCCTTCTGGCTCTAGACAAGCTAACTGTCTGGGGACTGACTCTCTTCCAGATTCCAGCCAGGTCTCTCCATGTTCCGACAGAACAGCATATGGTGTCTTCAGCAGTAGGGTCTTACCAATAACCTTTGGTGAGTCATCAAGTACTCTGACAGAAATATGTCTTCTTTTGGGAAACTTTGTAGGTCTCATTGATCAACAGCTCATTGTGGATGTTAACCACATGGTGGTATTGGGAGTTATAGGTCAGTGCCAAGGGAAAAGAAGGAAGACAAAGTATAGGTAATATGGAAGAGAGAGGGGGAAGAGAGAGAAGGGGGAGTGATAAGCAGGCTGTCACTCTAGCCTCATCTGACCTGGAACTTGAAGCCCAGGCTGGCCTCAAACACAGTAATCCTTCCACGTAAGCCTCCGGTGGCTGGAATTAAAGGTAGTTGTTTTAATGAACCTGTATTTCGAGCCTTATTTTCCTAGTACCTTACTTTCGGTGGAAATGGATATGCTACAACTTATTTATTCTGCAGATAGTGAAGGTGATTCTGAGATTTTATTGCAAGTAATACAGACATTTGCTTATCAGGCAAACTGGGATTAGCTTCTGGAATCCCAGCACACCTGGAGCAAGGAGGGTGGTGGAGACCAGATTTCCCCACACACGTGACATGTGCACACACATAAGTGCACACACTTAATTACACACACTCACAAGGCAAATGACCTCCTCCACTTCTCATCTTCTACTGAAACTAGCTGGCAATTTCTATCTCCACTCATAGTCCCCAGCCTTTTTGATTTTGCTGTGGAAAAAATATATATCAAACTCATTCATTAAAATTCATTCATATTTGTGTATTTTAAAAAATTAAATTAGAAAAGTAGAATAAAAGATCTTCTTTAACATTATTTACAACAGCAAAGAGGTAAATGTAGCCATAATACTAAATAATGTTTGACTGAGTTTTTAAAAATGTGGGATATACTTACATGAAATACTATTCAGCCTTAGAAAGGAAGAGACTTCTGTCATGTACTGTAACATGGATTACTCTTAAAGATATTGCCCTAAATGAGTGAGGTCAGTCGTGGAAAGACGAGTACACTATAATTTTACTCATGCCAAGTATTCCAAATAATAAAAGTTAAAGAAGTAGAAAGCAGAATGATGGTTACTAAGAGAGAAAAAGAGTTGCCTTGTGGGTATAGAGTTTCAGACCCACAGAATGAGAAGGAGCTGACTCTCCCACAACAATGTGAACATACTTAATGCTACCTAAGTATATCCTTTAAAACAGTTAATATCAGAAATTTCTTGGTCTGAGGGTTTTTTTTAAGCCAAAATAAAAATAAACCAATAGGAGCTTTGGGTCACTTTATATCTGTTCTAAGAAACTGTCTTCCTGTTTCTACTGAGCTAGGAAGATCGCTGGTTTTTCCCACAAATCTTGGCTGCCTGTTTAGAGGAGCTTGTTGAGAGACACCAGTAACAATAGTTCCTCTGTCATGAATTTCTGAACACTGAATGAAGCCAAGAGAATTTGAAAAGAGTTGGACTCAGTGTGACCTCAGCTCACTGGAGTTCAGATTCCATTGCTCAAAGGGCAGGAGTTTCCTACTTACCAGATGTCCGTTGTAGCATGAGGTTTTATTTAGCTTAAACGCAACTCCCTCTCCACTTTCCTCATTAGCAACAGCTCAGAGGAAGTGGCTCTCTGAACTATGACAAGCTTTCTTCATGGGACAATTGTGCATATGTGCATCTGATTATCAGAAACTGGTCTTTCAGAGTTACCCTCCTTCACAGTACTCCTGAAAACCAGTAACAGCGCACTATGCTTTATTTATTGTAATGCAGGGATGATGCAAAGTTTGATGGGAAATGGGTACACAATGATAAAGTTTGTATGATTTCAGAAATTCTATGTGCAACCTGAGATGGGTTACCTAATTACTCAATTTATGTTTTCAGACTTCCATTGTAAAAGCCATTATGTACTCAACATCCCTGTTACCCTGTAACTAGCAATTGTAGCTGCTTTCTGAAGAATAAAAGGAGATCCATTGAGAACTTTCAGTATGTTCAGAAGCTTTTCTCTCCTGCTACGATTAGCTCACAGAGCAGCACCACTGTTGAATTTCTTTTCCATTTCTTTATAATCCTGAATTTGCATTTTTAAAATTCAAGCAGCATTTCTTTTTTTCTTTTTTAATTTTTTTGTTTTTATTTATTTATTTATTTATTTATTTATTTATTTATTTATTTATTTATTTTTGAGAGCAACAGAGAGAGAGAGAGAGAGAATGGGAGCACCAGGGCCTCCAGCCACTTCAAAGGAACTCCAGATTCATGCGCCGCCCCCCGCCCCTTGTGCATCTGATTTACTTGGGTCCTGGGGAATTGAGCCTTGAACTGGGGTACTTCAGCTTTACAGGCAAGCATTTAACTACTAAAGCCATCTCTCCAGCCCTGAATTTGCATTTCTGAGTTTCTTTTGAAGTCCACTTAGCAAGATATAGTTTTGAGAGAGTTTTAAAAGTATTTTTTAAATTAGAATACAAGGCCGGGCGTGGTGGCGCACGCCTTTAATCCCAGCACTCGGGAGGCAGAGGTAGGAGGATTGCCGAGAGTTCGAGGCCTGAGACTACATAGTTAATTCCAGGTCAGCCTGGACCAGAGTGAGACCCTACCTTGCAAAAACCAAAAAAAAAAAAAAATAAAAAAAAAATAAAATAAATTAGAATACAAGATAATGGGATTCAGTATGACATTTTCTTGAATATATATAATTGTACCATGCTCTCATTCACATATGCCAACCCTCTCTACAATCTCCTATCTCTTTTCTCTCTGTCTTTCTCTTCCTGCTCTATCCATCCCCCAATACTTTGTGTTTTCATTATGTGTGTATGCATATGTGTGTATACCAAACTTTACTTATGAGACAAAACATCCAATATGTGAGCTAAATCTTTAAGACAACAAAATATTCTTGTCAGTAATATCCTTTTCATAAACAATTTTTGAACTCTGATACAGGATCATAGATTTTCAGGCTATGTAGATATTCTTGAGAACTTTTAGTTTTAGATGTAATGTTTCCAGAAATGGTAATACTAAACTGATGAAATATAGTCCCTGCCCCCACAGTCTTGCATTTACTTTCAAGATTGAAATTACAATCAATTTATGATGATTCAAAGGCTACTCTCCAAATCAAATCCCAATGTGAAGCTGTGCAAATTAAAATAGTAAAATTTCAGAAAATACAAGCCATTGCATGCCATAGCTTTTATTTAGAACATAATGACAATCATTGATATTTAGAATTAGAATGGAATATAAGTTTGCCAATTTCTTCTTTGCTCACGGTACATAGATAGCAGGATTTTTTTGGAAATTTTGCTTTAAAAATTCACTCATGGATGATGGAGGAGGGCATGAGGCCCCTTTCTTCCCTGAGGACTTATTGACAGTTAATAGAGGCTGGAGGAACCAGAGATATTTAGAGATTTAGAGAAAACTCTAATTAAACTCAGTGGGTCATACTCATACACTCATATAAACACACACACACACAAACATAAATGGATAGTATATCAAGAAAATTTACATATATACATATATATATATATATATATATATATATATATATATATATATATATATTTACAACCAAAATAGTGTGTGTACTTTCATGAATTTGGTGTTTTTATGATTTATGTATGAACATCTGATTGATTTTACTGCATTATTCTTCAAAGGAACAGTGAGATCTGGAATGGGAGAGACTTTCACTGAAGTCACAGATGTGTGGAGCAGTGCATGATGCCTGCTGACTCCCTGAGGCTACTCTAATTGTGTCCTAAGACCTCTGCTAATTTCAAAGACACATCTCAGGAGCAAGTATGAGTCAGAGCCCTAAACTCGTGTCATCTGTATTCTACACCCATACACATACATACATACACACACACATGTGCATACACAAATCATTACATAAAATAAAATTAAAAGTAAATAAATTAAAATAAATGACTGGAAAAAATAGACATTCAATGTATAAAAGACTCAAAAACCCAGGTTAAAATAAACAATAAAATTATAAAATAGGTAAAGAACATAAAGTAATGCTAATGTAAGGATGGACTAAATAATAGATATAGATGTTCCATATCACCAATGTAGTAGTTTGAATATATGTCCCCAATAGACTCAGGTGTTTTTCAAGCTTGTAACTTGAATTTCCAGCTGCCTGGCTAGAAGAAATGTCACTGAGGATGGGTTCTGGAGTCCAGGATTGTACTTGAGGGCAGATCTTATTTCCAGCCTGAAGGTGTGCAAAGAGGTTCTGAGCTCAGGCTGTGCTTGCTTGTGGTGCTAGCTGTTTGGTGGGGTCTCTTTGATTGGATTTATGAGTGGGATCCAGCTTCTTCCACCATTGATGGAATGTTTCCTGGGATCTGTAAGCTGAAATAACCCCTCCTCCTATAAACTGTGTCTGGTTTCAATGTTCTGACTGCCACAACCAGCTCTGCTTCTATTTTATGGAAGAAGTTATAGAAAATTAGTACCATTCTTTCTTAAATGTTTGATTAAACTCATGAAATCATGTAAGCAGAAATTTAATTTATAATTAAAATATTTATTTCTCAAAAGAAAATTTTAGGTCTTGATGATTTTATTGTATTCTATGAAATATTTTTAAAGAAATAATTGCAATAATACACAGACCCTTATAAAAATGGGAAGAAAATATATTTTATAAGGGCAAATGATGTTGATTTAACTTTAAATGGTAACTCAAGAAAAATAACACTAAAGTGTAATAGTATTATTGAGTAGATACGTAAAAATTCTCAACAAAATGTTATTGAGATTTTTTAAATTGCATTTATTTATTTGCAAGCAGAGAGAGCAAGAGAAAGGAGAGATAGAGATAGAATGGACATATCAGGGCCTCTAGCCACTGCAAACGAACTCGATATACATGTACCCCTTTGTGTCTCTGACTTACGTGGGTCCTGGGGAATCGAACCTGGGTCCTTTGGCTTCACAGGCAAATGTCTTAACTGCTAAGCCATTTTTCCAGCCCACAAAATGTTATTAAATTACAAGCAAGCACTATAAAACAGAGAAACACATCATGATCAAGCAAATTTTCATTTGAGAATGAGATGTAGTTTAAAGGTCAATTTGACAATCAATCAATCAATATGATCCATTGTGTAAAAGAATGAAGAAATAGACAAAACATTAGATGTAAAATAAAATTCACCATCATGCAAACCAATAAATAATGTAATTTCCCACCAAGATATGCCATTAACCTGAAAAGAATATCTAAAGACAGAAAACACAAAACAAACAAAAAAACAAAATAAAACAAAAGACTGATAACACAAAAACTTAACACATTTAGTGGTAATGATTATATCTTTATCACCACTCTTAGTCGATCTTGTATAAAAAGCTCTACCTTTACCAAAACATCAATAAAATAAAATAAAATAAAATAAAATAAAATAAAATAAAATAAAATAAATAAAATAAAATAAAATAAAATAAAATAAAATAAAATAAAATAATGTGTATTTACTTCAGCCACTTATACAGTGATAGCAACCTTAGTTGATTCCACTGGTTGTGTAAACAATGCTGAAATCACATGAGCACTCTGGAATTTCTTGGATGATTTCCTTTCCTTTGGATTCAGAATATGTGCCTAGTGAAATTTTATTAATCTATAAAAAGGATGAAATCCAACATTTGTGGCAGCATGGATGGAAGTAGAGGACATAATACTAAATGAAATAACCTGAAGAGACAAATAACACATTATCATTCTTGGAAGTGAAAATAGCTGACCTAATAAAAGTATGTTAGCTGTCCCTAGAGGCTAAGGAAAGGTGGAGGGAAGGGAAGAGGAAAGAGAAAGAGACAGAGAGATAAAGTTGGATAAAGAATAATAAATACTGATAGGAGGAATTAGATCTAAGCTTTATAACAGAATAACTATAATTTATAACTGTTTAGTATACATTTCACAATTTCCAGAAAGAGTCCACCATTTCCCATCCATGCATATGGTAAATGCTTGACTGGATGAGAGTGCTTCCTACCCTGACTGATTATCATTCATCATGCGCATGCACCAAGCCACCCTGCTGCATGCAATAAATGAGCATATTATGCTTCCACGTGTTTAAAACTATAATGCCAACATGCATGAATATCTTAAATGAATAAAACTTTTCTTATCTGTATGGAACATGATTTCTGAATAATTTCTAAAAAGTCTATAAAATCCACAATAGAAGTAAAATGTATTGCATGTAGATTTTAGAGAGTTAGTTTGCAAAAATAAATTTAAATTCCATTATGCCAACAGCAAACTCCCCCTCCCATGCTAGTGTGCATATGTAAGCAGAGTCCCGCATTTGTTTTCAAACCTCAAGCATATTGGATATGAAATGGACTAATGTGTTGCTTCAAACTTGATTGACTGAATGCTCACTCAGTACAGAAAACATATTTGCATCTCTTCTAACACACTCTGAAGGAGAAGAAATTTCTTAGCTAATATTAAAATATCACTGAGTGTTCTCATTTCTGATGTAAAACAAATCTCAGTTTAATTTTGTAATTGGAAAATTCCAAGAGCATGAGCACTCTTCAGTAGAATTGTTAGCTTGTTTAGTCACTTATATCCTCTTACTCAAACAGGGGAAAGAATAGAAGGGAAAGAATAAAGGAAGAGAGAAAGACAGAAATGAAAGAAAGTGAAGAGGAAAAGAAGAAAAATACATGGAAATGATTGGTTGCACTCTTCCTTATGGCTAGGCCACAAACACTAAAAGTAGTCTTTAATCATTGAACTGGTCAAAACTACAGGTGAATACTATGATGTGATCATTTACATAAGTCACAAATTACATAAAAATATATGATCTCGGGCTGGAGAGAAGCTTTAGCAGTTAAGGCGCCTGCCTCATAAGCCTAAGAATGCCGGTTCCAATCTCCAAGTCCCACTTTTTGCCAGATGCAAAGGGCGCAATGCCACACTTGACCACAAGGGGGTGCACACATCTGGATTTCGTTCACAGCAGCTGAGAGACTGCTGGCGCGCCCATCTCTATCTGTCTTCCTCTCCCTCTCTCTTTCTCTCTCTCTGTGTCTCTCTCCAAAGTGTTTGTGTGTGTGTGTGTGTGTGTGTGTGTGTGTGTGTGTGTGTGTGTGTGTATGATCTGCTAAAATATATCAGTACTTTTATCTTTTGGGGCAATGCTCAATGTGTGCTTTTGTATATACGCCTTATTAGAATCTGTGCCAACGCACATCACTTTCTACTGAAAAAGGCCACATGCAAAGACAAGTTCATCAGCTATACAGGTATAATAGCATGTTTCTTATTGTTATATATAAACAGTCAATTCCCTACAACTCTAGGCAGCTTCTTGTGCTAGTCAGCATGGAGGACAATCTATATCTTTCAAACAATACAGAAACTTAGTTTGTGATATTCATGATATTACAGTCTGTGAAATAGGTCTAATAATTAATTATACCCAAATTACTAAGAATAAACCAAGAACTACATTCTAAACAACCATGTTCCATGAGAAGGTGCTCAGGTAAGTGAGTGTATTAGGGCTAAGATCGTGAGTGTATGAGGTTTCTGCACTCACTCCTCAAACATAAATAAGAAGGCAGCCCACAGTGGCTGACACGTTCTGGAGTCATTGATTACTAAATAGCCACCTTGCTTGGACGACCAGTGGAGGGTTTGTGGATTCTGCTGAGGCATAAACAATTAAATCCAGATAATATGTGCTACAAACAGCACATGCAAGTTCAGAACAGACTGCCAACTTTAAGGGCTATTAAATAAGGTGGAATAAATTGTCATTTTTTTCAGATCAGAGGCATTTAAGTATGTTGTAATTTCACTGCAAAGGTAACTTTGCAATTTTCTTTAAGAGGTATACTTTGCAAATATTTTTTTTTTTCCATTCTGTAGGTTTTCTCTTTACACTATTCTTTCCTTTGCTATATAGAAGCCTTTTAACTCCAATGTAATTTTATTTTTCTATTTTTCCTTTTGTTTATGTTTCAAGTCTTATAATTAAGTCTTTGGACCCTTTTAGTTAATTATAAGACTTGAAACATAAATCAACCAGGAAAGAAAAGGAGAAATACTTCAGGACATTGGAATGGGAGAGAATGGTTGAGAAATGCCCCAAAGGCACAGAAACAAAAGGAAAATATTTTTTATTTATTTTTATTTTTGGTTTTGCAAGGTAGGGTCTCACTCTGGTTTAGGCTGACCTGGAATTAACTATGTAGTCTCAGGGTGGCCTCGAACTCTCTGCGATCCTCCTACCTCTGCCTCCCGAGTGCTGGGATTAAAGGCGTGCACCACCACACCCGGCTTTAAAAACATTTTTTAAAAATTGGATTTAATCTTGTTTTTTTTGACCTTGCATTTAGTATCTTATTAAATTCTCTTATTAATCTGAGTAGCATTTCTAGGTTCTTATTACATTCCTATTTGTAAACACTTGAGGTTAAGACAATAAATGTGATTTATTCTTCTATATTCATGATGATCAAGTATTTTATCAGTAATAGAACAAATGTGGAAAAGAGGCGAATTTATTATATTAGTTCACAATATATGACTGGGCAGCCCAGAAACAGCTGTCCACACACAGTTGAAGAATTTAGTTGTTGTTCAGTCCAGGAAGCTAAAGGAACAGCAGAAAAGCACCAAACAGCAGGTGGCCAAAGGCAGAAGTAGGAGGGTTGCTGTGAATTCCAGGCCAGCCTGTAACTACAGACTGAATTCCAGGTCAGCCTGGACTTGAGTGAGATACTACTTCAAAACAACAACAACACAAAAATACATAAACAAAAAAGAACAGCAAGGGGAGTCACACAAAGCACACCAGAAGATAGTGCAGGGAGCCAGACAACTACTCTGAGTTCTCAGAGCTTACTGATCCACAGTCCTGGATCGACAGTCCTGGAAGGGAAGGACCACACATTCTGGAGGAAGGATTTCCTGGTTCAGTTCATCTTACATGGAAACAACCTCACAGACTGGCCCCAAAGGTGTCTCTCTCAGTCCATTCCTGATCTGATCAAGGTGACAACAAAATTTGCCCATTATATTCATGTTTGCCCTGTGATGGACCAGGGCAATATTATTTCAAGTGTTCATGTCAGGCATTCTGTATGCTCAATTATGAATACATTTTAAGTAAATTTCTTTTTTTAATTTTTCAAAAATTATTTTAAAATATTTATTTATTAGATAGAGAAAGAGGAAAAGAGAAAGGGGGCGGAGAGAGAATGGGCATGCCAGGGCCTTTAGCTGCTGCCAATGAACTCCAGATGCATGTGCCACCTTGTGCATCTGGCATTATGTGAGTACCAAGAACCTGGTACTTTGGCTTTGTCAGACAGTGTTGTAACTGCTGAGCAATCTCTCCAGCCCTGGTAAATTTCTTCTTAAACAAATACATGGGTTTCATTTTATCATAGTCATCCTCTGTCCCTTGGGTGGTAGTCAGGGTCTTCCTACCATTTCTCTGTTTAAGCACTCTATAACCTTTCTTGCATCAGCAGAGGGCGGGAAAAAGCAGAGATTCTGGAGAGGAAACAGGATATGACTGTCTTTAGGCAGGGGAACTTAATATCGAGAGGTGAGGGGGTGTCCTGTTTGGAGGGCACAGCTCTGAATGTAGAGCCTAACTCCTGGGATATTCCTATCCAGTAACTGGACGATGGCTTCTAGGAGCAGAGCCTGAGAAACAGAACTAACTCTTGGGACTGGGCAAGCTGCCTCTGGAAGCAGCAGCCTGAGGAAGAGAGAAGCTGAAGAGAAGTTTAGTTGAAGGCATTAGTAAACCCACTGCATCTGCTGCCACTGCTGCTCTGATGTCACTGTGGCTGTGGCTTCCTGTCACCTATAGGTACTCAGCATTTTAATTGAATAGCCATAAACTGAAACAGGGTGTTATGGGTTCAGGAATACAGTCCCTTGAACCTCAAACCCTAGGTTCTTGTTTGTATTTATCCAAAGAATTGGGCAAACCAAACTGGGAATGATAATTATTAAATTATTATGTTTACTTAGGAAAGTACAAAACCAAGGGAGGCAAAATGAATACACCCACGTAGTCGGAAAGCCCAAGTGGTGGGCCTGGAAGAGGCTTTAAAAAGAGAGTTCGAGAGGAAGGGATTGAAAGTCCGAAGAGCTCCTGCCATGTGGAGGGCAGGAGGGGGTAAAGAGCCCTTGTGGAAGTAAGGAGGAGGTTCCCTTCATATTGGCCAGTGCAGGCAGAGATGAGGGAAGGTTATCAGAATCTTAAAGTTCAGGAGCCAGCCAAAAGAGCTTGCTATCCCCTAGTAAATGTATTTATAACCTTATGGTGGTGGGACCTATCTTCTGGATCAGGTAAGTTAAAGAGACAGCTGATGAGTTTGGGCTAGAGGCTGGCTCAGGAAGAGGCTAGTCATGATGCCAAGTTCTGGGGTAAGGAAATGGACCCTAAGCCTTGGAAGGTGTGATAGAGATGTTTCAGTGCTGAGCATTTCTCCATCATGTCTTCTCAGCACTATGGTGTCTTTTGGGTCTTCCCTGTGGTCACTGACATCTGAAATGAGAACCTTCTCTAACCAAAAGTGATAGTAGCATTAAAAATGGGTATGCACATTCAGTAAAGTGTTTACAGGGCAGTTGGTGAGCATAATATATGCATTTGGCCAGAAAAGAGTAAGCATTACACTCCTAATGCTCATGACCTCCCCCACCATAGACTTTTGATTAGATTTACAGTACCAGAACGTATTCTCTCCCATACAGCAGGTCTCCAGTCCAATTAGCGAGCGGGTGGTTTCCCCCTATTAGACATACCACTATTGCACCTGTTGGCTCATTTGGCCTGGCTGGGCCAAACTTGAGGCTTGCAGTGTCCACTGTTTTCACCACTGATGAGTTCTGTATCCCATAAGACTGCATGTAGTATAGCTTTTTCCAGCTTTTTAATCAGCTGGTCTACCAGGAGAAGATTTTTCAGCTGAGCTCCAGTTTGATTTCTCAGTGACCTTGCAGCCCAGGCATGTGGAGTCTTCAACAATAGGGTCTTATCATCTATTCCTGTTGGGAAACCAAGAGCTTTGGCAATAGCCTGTAATGTTTTGGGGGCATCAGAGAACTCCCTGGCCAACAACTCACTGAAAAGTATCCCATTCCTGGCACTGAAATTTTTCTAGTAACATTATATGGTTTCTGGGTATGCCACTATCCAAAAAAGTAGGTTATCATGTGGCTTATTCACAGTACCCTGAATTTTGATTATCCCTCCCCCAACACTCCCTTTACTCAATTTCTTCCCCTGACCTCACTTGGGCCATTCCACCCACAGTAATCTGTCCATCTACTTACATATATACAATACCATCTTCTTAAGTCCACCTGTCTCCTCCCTCCCTTACAGCTCTTTTCTACCTTACTGGCCTCTGCTACCAATTTTTACTCCAAATCACACACAATTCTGAACATTTATAACTAGGATCCACATATTAGAGAAACCATGCAACATTTAGCTTTCTGAGCCTGGGTTAACAAGCTTAGTATAATCTTTACCAGATCCATCCATTTCTCTGCAAATTTCATAATTTCATTTTTCTTTACAGCTGAATAGAATTTGATTGTACAAATGTATCATATCTTCATTATCTGTTCATTAGTTGAGGGATATCTAGGCTGGTTCCATTTCCCATCTACTGTGAATAGAGTGGCAGTAAACATGGTTGTGCAAGTATCTCTAAGGTACTGAGAAGAATTCTTGGGATATATGCCTAGGAGTGGTATAGCTAGGTCATATGGTAAATCTATTTTTAGCTGTCTCAGGAACCTTCACACTGATTTCCACAATGGTTGTACCAGATTACATTCCCAACAACAGTGTAGAAGTATTCCTCTTTTTCCACATCTTTGCCAACATTTATTTTCATTTGTTTTCTTGAGGATACCATTCTGATAGGAGTGAGGAGTGAGATGGAATCTCATAGTAGTTTTAATCTGCATTTGCCTATGGCTAAGGACATAGAACATTTTTAGATGTTTATATGCCATCAGTATTTCTTCTTTTGAGAACTCTCTCTTTAGTTCCTTAGCCCATTTTTAAATTAGGTTATTTAATTTCTTATCATTTAGTTTTCTGACTTCTTTGTATGCCTTAGATATTAATCATCTGTCAGATGTATATCTGGAAGAAATTTTCTCCCATTCTATAGGTTGCCTCTTTGCTTTAGTTACAGTGTCCTTTGCTGTACAAAAGCTTTGCAATTTCATGAGGTCTCATTTGTTGATAAATGGTTTTATATCTTAAGCAACTGGGGTAAAATCATAAAGTCATTACCTATACCAATATGTTGAAGGGTTTCCCCTACTTTTTCCTCTACCAGTTATAGTGTTTCATATCAGATATTAAGGTCTGTGATCCATTGGACTATAGATTCTTGTACATGGAGACAGATAAGGATCTATTTTCATCCTCCTACATATAGATATCCAGTTGTCCCACTGCCATTTGGTAAAAAGGCTGTCTTTTCTTCAATACATGTTTTTGGCATTTTTGTATGACTGTAGCAGCCTGAATTTACATCTGTGTCCTCTATTCTGTTCCATTGACCTACATGTCTGTCTTCATGCCAGTACCATGTTCTTTTTGTTAGTATGGCTTGGAATATAGCTTAAAATAGGATATGGTGATACTGCCGGCCATTATTTTTGTTGCTCAAAATTGTTTTGGATATTCAAGAATTTTGTGCTTCCAAATGAATTTTAGGATTGTTTTTTTTTCTATTTCCATGAAGAATTCCATTGGAATTTTAACATGGATTGCATTAAATGTGTAGATTTCTTTTGGTAAGATTGACAGTTTCACAATATTGGTTTTTCCAATCCAAGAACATAGGATGTCTTTCCATTTCCTAATGCCTTCTGCAATTTCTTGCTTGAGTGTTTTAAAGTTTTTATTATAGAGTTCCTTTACCTCCTTAGTTAGATTTATTCCAAGGTACTTTATTTATTTATTTATTCATTCATTTATTTATTTTGAGGCACATGTGAATGGGAATGATTCCAGGATTTCATCCTTCACACATTTGTTGTTAGTATATAGAAAAGCTACAGATTTCTGTGTATTTATTTTGTTCCCTGCTACATTGCTAAAATTGTTTATCAGCTCTAACAGTTTGATAGTAGAGTCCTTAGGGTCCTTTATATATAGAATCATATCATCTGCAAATAATGAAAACTTGGTCTCTTCCTTTCCAATTTGTATGCAAATTGGATACAACAGTGGACACCCTTGTCTTGATCCCAATTTTAGTGAAAAAGTTTCAAGTTTTTTTTCATCTGCTACTTTGTTGGCTATAGGCTCATCATAAATAGCCTTTATTATGTTGCGATATGTTCCTTCTATTCTCAGTTACTTTAGGACTTTTATTATGAAGGGATGTTGGACTTTGTCAAATACCTTTTCTGCATCTATTGAGATGATCATGTGATTTTTATCCTTTAGCCCATTTATATAGTGTATTACATTTATTGATTTGCATATGTTGAACCATCCCTACATCTCTGGGATGAAGCCTACATGGTTGGGATGAATGATCTTTTTGATATATTCTTGTATTCTGTTTGCCAATATTTTGTTGAGAATTTTTGCATCTATGTTCATGAGGGAGATTGGACTGTAATTTTCTTTTTTTGTTCTGTCTTTGTCTGGTTTTGGTATCAGGATGATACTGGCTTTATAGAAGGAGTTTGGTAGAATTCTTTCCTTTCTATTTTATGGAAAAATTTGAGAAACAGCAATGTTAGCTTTTCCATGAAGGGCTGGTAAAATTCACCAGTGAATCCATCTTGGCCAGGACTTTTTTTAGTTGGTAGACTTTTTATAACTGCTTGGATCTCTGTACTTGTTATAGGTTGATTTAAATGGTTTATCTCATCTTCATTTACTTTTGGTAGGTCATTATGAATCAAGGAAATCATCCATTTTTTCAGATTTTCAAACTTAGAAGCGTAAATATTCATAAAGTATTTCCTTATGATTTTCTGAATTTCATTGGTACGTGTTGTAATGTTACCTTTTTCATTTATGATTTTATTAATTTTTATGTCTTCTCTCTTACTTCTGGTCAGATTTGTTAAGGGTTTATCAATCTTGTTTTGCTTTATCCTTTCAAAGAACCAACTCTTTGTTTCACTGATTCTTTGTATATATATATTTTTGGTTTCTATTTCATTAAATTCTGGCCTAATCTTTATTAGTTCTTCCAGTCCACTGATCTTTGGTTTGCCATTCTTCTTTTTCCAAGGCCTTAAAGGTGAAGCATTAGATTGTTTACTTGTGAACTCACTAATTTCTTTTTAAAAATTTTTGTTTGTTTTTATTTATTTATCTGAGAGTGACAGACAGAGAAAGAAAAAGGGAGGGAGGGAGGGAGAGAGAGAGAGAGAGAGAGAGAATGCACCCACCAGGGCCTCCAGCTACTGCAAACGGGTGCCAGATGCATGTGCCACCTTGTGCATTGAACTTACATGGGTACTGGGGAATTAAGCCTTGAACTGGGGTCCTTAGGTTTCACAAGCAAGCACTTAACTGCTAAGCCATCTCTCTAGCCCCCTCTAGTTTCTTAGTATAGGCCCTTAGAGCTATAAATTTCCCTTTTAAGACTGCCTTCATTTTTTTGTCTCAAAGGTTTTAGTGTGTTGTAATCTTATCATCATTTGATTCTATGAATTTAGTGATTTCCTTTTGAATTTCTTCAATGACCCATTGAAGAATTTCTTCAATGACCCATCATTCAATAGTGTACTGTTTAGAGTCCATGAATTTGTGTATGCTCTGTAGTTTTTCTTGTTGCTGATTTGCAGTTTAATCCCACTGTAGTCAGACAGAGTACAGTGGATTATTTTGCTTTTCCTGTATTTGTTAAGATTTGTTTTGTGTCCTAACATATGGTCTACTTTAGAGAATGTTCCATGAGCTGCTGTGAAAAATGTATCTTCTGCAGCATTTGGGTAGAATGTCCTGTATATAACTGTTAGGACCATTTGTTCCATGATATCATTTAATCCAGATATCTCTGTTTATTTTTTGCTGAGATGACCTGTCATTTGATGAGAGTGGGATGTTGAAGTCACCTACTACAACTGCATTTGGTGTTATTTGTGACCTTAAGTCTAATAGCATTTTTAATGAAATTGGGAGCCCCCATGTTAGATGCATAAAAGTTTAGGATTGTAATGTCCTCCTGTTGGAGTGTTCCTTTAATCAGCATAAAGTGACCTTTATTTTTCCTCAATAATGTTGGTTTGAAGTCTTCCTGTCAAATATTAGAATAGCTACACCTTCTTGTTTCCTAGGCCCATTTGCTTGAAATACAGTTTTCCATCCTTTAACCCTAAGACAATGTCTAACTTTATTTAGAGATGAGTTTCCTCGCCTAAACTGCTAAGCCATCTCTCCAGCCCCCTTTTGGCTTTTAAAATTTGTGTTGAGTAATCTGCTGTTATTCTGATGGGCTTGCCTTTATAGGTGACTTGCCTTTTCTCTCTAACTGCTTTTAATATATTTTCTTTGGTTTGAATGTTAAGTATTTTAATTATAGCATGATGAGGAGAAGTTCTTTCCAGGTTTTGTCTTTTTGGTGTTCTAAAAGCTTCCTGTATCTGCATTGACATTTCTTTTCCAATTTGAGGAAAATTTTCTTCTATGATTGTGTTGAAAATACCTATTATGCCTTTGGAGTGAAATTCTTCTCCTTCTACTATACCCTGATTTCTTATGTTTGATCTTTTCATAGTGTCCCAAATATCTTGAAATTCCCATTCATACCTTCCTATTATCTTGTCTTTCTCTTTGTTGGACTGTATTAGGTCTGCCACCTGGTCTTATAGTTTAGATATTCTGTTCTTTCCTTCATCCATTCTACTGGTGAGACTTTCCACAGTGTTTTTGATTTGACTCACTGTGGCTTTTTTTCAGTGCTCATATTTCTGCCTGGTTTTTCTTCAGTATTTCTATTTCATTACTCATGTCTTGTAATGACCTCCCTACTTCATGAAGCTTGTTTCCTATGTTCTCTTTCAGGAGTTTGTTTTCTTCTTTAATTCTTTAGTGCTTTGAGTCCTTTGATTTCTTTAAGTAGAGATAAAATCATTTTTTAAATCTTTGACAGGTATTTCATCTAAAAAAGTTTCATTGGGGGTCATTTCTGATGGATTTATAATTTTTGGTGGGATTGTATTGTCTTATAGTGATTTTTGCATGCTGAGTTGATTTGATGTTTGGGTTTTTTTTAAATTATCTTCAGTGTTCTTAGATGTGGAAATCCAATTTTATATACCTTCATGGTAGAAGTTTAAGGTGACAAGTGTAGCTCTTTTACTCCAATCCAACAGCAGAAGTAACCGTAAGGGTTGGGTTTGCCTGCTATTCAAGTATTCTAGTGGGCTGGTTGGAACAAAACAATTTATGGGCAAATTCTAAAATCCAACTGAGCAATATACACATTCAATAAAAACCAGCACAGAGTATACAAGCGTGGGGATTGAAACAAACAGATAACCTTATAAAGCCACAATCCTAAGGGTGTGTGTTGCTCTACACTTTTAATCCTGTTATCTGGAAGGTTGAGATTTCTGTTCTGAAATGGGTTCCAGGTCAGCCTAGGTTTGAATCAGATCCTGCCCCCAATAATGACAGAAGAAAAAGACAAAGGCCCTATAAATCTGAAATCATCAAAGGCAACAATAGTCAACCCCAAATACAGCTTACTTGAGAATGGTAAAGCCAACCAAGAATATGTAACTCATAATATGTTGTGACATGGAAAGGGAGATTAGAACTTCCAGTGCAGGCTGATGTGATTGGAACATCCTGCAGCTCAGCATCTGGCTGGGCTGGACGTGGATATGGGCCATAAGCACCTCGGCAGGATTCTGGCACCGTTCCTCCTTTCTGGTAGATCTTTTTCTCTCCTATTTCTCTGCTGTGGCCCATAATAACCTATATACCTTCACTTTTCAGAAGAAGTGCATTTTACTGTGGTTTTGGTTAAATCCCTCTCTAAGCTGGTTTTTCTGGACTCTTATACTGCCATCTTACCTGGAAGTACTCCAGAACCAGCTGTTTGTTTCATCAATGTTTTAACTGTTTTCTTAGCTTCTAATTCATTAATTTCTGCTTTGACCTTAATTATTTCTTTCCTTCTGGAACTCCTGAGGTTGGATTGTTCTTGGTTTTCCAACATCTTTAGGTGGATGATTACGTTAAGATCTCTCTGTCTTTGTTATAAGGGCATTTACTGTTATAAAATTTCCCCTTAGGTCTGCCTTCATTGTGTCCCATAAATTTTGGTATATTGTATTTTCATTCTCATCAAGTTCTAGAAATGTTATAACTTCCTCTTTTATTTCTTCCATGACCTATTCATTGTTTAATAGCATGTTGTTCAGCCTCCAGGAAATGGTATACATTCTATTTTTTCTCTTGTTATTAATTTCAAACTTTAAGGTCAGATAAGCTCAAGATACCCTCCCACAAGTCCCAGTTATTCAAAGACTAAAAACTGTTGCCAAAGATTAAGGAAAATATAATCCATATATTTAAATATAAAATATAAATTTTCATGAGCTTATAAAATCATTTAAATAAAACCTTGCAGTTTAAATGTTTTATTATATTTTATTCACTATTTTAATTTTTAAAAATTATTTTTCAGTGTTCAAATGATTTTAGACATCTTGAAAAAAATTATCACAACAAATAAGGAAGTTAATTAAATCAGATTGATGCCATTTGAATCTTTACTATTTTATTGATTTTTTAAATGTTTGTTATTATTATAAACAAGATGTTTCATCAAAAGTATAAGGTTTGATTGTAGGGATTACACTGCAGTCTTCTTTGTTAGTGAACATTTTCATACTAGGATTTGATATGCTCCCCAAAGTTTTAAAAAGTCTTAAACAATCATAAATCAAATAGATCTAACTTTTTGATTCTGGGCATGTGGTGTTACACACTTAGACCTCTAGGGTTTACTCTGAAAATATACTGTTTTCTTCCATGAAGGGATTCTCGATTGCTTTCAAGAGAATAACCGACATAAATGATGTAGTAAAAACCACAAAGCATTATATCGACTAAGGCTCTTTTTCTAGCTTTAGGGCTAAGAACAGGGTGTGTAGTTTCCTTTCTTTAAAATGATGCTATCTTTTCTGGTTTACCTCCAAGGAAACCTTTACTTTCCAACCAGAAGCAAACCACCCAAGAGTTGAAGTTACCTTCTGGTGGTTGGGACAAAGCACCCAACCAAAGCAGCTGATGGGAAGAAATTTTTTTTTTTTTTTTTTTTTTTTTTTTTTTTTTTTTGCTTATGGGCTTGAGGGGAAGCTTTGTGAAGGCAGGTTAAGATGGTAGAGCAGAGGTTAGACATCACCTCTTTACCAACATCAGGTGGACAACACCAGCAGGAGTGAGTCACACCAACACTGGCAAGCTAGGGCCTAATAAACCTTAAGATCCACCCCCACCAACATACTTCCTTCAGCAAGGCTCTATCTTTTAAATTGCCATCAGCTGCGCACCAAGCATTCACAGCACAGGAGTTTCTGTGGGACTTCTGATTCAAACCACTACACAAAAGATTGCTTCCTTCTGTGCTTGAGTTAATAAAACCATTGTTACACAGTACTTTAAAGAATATGATATTATGTTATATACAAGTCTATATTGCATGTTAAGCATATTCCACCCAAAGCCCTTTTATAAATTAGGAAGATGTTACTATGTACACTATAGACAATGATAGGTTTTTAATTTGGTTTTTAAGATAGGATCTGACTCTAGTCCAGGTTGATCTGGAATTCACTGTGTAGTCTCAGGTGGCCTCAAACTCACTGTGATCCTCCTAGATCTGTCTACTGAGTACTGGGATTAAAGGTGTACGGCACCCTGCCCAGCTAAAATGAAACTTTTTTTTTTTTTTTTTCAGTTTTTCGAGGTAAGCTCTCGCTCTAGCCCAGGCTGACCTGGAACTCACTCTGTATTCTCAGGATGGCCTCAAACACCCGGCGATCCTCCTACCTCTGCCTCCCAAGTGCTGGGATTAAAGGTGTGTGCCACCACACCAGGCTGAAACATTTTTTAAGTGAAAAAAATTATACACATCTTCCCAAATAAGTCCAACAGGCATTTGGTACAGATAACTTGATAATCTATTAAGAATATCTATTTTTAACATCATATTTTATATTTTTTCTGAGGAAATTACAAGCAACTTTATTAGGTAGAAATTTTAAATATTGTAATATTATGTGTTTTAGGAGAATTCTGAAAATGATTTAAAATTGTGATTAAATTAACATGTGTTAGAAAAGAGCAGTTCCCAAAAGGAACCAAAAGTAAGAAATAGAGGGTGGGAGGATAGATCAGCAGTTAATGACCTGTGCTGCAAAGCCTGATACAAAGTGGCACATGTGTGATACATGTGCATGTTTGTGTACAGACACACACAATGAATAAAAAAAGGGTGAAAATAAGTATTTCAAGTTTTCAAATTCATGACAAGATAGTGTAGAAGATGATCTTTTGTTAAAATTAAATTATAGAGCTAAATATACACTTCAAATAAATTAGTTATTTTAATTTTTAAAATACAGTGAAAAAATTACACATGAATAGTACTACATTTAGATAAAGCAGAAAGTAAGACCCCATTATAATCATTTTAGGATTTATATTTTTAAAACTTTAAAATATGGGTCAGCCACATAAAAATTTTTCAGCAAGTTTTAAATGTGAATGATTTGTGATGATTTAAATATGTTATTACTATTACTTTGATTTCATTCAATAACATGTTGTTTAATATCCATGAGTTTGTATATATTTTATAGTTTATATTTCTGCTGAATTCTAGTGTTGTTCCATTGTGGTCAGAGAAAATTCAAGAAGTTATTTCAAATTTTCTGTATGTATTAAGACTTTTCAAATATTTTATTTATTATTTGATAGACAGACACCCACACACACATACACACACACTCACAGAGAGAGAGAGAGAGAGAATGGATGTGCCTTTGTTATCTGTTAAATTATCTGTGTTGGCGAAACTTCCATTGACTGTTGAGAAGAATGTGTTTGGAATGTAATTTAACTCAGATGATACTAGGTTTTTTTTCTCTATGTTTTGTTGGAATGATCTATGTGTTGGTGAGAAAGGGGTATTGAAGTCCCACACTATTACGCTGTTGGAGTTATTCTGTGACCTTGCATCTAGTTGTCTTTGGTTTATTATGTTGGGTGTACCCCTGATCATTACATGTATGTTTGGAACATAACATACTCTTGAGGGACCATCACAAATATCATTCTCTATGATTGAGTTAGCTTGATTTCAGAGATTTTGACATATACAATCAATAAATGGCCTTAAGGAAAGAAATCATATGCTTTTGCTGAAAGTCTGCATCCCTTCATGATAAACACCCTGAAAATACTTGAAATAGAAGGACTATATCTCAACATAATAAAGCATAGATATGACAAACCCATAACCAACATTGTACTAACGGAGGGAAAACCACATAGAATTTCCACTAAAATTAGGAACAAAGAAAAGTATCTTCTTTCTCCACATTTATTCAATATAGTACTACAAATCTTAACTAGTGAAAAAATAAAGAAAAGGAAATAAAAGGAATACAAATAGGAAAGGAAGAAGTCAATGTATTTTTATTTGCAGGTGGTGTGTGTGTGTGTGTGTGTGTGTGTGTGTGTGTTATCCTAAAGACTCCACCAGAAAACTGTTGGGACTGTTATCAGTAGACCTTCCTATATTCCAATGACAAATATGCTGAAAAATAAATAAAAGAAATAATCTATTCAAAACTGCCTCAAGAAAAAATGGTGGAATAAGTCTAACCAAGGGGCCTGGAGAGGTGACTCAGCAGTTAAAACACATTCCTGCAAAGCCTAAGGATCTGGGTTTGATTCCCCAGTACACACGTAAAGCCAGAGGTACACGGTGGCACACGCATCTGGAGTTTGTTTGCAAAGGCTAGAGGATCTGGCGTGACCGACCTTTCTCTTTCTCTCTCCTTCTCTTTCAAATAAATATATAAGTAGAATAGAACAGAACAGAATAGAATAGAATATTTAAATAAAATAAAATAAACATAACCAAGGAAATAAAAGATGTATATTGTAAAAACTTTAAAATAATGAAGAAATTCTGAATGGTATTAGAAGATTGAAAGATCTCCCATGCTCGTGTAGTACATGAATTAAGGCAAAAATGGCTATCTTACCAAAAGTAATCTACAGGTTTAATGCAATTCCCATCAATATTCCAACTATTTTTACAGAAATAGGAAAAAGTCTTAAAATTCTTGTGAAAGCACTAAAGATAGCCAAAACAATGCTGAACACAAAAAGAAATGTTGGAAGGGTCACCACAACTGTTTTCACATTATACAACGCAGCCACAATAACAAAACAGTAAGTTACTGGCATGAAAACAGACAGGTAAATCAGTAGAATGCAATAGAAAACCTGTACATAAATCCACACAGCTATGGCTACCTGATTTCTAACAAAGATGCCAAAAATATGCACTGGAGGAAAGATAGCCTCTTTATCAAGTTATGCTAGCAAAACTGGATAACGTCACGTAGAAGAAGGAAATGAGATCCCAGTCTCTCACTCTGTGCAGAAAACAGCTCCACCTGGATCACAACTCTTAGTGCATGCTGTGAAACTCTGAAACTATTAGAGGAAAATCTAGGAAAAACACTTGAAGATAGAGGCATTGGCAAGGACTGTCTGAATAAGAGTCCAGTTATTCAGGCCAACAATTGACAAATAAAACCCCTCAAATTAAAAAAAAAAAAAAAAAAAAAAAAAAAAAAACCTTACATATAGCAAAGGAAACAGTTATTCTACAAAATGTAGAATGGGAGGAAATATTTGCCAACTATACATATAATAGCAAAATCATACATAAAATAATACAGAATCAAAAAAATAAACAACAAGAAACAAGAAAATAACTCCATTAAAAAGGGGCTAAGGGAGTGAACAAAGAACTCTTAAAAGAAGAAATAATACAAAGAGCAAAAATAAAAAAGAAAGAAAAGAAAAAATGTTCAACTTCACTGGCCATTAGAGAAATACAGTTCAAAGATATTCTGAGATTGCATTTCATTCCAGTCAGAAAGGCAGTCAGAAAGAAAACTACAACAAGTGCTGGTGAAGATGTGGACAAAAGGGAGCCATAATACACTACTGAGAGGAATGGAGACTATTTCATTCTCTATGAAAATCAATGTGGGGTTTTCCTCAAAATCTAAAAATACTTTCCACATGACCCAGTCGTACCACTGCTGAATTTTTACTCAAAAGATCCCAAATCAGCATATCAGAGAGATATTTACATCAATGTTTCCTGTAGTAATAGTCATAGTAGCAAACTTATAGAACTACCTTGGTGTCCAATTATACAGAAATAGAGAGGTATTTATGTACACAATTGAATTTTTATCATCCATACAGAATAAAGTTTAGTCATTTCAGGAAACTGAATACAACTATAGATAAACAAGTAAAGTGAATTGAGCCAACTGCAGAGGGACAAATATCTGTGTTTTCCTGTCATATGTGAATCTTTGACTTTATATAGATACATAATATTATGTGTGTATATGATATAAAAGCAAAAGTAAAACGGTTTGGGGTCAAAAGGGACTGATGAGAGATGGGGTGGTAAGAATAAGTATGAGTCAGAATATCCTTAATATTAAATAAATACTTTAAAAATATATAAATCTTAAAAACCTATAACTTCTGTCTCCCATGATCATTTCATGTTGAACACTGACCTTCCCATGGCTTCTTAGACACATGGTTTCACTCAGAGCACAGGCTGCCATCCTTAATTCCTTTCTATCAGACTATTTTTGTATCCAGGGAATAATTGGTCCCTAGCTAGGTAAGACTGATGGAAGAAAATAATATCTTACCCAGGAGGTCGTTCCTCCACTGCTTTCAGCAATGCATTTCAAAATTAAAAGTAAATTGCTAACATGTTTGCAATGAATTTAACTCTATGTGCCATATGTTTAAACAGGAACCTGTAATTTAGTGGAGTTGTTTTGAATTTTTTTAATATCAGAGCAATAGAATTTGAACTAGTTGTGCTAAAAAGGAAAGGATTTCCCTTCTGCAGTATAAAATAGAATGTCTATTAACAAGAACCCACAGGATTGCTTTGTGCAAACTCTGTGTTTTTGTGTCAGTGAGGGATAAAAATGAATGCTCTTGAGTTCTTTTTATTTTTGCTCATAGGAAAGCCTCATCTTTGCATGTATAGTCTGGTCTTTGCATAATACTAGCATCTCCAGCTATCTATGAAGTAAGCACATCATAAAACTCACATATTTTCCTCTAACTCAATTGGGGAGGAGAGATGCAATTGTCTTGTGCATTTTATTTGATGGTAGTCTCAAGTGATCACTCCATATGGCATGTGGCTCATATAAGGACCACATATAATTTTTTCCAAATGTATTTAATTTGTCTTTGCTCTGGAATTCACATTCCCATGGCAAATATCTTTACCTCATTTTATTCCCAACCCATCTCCACTGTTATTTCCTCTCAATCTCCTGACATAAAAAATAAAATCAAAACAAAGCAAACAGCTACTTGAGAATATTGCTTGTAAATGCTCTATTTTCTGTGACTGCTTGTGGTTTAGCCCTCAAGTGTGAGACTATCTGTATCAGCAGAAATATGGTCATCTGAATCATGGGGGTGCTGTACTTCTATCTCTGCTTTGTGTTACCTTTCTGAAGACCAGAGCAGAGTTTACAAGCAAGCATTTCTAGTATCTACTGGCATTTTAAAATTCTGTCCTTAGAGTCCCACAACCTGGTCTAGGAGCAAATAACACTGTGTCCACACTAAGTATTTTAGACTTTAGAACTGGAAGGGTTCTTAGAGCTCATTTAACTAAAGCTGTCCATTTCCAAGTGAGGGGACTAGAAGCCACAGACCCTGTACTAAGACTTACTCAAAGGCCCTTAACCCGGTAGTAGGTACAAAAAAATAAATCATCCTACATCATCACCCAGGGTAGACTTGTTAACATATGGCTAACCTCCCTAGTATCTAGATTTATAAATATGTATAGAGTCATGTTTCAGAATGTATATAAATATGCTTTTTGCTTTATGTTTGCAAAGGCAAACTTACTTGTTATTTTAACATCAAGACAGAATTTAACCATAATTCTTAAGGTACAAACATGTAGACATACATTCTAAGTACTTTGGCTCATGAAGATAATTATGAGTCCATGGTCTGTCAGTAACAAATTATCTTAGTGAGATTCTAGCAAGTTGAAACACTGCAGCTAGCAAAGCACTATATATCAATATCATTGGATATATATATCCAATATCATATTTGATTAAAATATATAAATTATGCATTTTTACTCTGCAAAATAATATTTGAAATTATTCAAACTGTAGTATTAAAGGATGAAGAGAAAAGACAATTATGTATTTGAACCATAGAAATCATGATGTAAAATATATAGAAATATTTGCCTTTGATGTTTCTTTTCTCAAGAGATTTCAGCTTAAATATTCATTAAGTCAATGCTGTTGCCTAGGCATATTTCTTATTGTTTGAAACACAACAATATTTCTTTTTCAAATATTTAAATATATTAAAGTGTATTTGCACTATATTTTGATGTTCCTTCTTACATCTTTTACAATAATAAATTGTCTTCCAAACCATTTTCATTTCAGGATTATAGCCAGTAAGCATGGTACTGAATATCATTTTAACAAAGTTATTCTGAAGAGCTTCAAAGTGATTTTTTGCTAATGGAGTAGAAAGAATTTTAAATATTGTGAAAGATGGGCAGGCCAAGTGCACAACACGATAGTGAATGACATGATCACATCTCTGGAGACATGCAATCACAAGTCTCCATTTTGTGAGCTCAACCTGAAAGACAGATTTCTGCTTCCCAAGGTTTTCTTTTCTTGTTTTGAATGTAAGATGCTCAGAGCTAGTAACTAAATCTTCCCCATAGAAAACGGATGCTTTTCAGATCAGCCTTGTTTGTGGTTATTGTGTGGAAAGGTGGTGGGAAGGTCCTAGCCCAGTTCCTGCTTCCTCTGGATCACAAGGAGTTATTGTTTCCTCTTGACACAAAAATTCTGAAGTTCTATCCTGCCCTGTCACCCTGTGTGTGCTTCAGAGGAAGGGAGGGGACACTCCTTAACTCTGAGACTGTGTATCTGGCCAGATGGTGGCACAAGTTGAGGCATGATATGTTTCAGAGAGCCTGTTGATCACAATGAAGGAGCTCCATCCAACCTCCACACTTTGCTGTCAGCACAGTCCCAAGTGCATCTCCAATATGTGCAAAATATTACACAATTGCTTAAAATCTGAACCCCAGCATAATTCTTAAACCTAAGAATGGCCTTTGAAGAGTCCATGTTATTCCTAAGAAAATATCTGATGAAGACCTTGATAAGGGGCTGAAAAAAATGGCTTAGAGGTTAAGGAGCTTGCCTGTAAAGCCAAAGGACCTAGGTTCAATTCCCCATATCCCATATAAGCCAGATGCAAATGGTATTGCATGTGTCTTGGGTTCATTTGCAGTGGCTAGAGGCCCTGGCATGACCATTTTTTCTCTCTCTCTCTCATATAATAAATAAAAATATTTTATTTTTTTAAAAAGTCTTGTTATGAATGTAAAATTAGAATAATATAAGTAAAAAATAAATTATTTTAAAATTTAAAAAAAGATTTCAATCTAAAGATATTATGCAAAGTGTGCCTAGCTTGAGTTCCTCAGGTGTGCTATGCTCTGTGGCTTTTGGCCTGTGGCTTTGCTCTCTGAGTATGGTACAGTGACAATAGGCCAGCTTCTTCTGCCATTATGGAACTTCCCCTGGATCTGTAAGCTTCAATATATCCCTTCCTCAAAAAAAAAAAAAAAAAAAAAAAAAAAAAAAAAAAGGGTCTTGCTAGGTAAAACACAGTTCAGAACATCACATGCTGAGCACAAAATCTATATCATGTTTGGTATCTTTTTAATTTATCTAAGACAAAAGCAGAGTATATGTTATTCTGATGTGATCCCACCACATCCACTCTTGCAAAGCACTTGTAACCTTCCATAGGAAAAGTTTTTCTTTCTAATATTTATCTGAACATCTCAAACAGTGTTTTATTTTTGCCCTTTTTCTAACTAACAAACTAACAAACCTGTTGGAACACATAATGTGCTAGACACCATGCAATGTAATAGGAATATGAAGAAAACTCTGGTCTTGCATAAGCTTCTGGTGCAATAGGTTAATGTATATTATAGCTATATTTAGATACAAAGGACAATATACCTACATCTATTACTAGTGTGCCAGATATCATATATAGCATAAATCAGGCATGGAGGTGGGAGAAGTGAAAGGAGATGGAGTTGAGGCTTCCAGGAGATGACATGTCTAAATAATTTTTGACAAGTGAATTATAATTCACTTAATAGAGAAAAGGAAATGGAGTGGGTTGAGGTCTAGGTAATTTAGACAGAGATGGTATTAAGGGTGAGTAGTGTCTTCTCTAATAATTCTGTATTTTTTCTTTTGAAATTTGACCCTTACTACCACAATTATGTGACCTTGTTTGGAGAGAGACTAATACAATAAGACTGGTGTTCTTATATACAGGGTGGATTTAGAGTAGTATTGGCACAAAGGGACCATATCAGGTGACAATAATAGCATGGTGCTCCTCTATGCCAAAGAACACCAAAGATACTTGGAGACCACTAGCAGCTAATACAGAGTTATGGAGAAAGCTTTTCCTCGGGTCTCCGAAGGAGTCAACCCCATCCATATCTTGAACTCAAACGTTCAGCCTCCAATATGGTGAAATGATAAATGATAAAATTCTAGATTATGGGTCTTTCTTAGGGCAGCTTTATCAATTCACACAGAGGGGCAAAGGCTGGACTTATGGAGAAAATCTGAGTTGCTTCAGCAAGGCCTAGTACTAGTGGTTCTAAGTACCGCACTGGTAAAATCACGTGCTGGATGAGAACTTGGGGATGAGGCTACGTGAGCACGCAGCAGTGGTGTCCAAAAGGCATGTCCAGGAGTTGAACTTTATATTCATAAACATATATTTATTAGAGAGAGAAAGAAGGAGGAGGAGGAAGGAGAAGGAAAAAGAGGAGAATGAGGAAGGGGAAGGAGAAGGAAAAAGAAAGGAGAAGAGAAGGAGGAGGAGAAAAAATGGGAAAATGGGCATGCCAGGGCGTCTTTCCCCAGCACTCCAGATGAATATGCCACTTTGCATGCCTGGCTTTTCCTGGGCATGGGGGAAGTGAACCCAGAGCAGCAGGCTTTCCAGACAAATGTCTTTAACCCCTAAGCCATCTGCCCAGGCAAATGTTGGACTTTAGCAAATAGATGCTAGAGAGCCCATCTGGAAACAGTAAAGTGTTCTACCATATTAAAAAAAAAAAAAAAAAAAAAAAAGATCAGCCTGGAAGCAATGTGGACACTGTGGGGAAGATAGGAGGAAGAGATGTGGGCGGACTCTAGGCATACCTCCCAGATCAGCAGACACATGGGCAAGTAACAGAAATCCGTCAGGTTTGCCCTCAAACACCAGCCAAAGACAAATGATAAGGAAAATGCTGTGTGAGGTTAGAAATGATCAGTAGTCCTCCTTTACATCAGATTATAGCCATTAAAGGCCATGCAAATACTTACTGGGTAGGAGGATTTTCTTGACTCACAAGAAATAGACTCGGTATTATAAGGCACATTGGCTAATTGCAGGCTCTCTTCCTTGTTAAAAGACAACCCCCAAGGGGCTAACTACCATCTCTATTTGGGATTTTATTAAGTAGCCAGCAGTGTAGATAATCGTTTTCACAGAATCTGACACATAGCCTACTTGAACCAGCCTGGAGAAAAATCGCAGGTTGAAAAGCCAAAATCTTAGATGTGAAAATTACAAAGCTTTGAGCCAGCTGGTCTATTCAGTACCAACTTGATGTTTGACAATGTTATAAAGAAGCATGATTGAAAATAAAAACAACTCTAAAAATACTTCTCTGGGCACTTGGAAAAGTATTACTTTTTGTATAGCTGTTTAGATATCTCTTTGTGATTCATTATTTTTCTTGACATAGGTACAAGAAAATATATTGACATTTTCCTCTGTGACATCATTGAACATCTGTGAAGAGCTTGACTGCTAATAAATTTTCTTCCTTGCTTATTTATTTGTTCACTTATTTAAGTAAATGTATTTAAAATATGTTTATCAATTCTTATACACTTATCAGAAGACAGCTCTCCCTTCAGTCCACCAATGGCTTTTGGAACTAGAAACAGAAATGAGACTGGATCACTGAGTTGTACATGTGGAGAAGCCCTCTCATGAGTTTGTAAAAGAAGTATAATGAAAGTATCCTGTTTCTCTCTCTATCCCTTCCTCTTCTCTCTCTTCCCCCTCTCTCTTCCATATTGCCTATACTTTTTCTTCCTTCTTTTCCCTTGGCACTGACCTATAACTCCCAATACCAGCATGTGGTTAACATCTACAATGAGCTGTTGATCAGTGAGACCTACAAGGTTTCCCAAAAGAAGACAGATTTCTGTCAGAGTACTTGATGACCCACCAGAGGTTATTGGTAAGACCCTACTGCTGAAGACACCATATGCTGTTGGTATGAAACATGGAGCAACCTGGCTGGAATCTGGAAGAGAGTCAGTCCCCAGACAGTTAGCTTGTCTAGTGCCAGAAGGTGCTACATAAGTGACTGGGGGAAAATGACCAACATCTGTCTAAGCAACTCATGGTCTAAGCTACTCAGCAGCAAACAACCTGACATGATTCTCATACAGGTGCAGTAGTGGCACACAGCCATGGTGGGCTACCAATTGCTCTAGATTTGGCTAATGGAACCTCTCAGTGCAATGGAACCCATACCTGGAAACAGGAAACAAGTCAGAACCATATCCAAAAATGTGCCCACTCTCCAATATCAAGCTCCCACCAATAGCGGGATACAAGAAGGCCTATACCTATTAAATTCTTTCTAAAATAATAATGGTTATCCATGTATCTTGCACTGACCTCACTCTCCATTGGAGAATCTGCTTCTCTCTTTCAGAAGGACCCAGAACCTGAGGAGAGAATCAGCCCATCGCACCTCAACAGGGCACCAGATGAAGCCATTGAGTTATAGGGGAAATGAGCAAGAGTGCTGCTTTATTGGTGAACCTGGTACCAGCACAAGGGTGAAGGAGATAGACACAAAGAACACTCAACCCCTACCAAATCAGATACCCAGAGACAAAGAGGTTCACAAAACCTCATCACTGAAATAGACCTAAAATGAACCCAACACGGCTCAGGGAAACTCGCCAAAGAGGGGGCGGAAAGACTGTTAGAGCCATGAGTTGGATCATTATACACAGTCATTGCCTCTCCCGTATAACTGATGGCTACCTACATAAGGCAAGACCCACATTACCCATGGGGGAGGACAGGGAGAAGGCTAATGATGATACCATCATGGCTATATATATACTATATACATAACTAATAAAAAAATATATTAAAAAACAAGAAAGTATAAAGGCAATTCAATAACAGACTAAAATATATCTTGAATTCAGTGTACTATTGTACCAAAATATTTTAGTTAAAAAGAAGTTAAGAGAAGCAGGCCACTCTCTCCATGACTTCCTGATCTTTATTACGTAGCAGGAACTTTACTAAGTATCCCATAGTTTTCTTTATATAATTTTCATAATAGCACATGTGTTATTATGATTATTAACCTTATTTTCAGTTGGGAAATAGATTAGGAAATTTAATGTTTGTTAATATGAGATTGTTTTTTCACAGAAAAAAACACGAAGAAATCATCCAATTTTGTGTGTGTGTGTGTGTGTGTGGCAGTGTTTTACATGTCATGCTTGCCTTGTTATTTGTATAAATTGGTGAGAATGAGCTGTGTTTGTGTGTGTGTGTGTTTGGAATAGGAAAATTCATTTTGAGGTCAGAGACTGAGGGAGGACAGAGGAAAATTCTCTATTCTTTTCTTACATATTTCTTTTTAAGCATCTCCTGAATGTCAGCAATGGTCTGAATGTCAGATTGCTTGTATTCATTTATTTATTTATTTAATTTTTTGGAATAGGTCTCCCTGAAACCCAGGCTGACGTGGGAACCTGCTCTGTAGCTCAGATGGTCACCTGCTTGTGCAGATCCTCCTACCTCAGCCTCCTGAGTGCTGGGATTAAAGGCTGAGTCATCATTCCTGGGCTACATTATCTAATTTTAGGGCATCTCTGTGTTTGTGTGGTCCATCCCCGCAATGGAGTGTATGTGAGGAAATATGACATTTTTAGTCTTCTTAGGTAAAGTATCATTAGACAAAGAAGGTTACTTATAGCCAAAACTTGTACTTTATAGGTCACTTTCCCTTTTCTGCACACTTCCTGGGGTCAAACACATGCCTCCCCTATCCCCACACAATGTCACGGACCAAATGACTCCATTCTCAACCAACCTAGTGAAGATCGAACTGCTTTAGCCATTGAGCAAGGATAGTCACGTTGGAAGGAAGCAGAATTGTCACACTGTGGACATACTGAATGCACTTTGGGACACACCTGGAGCCCCAGCTTGTGTAAACATTGTGTACAAAATTCATCGACAGCTTCTTCCTGTTGCGGTCAAATAATTCAATGAGAATGTATAACTTGCACAAGACCTTGTTCCTAACAAGCCTGTCTCAGGTCTTTGAAAATGGATAGACTCCTAACTACAAATGCTTCCCTTAAAGAGGCACATTTTCATAGTTTGACACCAGTAGCATCTAATAGAATTTTCTTCTCTCCCTCCTGCCCTGACTTCAAATATAATGAAAGTCATGGTTAAACTCACACCTCTATTTTTTTCTATTCTGCTTTCATCTAGACAGAACCTTTTATTTGACAGGATTCAACTCATATAAACAAATGTAAAATATTACAGTTCAAAATAAAGGATGCGAAATATACGTCGCTCCTCAGACTCGCCCTGACCTTGAGAAGAGTGCGCAGTTGGCAGCTGTCTTTGGACTGATGCTGTTGACCTCAGCCTCGCCTGTCGAAGAACTCAAATGGCAACAAAGTTCTTCCACTGGAAAGGGATCCCTTCATGTCATCACTGCAGTTCCCTCACACCTGCTACTGTATCCAGGGAGGAAGTCAAACACAGGGAGCTGCAGTGGGAGAGAGCTTAGGTCAGGGCTATAAAAACAACCACTATTTATTTGTTTTGCAACAACAACAACAAAAAAAAAAATGGCCATTTCCTGTCTGAAGAGCAGTGATAAGCATTCCTAAAGGCCTGCACAGATTCCTGGTGAAATTAATCTTTCTATCTTGAGCCACAGAAAGGGCCCCAGTCCTAGGTCCTCATTGTTCACACAAACATTCACACCCCATTTCCTCAATGACAGCCATTCTTTCTCACAGCCACTTCCTTTTCCTTCCACCTCAATAAACTGGAGGTGGGTGAAGAAGAAGATTAGCCAAATGTGTGCTTCCTCCCCACCCCACCCTGCATACTGCCCTAGAGCACTAGTATTTTCAGAGAATAATGTTACAGTTGGTAGTAGATATTTACAGTGAGGGGAGGGAATGTGAAAGAAATCCTTACCATACCATTAGTACATAGATAAGCTTGACTCTACCGAGAGACAACACCATAATTTCAATCTTATGGAAATATTCATTTCAGGTATTTGTTTATGGCAATAAATATGAACTGAATCATCAGGAGAGTGTGGTAATTCAGTTTTGTGACATGGACAAATGAGTTAGTGTAAGTTTGCTGTAAGCTTTGTGTCTGTAACAATGTATTTGGGTCTTGCGTATGATCTCCGTCATCCTAAAAGGAACTTGAAAAGGTAACTTAAAACTAGAGCATTCCGGGCAAGTGGTAACACCACTCACCTTTTTAATATGGTTGAAAGAAGAGACAGTGGTTTCCTAGTAGAACCTTGATAGTTGAACTAGCTCAGAAGTGCATGTTTGACTTATGATTTGGTTAAAAAGAAAATAACCACACAAAACTTAGAAGAGGAAACTGTACAACTGATTCTAACAGCATTTCAGTCACAGAAAGGCCAGTAGAACTACTTTCTATCATGCTGGTCGTCATTTTCCCAGAAACTATAGCCATTGTTGACAGGACTCATGCACGGAGATAAGATTGTGTGGATTATATTTTTTATCAAGAATGTGTAAAGAAAACACAATTTCCTCTATATCTGTGCTTTACAAGGGGATTTGAGGTTCCAACTGAAATATACTATAAATAAAAATGCTCATGGGTTTAAAAAACAAAACAACTGTGCAATGTCTTATACATCATTTGTTTAATTTTAAAAATATTTTTATTTACGTGTGCTGGTTGGGGCACACAAGGATCTGTTGCTATTGCAAACGCCAGATACTTGTGCCATGTTTTGTGCATGGTTTTATGTGGGTGCTGCGGATCTGAATCCAGACCAACAGGCTTTGCAAGCACGTGGAAACTTCTGAGCCATCTTCCTGGCCTTTATTTGAACTATGGTTCAAATACTACTTGGAGGCTAATGCTGAAGAATATTTTGAAAATTGGGCTACTTAAAATTTATCATTAAGATTAATTCTGAAAGTCATAGAGTTGGCCAGGCGATCAAGTCCCAAGTGGACTCCTCCCTACTCCCCTGCTGCATGACATGAGTCACAAGTCCTGAAAAGCCATTTCCTGGGGACAGGGACAGCCACAGTGGCTTCCACTGCAGCTTCCTGAGGACCCGGACTGCACAAACAAGAACAAACTCAAGATGTTCACTGACCTCCGGGAGGCACGCACAGAGCACTACAAATGTCACAGGTTTCCAGAAAACTCACCCAAGGGCCCTGTGACCATTCCTTCAGAGGGACCCCATCACCAGCAAGGTGGCAAGTCAGATTGGACCCAGCCAGCCAGCCCTAGGTGCACTGACTGCTGCCCAGGGAGCTGACTGTGTGGGTGGACTCTGTGCGGGGTCCTGCCACATAGGGGAGGCTGGTTCTATCTGTGTCCAGTACCAGGATGCCCCCACGGCCCAACAGTTCTGTTGTGTATGTGTGTAGGATACTGTGGGGATGATATACAATGGATTTGGAGGGAGTAAAAACTATGCCCCGGTGGGAAGGGGTCTTTTCCACTTAAATCCTGCTGGAAACCACACGAGAATCCTGAAGCTACTACCATTATTCCTTTCAGAGGTGTCCCCAGGTTCTTTGTCACTGCCTTCATTTCAGGAGAGTAGCTCCTCTCCTCCCCTGTCCCCTGGAGCTGCCCTCTTTCCTGGGACAGGAATGTGCAACTACTGTGCAATGTCCCCAGGGTCCCAGGCTTTCCTGGTGCCCAGATGGATTTTTGACACATTTCTCCTGGGGGTTCAGGCTTGCTGGTGGGCTTACATGTCCCCCCCTGGGCTGTAGGGAGAGCTCCCAGCCCGCTTCAGGACTATGAGGGCTGACACTAAAACCTTTGGCACTGCTATTGTTCAGGGGAGGTGGCTGACTCTCAGTAGAACCCACGTTTGTCTATAAGCTCGAATAGTATTTACTGTTCTAGATGAGAGAAAAAGTTGGAAACTCTAGGATGAAATCACATCGCTTTCCGTCCAACGTAGCACTGACGACAGGGCTCACAAGGCTGGAGTCTGCCAAACCGAAGGACAGAGCGAAGCAGCTGGCCACCCTGCTGCTGCTCCTCGCAGCCCATTGCGATGAGCGTGGCACCTCTCTGCCATGGCCTCCCCTTTCCCGGATTTCTTCTCTCATCAGTTTGATTCCTGGGTGCTGTTTCCCAAGCACTACCTGTCCACTATGCTTCTCCACTCTCCAGCTTCGAGGAGGGGAGGCTGTTTCTCTTGCTTTCAAGGTGACTTAGGCTCACAGCCCCAAGAGATGTTTCCTGCTCTGTGAGTTAAATCAAAGCTGTGAATCACAGCTACAGGTGGTGCTTGCATGGTGTCCAGAAACAGATCCACAAGAAGATCTCTCCCTTTATCCAAGCAGTCCCACGGTCCCATGCTTAATCACTTCTCTCAGCTGATGTTCACTTTGAAAACAAGAAAATCTCCAGAGCTGGACTGGTGAGAAAGCCTATCTATCCCTTATATTTATTAAAAATAAATAATTAGCAAATTCACAAGCTATTCTGATAGGAAAGACAAAAGTTACTAACATATAATAGATTTTTTATGGAAGAAGGTATAGCTTTATGGACAAATGCATACTTTTCATAAAAATATAGCAGAAAAAAATTAACTCTACTTGTTTCAGTCTACTTTTTAAATATTGGGTGATAATTTTTTTTAATTACAGAAGTTTCTCACAATTTGTTGCTATTAAGAGCAGTGTGACTTTGAGTAATTCATTTTACTTCATATATCACATGAAATAAATATTAATTTTCCCATGTGAAATGCCAAGAAGCCATTCACGGTTATGAATCATTTGGCTTTTCTTGATGTGTGTATAGTATTGTGCATGATGTATGCATGTGTGTGTGTGTTGTATGCATGTGTGTGTCGATGTGCTTGCTCCATGTATATGCATACAGAGAATTCTACCACTCTTTCACCTTATTGCCTTGAGACAATCAATCTCTCTCTGCCCTCAGAGCTCTCCATTTTTTAGTTAGACTGGCTGACCAGGGAATCCTACAGCATTCCTTTCTTTGATCCCCTAAGCATTGTCATGACAGGCATATACAGCCATGCCTGGCCTTTTACATGGATGCTGGGGATCAAACTGGGGTCCTCACACTTGGCACAGCAAGTGTCCTTGCACACTGAGCCATCTCCCCAGTCCCTAGTTTGTCTTTTTATATTCTACTGTATGGGTTTTTGCATTCACAGTAAGACTAATAGTTGTACCCTGTATTGTAATACTAGGGTTGTATATATATTGTAATCAGTAAAGGGGACATCTTTGATCTGTACTTATAATTGATCTCAAATGCAGGGAGAATATTTTGTCATGCAAAATGAGAAACAACACTTGGTATTTGCAATCTTTGCTTTTGGTATTCCTTGGAAAGAATCTTTTTTAACACAAAGTAAAGTATGAATATTTAAGTACTTATATTGTTTAATCAACTGTGCTCATGTGTATAAATGACTAAAGCAAATAAATCCTGCAATAAAATTTTGCATTTTAATAACTTTTGACGATGCAAATTTTCTGTAACTATTGAGTTGGTTCTGGCATTGAGTTCAGTAGCAGACCATCACAATGCCTTCAGTTCATGCAATTTGGATATGAACTGATGAAGATGATAAAATTTTAATTTGTCAGTGCTATGAAGAGAATGACAATCCTGTGCTTATTAGCAAATAATATTGTTTCCAAATTGGGCTGCTTCAGCTTACATTTGGTACTTTCTTTTGATTACCTTGCAAAAGATAACAAAGCTACATATTTGTTTCACACACAAGTAACGTCACACAAATCAGGCAGGGTGGTCTGTGGTCTGTGGTCCCATGGTAGAGGTGTTGCTGGCAACATTGTTGGAAGTTATAATCATGTGCTCTGCTTCACCTGTCATACCTTAATTAGATAATGGAATGACAGGGGAAGCAGAAGAATTCCCCGTGGATCTCTGAAATTAGGGTTTTTAATAATTTGTTTATACTATGCATTTCATCAGAAAACACCAAGGAGACAGGTTTTCTGTCTGAATTATAAAGTGGATTTCTCTGTTGGTAGTACATGAATATTATCCATTGCGTGACAGATTTTGTTGTATATATTTGCATTTGTTGCTCCCTAGAGTGGTTGTTATATCTTGAATACACCAGCTGTCTCTTGGGATGATTTCATAAAAATGAGAAGTTTTTTTTTTTATCAAAAGGACAATATTTTCCTACATAAAGTAGAAGTCAAAGCCTATATTTTCCTTTCATTAATTGATAACATTAAATATTGTGAAGCAAAGCTTTTCCTTTCCAAATGATTTCTTTTATAAAAATCATACTTAGCCCAATAGTTTTTGTGTTTGTCCTGAACAGTGAATGGATACACCAAGGCATTTGGCTTGATGTAACAGGTTTAGATGTTATATAGAATCCTCTCAGCAACAACATCTAAGACCACTTTCAAATCAATCAAGGAATCCAGGCTAACATCTGTGATTCCTACAAGTTCTCCCTGCTACACGTCTCTGCAAACAAGAAATAGATATTTGCTGAGAGAAAATATGGGCTCTAGAGTGTGCACAGTGATTATTGTGTCTAAGTAACACTGTTCCCATCTCCTTCTCCTGCAATGAGAAGCAGCTGGGAATCCTGACTCAGGAGTGGCTGAAACTGTATTTGCTTCAAGACTTGTGTAAATATCAATTTGAAGAAAGGGTGACTTCTCTGGATAAAGTACGATGGATGGAGATGAGGTGGTTGGGTCACCATGACACTCCTAAGCCCAAAGACCTTAGCGAGAAGGTATTAAATCTAAAACTGTGGACTTCCCTACTGTGATAAATTCATAGCTGAGTGACAGAAGTTTCCATGTCAAGAAGGTCAAAGTGTCATTTCTAATGATTGATTACCTACATCCTTGGGGTTGGACATGAAGGTCATACAACAAAGCTGGCCAGTGAGAAGCCAACCCATGAAAGAAGGAAGGTGAGTAATCTAGAAATGCAGCTTAATGAAAAATAGGCTCTCTTCACAGGAAAAAAAAAATATTGACAAGATTGATATATTAAGAAGCTATCCTGACATCTAAGATCTTTGCTCTCAAGACTAATTGAACTGGGAAAACAGAAAGCATGTGATTTTAAAATAGTATTTGGCCCTTCAAAAGAAGAAAAATCCCACATTATGGTGATATTTAGGTCTAGAACAAGTGATATCTGCTAATATTTGGAGCTCATACACAGGCAGTCACTGCTCCACCTCCAAGCCATTACTTTAATCTCCCTTCAGCTATAGATCTGAATGAGTTACTTTTCCAAATGCAAAGACAGCTTTCCTGCTGGTGTCTCATTGGGTGAATGTTTCCCTTTTACATCTGTCACTACAGGGTTCCACCCCTTACCAAGAGCTGGGATTAATCCTTTCCATTCTGTGATAACTGTGTTTCTTTCTAAGGGATGTTTTAGAGATCACCTTCAACAAAACTTACTTTAAAAACTTTTAAATAAATTAATTTATTTCCAAGGAGAGAGAGAGAGAGAAGAGAGAGAGAGGAAATGAAAAAGGGAGAAGTATGTGAGTGCTTCCAGGTACTGCAAATGAATTCAGGATGCATGTGCCATTTGTGCATCTGGCACTATCTGGGTACTGGTAAATTGGACCCAGGTTGTTAGTCTTTGCAGGCAAGTATTTTAACTGCTGAGCTATATCTCTAGGTCCAAAACCTACTTTCTCATTTTAGAGATTATAAAAAGGAGAGTGAAAAAGTGTTCTCCATCCAGGCAAAATATTTATAAGTATGTATTGAGATATCACATATCAAAGGGAGCAATCCAACCCTACTAAAACCCTTAGTACAATATAGAATGGCTTGAAATTGCAAATATTTCAACTGAAATCATATAGGTGTTTGAAAAAATAAACCCTGAACTTGGGGAAATGGCTCAGTGAATAAAGTGCTTGCCATGAAATCTCAAGGACAGATCCCACATAAATGCCAGGTGAGCAGGTGGGAGTGGCAGCCCACTGCTAATCCCAGCCTTTGGGAGGCAGAACAAAGAGGATCCCTGAGGCAAGCTGGCTAGCTAGACTGGCTAAATCAGATCAGAGAGCTCTGGGTTACAGTGAGAGAGTCTGCCTCAGTATACACGGTGGAGAACAATCTTGGAAGATACCCAATACCAACGTCTGGCCTTTAAATGCACCCTCACACATAGCACACACACACACACACACACACACACACACACACACACACACACAGAGTTTTAAAAAATATCCAACTAGTGACCTAAAATCCCAAATGCACAAATCCAACATAACACAAGAAACACTAACCATCAGTGCAGTATGACTCCTCTGACAATTACTAACCCCACAGTAATGGACAATGTCCAATATTCCTTGATAGTTGAATACCCAAACAAGCTAGGCATAGAAGGAGCATGACAAAGGAAAGATGTCACAAACCTATAGCCATTATCATATTAAATAGAGGAAACAACATTTCCACTAAAATCAAGAATAAGACAAGAATGTTCACTTTCTCCACTCTTTTTTTAAAATTATTGTTTTTTATTGACTTTTATACTTACATACAAAAAAAAAACCCACCTGATATTTCCCCCCCCCCCATTCCCCTTTAGAACTCCAGTCTCCATCATATCCCCTTCGTCTCTCCATTAGTCTCTCTTTTAATTTGATGACATCATCTTTTTCTTCTATTTTGAGGGTCTTGCGAAGGTATTGCTAGGCACTGCAAGGTCATGGATATCGAGGCCAATTTCTGTCTGGGCAGTTGCATTGTAAGAGGTCATACCCTTCCTTTGGCTCTTCCATTCTATCCTTCCCCTCTTCCACAATGGTCCCTGAGCCTTGGAGGGTGTGACAGGTGTTTCAGTGCTGGGCACTCCTCTATCCCTTCTTCTCAGCACTATGTTGCCTTTTGGGTGATCCCAGTGGTCATCACCATCTGAAAAGAGAAGCTTCTCTAACCAGAAGTGAGAGTAGCGTTAATATGTGAATATGAACCTTAAGTGTAGTGCTTTCAGGGCAGCTTGGTGGGAATAATATATACATTTAGTCAGACAAGAGCAGGCTTATACCCCTAAGGCTCATGACCTCAGCTACCATAGACTTTTACTTAGGTTTTTCAGTACCAGGTATGTATTCCCTCCTGTAGAGAGGTCCTTCAGTCCAATTATGGAGCAGTTGGTTACCCCAAGAGTAGACACGCCACTATTGCACCTGTTCAGTCATTGGGCCTGTCTAGCCAAGCTTATCCAATATAGTTTGGGAAATTTTAGCAAGAACAATATGACAACAGATATAAAAGGGATATAAATGGAAAAGGAAAAAGTCAAATTATTGTTAAATAAATAAATGAGAAAATAAAGATATAAAAACAATTGTATACTAATGCTACATGTTTTAGTTGTTAAAATAAGTTTGCTGGCATAAAACTCTGAATATATAGTCACTAAAATATTAAGTTTTGAGTAGGAAGTTTCTTTTCCTTTTTAATTTTTCCTGACATAATAATATTTAATTAAGAAATGAAATATTAAAATGAGTCCAGTACACATATAAAAAACGCAAAAAATTCCAAGTTTTATGAGAAATGTGAAATTGGCAATGGATTTCTTCAACTAAGAGAAGAAAAGAGTTTTCTAGATTTCTGAGTATTTTATTACTGGAAATTTAACTCTTGGGGACAGAATAGAATTAAGAACTAATATGAACTAGCCTACCTCAATACTGATAAGGTACTAAGATAGCATGTTTACTTCTTGCTTTTGAAAGCATACTCAGATGAAAAGAATAATCATTTATTTAATAGAAGTCAACACCATAATAAAATACATCCTCCTGACCACGGCATATTGGGTCAGATTAATTTTGATGGCCAACTTATTTTACATTCCCAAAGTGTAAAATGGCTGACCAGGGGCTGGAGAGATGGCCCAACCGTTAAAGTGCCTGCCTGCAAAGCCTAAGGACCTAGGTTCGATTTCCCAATACCCATGTAAACCCAGATGCAGAAGGTAGCACATGTATCCGGAGTTCCTTTACAGCGGTAAAAGGCCCTGGTGTGACCATTCTCTCTTTCATCCTCTCTTCCCTCTCAAATAAATAAAATAAAATATTTTTAAAATTTAAAAATAAAAACAATAAAATGTTGTTCACCAACAGTGAGCTGATTTAAACAACTAATTCTTGATGCACTACAAATCAAAAATTGTATGGCACAATGCAAATCTGGTTCTAGCCATACCACATGGCAAAATAAAGGAAGTGGATTCTGTGAACATGGCTGTTCTGCGCAGGCCTGACGTGACAGCAGCTACAGTTCCATGCTCGGGAGAAACCTGCTATGAGATGACCTGTTCAGAGACAGGCTGTCATTGGTCACAAAAAGGGGACCACCCCATAAAATGATTGGCCAGTCAAGCCCCTTAAAACCTACCTGCACTTCCTCAATAAACGAGTTTGTGGCAGCTCGCTTCCCACTTTCACCCAACTCCCAGAGTCTGTGTTGTGATTCGCGCTGCTCACCCCCAACTAGGCAGAGACCCTACTGTCCCTCCTGGACTGGCCTTAGGGGGGGACCCCAACAAAAAATAACTTCATATTAATTTCCAAAATAAAAAAATACTTAGAAAGCTATACTAGCACTAGATTTTATTTCATTTTTTTAATTTATTTAACACAGAGAGAGAAAAAGACAGAGAGAGAGAGAGGGAGAAAGGAAGGAAAGAAGGAAGGAAGGAAGGAAGGAAGGAAGGAAGGAAGGAAGGAAGGAAGGAAGGGAGGGGGGAAATAAGGAAGGAAGGATGGCAGGCACACTGGGATCTCTAGCCATTGCAAATGAACTATAGACACATGAGCCATCATGTGCATCTGGCTCACGTGGGTTCTGAGGAATGAAACCTGGGTCCTTAGGCTTCATAGGCAATTGCCTTAACTGCTGAGCCATCTCTCCAGGCCCATATCACTGTTTTTCTAAGTTAATGAGAAAGTGTCTTTAATATACCTTTATTGTTTTTTTTTCTCAGATGGGTATTTTTGTTCAGGTATTATTATTGTATATTTGGTTTGTTTCAGAATAATCCATAGTAATTTAAATTATAATCAATCTTCTTTTAGAATCATAGCATCAAATTTAATATGTATACTTCAAAAATGATACATGACAAGAACAGCAATCAAATAAAGATATGATTTTTGGACTCTGACTGGTCTCTTGAGACTTATTCATCTGTCTTATTGACCATCCATCTATCACCTATCATTTTTTTTCATCAGGAATATGAAAAGAAATTTACTTATTAACATCTAGTTACACCCACTGAAATGTGGTCCTGCAAGCTGGAATAAGTTTCAGGTTTAAAGAAGGAAATACATTTCCTCCAGAAAGCATCTGTAGTTAGTGTTCCTCTATTTAAAAAGTAAATAAAGTTACCATTGATTAAAACTGATAAACCAATGCCAATTCATCTCATCAACTTGGGAAATACATTTCTTCTAGCACTTTTCATATGACTCCTCATTTGTTTGTTGAAAAATTTGAAAAAATTGTTCTAAGTATGAACAGGTGTGAGATTAAGTATGCTCTGAGGATTTCTTATCCTGAATATAATCCTTTCTTCTTGGTTTTTGTTTTAGTTTGTGATTTTTGAAACAGAGTCTCACTCTAGCCCAGGCTGACCTGGAATTCACCATGTATTCTCAGGATGGCCTCGAACTCACAGCGATCCTCCTATCTCTGCCTCCTAAATGCTGAGATTAAAGGTGTGCGCCACCACTCCCAGCTAAAATCCATTCTTTCTTTTTGAAAATATTGAAATATGACAATGTCAGAATGACACTAAGAAGACTAACCTTGTCCTATCATGAAGCTCTTAAGACAAACCCCAGCCCCCAACCTATGGTTTCTTTCATGCTGACATATTAGGAAACATGGAGACAAAGTGGTTAGTTGTTAATGGCCTCCTATCTGTGATGTCTCAGAGCAATCATGAAGCTGAAGGCGTTTTTTTTTTTTATAAATTATTTTTATTTATATTATTGTAATTTTACATTCATAATGGTGACTCCATTATCCTCCTCCCTGTCCTCCCTCTTCCATAGGGACCCTCGTCAATGGCGAATGCCTGATGGCCTCTTGAATCCTATACATGATAAGTTCCTCAGGTGATGTTTGCTGATAGAGATCTGCCCTCCATGGCTGAAAAGTGCTGTCTGTCTGCAGCCACTAGCGAGGCTGGTTCCACAGTGGGTGCTTTCCTCCCCAGTACAGAGGCAGAGGGAAAGAAGGCTTCTTCCTGCCCTGTAGACAGCATCCGCGACTGCCTGGCTGGCCACCTGGGCCGCCTCCCCTTTCAATAGCTGGATATCCTGTCCTGTTTTTCAGAGGCAGAGCTGTCCAGGACCATCGCCTGGGAAGTGAGTTGTGACTTTCCAGGGTTTTAAGCTTGCCAAGATTATTAAGGAAAACACAGTTTGAGGTTATACAAATTCCAAATCTTCTGCCTCCCTGGTTGTCTGAAATTTGAGAGCAGGAGAAAAAGTATGTGTGGTAGTCGTGAGTTTATATGTGTTCTAAAGCAAAAGTTTGCGTTGAAAATGCATAAATTATCAGAACATATTTTTGTAGGCAAGCCAAGGCACATTTTGAAAATGGGAAAATTAAAACATAAGAGCGCCCTCTGTGCTTTAGGGAGTAATGAGCAGAAATTGTTCTCCAAGAGAGTGTGGTGGAATAAGTGCTGACTATGAGTTAAGAGACATGGTTGAGACTTGGTTGAATATGTAACACATTTTTAATTTTTCTTTAAAAAAGGTTCATAATTTGAAAATGTCTTGGTGCTTCAGGGGAACCAAAGGAAGGAAGAAACATGTGACAAGAAGACAGACAACTAGTAAGAAAGTGCTTGTTTGTCCTTTTACTGGTGGTCCCTGTAATTCACGCAGATTCACCCCAAGAATATTCAGGTGACAGTTTGGGAAGACTGCTAGCTCCCATATGTCAAAAATTGTGGCCTGGCCTTATCTGAACAGGATAAACTCATGGATCTGTGATGCTGGCCAATAAAATCTGTCTGATGTCTACCGCAGATGGCTGTTTACATATACCTTATAGGCACCATTCAAAATGAATGCTCTCGTGTGGTTTCAGATCACATTTTAAAGTCATGGGCTTTTTAATTAAAATATCTACAACTTTTGTCTTTCTTAAATTAAGGGATATTTCTTTTCTTCTTTGTTTGTCAGTTTAGAGAGTGTCATTAATGTACATGCAAACCTCGGTATCGGTTCACTCGTACAGACAATAATTATCATCATTAATGTCTGGCATGTTCAAAATGACATTCTAGAATATTTTTGGAAGATATTCTTTTCCTTTTGGATCAACCTCTCATTTTATTGTCCTATTAAGTCAGAATTTTCTAAGAAGTTTATAAAAATGAAATTGAACAAGGTATCTATAGCAGTACTGGTATCAATTTGGAAGTGAAAATTCCCCTGTGATTAATATAACTAGGTGTGCAAGGAAACACTGTTTTCTTTGCTAATTCTACTGTGAAAGAATTTGAAAATTAAAGTTAAAGAATATAGTTAACCTTTCACAGGTTTAAAGTAGATGATTAATGACTATTTAATTCCACAAAACTTCATGGGTTTGGGCTGGGGAGATGGCACATAAGGATGAGGCCCTGAGTACAGATCTCCAGCACCATTGTAAATGTCGGGCAGGATGGTGTGTGACTGGGATTCCAGCACTGTGGAGGCAGAGACAGGAAGTGGCTGTTCTCATTAGGTTTAGTGAGAAACCCTGTCTCCAGGAATAAGGTGGAAGGCAATGGAGGATACTCAATGTTGACCTCTGCCCTCCAGGTCCATGCTCACACATGTGCAGGAGAACCTGCACCAACATGTGCACTCACCACACATATGTGAACATGCATACACATGAGCAAGCACACCACACACACATGCAGAAAAAGAGCCTTAATAAATTGAACTCTAGAGCTAGTATGTTCACCTGTACTGCCCTTTAGACCAAACATCATAATATGAAAAGCTACAAAATTTAAGTATTTAAAAAAGTTTTATTTTTACATATTTTAAGATAGTGTAACTTAAAGATCCATTGGGAATGGCATCAATAATTAATGTATCTCTAAGAGTATCTGAAAAATTACATATATAATGTAAGCTTCGAAGGGATTCCTGGCAAGAATTCTTTTTTGCCTCATCTTTCAAACTATGCACAGGGTATATTCAAAGACCCATTTGAATTGTGAGGAACTCTTTCCAAAAGTATATATGTGCTCAAACACACAAATAAACATAAACTTATGTATAATATATGTACATATACATATCTCAGACATATATTTCTTAAAATAGTTATTTCAAGTTCTACATTGTACCTCCATTTTTATATTAATTTATGTTATATTAATGTTATTGCTGTACTTTTTTGTAAAGTGCTGATCTTTTCCCACACCAATGTAAGAAGGACCAAAACTCAAAATCTGTGTACTAAAAGATTTCACGTGAAAAAAATGTATCATTTATTTATATTTTGATTTTATGCACAGGCATAGTTTCCCCTTCTCATTGGTTATAGAGCCCTATCTTCTGTAACTAGAGAAAATAAATTGTATTGGAAATTTATTTTATGGTGAGGTGGTATGTTTGCATGTGTGTGTGTGTATGTGTTACTTGTGTTCACTATTTTCCACCAATATAATTCACCATGAATATTATGATTTCCTATGAGAATTTTGATATATTTAATGTTACAGCCTTAAGGGTATTTTTTGTAGATCTAGGGAATTAATTCAAGAATTGCATCATTAAGAAAGGTGATATTTGCTCAATAGTATATTGTTGCAAGAAATATAAGCAGTCATGTTTTAGAAGCCTATTTTTTAATGACTCTGAAGTAATGCTGATAAAGCATGCTGTGGTCACCAGGCTTTGTTCATTTCCTTTATCCCTCTGGCAAGGAAACAAATCAATGACTCCACACCACAACAGAAAGAGACAAAATATGTGAATATTTAGATGTATTAGTTGATTTATTATTATCAATTAATATTATTAAATAGAGGAAAGAAAAGACTGTCTTCAGATTAATTGTGGATGGTGTACACTTTTGGAGAGCCCTGAAGGAATCTCATTTTGATCATTTCAGGGATGTTTGTCGGTTTATATGGGCCAGAATCTCCCAGCATGCAACAAATATGGTGCAGATGCTATAATGAGAGAGGTCAAGATGTATCTGTACTCAGAAGAACATGTGAAAGTATTAGGTAAGCTAAATGTGAAAATGAAAATGTATGGCATATCTCACATGTGTAATTTATATTTCATATAAAGCATTATAAAATGTTTTAGAAATCTACATTGCAGACATGAATACTAACATCATTTGGAAAGGATTTGAACTAGGTTTGGTGGTATACACCTTTAATCCCAGCACTCGGGAGGCAGAGGTGGGAAGATGGTCATGAGTTTGAGGCCACCCTGAGACTATATAGTGAGTTTCATGTCAGCCTAGAGTAGAGCAAGACTGTACCTCAAAAAATAAAATAATAATAATAATTTGAAAGGATTTGAGTCATTTTGATGTATTTTTCCAAATTTGCATTTTATACAATCAGGATTTACCTTTAAATTGCAATGTATACTTGTATTAGTTATTTTTTTCTTTCTTTAATTATTTTACATTTATTATACATATATATAATGTGTATTGATCCTGATCCTGTGTTAGTCAAATTTTGATTGCTGTGACAAAATATCTGACTCTAGAAATTTAAGGAAAAAGTTATCTTTGGCTCACAGACCCATAGGTTGCAGACCATGGCTGCCTGGATCCATGGCTCTCAGACTGTGGCAAAGTGAAATCTCATGACAGAAGAACATGGCTGTGAAAAACTGCTTGCCTAGAGAGAAACTGGGCACAATATAATACTTTTTAAAATATTGTATTTTTATTTAGTTATTTGTTTATTTGAGACAGAGAGAGAGAGAAAAGAAGACACAGAGAGAGACAGAGACAGAGAGAGAGAGAGGGAAAGAACTAGCACACCAGGACCTCTAGCCACTGCAAATGAACCCCAGATGCATGTACCACTTTGTGTATATAGCTTACGTGGGCTCTGAGGAATGTTACCTTGGTTGTTTGGCTTTGTACAAAAGCACCTTAATCACTAAGCTATCCCTCCATCCCCAAAATAGTACTTTCCAAAGACATCCACCCTGCCTCTGCTGGTGGGCTTCGCCTCTAAATAAGCCCATCAAGTTATGAACTCATCAATGCACTGTGATGAGTGAACTAAACCTACATGACTGACTTGGCAGCAGCCCTCATGACCCAGTCCCCTCTGAAGCCCTGCCTCTGAACATTGCTGCATCAGGGACCAGGCCTGCAATAAGACACGAAGCTTTGGGGAGAACACATTATATCCAAACCATGATAGTATGTTATCAATAAATATATACTGTGTGTCAATAGGTTAAAATTTAGTCTAGATTTTAACAATATAAATAAAATATGCTGGGCATGGTGGTATATGCCTTTAATCCCAGCATTTGGGAGGCAGAGGTAGGAGGATTGCTCTGAGTTCAAGGCCATCCTGAGACTACATAGTGAATTCCAGCTCAGTCTGGGCTAGAGTGCCACCCTACCTCGAACCCCCCCCAAAAATAATAAATAAATAAAGATTAGAAATCATTATATAAACAGACTCTACCAATGTAAAAATATATCATTTTAAATAAAAATAAAGCATAATTATTGATAAAGTGAATTTTCCACTCTAATTCTATATATTTTGCTCTCATATTGAAATGTATAATGACATGTCATATGCTACAGAAATACAGAAACTCAAAAGTTCAGAATGAAATTTTGGACATGGGTCAAAGATTATAGATGAGAAAAATATCTTTCAAATTGAGGTACAAATTAAATGGACTATTTATAAAAATACCTCTGTAAAAACAATTTAAGATATGTTTTCATATTTCTTATAGAGTGCCTAAAAATAACTACTTTAAAAAATTTTTTTAAATTATTTTTTATTTATTTTTGGAGAGAGAGACAGAGAGATATAGACAGAGGGAGAGAAAGACAGAGATGGACGCGCCAGCAGCCTCTAAGCTGCTGTGAATGAAATCCAGATGTGTGCGCTCCCTTGTGGTCAAGTGTGGCATTGCGCCCTTGCCTCACTTTGCCTCTGGCTAAATGTGGGACCTGGAGATTGGAACCACTGGATATTGGAACCACTGGACATTGGAACCAGTGTTCTTAGGCTTAGCAGGCAGGCCACTAAGCCATCTCTCCAGCCCAAAATAACTACTTTTATTATTTTACTATGTAGCAAATGATAAGTTTCATTGACTTCAGAACTATCCATTGTTTAAATGTATACTTTTTATTTATATGACTTATGTGCCTGGTAATTATAATTAACTTGAACACCATGTTAATAAAGATTGTTGAAATTAAATTGTGTTTACAGTTTGTTTATATGTTTTCAGAAGACATTGAAATTCACCACACAGATGAATACAAATCTCAACAAAATTAAAGGAATCTTTTGTTTTTAACCTCGAACACAATCAACATTGTAGGAAGAGCAGAAGTAACTTGACTCATGTGGCCACTGGAAATCAAACTCAAGTGGAGATTCTTATCTTCATTGTTGGTAAGTGTTCACAATAGAGGTAGCCGAGGAGGAACAAGAGGAAGAGTAGGGACAGTGGAATATTCCTCTTAAATCAGTGACTGCTGGAGTATGACCTGTATTACTATATTTTGTTCAACTTAAATGTCTTTTAATTTCCATCTTATTTCATAAGAACTCACATATCTGTTCTGTTCCATCAGAAGACCTTTTTCATTAATAGGATTATTGTGACTATAATGATCAATGAAACTATGGCAGATTTCATGGGAATTTTAAGACCATTTCATACTGTAAGGCTAGGTAACAAAGATCTAAGTCATTAGCATAGCTTTGTAATTTACTAGTGAATGATAATTTTAAATATTTTTGATGCATTATACCACCTTGATTTCACAAACTATCCATGGGAAAGTTTCTTCTAAAGAGCTTAAAATTTTTAAGAAATCTGTGGGAACAATGGGGCAGAGAAAATTAAATAAAAATTTGAAAATACACAAGCTTCATAAGAATACATTGTTCAGGTCTAATACTCTGTGTATGAAAGTGGAATTACTTTCCTAACCAAGTGCCTTGCATTAGTTGGATCAAAGGGCAGAACTTTATCTTACAGTTTTAGAAGCTGGAAGTCTAAGAGCAAGGTGTGGTATTCTCTCATGAGGCCTCTCCTTGGCCTGCAAATGGCCACCTTTCTGTACATGTGTTCTCACAGGGATTTTCCTCTGTGAATATGTATCTCTGGGATCTCTTTGTAGGTCCAAATTTCTTCATCTTAAAAGGACATCATTCAAATTGGGTTAGGGTTCTCTCTGTATCATTTTAACTAAACCACAACTTTGAAATCTCTGTATTAGTCAGCTTCTCATTGCTGGGACAAAACACCTGATAAAAATCAGTTTAAGGGAGGGAGAGTGTATTGCCTCTTATTGTTTCATGTCCATTATGGCAGTGAAGGCATGGAGGCAGGAGCTTGAGGCAACTGGTAACATTCAGAGCAGTGAGGAAACAAGAGCAATGAATGTTGGTGCTCAGTCAGCTCTCTCCTTTTTATACAGTCCAGGACCCAAGCTCATGGAATGGTAGGACCCTCCCTAAGGGCAGGTCTTCCCACTTCAGCTAATCTAATCATAATAATCCCTAGGTCCTGTCAAGTTGACAGTCAATATAAACCATCACAGACCCTAACTCCAAGTGCAGTCATGTTTTCAGGTACCATGAACTAAAATTTCATAAGTTTGTCAGCCTGTGGCATCCTTCTAGTAGTATAAAGGATAAAAGGTAAGGTAGATGAAAATTTTGCTTACAACACTAGTAATGATCGAGATTATTGTATTTGAATTTAGCACTATCACAATTCAACTTCTTACCTGTCTTTAAACAAAGTGAAGAGGCAGGGTTTTCATCATCTCACAACAGTTGGCAATAGTGATATGATGAAATTTATTTGCCCCATACCAAAGGCTTTATTTCCAGTATTTCCTCTCTTTGCAATGACACAAAATTATTTTACCATTATTTTACATGCAAAAAAAAATGATCCAAAGTAGGTAATTATGCAATGTACTTAGCTACTGATCTTTAGAACAAAGGTTGGTTAATGTATCAGAAAAAAAGAGTTGGATGTTTTTAGACATATTTGCTTTATATAGTATTGCTTATGGTCCTGGCTATGAAAATATATTAATTTGGTTAGTCCTTGAAGAATATTTATTGCCTGCATATTATATCCCAAGTCCTAAACTAGGCAAGAAAAAGTTAGTAGCATTTTCATAGATTGTTGTTGCTTCTATATTTCAGTCTTAGTCATTGTTTTGATCAAGTTAATTTTGAGTTTTATGTGTTTGAATAAAAAATGATAATCCAGGGCTGGAGAGATGGCTTAGTGGTTAAGGCACCTGCCTCCTAAGCCTAAGAACGCTGGTTCCAATCTCCAGCGGTTCCAATCTCCAGGTCCCACGATTAGCAAGATGCAAAGTGAAGCAAGGGCACAATGCTGCACTTGACCACAAGGGGGCACAGGCATCTGGATTTCATTCCCAGCAGCTGAGAGGCTGCTGGTACACCCATCTCTGTCTCTGTCTCTCTCTCTCTCTCTCTCTGCCTCTCTCTCAAAAAAAATGATCTAATTGCATGACAATTAAAAGGACAAATGATTATATTTGTGTCATGTTTAAAATCAATTTTTACTATAAAAATAAGTGGACATTTTTATAGTTGAAGACTTGTAGGGAATGAGAAAAAAGTTAAGACTGACTGTAATTCCAACTCATGTCATTTTTAAATCATGGCATGGTAAAAGATTCTTTTATGTGTATATGGTTAAAAATCAATGCAAAAGGAAAGTCACAATGAGGGTTTTCATTTTGGAAATGGAAACAATCACCAAGTTTTTCTTCTTGTCTTGTCTCTGATTTTATTAAATCTCTGACATTATTGAACACTGTCCTATTCCACTGACATCCTACTGAATGAGAAATGAGAGATCACTGATAATGATTTGATTATGGTATAGTATTATATCTGATATGTCATGATGAATGTTAACACTGAGACAGAATTTATGGATTTGTAGGCAGTATTTAATTTTTGGAAAGAAATATTTTATCAAGATTATTAATCATTTATTATTTTCAAAGGAGCTGTGTGGCAGGTTTGATTACATTGCAGCAGAAGATGTTGAATATAAAATCTCTTTCCAGACTTTCCATCACACAATGCCCAAATCATTTGAAGAGGAAAAATTTTAATCTGTCTTTTCAGAAAGATTTATAGGAGCATCGGTTATATATGAAAAACATATATTTTGTATTTTCAGAGAAAAGTAACCTAAGAAGGAAATGTGCATGGTGAAATTGAACCTCTAGAACACCACAATGGTCAGGCTTCTAGTTATTAGTATACTTTATGTTTTGTCTTTGCATCAAGACAAAAATATCCTACTCTTTTAGGCATACTTAAAATTTTTTATAAGGTTGATTTACTGCAAACTAATGTTTTCCACACTCATCATTTTAAAATAATTTTTCATGTTGTCTCAGAGAAAACATTTGATTATTGAGGGGATATAGAGTTGATATCAAACATTTCATTTAAACAAAAACTTTGCAAAGTTTTCAAAAACTGAAAATTTAAGTATAGACCCATCTTTCATCTTGCTAATTGAAATGTATCTTTTCATCTGGTAATTTGAGACTTGTCAATACCTTGATATAAGTAAAATGATAGCAAGCTAAGTTTTGTTTTGTGCAGAATGAAACAGATAATCAATTAAAAACAAGAATTTTTTATCAATATAAATGGGAAAAATCTGTCTTTAGCCCCATTCTAAAAATTGCTGCAGCTCATAGAAATACATGATATGATTCCTCTGCATGATTATATTAGTATAATATTTCTATCATATGTGCTAAAATTGTCTAGAGAATCATTGAAATATAATGACTTCCACCTACTGAAAGCTGAGCTTGGTGTGGGCCTGAAGGAGTTGGTATATTATTTTTTAAAAGAGAAAGAAAAAAAGATTCAATTTATTCCAATGGGATAATTAATATAAATATGAGGAAAATTGGGTTAAAAATGAAACCTTGTAAATGAAAGTCAATTTTCAACATGCAATACCACAAGAGCCTGCAGTATACACATGGGATAGCAATTCAGCCATTATCTTAATTCTTAAGAGTTATCATGTTGATTCTGTACAAGATGGCTCAACAGGGAAATTATATGCATACTTTTTAAAGGATAATTTGTTCTAAATGACCTAATGTGAAGCACGAGAAAGAATAAATTGAAAGAAATGGGGATTAACCTTGAATGTGTACTTGGTTTAATTTTTTTCCAATTGATAATCTTTAACTATATTAAGCCTTAAGCCTCTCTAAAAACAAATATTTCCCATGCTCATTGTAAAGTGAGTGAATTATTCTTTGCTACAAATAACAAATTAAGTAAAGAGCAATGGAAGATGTGAGATTTTCCTTGGTAGTTTATTTGGTGAATATTAATATTTGTGAAAATAGCTTAGATTTACTAAAAACTGAATATCTATATATACTCTCAATACAAAATAAACCACAGATTTGGGGGAAATGAAAAAAAAAAATGCCATTTTACCTAAAATCACAATTTTATAGAATTGTTCATTCCCAACTTGATGTTTAATCCAAATTGACATCTCGTGTATAATGAGTCCCTGTAGACAAAGATACCCACATATGCACCCAGTCACTGCTTCAAGTGCTTCCCCTGAGCATCCTGATCTATCGTGAGTTGCCTCCAGGTTGACCTCACTTCCTCAGTCTTACTCTTTCTAAACTGAGCTATTTCTGGACTTGCTGACCTCCCTTCTAACTTACTCTTCACTTCTCTTTTTATGGCTTTTGTTTTGCTAATTTTATTATGCATATTTTTCTTCCTTTATTGACTTGTGGTTTTCTCTAATGGACTTGCTTAGTGTCTCTACTGACTTGCTATTCCAAGCTCCATATTCAACTAGTCAAGGGCTCATGGTGGTTTTCTGCTTAAATATAAAGAGTGTGCCTTCTGCTCCCCATCAACATCACAAGTCTTATTTTAGAATTTTATTTTCTTTCATATCAAAGATCCAACTACATTGCTATTGCTCACCAGTCTTCGAAATAAACACAACTTCTGTCAACCCACACCACTTTTGAAGGGTAATGCATGTAATATATCTCATTTTTATGCTTAAATCCCTATGATACCTCCTTAGGTTATATAAGACAGACCATAACAAACTGCTTTGAATATAATACAGATGCCTCTGCAAAATATGAATGCACATGAGTTATTTTTCTTTCCTTAACCAAATACCTACAAAAAGCAACTTAAAGAAGGAAGGGTTCATTTGGGCTTACAGTTTTAGGTTACAGTCCATCATGGCGGGATGGGTATGGTGGGAGTCATAGCAGCAGGAGCTTGAGGTAGCTGGTCACATTCAACATGGTGAGGAAGCAGAGAGTGATGACTGTTGCTGTTCAGCTCTCTGTCCTCTTTATCCAAGTTAGGATCACAGCCCTTGAAAACATGCTGTCCATTGTTAAGGACACCTCTATTCCCACCTCTATTAACCTAATCAAGAGAATTTCTCATAGGACTATCAATAGATTTAGTTCCTTGGTAGCTCTAAATTCTGTCATGATGACATTGAATAACTGTTACAGTATGTGTGTGTGTATTGCCCTGATAGATGCATTGTCCTAGGTGTGTGTGCTGCCCTGGATTAGACATTGTATGGATGGGTTTGCATGGCTAGAAGCAGTTTCTCAGGACTCACTACTTTCAGCTGTAAAATTGGAAGAGTTCTGAGAAAATTGGTCCAGTTGGTCACCCTCATGGGACTGAAGAACAAGACAGAACTAAGTACTCTCCTATGTTGACAATGTCAACTGAATTTCTACACCAGTTCTTTCTTCTCTCTACTGCTACTGGTGGAAATTCACACCTGGTTTTCACCCTGGCTCTGAGTAATGTCAGAGACTGGGTGCTATGTGTATCTTAAGCAACTACCATATTTTGAGCCATATGACATGGCAGCTGCAAGTGAAGGAGATGAAAAATGAATGACTGGTTCAATGAGATAAAGAGAATATAAAGGAGAGGACAGGACTCCTGGAATTTAACAAAACAAATGCTGGAACTAAGACCTGGGAAGCAGGTCTCAGAGTAAAGCAAGGAAGCCACTTGTCAGATTCTGGAGCACAAGGTCACCCAAATGAATGCTGCAAATTCATGAGTTAGAAATTTAATCCCTGATTACAGCAGTGTTGGAATGAGGCCTCAAAGCTCATGAGGGCAGGTCCTTTATGAATGAATTAAAGCTGTTACTAGTAATGGGGAGTCATCTCAGAAGAGTGCAGTGTAAGTTAGTTTGCCTCCTCATGCTAGCTCTACTTGGACAGGCTTGCCTACTCTTTTACCTTCTGTCATATTCTGAAGTGTAAAGGTCCTGTCTGGATGCCACTACTATGCCCTTGGACTGTCAGCCTTCAGAACCAAGTTTTTCTTTATAATTTACCTGATCTATGGTATTCTAGCAACAGAAAATGAATTAAAACACAAGTATAGCTTAGGGCAACATTCTAGAGGGTGGAGTGAATATGATCTATTTACCTTAATGTCCAAGGTTTGAAATAAAATAATTACACTGCTGAAATAATAATAATTTCAGGGTACTCTACTAAAGCTAGAAATCTCTGCTTACTTTCCAACAAGAAGGATAGGCTGTGAGTGGAAATGGACTCTACTCTCTTTGAAGGGGAGACCATAAGTGACCCCTTAATTTATTATTAGCATCAGATCACTGTCAGACACATGGAAAGTATGCATGCGATATTTTAAATTTTGAATAAATTACTGAGTTTATAGGTTTATTGACCTAATTATATTATTAAATTAAGTGGCCAGTTCAGCTTGACCTGTGATTCCATTTGACTAGGAGAATGGCCACTCTGTTAGACAGAATTAACTGTTAGTAGTCCTAAGATTACTGACACACTTTCACATTTTATTGGAATTGAAAATATAAATATTGAATTTATTTCATTTGAAAATGATTTTTTTACAGTAACTGGTTCTTACTTTAGAAAGTTGCACAACCAGAAACAAAATTGTGAACAAGCATGTTTTCTTTAGTGTACTGAAACAAAAGAAGGCACTGGATTGGGTTCAAAATTCATATCAAAGAGTTCATCCAGGTGTGATGGCTCATGACTGTTCTTGCATTTAGGGGCCCATATGAGAGAATATCTGAAAGTTTCAGGGAGGTCTGACTTATATAGTGAGTTCCAAACCAACTAGTCTTTAAAAAAAAAAAAAAAAGTTAAATGAATGACTGTATTTTTATTTGGAGATATTTTTAGCTAAATTATTAGAGTTATATAGGATAGTCAGACTTAATTTGCTTCAAGAATTGAGCCATAAGTTTATAAGGTCAGCATTGCCAAAGATATAGAAGTGATGTCTATATATCAGGGTTGAAAAATTAAAATATGTGAGCTGTAGAGATGGCTTAGCAGTTAAGGCACCTGTGTATGAAGCCTAAGAATGCCTGTTTGACAATCCAGGTCCCACGTTTAGCCAGAAGCAAAAGTGAATGCAAGCACACAATGTTGCACATGCACACAAGGGGGACCATGCGTCTAAAATTCTTTCACAGCAGCTGAGAGGCTGCTGGTGCCCCCATTCTCTATCAATATCTCTCTCTCTCTCTCTCTCTCTCTCTCTCTCTCTGTCTCTGTCTCTTTCAAATAAAAAAATGTAAAAAAAATGCAAGAATCTTAAACATACAATCTCAATTACAAAAATACTTTAGCAAGAATAATTTCAAAGTCTGTAATCAAAATCCTTTTGAAAGTTTTCTACTTTATACATACTCATTTATTAGAAATATTATATGTTTTGTTTTATGTTTGGAAGCTCCAGAAACAATGTTTTGTATTTCAACCAGGTTCAGTTATTCTCTCCATGGATTATTTTTATACTGTTTAAATTCAGAGTCAAAAACCATGATAAAGACTTTTTATTCTGTTGTTAACAATGACAATTATAGATAATTACATAATGGGATCCTGGTTTCTAAGGAGAATATTTAGTGACTATTACTAAAAGTAAGAGAATGATAGAGAACCTAGGTATTGTTTCAGTTCACTGAATCTGCAAACTAAATAAAACATTTAAAATCTATCAGTGGGTTTCTTCATCAAACAACCCTTTCAAGTATTTGTTATTTTCTTGTTCTACAAAACTAAGGTGTGTGGTGATTTGAATATGAAAAGTCTCTCACAGCCGCATGTATTTATGCTTAAGTCTCATACTCAATCCCCAGCTGGTGGAGCCTTTGGGAGGTGGAGACTCATTGGAGGAGGTATATCATTTTTCTATATGTGGTTATTCAATTTGTCTATCACCATTTGTTGATGATGCTATCTTTTCTCCAGTGTACATTGTTGGCATCTTTGTCAAAGATCAATTAGCTACAGTTGTTTGCTCTAAGGGCTGGGTCTTCAATTATTTTCCATTGGTCTATATGTCTGTTTTTATGCCAGTACCATGCTGTTTTTGTTACTATAGCTTTGTAGTATAGCTTCCACTTGCCTTCATCCAAAAGTGAGGCTGCACCCATCAAAATCTCCTTAAAATAACAATGCTTATTCACCTTAACCTCGCCTGATCTCACTCTGATGGAGAATCTGCTTTTCTTTTTCAGAAAGCAGTGAGAACAAAGAAAAACCATAATCTACCAACAAGACAAGAATAGAGAGCTGACTCCCTGACAGAAGATGAATCACCTATCACACAGCAGCCAGGACCCAGGTGAAACCACAGAGGAACTGCTGAGAGGAGCAAGTGTGTGGCTTCCATGGTAAGTCTGACAACCTGGGCCAGGGTGATGGAGACAGACACCGAGGATACTCACAATGTACCAAAGCAGAAATCTAGAAGCTGCTGAGAACTCAACATGAAAGTAGACTTAAAGCACATCCATCAAGGGTCAGGAAAGTTTGTGGAAGAGGAGCAAAAAGAATGTAAGAGCCACAGGGTGAGAGGGAATATCCAGAGACATAGCCCTCCCCACAATGACAGATGGCTGCTCTCAGAACTCATAACCCACAACTCCATGGTGAATACCAGCAACCCCACTAAAGATGGCCATCAGTGGAGTGGGGGGAGGGATTAGGGAAATGATTGTAGCAATATATGATGTGTCCATACAAAGGTTCTTCTTAAAAAAAATAATAATTTTGGGGGCTGGAGAGATGGCTTAGCGGTTAAACGCTTGCCTATGAAGCCTAAGGACCCCGGTTCGAGGCTCGATTCTCCAGGACCCACGTAAGCCAGATGCAAAAGGGGGTGCATGCATCTGGAGTTCGTTTGCAGTGGCTGGAGGCCCTGGCGCACCCATTCTCTCTCTCTCTCTCTCTCTCTCCCTGCCTATTTCTGTATCTCTCTCTCTCTCAAATAAATAAAGTAAAATTAAAAAAAAATAAATAATAATTTTTAAAGTGGGAAAAAGTCACATAAACAGCTGGATGCTGTAGCATGAACATCTGTACTCCCAGGACGCCTGTGGTGAAAGAAGAATTGCCTGGAAGCTCATGGGCCAGCTGGCCAGGCAAACACAGAGGTAAAAACTGGGAGACTCTGTCTCCAACAAAGGGGAAGGTGAGGACCAATGCTCAAAGCTGTCCTGTTCTCCACAAGCTGCACACAAGCTCACACAGGAAGACAAACATGCACACAGACACATCACGTCACATATACTTTTGTGTTGATTCTTGCTTTCATCTTTTATTAGCTCCTTAAGTGTGGTGGCTCAGACAACAGAAATCTTTTAGCTAAAACATTAACACAGTCTTCTAATGTTCATAAACTGAATAAATGGCCCCAATTACAAAGATCCCAGCTTTGGTACTTTTTGCTGGGATAGTAACAGTTGTCAGCATTTGGATGTAGAGAACCTTAAAGGGGGTGGGGGATTGGAATGTATATTGTTCTTCTACCTCTGGAAGTTAGAAGAGAAACAACTTTGATTTGTTGAGTGAATCTTTGTTGTTGTTGCTTGTTTTGCTTTTTTGAGACCGGATCTCACTATAAATAGCCCCGGCAAACCTTAAACCCACAATCCTCTTTCCTCAGCCTTTTGAATGCTGTGACTATATGCATAAACCAACAGTCCTGGCTAGTGCATCATTGCTTACAAACATTTTGAATGATGATAACCAATATATTTAGAATATATTTAGTGTGCTATAGCCAGGAGCTTAGAATTTTTTTTTAAAGAAATAACTGTATGTTGGGCAAAGAGATAAATACCTTTTCTTCTGGAAGTCTCAGTCACCTGATCCCATGGTTTCTTTGCTTAGTCACCTCAGTTACAGAAGCAGAGGGGCTCTGCCCATTTCACTTGGGCAGCATAGACTGTTTCTGGCTCCTGGAGGGCAGGTGTCTGGGGAGCACTTGAGCTGTTCTTTCATCAATGTTGCAGCAACTGCGTCCTTGGTTATTGTGATGAAGGCTCTGTTTGCTCATCGTACTTCAAATATGGCTGAAGTTCAAGAGTGGAAAGCAAAGCAGGATTGGGATATTCTTTTTTTAATTTTATTTTTTTTAATTATTATTTTTTTTTATTGACAACGTTTATACTTACATACGAAAAAACCACCTGATATTTCCTCCCCTCCCCCCATTCAATTTTAGAAGTCCAATCTCCATCATATCCCCTCCCTCTCTCCATTAGTCTCTGTCTTAATTTGATGTCATCATCTTTTTCTTCTATTTTGAGGGTTACACACACACACACACACACACACACACACACACACACACACACACACAAAACACTAGCTGAAGAAATGATGCAAAGATGTTTGCTTTTTTGATGCCATTGTTTTATTTTCTCAGACAAAATCTGATTGTTCAGGGCTTGTCCTCACCCAAAAAGCCGTCCCAGTGTCCACAGGGACCTTGAGAGGCTACAGTAAGAGTAAAGAAGACAATGAAAATGGCCCCTGGAGTGATCAAAGCGTTCAAGATATTTCCAAAGGCACCTGCTAGGATGTAAATTATATGCACATCATTTTCCTTAAAGAGAAAACTGAACATTTCTACCCACTAGCATGTTTATTTGGTACTTCCTGTCACAGACATTGAAGAAGAAACCCTTCTCCCTGCCACCCTTTTGCACAAAACAATCTTTTCACAATATCATAATAACATACTCCTCACCAAGAGCTAAGTGATTCTGAGATCTTTGTATTGGCTTTCATATATTTTAAATTGGCTCTGTCCAGTGCTGTACTTCTAATTAATCCACCAACCTCACTGAAACCAATTTTCCCAAATTATACTTGTGATTTCAATAAATAGAAGAACAATTGCAGTTGTTTTTATTTCTATAGAATTTTTTAAGCAATCTATTTGTTTGGAGTATTTCCCCTGTTTGAACTATTAGGTTCCCTTTGCTGAGTGTTAAATCCAAAATATCTGTGCTACATTTAAAAGTAGATAATTCTTAGCTGGCTGTCAGGAAGTACTGCTGAATAATGGACACATCTGTGTAATTCATACCAGCAGTGGAAGTACTGGCCTGTGTTTCTTTCAATAAGTAGCTTCATTTTAGTATAATTATATTTTCTTTACTTCCTTTAAGTTGGTTAAAATTGAAATGTACTCCTTGGCCACATATGCACACATTAAATAAATATCTCTGCATTTATTTAACCAGTAATTATTGATGGCTAGCCATGTAAAATTCTCAGCATTAAGAAAGAATTGTCTCACTAATTAAAAATAACAAGTTTCTGTAGTAGTATTTAATCACTTTTTAACTTTCAGATAATTACCCCTACTTTGTAATTGCAAATGAATTATACACCATCTTTTTCTCTGATGCTTAAACACTAAATATGGATTTGTATATATTTAAATGCTTACTTGTAAGTCTGTCTGCACATGTCATGGTAGAGCTTATGTATAAAACAGTTGACAAGGTATCAAAAACTTTCCATAGGGTCATATGGAGTGAGAACTGAGAAGCTTGTCAGGAAAGTTAGCTATAAAGTAACTTTCAGGCTAGAGAGATGGTTTAGTGGTTAAGGCTCTTGCCTGAAAAGCCTAAGGACCCAGGTTCAATTTCCCAGTACCCAGGTAAGCCAGATGCACAAGGTGGCACATTCCTCTGGAGTTTATTTTCAGTGGGTGGAGGCCCTGGTGTGCCCATTCTCTCTCTCTCTCTCTCTCTCTCTCTCTCTCTCTCTGCCTCTTTGTTTGTCTTTCTTGCTCAAATAAATAAATAAATAAAATACATAAAAATGTATCTTAAAAAAGCAAATTGATCATTTTAAATCCAAATCTGTGGATGTTTTTCCTTTTGTACATTTTCTGTTGGAAATGAAATGTATGAGGCTTGGAATGAAAGATTTTGCTTCTTGAAAATTTTCAATATATCATAAACCAATTAAATTCTTCCACCTAGAGTTGCTGTTCACCAAAAATTGACAAACCTGGAATGTAGATGATTTACTTTTTCTCAAGAAAACAATATTTTAAAAGTTCAAAGTATTCTAGATAAAAGAATTTTCTAAACTAAGAATCCCCCCATCATAGCAAGTTAATAGCAATATAAGTTGTTAATGTCTTGTAAGTTGCAGCAATTCTTATGTTCCAGACAACAGATGCTCTGCTGAAGAATAGTCTGTGGCCTGTGGGGCTTTCTGCCCTGTCCTGTAATACCAGACCCACACTACAGAAACTCTTTCTTCATAAACACATGCAGTTGAACAAACAGTGCTTTGTGGTATTTACTCAAATATGGGTGTGTGAATGAGTGCATTTGTGTGACTTACATTACACAGATAATTTTTCCTTTATACAGTGTTGAAACCTGTCAGAGACGTTACATACAGCTCTTAACAGAGAAGAAGTAGAAAATAAGAGATACATGTCTACCACGCAGAGCCTTCATGTGTATGTCAAAGTTGAAACACAGGAAATTGAAATATTTTTATAAAAGCATATGCTTCCTTTGAATAGTAATTTTGGAATAATTTAAGCTTCTTTATAGGCTTTCACAATCTCGATGAAAAAAAATATATATATATGTATGTGTGTGTGTGTGTGTGTGTATATATATATAAAGAATATATATACATATATATGTATATTATCCTGGAGTTTATTAATATAAACTGCATTTTTGC